>BLBF01000003.1:49935483-49992819 GCA_015471245.1 Laticauda colubrina | reverse complement strand
TTATTTCACCTAAACCAGTTAGGGTAAACAATGTTATCCCTAACATTTTGTTTTAATTTTATCCAACAATAGTCTTGAACAGAACGATGCATCACTTTAAAAGTTTCAAAATGTTCAGTTAGCTAGTTGCCATGGCAGAACTATAAGATATTCTCTCTGAAGAAATAAACCAATCAAAGAAGGTGATACATGGTTGGTGATCACTTGCTTGATTGAATCATCAACGTTAGCACTCAGAAGTATAATAGACTATCCAGTTGTCTAGTCTTGGCTCTTTTGCATCAAAAATGGAGTTCCCATTATGAAATAATCTTTGTCATTAAGCCACTTATAAATCATATATGAGACAGATCTATAGGAATTTTTCTGTTGTTGCATTAGAAAGGTAGTATATTTATCAGAACTCCTGTCGTATTTCACTTTGATAGTGAGATGGGTGCCACATAAATTAAATAAATAAATATTTGGCAGGAAGAGCCCTGAAAATAAAAATTTAATTGGTGCCTTATGATCAAAGAATGCTGTTGTCTCAAAACGAAGTCATTTACCCAAAGAAAAGAAATGATCTATTGTAGAAATATTGTTTCTACATATTTTACAATATTATAGAAATATTGTACACTATTGTTTACACTCTTTTTATCTTTTTCTTTTTATTGTTGTAAACTGCCTAGACCATCCTCATGGCGAGATAGGTGGCAAATAAATCTAACAAATAAACAACAAGCCATATGTTTATAATACTACACTTTTTTATAGGAAAATCCAGAAAAACATAATTCAAATACTGAAGGTGAAAATTTGGAAACAGTCCTAACTTTATTCAACATATGCATGAATAATGTATGCCCATATCTAAGTAGCATGTCTAAAACTTTCTTCAAGAGCTGAACTTCCTTAGAGGATTGATATTTTTATAATTTGGCAACTTTCACTATAAATCCTGCCCCCACCTTGTTAAACATAATTATTCCAGTGGCAAACACAAGGGAACTGCTCAATTTCTTTTCAGATTTCCCAGCTATTTGGATATAAGAGGTCTTTTGAGATATTTCCTCAAGAGAATTTTCGAAGAGAATTTAGGTTGCTGCATCATGGATTCAGCATCTTGTTTTGAAGTCTAAAAAAAAAAATCAGACCCAATAACTTTCAGAGAAATAGTGAGCTAATGTAGGAGGTCCAATGCTCTTCACTTGAATTACTTTCAACATTCAGTCCTAATATCTACTCTTATATTTTATCTGTATCCTCAACAAAGCTTTATTTTTCTTCCTTGACATCCATTCTTATTTAGAAAATATTAGAGAATCAGCTTTACATTTTTTGTTTTTAATATTATAACTTATGTTAAAATAAAACATGAATTTTAAAATAAGATGCAAAAATGTTAAATGCTGTGATAGTTTATTAAACCTGTTAAATAATTAGAGATGATTTGTATGGCTAATTATTGTTGCAAGATGAATATTGTAAAAATACACTGTATTCAATATGTGATACTTTTGTTGGAAGGAAAATGGAAACTATTCTAATCTCTTTTACTCTATGCTTTTTTCCTTCATTTTAGAAATGCAGGCACCACATTATTGTATTTTACAAAAAGGGATTATGCTGGAGAAGAATAGATAGCTTTGGTTGGAATGCAGTAATTATGAATAACAAAATAACATAATATATTAGGCTGTAAAATATATTGATTGCTTCTTGAAATTCAGAGCCACAACGAATCAGCAATGAATTTGTAAGGATCTGAATATGATTTATTTTATTTTATTTATTTATTTATTTGATTTGTCAATCACTTACAGGATAACAGGTATAAATATAAACATAGTTATGAGTACATGAAATGGATACATATAAGTAAAATAAAAAAAACAATAGGACAGGGACGGTAGGCACGTTGGTGCGCCTATGCATGTCCCCTACAGACCTCTTAGGAAAGGGATGAGGTCAATAGTAGATAGTCTAAGATTAAAGTTTTGGGGGTTTGGGGAAGAAAACACAGAGTCAGGTAGAGTATTCCAGACATTGACCACTCTATTGCTGAAGTCGTATTTCCTGCAATGAACTTTGTTGTAATTAACCTTGAGTTTGTATATATTGTATGCTCTTGTATTGTTATGGTTGAAGCTGAAGTATTCATTGACAGGTAGGACATTGCAAAGTATGATTTTATATACTATACTTAGATCGTATCGAAGGCAGCATAGTTCTAGGTTTTCTATGTCTAGAATTTCAAGTCTGGAACCCACCCAAAGTCATTGGCATTACACACATTTAATAAATAAATATAATAAATATTAATATATATTTACAAAGAAAAATGAAATAATACATGTTCTATAATATCTTAATTTTAGCAAGTACATCTAATTGGCTGATGCTTTTATATTTCATGCCTCATTTTAAACTTTTGCTTTGTAATTTGACTTTTCAGAAGCTACATATTTTAAAGTACTGAATTTATAAAAAAATTTTTGATGCCTAGTCCCAAGTTTCTGAACTCTATACAACAGTAGACCAATAAAAAGGTAGTCCAGTTGCTTCACTTAGCACCACTGAAATTAAGTTTACTGTAAAAGTACACAATAGCTTCTACATCTGAGCACATTTAAAAAGGGAAAACTGTCTCCATTTTCTTCAGTGTTCAATGAAAGGTTGGCGGAATGTTTAATGCCGCGAAGAAGTCACAATAGGAAATGAAAGAAAATGTTGGGGACAGGGAGGATGTTATGCAGTACAGGTGAATATTCAAAAGAATCAAATACTGCAGGGGTCTTCAAACTTGACAGCTTCAAGACTTGTGGACTTTAACTCCCAGAATTTCTCCTCCGGTCCTGTTAGCTCATGAATTCTGGGAGTTGAAGTTCACAAGTATTAAACTTGCCAAGTTTGAAGACCCTTGAAATACTGCTTCTTTCAAACCATGAAAGAGCTGTGGTGGCACAGTTCTGACTGCTGGCAGTTTGATTCTGACTGGCTTAAGATTGACTCAGTCTTCCATCCATCTGAAGTCAGTAAAATGAAGACCTAGATTGTTGGGGCAATATGCTTCCTGTAAACTACTTAGAGAGGCCTATAAGGCACTGTGAAGTAGTATACAAATCTAAGTGCTATTGCTAAGTGCTAAACCTCCTTCCTCTAGAGAGGCATTCAATGAATCCAAACATTCCCCTCCTCCTATCCACCTGAAAGAGTCTGGTGGGATATGGATCTAACAGACATCACTGTATAAGCATGAACCTGGGCATGTCCCAGTTACATTCAAGTGGTCATATGCTGTCAATGCTCTAGTATATTTTCATCTGTTTCATTTCCCAACGCTAAAGAATAAACCAAGGAGCCTTTGCAATTGGAAAACATTCTTGGAGGAGCAACTTTGTCTTAAGATCTCTAAATCACCTGATGCCAGAGACCATCTAGGTCCCAAGTTAAGCAACCTGCATGATTATCAGGGAATTTCCCAAATGTATCCAATTAATCTGTCAAATATCTAATTAAACATATTGGAAATAACTAGTGAATGAATAAATCAGGTTTCAGCCTTTTTCCTTAGAAAGAATAGATGCCTCTAGAGCTACTTAGTATTAGTTCAAATCTTAAATATAACCATATTTCAAACACTGTATCTTAGTTTCCTAAATAAAAGATGGTATATATTCTGATTTCAATAAATGCAACATTGGCAGAATTTGGTGATCATTAATTAAATGCTATAATCTTTATAAACTATTATTTTTCATTCAAATATAAGTCCCAATGCCAATAAAGAAGTTGTGAAATTTAAATAGCAGTAAAAATAAACATATATCAATTTCTATCCATCAAGCGAGAGCCAATTTTAGTTAAGGTGAAAGACTACAAACTGGGACACCACGATTTTTAATCCCACTTTAGGCACAAAGCCATTTGGGCCATTTTGGATTAATCACTTTCCCTCAACCCTCAAGTTGCAATGGCAAACCACTTCTGAAAAACTTGCCAAGAAAACTAAAGCGACTTGTCCAGAGAGTATCCAAGTACATTTCTTCTGTCAAAAATATTGACAGAAGAAAAAAAAATCTGTCTTGGGGACTTTGGTATTGTTTTCTAAAATCCATAACCATAATTTTCAGAAAGTTTTTTTAAAGTGTTATCATAATATTTACTCAATGCAATCTCTTAATCCTGATATCTGTACAGGATATATGGAGAAATAATGGTGCAAAGTGAAATATACTTTGTGATCGTCTATTCATATATTCATAGTCATAATTCAATACTTTAATTTGCATAATGCTTATCATTCAATTTAGCCATCATAAGTATACCTTTACTATATAATCAATGATTTGTTATAATGTATAATTTACTTACTGATTGGGTGTTCTTGTATAATGCTACCATTTTACCATTTCAGCTATATTATTAGTAGGATAGGTATCCTTTTTAGGAATAAAAAGAAGTGGTATACAAATATGTACACTCTTTTTTGAACCTTAAACTTAACGACAACAGGGAAAAATGGAGTTATGGCATGGAATCTTTGTTTTTGTGTTTAGATGTCAGGAATTGAAGATTATAGTCAACATATTGCAGAAAGGAATATCACACTGCTGAATTCCAACTCAGCAGTGGTTCAGCTTGTGCAATCCTATTTGATAGCTTTGTACTATTTCCCATTATGGAACACAAAGTTGGGAATTACCTTCTCCCCTCTACTGCTGTTAAACATTTGGCAATAATTTTTGCCAGCAAACACTTACTGACAATTACTGAAAGAGAGTTTTTTGGGGAATAATATTTTCAGTGTTCGATACTTGTCCCATTCTCTTCTAGCTTGTAATTCTCTTTAGATTTTACATCAAATACACAATGTTTTTTCTTGAGAGACACCTATATTTCTTGAGTTTCTAGTTAAACAGGAGAAATAAGAAGTTTGAAGAACTCCAACGAGGTTCAAGGCCAGCATCAGGAATCAGCATTGCGGGTCCACCATCAAGATTCCCGACAACCCAAAGGGGCCAAGACAATCTCACTCACTGCTGATGACATAGTTTACTCTATTACCAGTTCACCCACTTATTGGCAAGCAGCAGAATTAGCTGCTGCAGCTCCTGCTGCTTCCTCAGCATCTTCTTCTTTGGGAATGGCATTGTGAAAATTAGAATTGTCTTCATTGCTTGCCAGTGTTTTCATCCATCAGCTCTGCAAATGAAATCTTGAGGAGCAGTAATAATGATAACAGACATGCAAACAGGAGCCCCTGAAGGGTCGTTTTGTTTTTCACTGTCTGAGCATGTGTGAATGAACAGTGATTCATAACTTTCTTCAGTTAAGATGGGCAATCTGAGGATGCCTTTTTTTATACCTTCAGAACTTTATTACACTTGTACCAATAGTTGTACATAGATTCCTTGGAAGCAATCCCAAAACATCTAGAGCACCACTTGAACACCACTGACATTGACAAAATTAATACCAGTCACTTGCAAAATGCAGTTTTTCTTGGAATAGCTTATATACTGCAATAATACCTTAAATACCAGCAAGAGTAAACAAGAGGGTCATGGACCCCTCAGAGCCCAGTTCAAAGGAGGAGGAATTGGAACTGGGATTGTCCAACAGGGAAGGCATGCCAGGGGCTGAAGACGATGCTGTCCCATGTGGGGAGATGATCAACCAGACAGAGAGAATTGTCTGTGACTTCTGCCTGTTGCTGTTTATCTTTCCACGCTTGGAAGTTTGCTCTTCGTCTTTTCTTTGAACCTAGCCCTACTCTTGTGGACTGCAGTCAAGAGGTTCTTCATTGTGCCTTTGGAATTGTTTCTTGCATGGGACCTGTTTTGTGTCCTGAGGACTGCCCTTGCCTTCTGCCTGGATTTGCCTTATGGACTGAACTTGGAACCATGGACCTTGCCCTGTGAGGATGCTTCTACTCCATGGGATTTATTTGTATTTCTGGGGCGATGTTTGGGAGATTGAGGGAGACTATGCTAATACATTAGACATCCTAAGTTCTTCAGAAAAAAATAAATGCATGAGAAGTAAAATACAGGCAGATGTGACTTCCCATTGTTGTGAACAGATCATAATATGAGCCTTGCAATTCTGCAGAAAAGCAGAAACAGTCTTCACAAAACTAGGAGCACCAGCTATTTTTACTTCCCTTCTTTTAAATAATCAGAGTGCAGACTGGGGAAGTGAGGCAATGGGATGGAGTGACTGAAGGATCAATCATCTAATCACAGAGAACTGCATATCAGGAGCTGTTCAATTACAATTACAGTGCAATTTAGTGAAAGGATAAGTCACTAGAAAAGGATGCTAATTTCTTTTTTCTTCCCCAGCTTCTCTTGTGTTCTACCAAATTAAAAAAAGACAACCGAAGAGCTTAGCAATTGTAATTGAGAAGATTTTGAGGTGGATGTTTCTGTAATACCTGCATTTTTCATAAAAAGGGATGACAAACAATGCATTGCATATCTGCATCTTTGCATATCAGACAAATTCATGCTGTAGCAATCATCTTGCATTTCCTTGATTGACCCCAGCTTTTGGTTAGAATGGAATGGCTTTCCTTTGCTCATCCTCTATAGATCCATTTATTGGAAGGAAACTTCTATGCATAAACCATGTAATCAGCTTTGAAAACGCTATTCTCCATTCTGAATGTGAATTGTATTCTTCTGGCTTTCAAACCTGTGATTACCCTGGTGTTATCGCTTCCTTTTTTAGATAAATTGTTATTGGTTTGCATTTAAACTAAATTTTAAAAGCTTCATTGTAGTTTAAAGACAGCTTCTTCTTGGCTAATAGGTGGTTATTATTGTTAAATTTCTTGGCCTTTGTACATGTCACTTAGAATAAGCAGATAAAGCTTCCTTTAGGAGTGGATGCAGTGCTAAGTAGTCAAATTTACTTTCACGAAAAAAGTAAAGAACCAACATACAGCAGCTTGTTGTACTTGTATATATTGACACATTAGCTCAAAAAAGTTTTACAATAACATTAATGGACACTTATTTATTTTGGAGTGTAGATGATCTTTTAGCAAATATAAACAATTTTGTTTTTTTTTGTTCTGACAATCAATAAACTCTCCCTCTTTTTTGTACCAATAAAATCCAGTCATTGCTCCACTGCCAACTAGTGGTCAATGCAATATCAAGAGAGGCATTGATGGTTCAAACTTAATGACAGGTCTTAAACAAATCTGCTGGTATTTAATAAACCCTGCACCATTGTTGTTGATAATAATAGGAGAGGCCCCAGAAAGCAGAAAGATATTTTAAGATGGATAAGATTCAATTTTATGGTACAACATATCTACAAGGAATCAGAAGGAATTATCCAACATAAACTCAAGAACATTCAAAATTTTCTAAAGGAAAATGTAATGCTTTTCTTGCCCAATCATTCTCTAGCAAAAGGCAATACTTAAATATCAGTATATAAAAACTTAAACTCAAACTAAACTACACATTTCCAAGCGTAATATTTTCTTATATAGGCTTGGAAACCATGTAATAGTTTACTCAGAAAACTTGAAAAAGCTTCAAGCATTCATTAAAAGACCTAATGCCAAAGGGAAAATTATGTACCAAACCATGGTATCAATTAAAAAAAAAAGACTCTTAAATTGTAACCCAAATTATGGAAAACCCTGCACATCTCTTGAAAGCTTTTCTTCAGTCCTATTGAGGCAGGTCTCTCAAAAACCTTCTTCCAAAGCTTTGCAAGATTGTGCAATTCACTTCAAATACAACAATTTTATCATGTGTTTTTAATTGTGAATGTTGTTGACACATCAGAAAAAAACAGATATAGTTTTGGTCATTTTAATAAGCTGTTCCAATATTGGGTTACCTATTTGAAATGAATATGCCAGCAGTCTGCCATACTTTACCAGGGGAAGGATAGTGGAGGAGTGAGGAGGGCAGCAAAGGAGAAGGCATCCTCCCTGGTGCTTTGATTGTATAGAAACATATGTGGTGTGCTTGGTACCCACAATTTCATCATGATAACAAACAATATTATCAGCAGCAAGTAGCAGAGGACACCACTGTCTGCCAGAATGATAGTCATGACTGCAGTAAATGTCCTGAAAAAAAACCAGGCTGGAATGCTTATAATAATTTTGGTTACAACTGATTTTCAACCTGGTAGGATTGCTATTGTGATTATAACAGCCTTGACACAATTGTACTTTCCTCTTGAGAAAGGAAAGATTATATGCATTTTCATAGGCCTGTTCAGAACCTGCAAGAAATTGCGATACTGTAACCTTGAGATCTAACCTACTGCTGAATATGCTTTCAGCTTCCCTATGACCCTTAAATCAAAGATATAGGCATAAGTAGAAATAAGAGAAAAGATGTTTCCTTGCAGTCTCCCACTCTGAAAAAAAATTCTTCCCATAAGTTATTGAAAATAGATAGCAGAGGTTTGCACCATTTTGAGATTGAAAGAAATATACAGTGCTCTCTAGTCTTTAAAATTATAAACTATTCTAAATATTATGGTATGCTGTCCCTCTTTGGTGAGATGAATGACTATATACATTTGATTAGTAAACAAATAAAATATAGACACAACTGATTAAAACAAAAACAAATCCAGGCCTAATTGCATGTATGAGACGATTCTTTATTCTGCACCCTTATTACTAATCAGAGAGGTCACTTCTTAGGGATGAAATGTTTGCATAATCAGTATAGGTGTGGATATAACATTTACTCTTATATGTGTATGTGTGTGCATATACATATACATACTATTTGTAGTAGTTTACTTCTATTAATTAGAAACATAATAATGTATAATTAAATATCTTTGGTATCCTTTCTATATATTTTTTTAAAAATATCCCATTTCACTAAAATGGATTCTGAGCAACATACCAAAGTTTAATAACATTATTCATGTTCTGGCCTGCTTTGACGTAAAGAGATTGGGGAGGAACTTGGGCCAGTCCTGGAGTCTGGGGAAGGCTCTGATTGGTGCTCTGCATTGGAGGCAGAAATGGAGTCAGGGTTGTCTGACACATATCAGATGCCTTTGGAGTCAGAGATAAATAGAGAAGAACAACTGGAATCTCTTTCTGATGCATGTATGCGCAGAGTTGTCAAAAGAAGGGAACAAGTAAGGAACTCCGTGGACTCAGAAGAAAAGGCACCAGTGGATGCTGAATGGGCCCTCCCATTGGGAACAAATAGAAGCAAAAAGGGAGGGATGTTTGCAGGAGACAATTAGTCTGTTTATTATTGCAAAGATTTGCTCATCTGAGTTCGTGCCTCACAAAGACTCCTTGCCAAGTATTTCCTTTTACAGCATTGAGACTGGAAGCTCTTGGCCTGGCAACTATCCAAGGACTGATAAGGTCTGTTCTTGCACTTAAACCTGGGAAGGATTATTGCTGGGAGTTTTCTGGGTGTGAATGCCAGGAATTCGCATTAACCAAATAAAAAGGGGTTTTTGGGAGGGACAAGGAGTCTGTTTTGTGATTCTGTTCAGCCTAGGTCAGAACAATTCACAGGAAAACATTTGCATTGATTTCAACTTGCAACTGGTGCCTTAAATAATTGTTGGAGAAAAATAGGAATACCAGTTGCCTGAGAAAGCTAGTGATTTTGTATTTCATTATGTAATAGCTGTCACCTTAGTAATAAGAATTTCTCGTGTCTTGATTTGATAATCCCTCTTGTAAAATAGTAAAAAGACCATCCACTTACAGAAATTGCAATCCAATACATCCATGATTGTTTGGGCTGGCAGGACTCCACATATTTGTTTTATGAGAAGAAAAGTTAATTTATTTTGAATCAAAAGTTTGACAGTGTTATAAAAATACTTGCAACAGTGAGAAAAAGACTAATGTAAAAAAAAGTGCTGCCTGGTAGCTTCTCAGCACTACAAAAGTCGGTTGCAAAAAAAAAAGTTAAAAAATAACCTAGTTGTATTAGTAGTTAAATTAACTAGATACTTTTCCAATAAGCTTTAAGAGAATTTAAGTGTATAAAAACTATGTATTTTTTTTTTAAAGAGAATTTAAGTATCATATAAAAAAGGTTAAGGTAGGGAAGAGTACAGGTAGTCCTTGACTCACCACCACAATTAAGCCCAAAATTTTATGTTGTTAAGTGAGAAATCTGTTAAGTGAGATTTTTTATGATTTTTTTGGCCATGGTTGTGAAGTGAATCATTGTATTTGTTTAGTAACACAATTGACTTTGCTTATCAGGGCGCAAAAGGGGACACTTCAGCCATCATAAATATGAGTCAGTTGTCAAGCATCCAAAATAAATCACATGACTACGGGGATGCTGCCAAGTCAAAAATGGTCTTAAGGCACCTTTTTCAGTGCTGTTGTAACTTTGAACGGTCACTAAATGAACTGTTTTAAGTTGAGGACTCCCTGTATATGAAACCTGTATTCTTATGACTAGAAATTAATAACTAAAGTAAAATGGCTGTGCAAGAGATAATGGCAGAAACTATTACTTATCATTTTCCATAGTAAGGACTTGTTTTCTCAAAAGAAAATTGCCTCAATGCAATGATATACAAAACAGTGTTATAGCTAATACTTCTAGAGCAGTGGTGGGATTTAAATATTGTTGCAACTGGTTTGGTGGATGTGGTTTGGTGGGCATGCTTTGCATGCGTGCACACATGTTGCATGCACGTGCACACTGAACGTGCACTTTGCGCAGGCACAGAGGCATTCTAACTTACCTCCTGCAAGCCTGCATGATCTCCCGATTGCCTCAGCAGCTGCCATGCGACACTATTCTGTGCCACGCAAAGCAGCTGCACTTCAAATTCAGCAGATAAAGGTGAGTATGGGAGCCCGGACAGGCAGGTGGGCCCAACAGGAGAGCCATTAGAGCAACCAAGAGAATCGGTTTAGTCTCCGCTGCTCATCGCTCCTCCTGGCTCTCTGGGCAGAACCAATCAAATACCACCATTGTTCTAGAGGTAATAGAAATACCTTTCTTGATTTTTATAATTAAAAACACAGTTTCCAAAATATTAGAGCTATCTACATTGTAAGCTGTTTCCTCCTCTTTAGAACTAGCACTGGCAAGTAATTCTTCTTTCACCCACATTTTGGTTTGTAATGCCTCAGATAGCATGCTGTGAGTTACACAGGGGCCTGTTTCCTACTTCCTACTTAACCAGCAGCTGCCTGGGAAACCATAGAGCTCAGCACATAATGGGGATAAACCCATTGTAAGAGTGTAAGACTTCCTCTGTGAAGTTTTATTCTCATCTTAGTCTTTCCAACTCTTGTTCTTTATTTATGAATCAAAAAGTGGACGTACATGGAAATTGAACTGAAAAGCATGCAAGGTAAGTTGGTTTTTCTTTTTGGGAACATTCAGAGCAGATGAACATGAACCTTAGGCTGGAAGAAAACATAACTCAAAACTCACAGTGCAAGAGCACGATGCACCAATCTCTGGATAACTCCCTTGGCATCCATGAAGTTTTCTGGCCCATCTCACTGAACTTTTTTTTCCTTTTTTTCTTTTTTTTTCATTTTCATTCATTTTTTTTCTTTTAAAGAACACTGCCAAACTGGAAAGCAGATGCTAGTCCTTACAATTACCTTTATTTCCAAGAATATTTCTAGGTTGAAAATAAAAAAAGAGCAGTGGGCTGTATTCCAGAACTTTACTTGGATGTGTGCCATTGGCCTAGAACTTGGGCAAAGATAAGTTGGTATGATCAAGACTATTCTGAGGCAGAAAAATGAAGTAAGCAGCAGTAAGCTTCTTGCTTTATATTATAAAGCTCACCTAAATGCACACAGAAACTCAAAAACAGCTGCCAACAACAATTGATAAACTCAGTATGTTAAATAAAATATGTTAAATAAGTCAGTCCTCCTTGGAATCAAACTTAATCATGGTTTTGCCATGGTTAATCACAATTATGCAAAAATAAAGCTTGTATTCTAACAAGATAGTGCAAGGTCTTCCCTTTTGTACTTACATCACTATGCCACATATAGTTTCATATAGGCAAATGTGATGTCACAATGTACCATTGGTCTCTACCCTCCTATGTATGAAAGTTTTCAGTTCTATTAATTTCAATGGGAATGAAATTTAATAATTTAGCATACATCCATTGCTCCAACTAACCTTTATTTTTCATTTGATGAAGACATAATCCAAATTACTGATCCCAGATCTCCTTCTGAATTATGGAAAATATTACTTGCACCTAAGAATAATGAATTAAGGGCTATAAATTAAACCCTGTGAAGGGATTTATTGGAAAGTGAATTGCTTTACTATTCCATTTGCAGCTTGCTCCCTTTGCTTGGCCATTTGGGCACCAAAATAGTTATTTTTTAAAAAAAGAACTGGCTGGACCAGGACTAGTAAATATTTTGGAACTGATAATTACAAAATTGGATGAAGGAAAACTAAAGCTTAACTTCTCAGATGAATCATAAAAACTTTGGAAGAATCAAAGTACTTCTTTGTAAATGAATCACATTAAAATTGTTGATATACAAACTTCTTTTTATTCAAGTGAAATTTTGTTTGTCAATCGTCTAATTTTATTCAGAATTATATTTCTTGTGCTTCAAATAGCAGCTTTAATACCTGGCTTCTTTGATTGCAAAAATAAAAAAAAGTGGGTTCTGCTTCGGCTTTGTTTTTAAGCCTGTAGTGAATGGTTTGATAAAACATTCATTCTACCACAGAAAAGTTGTTGGATTACCCCTAAATCCAGATCTTTACTATTGTTATTAATAGTCATAAAAAAAAATAAAGTTGTAAGTTTCATTATCATTTAATTTGATGTACAATCCAAATGTCCTAATCGCATAATGACTCTGAAGAGTTTGTTTGTTCAAATAGTATTTTATACTATACATATAAATGCAAAATATTTATCCTGTAAACTCTCCGACATAAGAATCTATGAAATATCCTAGTTGAAACAAATAAAAAAAGAATTCAAAGCATTATGTTTTAATTTTTTAAAAAATAATAAGTTACTAATTCAGAGTGAGATCATACCCTTAGTTAAGTCCATGATGGAATTTGACTTAAAATGCATATATAAATTGGATTCACATCAACCCTTATGATCTTTAATGGAATAAATTTTTATAGGAATCAGGGAGCTGCAATCCAGGAAAACTATGATCACATATAGACTGACTGTGTGTGTACATTTCATATTTTATTTTATTTATTTTATTTATTTATTTCTCTTTAACACAATTCTAATACTGAGGGTATATTAAAAACATATTTTGCCATGCTGAACTGCTGGTGCTACGGTGAAAAGGAAAGAACTATTCAGAATCCATAAATGAATGGCGATTAAAGTGTATGAATTACGCTTTTATTTTCAAACACACAACAAGTAATCATTATACCTTGTATCTTGTTTTTATCAAAGGAATCCATTTGTTTAGCTATCTCCATAATTTGCCTTTTCAGAATTCTAGGCTGGAGGATAAAATGCAAAATGGCAGAAAACTCTGAAATCGCAATGCAGTGCGAATCTCTGCACAAGAGCAGTTACATTATCTTGTGTGGCACGTGCATTGTTGCCAAGGCAACCAGTATCCTTCACCCTGCTCTATTATTATGGCTATTAGAAGCTTTAAGGCTTTCACTGTCCATACCATCACCCTGAGCTGGTTTTTACTAATAACCCTTAAGTTCAGATGCCAGGAACATTCTAAAAATGTTGGTGAGAAATCTTATTTTTGAAATATTTTACAGAAATAAAAGGAATCTTGTATGCCAATGGCAGTTTTGGAAACTAACATCAGCTAGAAAGAAGCAATGTATGTAACCATTAATCCCAATAAATGTAATGACAATTTACCACAGATTTTCAGGTTCTGCAAAGCATGCAAATAGGAAAGGGCAGCCATATTTGCTTCATAATTATCTTAAGAGCAAAACCTCATTGCACATCTATTGCAGTGAAAAATTAATTAGCTACCAGTCTAATCATCAAGTGATAAATGTATTCATAAAACTATAGGTTTTAAATGATAGTTACTACCTTTTAATGCTTTTTTTGACATTTTGAAAGTTCATGTTACTATTATGAAAATGGAAGTCATTACAATTCTCTCTGAGAATGCTATACATAATGGCATGAAACTTTTCATATTTGGGGAAAACATTATTGACTAATAAGTGCCCATTTCCTTCTGATATATCTAAGCTTTTGTATATGACAGCACTATAAGAACTAATTTTTAAGTTTTTAGAATACAGAGTTCCTTTTAATTACCAACTAATGGGTTTTTAGCCAAAACAAGAAGTTCAATTTATTTTTTCCTGTTTTATAAGCACCTGTCATGACAAATTATCTAATTATTTCTGAGCTAGATTTATCCTAGCATTTGAAGTATATTCAGTGTTAAGGGAGACCAAAATAATGGATGTTTTTGTTCTAAATGTGTTGAATACCTATAGCTTAGGATTCCATACATAACAGCTGCTGTCCTGAACCTCACTTGTGGAAGACAGCATAACAGAGTTGGACAGGTCTACCAAACTTACTTTTCAAAGAAAAGAAAAATCTCTTAGTCAATTGTAGAAGTTTTAAACAAGAGAGTGACCTAGCACATACCTACATTTAATCTAGTCTTGTTCTGTGGATAGGTCAATTTAATTCTAAATGGATTTTAAGAATCTCTCCAAGACTGAATCATTCTTAAAAATGATTATGCATAATAAGCATTGGATGAGTTGAGTGATGGTCTTTCCTTTGCAAAATAATGAAGCAACTGCTGAGGTTAGTCTTCAACTAGTTGCAGAGTTTCCACCCAAATACTGAGAAGCACTCAAGGGATATTTCACAAATGGAGCATTCCTAAGGCTTAAGAATGGGTTTAAAAGTGAGTGGAAGTTTAAGCCCATGTCACACTACACCAACGGATGGAAAGAGGATGTAAAATGGAGAGAAACACTTGACATCCGTTGGTTAACGCGATTCATCTGTTCTGTACTCACTGCCTCCGTTTTTCATCCTCTCTATCCATCCATCATCTGTCGACTGAGGTTCCATCCACTCAAAATGTTTTGAGCTGCTCGAAACTTTTTGAGCGGAAAATGTACCCAATGTGTCCGTTCTGCATCTGCAACGCATACGGGGAACATCCGTTCTACATCCGTCGTCATCCGTTACGCGTCCGCTATATCCGCTAGGCATCCGCTGCGCATCCACGCAACTCAAATTCGCTCCAGCGGAAAACGGACACAGGGAGGAAGCGAAACGGATGCGGAATGGATGCGCAGCGTTAGTAGCACGGACGAAGAAAGGATGAAAGCGGATGCAGCTCGCATACAAAGCATTTAAAATGGAAAAAACGTTCGCAGAGGGGACCTATCTCGGATATTTAGGATGTCTGCAGGATGCCTAGAGGATGCAAAAGGACACCTAGTGGAAAACCTATATTGCCTATAAAAAGGGGGAGCAACTCACCTGGATCTCACTTTCAGTCCAGCAGCCCTGCTGTGCAGACCTCTGCAGCCTTCATCTGGCGCTTGCTCTTCCACAGCATCCATTGATGTCCACCATGGATCGTAACACAGTCCTTTTGGTAGCCACCATCGCAGTGCGAAGCCATCTATAGGCTCTTTCAACTGTTCTATGGGAAGAAAAGGAAGCGGCCAAGAAGTGTCTGGGTCTGAAGATGGATCAGGAGAAGAGCAGAGTACGGACTGTATAACAAGCTGATGGTGGAGCTGAGGAACGAAGACCCTCATGCATTCCAGAACTTCATGAGGATGCCTCCAGCCATGTTTGACGAAGTTGTGGAGCGGCTGAGACCCAGGTTGACCAAGACAAACACCAACTTCTGGCCCAACCTGGACCCTGGGCTCAAGGTGGCACTCACTCTGCGCCACCTGGCCTCAGGGACCACCTACAGGAGCATGCAGTACGCCTGGAGGGTGCCACACAACACCATCAGCATTGTGGTCAGAGAAGTGGTGCAGGCCATCATCGAGAATACCTGGAGGAGCTCCTCCAGTGCCCCTCCACTGAAGAAGGCTGGAAGAAAGTTGCAGAGCAGTGGTATCAGAAGTGGAACTTCCCCCACACCGTTGGAGCCATAGATGGCAAGCACGTGTCCTGCAAAGCTCCAGCCAAGTCGGGGTCCACTTATTTCAACTACAAGGGCTTTTTCAGCATCATCCTCTTCACCATGGTCGATGCTGACTACAAGTTCATGTACATCGATGCTTCAGGCAATGGGTCAGCTACAGATGCCCAGGTATACAATGCCAGTGACCTCAAGGAGGGGCTGGAATGCAACCTCATCATGGGCTTCCCAGATCCAGACCCCCTGCCCAACAACACACAAGATGTGCCCTACTTCATCATGGGGGATGACGCCTTCTCCCTCAGAACCTACCTCATGAAGCCCTACACTTCCAGACTCCTCACCCGTGAAGAGAGGATCTTCAACTACAGGCTGTCCAGGGCAAGGCAGGTGGTGGAGAACGCCTTTGGCATCCTGGCCAACAGGTTCCAGGTACTCCTCACCACCATGTAGCATCACCCAGAGACTGTGAGGAGGATCGTGGAAGCTTGCTGCATCCTGCACAATCTCATGCGCACCCGCTACCCAGTCTTGCAGAACAGGCTTGTGGACCTCCAACAAGGCAATGGGGACATGGAGCCTGGGGAATGGAGGCAAGGGTGAAACCTGATAGACACTAAGGATGTACAAGGCCCCAAAAGAGCTTCACGTGAAGGGAAGAAGCAGCCCAACCTCCTGAGACACTGGAGCAGTGGAGTGGCAAGACAGGATGATAGATGATTAATGGATGCTTCCTTCAGCCTGTCTCATCACACTGATGAGATTGGGCCATGTATGTTCGGTGGGCCTACAATGAGCAGGGCATTTAATAAAGAGTTGTGTTTATGTTGACATGTGTGGATGATTGATTACATTATTATTGATAATAAAGGGCCATAGGTGTGGCACCTGGGAGGGTGGACCATACAGTTCCACTATGCTTGCACTGGAGGTTTATCTATCCCACAGCTATTACCCATCCCAAAGGTATCCCTGCCCATCCCACAGGTATCCCTGCCCATCCCACTGCTATCCTTACCCATCCCACAAGCATGCAAAGGCTTAAACCATTTCTAAAAGTTTCCACCAAGACTTTATTGACAAAAATAAATGAAGCAAGTGTGTGAAGCAAAGATAATATTTATTAATAACAAGCTGTAAAAGAAAAATGACCCAAGTCAAGTGTCCAAAGCAAAAATAAAGTCAGCAGATAGCCACCTGCCTTTGGCACTCTTCTTGGTCACTCTGAGGCGTGCCCAGTCTCAGGGGTGAAGGGTCCAGGTGCTGTGGAGGTGGCTGCTGCTGGAGTGCTGGTCTGAGGCGCCACTGGGGTGCCTGGCCCCGAGAGGACAACAGGGGACGGTGTGTTGAGGAAGCTCTCAGACAGCTGGCTCAGCCCGTGATGTTGAGAGCCTCTTCCTCCATGACATGGGGTGTCAGCCCCAATACCGATGACAGATGTACTGAGGCTGGGCTGGGCTGTGGGGTGGAGGAAGGAGCAGTGTAGTGGGGCTGTCTGGTCTGCAGCTGGTGAGGACTGGCGTAGGTGGTATCAGTGGTGTGGGTGGCATCTGTGGCATGGGTGGCATTGGTGCCGTGGGTGGCATCGGTGGCATCGGTGGCACCGGTAGCATCCGATGTACCTGTGCCTGGACTGGGAAGGGCTGCCTGTGCTGCTGGACCTTCTGGTAGCCGTAGCCTTGGTAGGGTAGGGCCTATGGAAAGCCTTGGAAAGGCAGTGACATCATTTGGGTGGAGGAGCAGGCCTGGACTGGGTGGAAGCAGGTTCATCTTGGTCTGGAGGGTTGTGAAGAAGATCGGTGATCCTGTCCTTCACCACCTGGTACTGGGGTTCTGACATGTTCATGAGGGTCTGGTTGACGTAGGTGAGGAAGGGCTTGAGGTTGGAGGATGGGGCGTCGGTGTGTACCAGCTGAGAGAGGAGATCTATGCTGCTCCTGATGGTGTCTCTTATCTCCAGCAGGACAGTGTGGCTCTGCCCCTCCAGTCTGCCTCTCTGCCTTTCTGTGAAGGTGGAGCTGGGGATGGATACGGGTTGGGCTGTGGTGGAAGTGCCGTCTCCTTTCTCCCACTGCATCAGGGGGTCCTCCCCATGCTCAGCCAGGGGTAGTACAGCTGTCGGGGGGGGGGGTCTCTGTCGTGGCACGCTCCACAGATACCTGCCTGGACATAGGAGCTGACTCTTTGCCAGAAGAGGACTGGCTCTCAGCAGGCTGCCTGAGAGAGAGGGTTATGAGAGGGGCTGCTCCTTGGTGGCGGATCTCACCCTCCAAGAAGCTGCACTTAGCCATCACGTAGGTCTTCCGCCAAAGATATTCATTCTCCCTCAGCCACTCCAGCACTCCTCCTCATGTATTGCCTCCTCTTCCGTTCACGCGTCTGCCTCTTCCTCCCTTTGGCAGGACCAGATGGGCCCTCATCAGAAGGGCTTCGAGGTTGTAGGGGCTGCCCCTCCACACCACCACCACCAGCAGCAGCAGCAACAACAGTAGCAGCAAAAGCAGCACCAGCAGCACCAGCAGCACCAGCAGCAGGACTAGGAGTACCAGCAGGACCAGGAGCACCAGCAGGACCAGCAGCACCAGCAGGACCAGGAGCAGCGCCAGCAGAGTAAGCACCAGCAGCACCAGCAGGACCAGGAGCAGCGCCAGCAGAGTAAGCACCAGCAGAAGCACCAGCACCAGGAGCAGTGCCAGCAGAGTAAGCACCAGCAGAAGCACCAGCACCAGGAGCAGTGCCAGCAGAGTAAGCACCAGCAGAAGCACCAGCACCAGGAGCAGTGCCAGCAGAGTAAGAACCAGCAGAAGCAGCACCACCAGAAGCAGTGCCAGCAGAGTAAGCACCAGCAGAAGCACCACCACCAGAAGCAGCATCAGCAGAAGCACCACCTCCAGAAGCAGCATCAGCAGAAGCACCAGCACCAGAAGAGCGAGCCCGGGCAGCAGAAGCCCCAGCAGAAGCAGAGTCAGGGCCAGGGGGTGGGAGGGTGGCCCTGTCCCTCTTGCCAGGGCTGGCAGCAGATGGCAGAGGCTTCCGTTTCTTCCCCATGGTTGTTGGGTTGCTGTCTGGCTGTCTGGCTGTCTGGCTGGCAAGCTGTGTCTGGAAGCAGGTCTTTCCTCTGAATGGTGACCTGCTTGGGAGCTGCTTCCCTTTATATCCGCGGGGCTGACGCAATGCATCCTTCCCGCATGCGCAGTGAACGCTAGGCATCCGCTAGGCATCCGCTAGGCATCCGCTAGGCATCCGCTAGGCTTCCGCTCTGCATCCACTTCATCCGCTCTTTCCGTTCCGTGTCCGCTTTGCTGTGCTCCCCCGGAAGCCTTGCGGATGTGGCATCCGCTCCCATCCGCTCCCATCCGCTAGGCTTCCATGGAGCATCTGCTTTCCATCAGCCCAAGCCCCCCTCCCATCCATTCCTTTCCGTGTTGTCCACTCTGGTTATGCAAATTTGGGGCACTTTTGAGAGTGGATAACAACGGATGGAACATTTTGCTCGTCCGCTGTGTCCTTTTTAGAAATGTTTTGCATCCGTCGGCCAGTGTGACAGGGCCTTTAATAAGCGCTTATGTCCTGCAAAAACATTTGCCTGCCCATTCTGACAAGTGAGTAGTGCAGATAAGTCCTTAGAAAAGAAATTAGGAAGTAATATTGCCTCTAACTACGTCTTCAAATTTTACTATAAGAAAAACTTAAATAACTATGTAGCATTCTAATCTAACATGAGAATTTGATAAAGCCTCGTAATGAGACAAAAAACATAACTTAGTGTTAAGGTATTGAACTATGACTTGGGTCATCCAAATTCAAGCCAACCCATACTTAATGAGTTATAAAAGGTCAATCATTGTTTATCAGCCCAATTTACCCTATACTGTTGTAGCAGTATAAGATAGCAGGAGGAAGTTCTATATACACTACCTTCACTTTGGGGAGAAAAGACAGTGTACAAACCTAACAATAGTTCTAGGTCTTCAGCTCCTTGCTGGATTTTATCTAAAATATAGTCTTTCTTGTGGGACTTTTAGCTTCAACTTTACAACTTGTAAGCAAGAAATTAAACAAAATACCTACTATACCAGGTTTACTAAAACAATTCAGCAAAGTGTGTGGCCAAAATAATTCAATAAAGTATAAACTATAAGTGTCCTCAATTAAAACTCTTTGCATAAGAATATCTTATACCAGTTTTCAAAAATGTGAAGAATGTCATGTATATGACTATGAGAAAGACCGAAGAAGTGTTGGTGAAATAATCTTGCTTAAATCATGACACATTATATGTAAAGCTATCCAGATTACTTTGGTTTATAAAACAAAACCAGCAAAAAACCTTTTCCTATGACTAGAATGAAAAACATAATAAAATAACCCAACCATTTGTTGCCTCACTATGATATCCAATTTTTCTACCTAGCTATCTAATGAATGGCATTGTAGAAGCCTCCATATTAATGGAACAGTCTCTTTCTCAATAGTACCCTATCATACTGAGGTTGAGGTTGATTGTTTGAAAATATGACTTCTACTTCATTTTTCACTTTATACCTTGGCTTTAATTTTTATTATGGTCACTTAAGATGTTTTGTTTTCTGGACTTCAATCAACATTAAGAATGAGGTTCATGAATTTCTCAATATATTTTTTTTTAAAGCTATAATATGGAAAATTTAGTTGTATAAACACGAACCTATTCTTCATATATCCTTTTGATTTTGTCACTGATCACTGCTGAATGGGGATCTGATTAAAAACCATGAAGAAACTGAAAACATCTTAATTGCTTTATCTTAATCATTTTGTTAACCAGACTAAATGGACAGCTATAAAAAAAGGAATCATGTTAATTACCAAACACCAATTCATCTGGCTGAAAAAAATACTGAGACCTCACCATTTTGTTTACACACATATATGAATTTAAATATATTTACATATATTTATATTTCACTTCTAGACATAGAAGCTGAGTGATAGCTAAATGACATAGTTAATTCAGTTAATATAACTTAATAGTTATACTCTATTTTATGTACTTTTTTTTTTTTTGCTTCCATCTTAGAAATTGGGTTAGTATCGAAGATGTTTAGGCATTCATGAGGCAGTATGTAAAAGAAATGGTGGGAATAAAGTGATACAAGATTAATTAATGAGATTTCCCCCCCAAAGATTCTTTGTAAAATCTTTCATATGAAGTTTGTTCAAATGTTTTGTTTATAGTGGCCATACCAAAGGTTTTTGTCCAAAATGTACTGAACTTTTATACAATAAAGCATTTTGTCTGATCCTTTTTTGGTTTTTTTTTGGGGGGGGGGATTTAAAAATCAGTGAAGTTTGATCTTCCATTCTTGGAACTATAAATTCTAACATTATAATTACGCTTATCCTTTTTGACATATGGAAAAGAGGTAAACTCAGCAGTATAGCCAAATTAGATAAGGTTGCCCAGTGAAGGAATGCTGTACACTCTCAGGAAACACATCTCACATAAACCTTTTATAAAATCCTCTTTAACACACCATTGAACATTTTGCATGGAACAAAGGAACATAGATAAACAATGGGAATGCAACAATTAATCTGTGATTAATCCGGAGAGAAAAGTATCTGACTTAGGAAAATATATAGTATACGAATTCTGTGATCTTTTGGTATTTCAAATATCTCAAACTTTATTAAGCTATAAGGTTAAACTTATTATAAATATTTCACTTGCTAGCAGAGTCTTTTAAATAAATCCCAGGATTATTAAAAAAGTAAAACTGATATCCTAATTTATAATTGGTTATTAAATATTATGTTTGAAAAGTTATTCCATTTCATCTGCAACATTCACATGGAGCTCTTTAACAATGAAATTTAACTTAATAGCCTCCAAACAATCAAGAGACTCAGGGGAAGGAAACATTTAGGAATATCCCATTGGTCATTATAAATGTAGCATTGTTGAATAATCAATATTTTATTTTCCACATTAGATGATACTTAATGAAACAAGATAAAGGCACTAGTTAAATTATATGGGCCAGTAAAGTTTTACTTCTTAAAAACATTAGAAGCTTGTTTGTAAAACAATAATAAAAGTAATTACAATTAAATGCAATGGATTGACAAAATGAAATCACGGCCTGCTTCTTGTACCCTAAACTATTTTTTTTATTCATCATTATTCTTAGTAGGCAAATTACACTTAACTTTGGTTTCATAAATTACCAATATTATATTTGTATGTTTGTAAATAAATGTGTATGTTTAGGGGCATGAGGGTTTGATCATGAGTCACCAGGAAGGCAATGTTATTGAATGAGATATAAATCCCTGCTACATAATTTTGCACTTTAAAATATACTTAGTATATGTAAAATACATAGAATGGAAAATACTTGTCATTCAACTTTTTTTTTGAGAAAAGATTATTTCTTGAGAAAAGGAATTTTAAATGTCGTATTTTTATTTATTATTGAATGACCTCTTGGCTCACTTCTAATTTTATTATGTTTAGCTATATCTTGGGCAAAGGAATGCATCTCTTTTAACAGACCTTCAACAAAATGTATTTTGAATAACTGAATGAACCAGCTCTAAAATCTACTGTACTTTCTTTGAATAGCATTGAAAAAATAATGGAAGAGAGTTTGTTGATTGCATTTTTAAATCATCTGAGATTTTTAGCAACAATCAAAGCATTCATTTTTATAAAACTATAAATCTGAAAATTAATTAGAATGTAACATCATTGATCTACAGCTTTTAAGTTTGAATTAGGGGATTCAAATCTGATTAATGACAATCATATGAAAAGTCCAAGAGTAACAACATCATCTTAAATTGTTACAGAGAAAAAAAAATCTACAATTAGAATTGTTTTAGAGAAGAATAAACAATTATTTCTATTCATTACCATGAAAATAGGCTTCTTGTTGCGCAACTGGTATTCCACTTCCTTTCCTCCTTACTACGTTTCACCAAACAATTCCAGCTCTGCTCCAGAGATTGCTTAAATCTCCCAGCACTGATTTTGGCAAAGCAGAGGATGGAAATACTAAAAGTAATATATTCTACAGCTAAGTATCCTTAGATCTGCAATTGATATAATTAGCTAAAAGCTCATTTGCTGTCATATCCAAAGCTAACCCTAACCGTATTTTATATTTATATTAGGTGGTCTTCTTAATAATGAACAAAAAATTTGTGTAACACGTAATTAACTATGTGGGATATAGAAGCAGTATTGTAGATATTTGCATATTCTCCACTGCCTAGGCAATTTCTCTTGAGATTTATAATATAAATAAACACAACAATCAAATCAACATAAAGATGTTTATTTATTCCATTTATACTCCACAGGAGCATGTTTTTTTTAAAAGCCTCCTTTTCTGAGATTATCTCATATTAGCCTATAGAATACAAATTAGAATGCTTTTTATGGATCCAATGACCTTTGGGATAATAAATACAATATCAGTATTTAATGATACTTTTATAATAATCTAATGATAAAATAGGCAGTAACAATTAACAACAAAATATGAACAATATACATGTTAAACAGAATAGGCAGCAGATTTTGAAATATTTTAATTGGAGAAAATTAATTAAATTACATTGGGACCATCAGTCGTTGGGAAATTAATTCAGTTACCACACCAAGTCGTACTGAATATGAATCCCCTCCCCTCCCATGTAAGATTTTTTTTTTTAAAAGTAAGGAGGTGGGAAGGAAGAGGAGGGGGAAGAGAAGACAACAATCTTTCATTTCTTCTAATTGATGTTGCTAAATGTCAGGGATTAATTCAAAATTGAAACATCTGGGGAAATCTCAAATTGTCTCAAATCTGGTAGAGAATCCTGCACATTTTCCCTAGATAAAATAAAAACAGGCAAGTCAGCTGCATTCTATGTGATGACATGTGGATACTGATCAATTTTAAAAATTCATAACAAACATGAATATTTAGTTTATGGTTTTAGTATTTCTAATATCATCAAAATAATGCTATTGACATCTCTTGATCTTTCGAATGCATGATTTACACTACAGATTATATAACTTTGATATAGATGAACCTGTCAAATTGAGCATTACAACACCATTTATTAACAATGGACCTTATATTAAATATAAATGCTATGCTTGAGTTGGAAAATAGAACTGAATTGATCACATTCTCATAAGCAAGTCAAATCTAAGTTTCATTGTAATTTTACTTACATATTTAAAAATATGAATATTTTATTTTTATGGATGTTTCAAAAACACTCTAAAATTCTAATTTGTATTTGATCTTCAACAGAAAAACAATATCTCAAAATGAAAAAAATACTATTTGGTTTAATAAATTCTAACATAAAAAGCATGAATCCAAAATTTAGCTGATCTATTAATTTTATTTTGTAATTTTATTTTGACATTAAGCCTTTGAAACTAACATAAAGTCAGATACAATTTCCTTGCTTTTATAACACTATGTAAGAGCTTAAACATTTTTTAAAAAGAAATTAAGGCAGTCTGAAAATTTTCTTTTTAGATTTCAATACCATTGTGTTGGCTAAAAATATTCTTGTAAATATAAGAGTAAATGCATGTCCTTCTTAGAGTATTTGTAAAGGTGCCCTTTACAATTAACTTTGGCTGCCATCTACAGAATATCATATTGGCACAAAATATCATTATTTCATTGTTTGTCTTTAGCAATGACCTTTACTTTTGAATGCTGCCCCAATTACATCTTTTATTATCATTTGCCAAACAAAAATCTCCAGTTCAGATGGATGAATTAGCCAATATTCTAATGTTCCGAATTTTTCTTCTCTTATTAAATGTTATGGCAATTTCTTTAACACAATGTCAATTAAATATGATGACATCATTGTTGTTTTCCTGAAAAGCATGAATTTACCCACAGTTAAAATCCATATTTTATTGCCATCTTGCATTTGATAGAATTTTGTAACTGAATTAGAAGCCCAGGAAAATTGTCAAATAAGTTTCTAATTAGATATTAGTTTTGTCTTAAATAATTGTGCTTTATACTGTATTATTACATTTATATACTTGCTTTAGGAACTTTTGTATATATTAGCATAATACATGCAATCTGATTTGCTGTCAGATATGAAATCAGATATGAGTTAAAGGTATTCAATTTTTTTCTTCTTCGATAATACTAGCAATTACAATTTGAGCAATGCTTTACAATGCTTTATTCCGTTTTTTGTTTACATCAAGGAAAAATCTTTTAATACTGATGGCAATAATTTCATTCAAGATGAGATTCTCCAAATTGCTGAAATTTGTTTAAAATAAAAGGATGAATTAATAAACAATGTTATTTAAAGAACAATATATTATTTGAATTATTTACCTATGGCAATTGTGAAATCCAGTCTTTTTACCCTATAGACCATAAAGGATAGTTATACAAAATCTATATAATAACTGTAAGTGTATAAATGTTTATTCAAAAGTAACCTTTCAGTTCCATATGAGGCATTCTCAATTGCAAGTATGTGCAGAATTGCAGACTTAAATTTCAATAATCAAAGTCTTACCAAGCCAATTATAAGCTACAGTTATGTAGCTACAATCATCACCGTAATAACACATATTCTGTGTTTTTAAAATGTGTAGACCAAATGCAACTCTTTCTTAATCCAGTTTATTTTTAAAACATGACATAGAAACTACAGTATTGTACCATTGTGCAAAATACTTTGGTGTAAAATTATTATTTTTCAGTCTGACATGCAGAACTGTTTTGTCGTATAGTTTCTTTGCATTGCTGTCATCCTGCTTCTAAATAAAACCTTACTCCAATGTGATCTTTCAGATAAATTGGAAATAACATACTGAATAAGATGTTTATGGTCTTCATGTTATGTCATTTCTTCAGTATCAAAACATCCTATTTGTTGTTGTCACTTGTGGGAGGAGCCTGTAGTTCTGTCCTCTCATATATCCCATGTTCCATCCCCACTGAAAAAGTGGCATTTATAGTCATGTTTAACTGCACTTGTATTACACTTTTCTTGATTATTTTTATGGAATACAAGAGTGAACTGCTGTGAAGTATGCAAAATTAAATTTAAAAATAACAGGCAGAAGCAAACTGGGGAAACATTTCCAATAAATAACAGACTTTCTCCATAGAGCTGGATCTTTCTAAAAAGGAGGAAGGAAGCAATACAAATTTATTTTCTATAAGTTAGTCATCTCCCTTTTTCTGGTCCAGAATAGAATAGAATGCAAAGATGGATATCATATTTAAGTAACCTGGCTATACTGCTATACTATTGTTGTCTCAACATGACATATGTTTCTTTGAAATAAATGTTATAGTTTACTGAAATTAAGTTTCAAGAAAAGGATATTTAAGATTTAAATTAAAACTAATGTATTACATTAGTTACATCATATATTACATTACATCATAGATAATTGACAATTTAAATGAAACTACAGCCATAATTAGAGATTAATTCAGTTATTTGATATTTAAGTGCTATTTCGTATACTTTTCTCAGATTACATAGGAGAACAGTAAATAATCTCTTCCTGAATGTTTACTTTTTCAGCAATTACTTGGAATTTTAATCCTATACACAAGCAGAAACAATTTTATAGTTACAGGGGGGTATGTATTTCAGAACTTTTAAGTGGAAAATTATGTGGAGAAATATTATAATTTTATCTTCAAAATTAGTAATTCATTACTTTTGTGATCAAACACCGTGCAGTAGGAAGAAAACAGTATGAAAGGGTTATGTTCTGAATACATTTATTATTAAGATGTACTTCATTCTTCCCTTCTCAACTGAGAAGGATGCATGGTCTGTCTCCAATTCTGGCAGATACCTTATGAAAGCTTGTTATAACTTGTTATATGCAAATATTTGTTTGCATTGTACTTTTAAGTTAAAACACAAATTGGTTTGAAATAAGAATAGCTCCCACAATTCATTTTGCCTATAATTAAATCCACCAAAGCAAAAAGAAACAAAAAATTACTTACAAACTGTATAGATGATTATACGTTCATTTACATAAGACTAATGTTCCAGAAAGAAATCTAATATGATCCACTTAGGGATAAACATGTTGATATGATCCATTTAGGGATAAACATATTGAGATCCTGTGAATTTCATGGGGAAAACTTATGCATTCTTACATCATAACTACTGACATCAGCGGATTTTAAAAGTTTTTTTAAAATCTGAGTTAATACTTGTCTTGATCATTTTATAACATCTTATAAAATAAGATAAGCCTCAACTATATTTCACTTGACTCTTGAAACAGTAATTCTAGGATATATTTGCCCTAAAGAGATTAATTTGTGCGGGGAAAAACAACTGTCATTCTTTATCTGGTTATAAATTGCATAGATTATATGTCCGCAATCTATTCCTGTCCTCATTTTCTTTAAAGTTCACTCATTTCTGTTCATGATATTTAAATATATTCCAATGCAGCACAAGAAATATCTTCAATTTTTGCAGATGTAAATTGTTAAGGTGTTTAATAGGATTTTAAATAATCCTATGTTAATCACCATGGATAAGATATGGTAATGTGTTAAAATGCCACAAATAAAAGTCTACATGTCCCACTTATACTAATTCATTTGTAGGTATTTTATTTTTTCACCCATTGACAACATAGTTTTAGTTTAATGTACACATTGATTTTAATAGAGCTTATTCTCAGGGAAAATATTTTTTGCTATAGAAATGAGAATATGTGTATTAATTTTAATAATATATTACATGTTATCAAACTTTGTTAAGAGGGGAGGCATATTCAATATACATTATCATGTTTAAGTAATCAAAGTATTTGAAATCCTTTTGTGTATGTGCATTCAATTCTATTTAAAAATATATTATTTTGGATCACTAATGACAATGTTAACTATACTAAATGAACAAAGCATTCTCTATTATTATAATTTCATAATTACCATGCTAAATATTAAAATTCCTGATATTTCATTTAAGAGAAAATGTCCAAAATTGCATCATGGATTCTTGTATTTTCACTGACTTCTTCATCCTAAATAATATTTATAAATAGTAATGGAATGGAAAGATGTCTAATTATCAAATAGTTTAATGATGATTAATTAGGTCATTAAATTATCTTTGATATATCATTTCACCTAAATGTAATGTATATGTTAAGATTATATTAATGTTTCTTTATCTGATGAGAATACTTGCTTTCAGAAAGCGGAATAATTGGAACCTAAGTAGTATCTTTTAAAACACTTTATGTGCAGTGTTATTCTATCTATGCTTACAACAAAGTCCCATTGAGTTCAATGACACAATCCCAAGTAAGAACAATTTATATGAAAATAAAAGGAGGAGTTTTATATTAGTATATTAGTATTAGTATTTTGCTGGCAAAAGGCGTCATGTGTACTTGGTTAAATCCATAATTATTTCTTCAGTTCACTGATCCAGAGACAAATCAAGGTTAGGTTAAATGGTTAAAGCTCCCGGTTGGAAAGAATTCTACTTTTAAATGAAGTGGGAAACAAGAATGAATCTGCTGGTTTGGGGGCAAAAGCTTGTTCAGTAACCTTCATTTCCAAAGCAATTTCCAAGCATTATGTCATTGTTGATACCACTGTGTGGAAGGCAACATGACAGAGTGTAAATGGGAAGAAAATAGAAGCAGGCAGCAATCAACATAAGAAAAAGCAAATTTTTGAGTACAACTGGGTTTTCTCTCAATAATGCTTTCAGTTACAAGCAAACAATCCTTCTTAATGCAACAGCAGCAGCCAAAGCATAATCACAATCCAAAATGTTAGCTTCCATAAGAAGTATTATCAGAAACAGTATTTGAAAAAAAAATTGTGTCAGCTTATTCAAATCACTTTTTTTTTTCATTTTGTTTACAAAACAATCTTATAGGCCTCAATGCCATCCTGTTAAGGTTCACTTCCTAATTTTTGCCTCTTAGAAGCAACTAAATAGTCACCTAGTCAGTAGTTAAATAACCTTCATGCAAACCAACGGCTAGCTTATTTGCAGAAAGCCTAGCCAAAATTTGTTGTATTCTGACAAATTCAAGGAAAAGCCGGAGAGCAAGTCATGCAAAATCCCGATTCTCAGTTTCACATCACATATTATTGCTGACATAACCTTTGCACATTATATCAGGTTACATGATGTCGTGCAGCACAGGTAGATTCCACAGGTAGAAATTACTGCGACATCGATGGCTGGGATCCCTGCGGGATAGCAGGACACTTGTTTCTTTTTGGTCAACAGCGGCAACTCTGCCTTTTTACCTGTCCATCTTTCCAAGGTTTGAGATGCCCCGGGGATGTGAATACACAACCGTCAACCAATGACCGTTTTCCTCTCCAAAAACCATGCCTCTTTCCTTTCCTTTCCCTTCGCGCGCGTACACACACACACAAACACACGCGCGTGCACACACACCTCTCTCTCTCTCTCTCTCTCTCTCACACACACACACACACACATACGCACGGGCAGCCAGCTGAAAAACTGGCCAGCACAGCGGTTGTATGCATGTACCAAAGCAAAAAAAAAAAAAGAAGAAGAAGAAAGCAGGGGCCTCGGTGTGCAAGTCTCACGCAACGAGAAGAGGAAGAGGGCAACGCGACGAAGCGGGCTAGGGCAGAACGGCTCTCCCTGCAATCGAAAGAAGGAAAGAAGGAAAAGCAACACCTCAAAAGCTGCGTGAAGCCACCGGGTGATGGGTTCCAGATTCGGCTCTTGAGAAACTGCCTTTCGGTTCCTCTGAGATCCTACAGGGGTCAACTTTCGACGCCCCGGCGACTGTAACGGCGTCCTGCCCTCTCCCCTTTTCTCCTTCTTACTCCCCCTCCCCCCCCCCCCCCCCCCCCCAAAAAAAAAAAAAAAAAAGCCCGGGAAGAGCGCCGTTTCTCCTGGGCTCCCGGGGATGCTCAGCGCACTCTGTCCCGTCTCCAGCTGTCCTCCTCCTCCTCCTCGTTCCCGACAAAACAACGCGGCCCCTGCCTCCTCCGAGCCGCTTCCCTACCGCACTTTCCTCTCCTTCCCCCCCCCCCCCCCCCCCCGCTCTCTCCTCACCCTTTGGGCTCCCGCGCCCGACCTACCTGCCGGAGTCGAGAGGACGCGCTGGCTGCCTCCAAATGCGCTTGGTCCCGGCCAGCCCGCGCCGCCGTTCCCCCGCGCGCGTTATGAATGTTCATTTAAAGCTCGGCGCCCGCTGCGCAGTGGCTGCTCTGCTGTTCGCTTCCCGGCTCCGCTCCCTTTTCCCTCAGCCTCGACACAAAGGGAGCTCGGGAGCCCGCGTGGAGGAGCCCGGCGCTGCAGCCCCGCCCCCCCCGCCGGCTGAGAGACCCACACCTGCCCGGTGGCTCCGCGCCCCACTCCGCCTCTTCCGAAGCAGCCAATGTCCCTCCCACAGCCAGGGACTGGACCGCGCGTGACGCTCAACACCTAGTGGGGAGAAAAACGGGGGGGGGGGGGGTTAACACCCCCACTTTTCTTTTATAGGGCAAGCAGAAGACCTCTGAGGAGAGGGACCCAAACCTTCAGCAGCTCGCCTTTCCCTTCCTGGGGTGGGGGGTGGGGGGAAAGAGGAGGTATCCGCCTTGCAAAAAAGCTTCCAGATGTTTCTCACCTACTCCCCAGAGCATCTCCTCTTCTGAGCTTTGTCACTTCAGCTGAAAGGCAGGAAAACCCACTCCTGGGACTGCAGAAGAAGGGCTGGCCATGATCTAACCAGAGGGCTGGCTACTTGAGATGCTGTTCCTCCAGAAAAGCGGGGAAGATAGAATAGTTTGGGCTCTGTCCTGCCCTTCTCTTGGCAATGCTGCCCTTTTCCCATACAGCCTCCATCCAAGCACAAGCTCTTTCTACTGTGATACTCACGGAGAAAAGGTGCAAAAGTTGGGTGAAGTGGCAGAGTAGGCAGTTTTCAGTCACTCAGACTTTGAGGCCAGGAGACAGGGTAGCCCCTTTGTGGAGGTGTGGTGGACCAACCCTTTTGACCGCATGCTGGCTGATACCCTGTACCCTGTCCAGAGGCAGAGATGAGTGAGGCACAGAAGCAGCTTCAGAGGATCCAGTCTAACTCTCTCCCTTGTTCCCAAGACAGGGTATAACAAAGAGTTGGAAAAGAGTTGGAAAAGCACTGACTGACATGCTTTATTTAAACTCTACCCAATTTGGGGCAGCAGTCAAAGAAAGCCATGGGTGGAGGAAATGTAGTGTCCCCAAATGGATTTGTTCCCCATTTCTTTTCCATCCACTGCTGAAAGATGGGAGGAAGGAGAAAAGGAGAGAAAAAAAAAATCTACTGTGTTGAAATGATCTTTTGCTTTTCCTGAAAAAAGCAAAATGGCAGCATCAAATACCAATATAAGACTCAGGACCGTAGAAAGATCCTGAGGAGTAAGTGTGCTAATAGAGTTTCTTTTGTAGAACTTATTGATCCAAAGGGTTTTTTCTGTACAACTTATTGGCGACAAATAGGCACATTTTAACTCAAGAGGCAGTTGCAATGTTACCAACTTAATAAGGACTGGAGAATAACTGGCAGGTGTATCTTCTTCACTTTCTCCTTCCAATGTATACTTTGCCTATCTGCCCATAGGACAGGTATGGTTGCTAACAATTATTTAAAAAATGATTGTATACTGTATCATAAAGAAAATTAAATCACTGTATGCCAGGTCAGTTTGAAGAAACCAGGCTGAACAGATCTCTTCTTGAAGGTCTCAAGTGATGGCGCTCCCTCAACTTCTGAGGGCAAGCTGTTCCATTGGTTGACTGTTCTCACTAACAGAAAGTTTCTCTTTATTTCCAGGTTAAATCTCTCCTTGTTCAGTTTCCATCCATTATTTCTGGTCTGGACTAGAGGGACTTTAGAAAATAGCTTGACCCATTCCTCTCTGTGGCAGCCCCTCAAACATTGGAAGACCGCTATCATGTCTCCCCTGGTCCTTCTCTTTACTAGACTAACAAGCCCAGTTCCTGCAACCGTTCTTCATATGTTTTAGTCTCCAGTCCCCTAATCGTCCTGGTTGCTCTTCTCTGTACACTTTCTAGAGTCTCAACAACTTTTTTGTAATGTGGTGAACAAAACTGGATGCAGTATTCTAGGTGTGGTCTTACTAAGACTTTTTGAGTGGTATTAGTACCTCACTTGATCTTGATTGTATCCCTCTGTTAATGCAACTTAGAATTGCATTAGCTATTTTGGCGGCTGCTTCACACTGCTGGCTCATATTTAGCTGGTTGTCCACTAAGACTCCAAGTTCTCTCTCATGGTTGCTGCTATTGAGCCTGGTTTCACATAGTCTATATGGGTAGTTTTGGTTTTTCTTACCTAAGTGTAGGACTTTACTTTTCTCTACATTGAATTTCATTTTGTCAGATATGGCCCAGTGTTCTAGTCTGTCAAGATCCATCTGGATCTTGAGCCTATCTTCTTGGATGTTAACTATTCCTGCCAGCTTAGTATCATCTGCAAATTTGGTAAGTTCCCCTTTTATTCCCTCATCTGTTAAGATATTGAAGAGTACTGAGCCTAAGACGGAACCTTGTGGCACCCCACTGCTTACTTCCCTCCATGTAGACTTAGACCCATTAAGGACTACTCGTTGAATATGGTTGAGGGACTTTTTCCAGAAAAGTGGAAAGAATGAGAGCTTATGAGCATTCAGTTCAACATAGACAAGGGCTTTGAAAATGTGGATATCTGTGTGGAACGCAGTCTGTACTGCAACATCATGATACATATTTGATCATGATGACAAAACTTCTGGATTCAGCAGATGCATGGAAAATAAGGAAATTATCCTGCTGAACTTTATGTCTGGACAAATTCTTATTAAGGTAGATTTCTCCCAGATATCAAGCCCTAAGCTCTAAAAAGTTTTAAAGTTTAAAACCAAACCTTAAGAAAAAGAATGATGTAGAGCAAATCCTTTAACAGAGGTGTGCTAGGTTCCATATATGCTGAAATCTTGATTTTCACTGATCATGAACACCTCTCAGGTTACTCAGATTTAATCTTGTTACCTCAATTTAGGCCATAATCCAGATAATGTCCAGGGTTTGATTTAGTTTTAAACGGCAAGGAGAACTTGAGTGGGTTCATCCACATATCTACAGCTCAAGAGGAACTATTTTTGCCAAAGCTCAATAGGCAGGTCAGAAAGACAACATGGTCATATTATTAAAAATAATTAAGTAGTCCAAGAAGTCTGGCAAGAAGTATATTCCCATCTTTTATAAGTCTAAAATGATTAAAGTCAGATCTCACCTCACAGACCTGTTGAAATAGGTACAAATGTTCTCATTTTATCCAGAAATGGTACGTTTTTAACTGATGGATAATTTTTTTCTAGGCTGTATTTTGACAAAACCGTGTGTAGAATAGCACAGATACAAAAAAAAAAAACAGACAGGAAGGAGCAGAGTCCACAATAAATACAAAGTTGAGTATATTGTTTAAAAAAGTGCTCTGCTTTAGTAACAGACATGCAGGAAGGTGCTCCCAGAAGAAGTTAGAATTATTAGTGTTTTTAAATATCTAGTTTCCATGATATTTCTAGTCTGTAAATGGTCAAAAGCAGTATTTTGAGTCATATCAATAGTTCCTGCCTGAATAGATGCAGAGAGGTTTGATCCTCAACAAATCTGTCATAATGAGAAATAGAGTACACAGAATATAAAATTTACAATCTGTGTATTTCAACACACCCTACCAATATTTCACCAACAGCTGCATCTTGCTGATAATATGAATTAGAAGCTACTATGCCATAAACACAGAATTTATTGCTTTTATTTTCCCGCTTGACAGAAAATAATCCTGAATCTGAAATGTCTCCTGAACTATGAACCCTGTTGATAGTAAAATAGCATCTGGGTTGGAAAACAATGAGCGTCTACTGCAGAAGCACTTGTTCATTTCAACTTTTTACTATTAACGTACCAAAAATTTACAAAGAAACGTGAGATTCTGTTTTGACTAACACTTTTCTTACCCTCAAGGAAAGTGATATTTGAGTGAGCAATCTAAAAATGGACTGTTATTTGGATGCCTGAAGGAGGAAAAAAAATAGTAGCATTGAATGAAAAAGAAATGCTCATATTATTCTAATAGTTGCTGGCACAATTGATGTCACTATATTCACAACATTTTTTAATTGCATTCAGTGCTGTTGGCTGAAAAATAACACATGTAACATGGTGCTGATGCTTTAAGCCATTCACATAATTGATTCAGACTTTTTATCCTGCTTGCACATGTCCATATTGCAGCTTTTAAAAATCAGACATACGGTGATAAAGAACTAATTTAACAGAAATCACATTACTTCTGTCAAAACCAAATGATACTTAAAAAGACGCTCATTTATCCTGGTCCTCATTGCAGAATTCAGATAATTATATTCTGTGGTGCAAGTAAAATCATACCTAGAATTACAAGCACATATTCAATTCTGGCCTTGCAAGACTTAAAAGATAATCTACACTTTATCAAGTCTATCTCTGAAAAGTACAAAATATAATTAAACTCTGTACTCCATGCATCAAAGAATATGGAGTCAATTGATATTGCTCCCATCTGGGAAAAGAAGGATGTCCATTTTCACCTAGCCTACTATTGTAATACCATAAGGAAGCCTGAGCACCAAAGAACTGAGGCCTTTGAACTATGGTGCTGGAGAAGACTCCTGCGGGTCCCTTGCAGTGCAAGGCAATCAAACTGGTCAGTCCTACAGAAGATTAACTGGTTAATCTGATTAACTTCTGGTCTTTAGAAGGCCAGATCCTGAAGATGAAACTCCAATACTTTGGCTACCTAATGAGAAGGAAAGACTCACTAAAGAGCATAATGCTGGGAACGATTGAGGGCAAAAGAAGAATGGGACAGCAGAGAATAAGGTGGCTGGATGGAGTCACTGAAGCAGTTGGCGTGAGCTTAAATGGATTCTGGAGGATGGTAGAGGACAGGAAGGTCTGGAGGAATGTTTTCCATGGTGTTGCGATGGATCAGGCATGACTTTGCAACTAACAGCAACTGTTGCAATATCCAGGGCCATCTTCCGTTTTCATTGGCTGCTCCAGATTAATTTAATAGATTTTCAGGCAATGGAGAGAACTATGAGGAAATCTTAATAAAGATAAAATCTTTATCCTTAATAAAGGATAGCCTCCTCCACAGTTCATACATCAGGATAATTGCTTTCAGATTTGGGCCAAATCAGGAACAAGGCACTATACTGTGGTAAAAACAGAATTTTGAAAGCCTGACAGACTTTGTTCTTCTTCCTTCTTCTCATATCAAAAAGAATCAAAGCATAATAACCTTGAGTTCCTTTCTCAAGGTGTTTTCATATGTTTCAGGACTAAGCTGAGTTCAAATCCCACCAGGCTCAATGTTGACTCAGCTTCCATCCTTCTGAGGTGGGTAAAATGAGGACCCAAATTGCTGGGGGCAATAGGCTGACTCTGTAAACTATTTTGAAAGGGCTGTAAAGCACTATAAAACAGTATATAAGTCTAAGTGCTATTGCCATATTCCTTACAGTTTCCTTCTATATTCTTCTACATCTTTTCAGACTTTCAATCCATATCCCTTTGCTTGGAGTATATGCTAGAACTATCAGAACAGAGGTGAGGCATTTAAGCCTTTCAGTTCTACCACTTTCTTAATAGAGAAATCCAAATGAACATGTATCTGACCAATGGTTGCCAATTTCTGCTTGACACACAATTATATGTTTTCTGGTACACTGTACCTTTATAATGCAGCATAGTCCTTTTCTTTCAGAATAACTTTTTTATATTAATATTTATGCTCTTGTTTCTGAGGTTTAACACAAAGGTAACACTACAGTTTGCCAAAGGAGAGAAAATGAATTATTTTTGATCCTTCACTGTCTAACCTACACATTCTGAAGATCTCATGCTGATCTGAATGATAGCATTTTATTCTGTGTGAAGAAATCTATGTGGATTTGTTTACATCACAAGGTGAACATGTCCGTATAAAAAGCCAGTCAAATGTTTGAGGAAAAAATCAATATTAAAATAATTTATCTATACAAAAATTATGCCTTCTTGGATGGGTTTCTAGCAGCAGTTATCTAGCTAAGTTTCAGGGAAAAGATTGAAGGAACCACTGAAGAGTCTATGGTCCTAAATCAATGTGACACAAATCAATAGGTAAGCAGTACATAGAAGTGCTGCAGCTTTTTAGGACAATTCTAATTCAGGGGTGTCAAACTCATCGCCTGTTGCCTCATGCCCTGACCATGTCCACTCCCATTTTAATGAAGGGGGGAAAGTCACAATATATCATGTGACACCATGAGTTTGACAACTCTGTTCTAATTCATTGTATCTCAACCTTTGTGATTTTAAGATGTGTGGGCTTCAACTCCCAGAATTGGCTGTCTGAAGAATTCTGGGAATTGAAGTCTATACCTCTTAAAGAGAAAAACAAACTTAAATCTAAATCAAAAGTTAGTTCCATAACTACCCAAGAATCCAAAGGGCTAGTCTAATGAAAGATGCAGAATTCAAAGTAAGATCTGAAAACAATAATATTTAATTAGTCCTAAGTCTCACAATTTCAAAATTTTACATTTTGTGTAGAATTCCAATTTCTGTTAGTTGAGTTGTTCAGTCTCGAAGGACAAATCTTTTTTGAAGATTTGCCATGTCTATTTTGAACTTATTGAAATGATTCTTGAAAAAAAAAATGTTTATATTAAAGGTACATAACCCTCATCTAGAACTCATAATTTCCTGTTTTCTAACCTGGTACCTTAATTGCTGTATTGAACTCTATTGAACCATAAACTATTGAACTCTACTGAACTTTGTTTGATACATACTATTTATAAGAACCAGTTTGGTTATATCAATCTGGTTCTTATAAATAGTATGTATCAAACAAAGTAATTGTTTTTGTTATGTAAAAATGTTGCATAAGTACAAAATTAGGACATCGGAATGATCCTCAAACCTCTAAATTCATTGCTGGATTTCATTTGTAAAAAGAATGTTACAGACTGCCTGGAAACCTTATACATGCCATCACGAGAACATAATAGGAAAAAGTGTTACATGAACATATGAAATGAAATATTTAAGAATATATTTCTAGGTAACTTCAAGATCTATAGAAAATTTGTCAGCCATGAAGCCATTTCTTATTTTTATTCATTCTAAAATCAGTTTCTTGCCTTCTGGCCATGAACCCAGTCCTCCTGGCAGCTACCAACAATTAACAATATCAATATATAATTTAAAGTTATGCAAATCCTTTGAAATCCTCTTATTGAAATGTTAAAATACCTTTGTCTTTTCCCAGCCTCAGACCAACTGCTTCAAAACCTGCTGCTTAGCTAGGTTGCCAGAAATAATGTGGTTGTATAGCTACTACACAGTTTAAAAACCTTTAAATATCAGTTGGCAAATACTTAGCAAGTTGTGCTTCAGAACACACAGGAGACTTGCAAACCATCGCTTTTCAAACAGCTGTACAGCAGTTGTAACTTTTTGGATTCCTGTGGTTGCTTCAGAAGTCTGGAGATAAGGAGGCCCAATGAAGCAAATAGTCAGGTCTAGAAGATAAAGTTGCTTTCACTATTCAAAAAGGTGATTTGTATATGCTGACACGTGTTCTTCAAAGGATTTGCAGGGCTCTTGCAAACAATAAAGTAAAAATAACATAATGAACAATAGTTGAACTGGTATCAGCAACCTGTTTTTAGAGGATATTTTCAGGGAAGGGGGGGAAATTATACCCATTTTCTTAGAAGTGTCCAGTGAATTGACCCCAATAACATCATAAAATTCAGCAATGAGGGTATCACTACCAAAAGCATTTCTTTCCCCATATTTGACAGCAGTGATACCAATAGTAGTTTTCCTCTAAAAAAAATCTCAAATCATAGAGATAAGTCCTACAAGAACACAGGCACAACCTACCTGAAGGATATAGTAAGGAATTGATATATCTGATTATAAATGTTTTAACAGTAGCTAGAATTGTATTTTCCAAAAATTGGAAAAGTGAAAAAATTCCGATAGAAGAAGAGGCGATTAAGAAAATAATTGAATGTGCAGAAATGAGTAAATTGACATTAGCAATTAGAGAGCAAGAAGATAAAGTATACTATAAAATTTGGGATTTATTTTATCAATGGCTAGATAAGAAAACAGGAAAATAAAGTATAATATAATATTACAGTATTATAGTAATGATATGACAATGTAATGATATGCTATAATTGATTACAATGAAATGAATTATATTATGAATTAGGTTTTGTAAAGTTGAGATTTGCTCAAAAAGGATGATATGAATTTATAAACAAAGTCTATTAAGAAGTTATAATATGTATAGTTAATTTATATAACATGAATTTTAATAATGCATTTTGAAGGCAAAGACTGTTGATATTGTGCACAAAAGATATGTACCAGCTAACACACGTACAATGGAAATATGATTTTTTTTGATGGGATGGAATGGAATGGAATGGAATGGAATGGAATGGAATGGAATGGAATAAAATAGAATAGAATAGAATAGAATAGAATAGAATAGAATAGAATAGAATAGAATAGAATAGAATAGAATAGAATAGAATAGAGTTCTTTATTAGCCAAGTGTGATTGGACACACAAGGAATTTGTCTTGGTGCAAATGCTCTCAGTGTACATAAAAGAAAAGATACATTCATCAAGAGTCTAGAATCATAAGGTACAACACTTAACAATAGTCATAAAGTACAATAAGCAATCAAATCTTACTAGGAAACAGTCAATATAGATTGTAAGTATTTCATTAAATTTAAACATAAATATATCAATGCAACATTTTTACTTGAGGGCAAAAAGAAGTGGGATTCTGAACACTTTATGTGTTTTGTAGATAAAATTTAATCAATAGTCACTCTGCTGCATTCTGGAGCAACATGAGTTCCAAAGGCAGCTCTGTATAATTTAATTTCAAGGTCAGCAAGACACCTATCACAATATTTGCATCTCAGCCATCCAGAAGTTACCAATGGTATATTAAAAGGAGTTTATTTTAATTTAGAAAAAGGATTCAATATCATTTTTGGAAACACTGTTGGAGAAAAACAAATAAAAATCTTTCAAGCTGCAGTCGCATTATGATTATATATATATATATATAATTATTTGCCAAGTTATGTCCATGTTACTGATGTTTGTTCTGCAGGGACTCAGGAAATTCCGCATACCACTTCCTAAACAGTTGCATTGTGGTAACATGAAGCAAAAAAACTAATTCTGTGATCTTAATTTGGTAGTAGGAGATTATAATGAAACACAAGCTTTGGCCTGAATTTAAAAAAAAAAAAGGGGGGGGGGAATTTAGGATCCCTAGAGATAAGATGCTATTTAATTTTTTTAAACTAATTTGCTGAAAATGAATGTAGGTCACATAAAATTTTGTCTTGCTTTTTCAGAAGTTATAAATGTACATGTGTTCTACTGCACTAAATAAACTTTTATAGCAAATCCATTTCATTTTAAAATTGGAAATATAGAGATTATTAATAATGTCGGAAGCATATTACTTTTTATTTAAGCATGGGGTTACCTTTATGTAATGCCTGAATCATTTTACCCTTTTTTCAACCAAAATAACCTTGCAAAGAGACTTCCAGAAAAGAAAACAGGCCCTTCAGCTATAAAATATCAAAGATGTGACACAGAGCAGAGGTGGTATTCAGCAGGTTTTGACCAGTTCTGGAAAACCGGTAGAGGAAATTTTGAGTAGTCGAGAAAACCAGCAAATACCACCTCTGACTGGCCCTGCCCCCATCTATACCCTGCCTCCTGAGTCCCAGCTGATTGACTGGGTCTTTTTTTGTTGCCCTGCACAGGAGAACGAAAAGCAGGTTAGTGGGGTGGGGAGAGAATGGGGATTTTACAGTATCCTTCCCCTAGAGTGGGATGGGAATGAAGATTTTACAGTATCCTTCCCCTGCCAAGTTCACCAAGCCACATCCACCAAACCAAGCGAAGCCTACCAAGCTATGCCCACAGAACCAGTAGTAAAAATTTTTGAATCCCACCACTGACATAGAGGAACAACAATTTTGAGAGAGGAAGAAAAAGAAAACAAATATTCAGGGCCAGCACTGGCATACATTGACAAAATTTAAGGAGTACCACTGCTGCCTTCCTTTCAAACAATTCTACCAATGGAAGTCTTCACTTTAGGAAAAGTAATGCCATCTGTCAACATGTCCTAGAGACAGTCTAGATCATGGGTGTCAAACTCAATCATGTCACGTGATGTATTGTGACGTATTGTGACGTTTTTTTGCCTCTGCAGAGCTGGGGTGGGCATGGCCTGCACTTGATGCATCCTGTTTATGAGCTGCCAATTTGACAGGCTTGATCTAGACCCTTGAGCTAGCCTTGCCTATATAGAGGAATCAGTTCTTTGTCAAAATCATAAAACAGTGGCAAGAGAGGAAGCAACTGCTGATGTCAATGTCTTTCCTCACTTTTATCTTCAGATGGCATTAGCAACAGGTCTCAGGAAATGGAAACAACTGTGTGATTTTTTCCCCCCAGGATTAGAAATTAAGCAATGTTGGGCCTTGGAAGGGAGTCAGCCTGGTCATACCAGGGCTACAGGGAATAGAAGCTAAAGCAACACCCACAATAAAAAAATGGCAATAACCACAAAAATCTTCAGGGTGTCTCCTGTAGTCACCAAACTTACTTTTCACAAAGTACAGATAATATAATTCTCACAGATTACAATATAAGAATGCAAACACAGATTAAATTATATAACAGACATTAACAGATATACAGTATATACTCATGGAAACTGTGTACCAGATATTAAAGTGTACAGACCACAAATTATAATTCAATACTTTATTCTCTTTCTTAATCACTAGGCACTCAATTATTATATAATCTGTAGGTGAAGGTTTCTTATTCTCTCGCTTTAGTCATGTGCCTCATCCTGCCAATTGATAGGAATGTTTTATCACATTTCAGTTACAAGATTTCCAAATATTTAGGGAAAAATTACATTTGTCACTATTTTGGATCCCTAGAGAATAATTCTGAGAATATTTGTTGATTTGCTTTCCATCTTATTCTTTTTTCTCTTAGTAAACAAAACTGGACACAATTTATACTATAGTACATTTATATCTAACTGTCTATGCATTGATAAAGGATAATTATGAATATATATCCTCTACATTACATGTGTACCAAGGAATTCATTTGTGACACATTAAAAAAATGAATGTTCAATGATTTGGTGATTTGTTCTCTTCTCAGTGAAAGATGGATGGTTAGAAATGGGTCTGGTTTCCAGATTGTCCTTTCTAAAGAGAGCAAGGAAAAACATTTTTTTTCAGGTTTTTTAATTCCATCTAGATTTTAATTATAGGGAATCTTGTTTTTCTTCCAAATTCAAAATAGAAAACTTTACAATATTTTTTTTGTATTGTGAGACCAAGAGTTGATCTGGAGTCAGATACCACTGAAATCAAATCAAATAAATAAATAAAGAATAATCATTTTATGATTATTATCATAAATGTCAAGGAAAGTAAAATATGTCTTGTAAAGATTTTGTTAGAATAATATTTAGTTTTAATAGAATAAAAAGAATTTTAATTTTAAAAAGAAGATTCACTGAGCATTTAAATAAATGCTCTTAAATAAATCTTGCATATGACAGTGGCTATAATGGCCATAACTTTTATTTTGGGCTGAAGCAAATAATCCAATGAAATAATTACTGCAATTGCTATAGTATAAATTATACCCATAGTTTTCTAACATATTTTTATATTTCAGAATTGTTTGATCAATTAATATTGGCTCGAAACACAGTTTAATTATAAAGAAAATTTTGGGCAGCCTTGGCTTTCTTTGCAGAGCATTTAAACTCCAAATAATATGCCTTAATTTGACTCACATCTGGAAAGGAAGAATTAAATTTCTATAGATGCAAAGTGCAATTATTGGAATGCAACCAATCACAGAATGCCTTTTATAGTGTCATAGAAAAATAGACCATGATGATTCTTAGAAGCCAAGTTACAAATTTAGGAGCCAACCAGTTTCTTTAACTTGCTGAGAAAGGAAGAAATGGGGTTCTAAATATATAAGTAAAAGAAATGACTTTTGTTTCTATGGCCTGAGCCTGGTAGTACATCATTTCAAAATGACAAAGCATAAAATAAATATTTAACTTGAGAATTTTTCTGTTGATGGTTGACTGAAGACTGTGATGACTCTAGAAGTGACCCTGAGTAACATTTCAGATTTAAGTTGTGCTTTCATAGAGGGAAGAAGAATGGGCAAGGAGAGATATGTAAAAAGGAGGGGGAAAGCAGCAAAAGACTATGAAAACGGATATGTAGAAATAGATATGTAGACAATGAATGTCAGCTATTTTTCTGTCCGATGATGTTATTCCTAAAGTCATTATTGACAAGAAAGCAGGAAAGTATGACTGTTATTACTTTGTAGATAGGCAAATCTCCCCTCAAATAGTATTCTATGAGTTATTCATTATTCTGTCATGAATATATCTACTAGATAGGTTACAAGACTTTTGTTAAAATAATATCCAAAAAAGAGAGAAAGTTCTTATTTACAGACATGTCTGATGCCTGACAAAAATGTTAAAAAATTACCCATGCTGAAAATTAATCCAGAACTGTGTTCCAGGCCTCTTTTTGAAGAGCCATATGAATACCTTCATTACAAGTATTAGTTTGAACAATGGTTGGCATGTTCTAATATATTACAACTGTATTCTCAAACTTGCCAGCTCCAGAATTCTGGTAACTGAGGTATGCACATCTGGAAAGTTGTCAAAGTAGGAGACATTGTTAATTAGAGGAATTTCTACAGTTTCTTATTTTCTTCCTGTAAAGTAGTTCAGAAAAAGACCATACTTTAAGAAGGAAAAAATGAAGTTCTAAGGATAGAATGGTACCAGGAACAAATACATATATACATTAATACTGCTTTTTATTTTAACATTTTGGTGGGATCGATTAACCATCCATATAATAATTTCATGACTGATTACATGCCATCATTTTTTTTTATTCCAAGTAATCAGATGGATAGTTTTCTCCATGATGATCCATACCTAAACTGTTCTTTCAGATCTTCCAATAGTGCATTCACTGCCACTGCAACTGAGTCTTCTCTTTTCTTCTCTTACACCTTACACCTTTTCCTATATTAAAACCTTTTCCAAGATTCTGGGTTTGGGCCTGGTCATCTGAGCTGTAAGAGAATTCTGGGTTGATAATCCATCAGATTATTTTTTTGAATGTCTCCGAGATTCACAGGAGTCGTCTCCAACATCAAGGTTCAAAGTCACCATCATTTTTCCTAACCTTCTTTAGAGTTCAAATAATTTCATGAAGTTATCAGTAACTTGTTATTAGTGGGATTAAATCCCCCAAATAAATTTGAATTAAATTGTTTTGTTCGGAAAAACACAAGGTTCCAACAAATAAAAGTCTTTATTTACAGGAGTCAGTAAAACGGAATGGTTGGCCGACTTAGCGGCAGCCTTTTATACAGGCTAGCCTGCCGGCTTGTAACCAATGGCAGCTGATCGAATTTGCCGCCTTTTTTACTTTATTTGGATTGGTTCTTAGTGAACCAATCCAATGCTTACTTTAGTTGACCAATCAGATTTGCATGTTTTGGAGTAACCCAATTTGCATACAGAACACCCCTCCCCCCTTGGTTCAGTCCTATGTGGTGATGTAGTCGCGCAGGTAGGCGGGGCTTTTCCTGACTCGACTGGACCTGCGCAGTTCACTTTCGGCGGAGACTTCGACCTGTTCGGATGGGGCTGCTGTGTCATCCGTCCTTCTCTCTGGAACCGTCTGGAAGGGTGAGTCAGCCATTCTGCCGCCTGAGTTTCTTAGGCCGGCGGTTTTGCCGCTCCCTCCCGTTTCCTCCGGGCAGGTCGAGCTGGCCTGGCTGTCCCCTTCCGATGGGCTCTTCACGCAAGTCTCTTCAAACAGTGAGTCTTTTATTTGCTCTTTTTGTTTGTTAGTCTCTTTGGGTTTTGTTTGTATCGGTTCTTTATTTGTTTCTCGCATTTCCTCCCCCCTTTTGGTTTGTCCATCACCGGTTTTTTCCATGTATGGGTGTATGTCTGTATTTCGTTCTATGTTTCGGGAATGGAGCTGGTCTATGTGCCGCTTCCATTCCCTGCCGTCGTCAATTGTTAACCGGTAGGATTTGGGGCCTGTTATTTGCGTTATTTGTCCTGGTAGCCAAACAGGGTCCCCGGTGAAGTTTTTGGCGTAAACCAACTCGCCTACTTCAAATTTCCTAAATCGTGTGGAGGAGTCGGGGGGGTTTTCTGGCGTAAAATTTGGGTGCAACCTATCAAGGTGTGATCTTAATTTCCTCCCCATGAGCAATTCTGCTGGGGACTTGTTGGTTGTGGTACTGGGCGTTATGTGTTGGAGAGTGAGCAATCGGTTTATTTTCTGTTGGACATCACCGGTGTCCATTCTTTCTAATCCCTCTTTAGTAAATCAGACCATTCTCTCCGCCCTGCCGTTTGCGGCCGGGTGAGCCGGCGCGGTTAGGGCATGTCTGATACCTAGGGAGGCTAGGTATTGTTCGAATTGTAGGCTGGTTAGCTGTGGCCTATTATCTGATACGAGGACGTCCGGTAGCCCATGGGTGGCAAAAAGGTTGTCTAGTTGTTTGATTACAGTTTCTGTTGTCGTTGATGGCATGATTTTTACTTCTAGCCAATTAGAATAGGCATCAACGACAATCAGGAATGTATGCCCCTTGGTAGGACCCGCGAAATCGATGTGGATTCTTGACCAAGGGCCTCGCGGGGTTTCCCAGTCTCTAATGGGTGCTTTAGGTGGGGACAGTCTAATTCCCTGGCACTTGTTGCACGAGCTTACCCAATATTCTATGTCCTTATCAATACCCGGCCACCAAACATAACTTCTTGCAAGGCTTTTCATTTTCACAATTCCAGGGTGCCCTTCATGTAACATCCCAAGTACCCTGGGTTGTAGTTTGTTAGGAATGACTACCCGATCACCCCACAATAAACACCCTTTTTGAATCGAAAGTTCAGTCTGTCTGGTCCGGAAAGGTTTAAAGTTTTCAGTTTTTTGATTTTCCGGCCAGCCTTTACCTACCCAGCTGAGGATGCGGGAAGTCACTGAATCTTTCACGGTGGCTCTGGCGAAATCATAAGCAGATATGGGTAGATCGGGGCAAGTCTCTATTTGTAATGCTGTCATCGCTGGTGCCGGGTCTTCCTTGGTTTCTGGTAAGGGTGCTCTGCTCAAAGCGTTCGCATGGGAAATTTGTTTCCCTGGTCGATGTGTCAGAGTGTAGGAATAGGCTGCTAGGAACTCTGACCATCTAGTCATTCTTGGAGAAAGGATATTTGGTGTTGGCTTGTTTCCCGCCAAAATTCCCATTAGTGGTTTGTGGTCTGTTATAATTTGAAAAGTCCGCCTGTAGAGGTATTCGTGGAAGCGTTTCACTCCAGTGACAATTGCTAGAGCTTCTCTGTCGAGTTGGCTGTAATTCCTCTCGGTTTTAGACAAGGTCCTTGAGTAGTAGGCGACGGGTGCCTCTCTGCCATCAGGCAGTTGGTGGCTCAGGATGGCACCAACTCCAAATGGCGAAGCGTCGCAGGTCACCCTCAATGGCAGTGTGTCGCTAAATTGAATGAGAACGTTTGTTGATGTTAGCAAATTTTTAATTTTCTGGAAGGAATTCTTCTCTCTATAACCCCAAGTCCAAATTGCTTTCTTGTCCAATAGACGGTGCAATGGTTCTGCTATTGTGGCTTTATTCGGTAGGAATACATTATAAAAATTTATCAGTCCAAGAAATGCTTGTAGTTCGGCTTTGTTTCTTGGTTCTGGTGCTTCATTGATGGCTTTAATTTTTTTGTAGGGTGTATACCCTCTCTGTCTATTAAATAGCCCAGGAATTCGACGCTATTCTTAACTAGGCAACACTTTTCTCTTTTCACTTTGAGGCCAGATTCTCTAAACTTAGTTAGTACTTCTTTGAGTCTTTTTTTTAATTGGGTTTCATCTTTGGCTGAGATCAGGACGTCGTCAAAGTATGGTACGACTCCTTGTATGCCATTTAGGAGGCGTTCCATTAGACTCTGGAAAACGCCTGGGGCTACACTTACTCCAAATTGCAGTCGGTGACATTTGAATGCACCCTTATGGGTAACTATAGTCTGTGCTTCCGCAGTTTCTGGGTCCACTGGGAGTTGTTGGTAGGCTTGTGCTAGGTCGAGTTTAGCAAAAACCTTTCCTTTTCCCAGGGAGTGAAGCAAATGCTGGACTACTGGCACCGGGTATGCGCTTGGTTGTAATGCGTGGTTCAGGGTAGCCTTATAGTCACCACAGATTCTAACGGGCCCGTCGGGTTTGATAGGTGTGACTATAGGCGTTTCCCACTTGGCATGGTTCTAATACCCCTTGGGCTATTAATTTGTCTAGCTGTTCCTCTATTTTTGCCTTTAGTGCAAAAGGAACTCGTCTGGCTTTTATTCTTCGTGGGGCTATTTGGGGGTTTAAACTGAAAGAAATGGGATTTCCCCGATACTTGCCAAGTGAGCCGTCAAAAATGTCCTGGAATTCCCGGATGAGGTCTTCTTCCCAGCCGGTTGCAGTCACTCGATCGATCCCGGTCATCCCGATGCCCAATGGTGCGAACCATTCGATGCCCAGGAGACTTGGTCTGTCTCTGTCGACTATGGTCAGCGGTAGCACTTTGACGTGTTCTTTGTAGGTAACTCGGAAATGTCCCATGCCGACTACAGGGATTTGGTTTCCCTGGTAGTCCTTGAGAGTTAGGTGCTGCTTCTTTAGTTCTTTGGTTTTGATATCTGGGACTAGCTGGTTTATTGTGTCCCACGATACCATAGAGAGAAAGGAACCTGAGTCTACTTCCATCTTGCAGGGCTTCCCTTCGATTTCTACAATGACTTTAACTTTCTTCCCCGTTTCCGTCTGAGCGCTCTTTATAATGACAGTTTGGTGTGTATTGGCTCGCTTCTCTTGTTGCCACTTTCTCTCAGCTCGTTTAGGCTCAGCTCGTGTTGGGGAATTTCTGCGTCTCGTTGGGCTGTAGTATTTTTTGTTTCTGCAGACTTTTTCGATATGCCCTCGTTTCTTGCAGACCCTGCAGATGGCATCGAGAAATCTGCATTCGGCTCGGGGATGGTTTCCTCTGCAGCCAAAGCATTCCCGCCAATTTCTTCTTTCGCGCTCTTTTCTGTTAGTGTATAGGCGGTGGACCTTGTCGTCTTCTTCGCTATTGTCAGGTGTTTCGCAATACTCTTCGTAATGCGTGGTGGTGGTAGATTGTTTTTTGTCTTTGGTTGGGTTCGTTTCATCACTATGCGTGTTCATTTTCTTCATAGTGACAGCTGATTTTTTCGCGGCTTCGGCAGCTGTGGCTTCCTTGATAGCTTCAGCTACACTGATGTTGGGTTTGTTGAGTAATTTACTCTGTGTGGTCGAGTCTCTCAACCCCAACACCACTCGATCCCTCATTGCCTCGTCGAGGTTTGAGAATTCACACTCACCACCTATTTGTCGAAGTGCAGAAACGAAATCGGCGATGGTCTCTCCCTCTCTCTGGTCTCTCCTGTAGAATTCGTGTTGCTTTATTAAGTTTGACACCATCGGAGCGTAGTGTGCTTTGAGAATTCGTTGCAATTCTGGCCACGTTAGTTGTTTGACATCTTGGGGCTTCGCTAGAGCCTTTGCCATCTTGAAAACCGTTGGCCCACAGTGTGTTAGGAACACAGCTCTCTTACGTTGCTCTGAAATTCCTTCCATTTCATTGCTTTCCAGATACATTTGGAAGAGATCTGCATAGGAATCCCAATCCTCTTCGTTGGGGTTGAAGGGTGCGGGCGGTGCGTTGTTTCCAGGCATCTTTGTTGTCATCTGGGCTTCTTATCACCGCGTGCAGTTTTTCGTGTTCAGGACGATCCCATCCTCGTTGCCAGTGTTTTGTTCGGAAAAACACGAGGTAGACCGGGTTCCAACAAATAAAAGTCTTTATTTACAGGAGTCAGTAAAACGGAACGGTTGGCCGACTTAGCGGCAGCCTTTTATACAGGCTAGCCTGCCGGCTTGTAACCAATGGCAGCTGATCGAATTTGCCGCCTTTTTTACTTTATTTGGATTGGTTCTTAGTGAACCAATCCAATGCTTACTTTAGTTGACCAATCAGATTTGCATGTTTTGGAGTAATCCAATTTGCATACAGAACATAAATCACATGCCTGGCAGCTTTATTGTTCTGTGAGTGAATGTGCAATTTATTTCAAGATCAGTTATCCTGAATTCTTCTAAATTCAGAATTGCTGAGAGTTAGGCAACATATGAATTTAGTATATTATTATGTTACACAGTCAGACAAATGTTTAGACTGAATTTGGAATTTTTGTCCATCTATCAACTCCTTCCCAAGTATCTAAGACAGGTAGATATTGTATAATAATATTAAAGATATAGTCAGAGGATATAAGCTGTTCAAAGTAAAGCTGCCTTTTGTACTTGACTGATGGTGATTTTTTTCCAATGCTGATAGTGTTCAAGTGCCTCAAATATTTCTGAAATTATATCCAAGATGTTTATTACTGGTACAATCCTTGCTTTCTGTAGTCAAAATCATTCCACTTCTATGTGCATGTTTTTTGTGATTTTTCTCCAATTGTTTCTCTTTTATTCTGCTGTCTCTAGGTATTGCAATGTCCACTGTGCACATTTGTTTTTCTTTATAATCAACAATTGTAAAGCTTGGGATGCTTTATGGCAAGTGCTTCTCTGTTTGAACTTCAAAGCTCCAAGGGTCTTTGGCTTCTTTATTTTCTATTAATTTGATTACTTTGGGGTCTCACCAGTTCTTACTTGTGGGCAAGTGGTATTTCTTGCAGATATTCTAATGCACCATTGCTCCTACTTTGTCAATGCTGAATTTTGGACAAGAATCCTAAGAATACTCTTGGCAGCCTACAAAACAAACAAATGGGTCTTGGAACAAAAGAAACCAGAGTTGTCATCTGAGGCACAAACGACATGTCTCAAATTACCCTACTTTAGACACATAATATGAAGACCTAGTTGTCTGAAGAAGGCTCTAATGCTGAGAGCAGTAGAAGGAAACAAGAGAAGAGGATAGCCAATACCAAGGTAGATGGCACCAAATGGTAACAAATGCAATTTTGGAAGACCTAAAAACCATGTTAGCACTAGGAATTGACAATGACTTGTTAGTCCACAAACAAGAATATTTTAGTATTTTACATATTGTGCTTATCATAACTTCATTTTCCATATCCACATATTTCCATGGTCTTTCTAACCTAATTATTGGTGGTGACAGAGTAAAACTGTGATTAAAATGTTGAGCATGATATGCATATCAGAATAAAATACAAACATGTTTTTTATTGCCAAAGTTATTTTTTCTTTGAAAACATTTGAAGTTATAATAAAAACACAAACACAATTTTCAAATTATCTATGGAGGCCTGATTTAAAAAGTTACATTTATTTGGGAAAAGTTTCTGGTTGAGGGAATAGAAGGGAAAGGAAATGAGCAAATAGCTGCAGTTCTCACTGATTAGGAAGAGCTATTCTTTTGGGCTCCAAGATCACCACAGATGGGGACTGGAGCCAAGAAATTAAAAGATGCTTCTGGGTAGAAAAGCTATGGCAAATCTAGATAGTATACTAAAAATCAGAGACATCACCCTGCCAACAAAAGGGTGTATAGTCAAGGCTATGGTTTTCCCAGTTACTAAGTATGGCTGTGAAAGTTGGAAGGCTGAGCACCAAAGAATTGAGGCCTTTGAACTATGGTGCTGGAGAAGACTCCTATGAGTCTCTTAGACTGCAAGGCAATCAAACCAATCAGTCCTAGAGGAGATCAACCCTGACTGCTCTTTACAAGGCCAAATCCTGAAGATGAAACTCAAATACTTTGGCCACCTAATGAGAAGGACTCATTGGAGAAGATCCTGATGCTTGGAAAGATTGAAAGCAATAGAAGAAGGGCATGACAGAGAATCAGGTGGCTGAATAGAGTCACTGAAGCAGTAGGCATGAGCTTAAATGGACTTCAGAAAATGGTAGAAGACAGGAAGGCCTGGAGGAATGTTTTCCAGGGATCGCGATGGGTCAGTCATGACTTCACAACTAACAACCATCACCACCACCACCAACAACAACATTCTTTTGTACTTGGCTGGATTTTTTTTAAAGTCAGTCCTGATAGCATATCACATTTGCATTCAGAGGGAGCTATAATAACTTTTTGAGGGAATCTTAGGTTTTCACATGTATGTTTGTATGTTTACCATTCTACAATACTTAATTCAGAATGAAACCCAGTAATTAAGACAAAGGATATAAAAACATTTGCATCTCAATCTGCAAAGGTGAACACACTACTGTCACCGATCAATCCTCAAAAAAAAAAAAAAAAAATCCCTATGCAGGTTATTACTATTTCTTAGTAAGGAGTAAAGTTGGAGATATGTTGTTAGTACTGAATCTTCAGAAGTAAGCCCTGAAGAACAGCAAAGAAGTAAATAAGGAAGCTGATGTGCTTCAAAAGAAATAACGGTTTCAAAGGAATAAGGGTTTCAAAGAGGATAGGAAATAGATTAGAAATAGGTTATCTTCCAAAGAGTCACAGGTAGAGCCAATTTTTTATCAGTATTATCTCAAATTGCATTAAAAACAATGATTGCAAAGGTGTGATGTCTTGTCAAATAAAAGTTACTTTATACTTTAGTTCTCACTGACCTCAGTTGTGTCCCTCCTGAGATAACTTGTAAAAAATATCCAAAAAATTAAGCTGCAACCTTATAATTTTCTTTAGATTATATCTTACAGTCCTTTAGAAAAGAAAGATACCCAACTGTGCCATCTTAATTCAGCTTGGTTGCTGCAGAGGGAACAAAGAGAAAAGAAACTGAAGTGCTCAAAGCTTTTACATAACATATTTTGAATGGGGTGAACAGCATCATTAACTGCTTAAAGCCTTCTATAGGATTTTATGTTGTGCTTTTAAAGTTGAAGCAACGTTTCGGCAGAATCTTATCTGCCATCATCAGGCTTCTGTATTGTGTTCGTCTGTGAGTCAGACTTTCACAGCCATTTCTGTTTTAAATTTGAGGCTAGCCTACTGCTGTGCTAGAATGGTTTTTTCTTCATCCTGATTGGGTGGGAGTGTTGGTTTGTGTTTATTGGTCTTGGAGTTTGCTGTGTTCTGCTTGATTGATGTTTCTAATATCTTCTGTCTGTTTTGTGGCCTTTTTTTGTCTTGATTGGCTGGCAACATTGTGTTTCCTGTATTGGAGGCTTTTAGTGCAGCTTGGCTCTGAGTAGATGGACGGCTATCATTTATTAGGAAGCTAGGTTTCATCTGGGTGTCTGGTTGGGGTGTGTTTGAGCTGGAGGTATCAGGGGGGATCTGTTTGTGCCCAAGTGTCTGCCTGGCTTGTGGTGTGGAGATTTTTTTGTTTGTGAGTGCAGGCTTCCAAATAATTGACAGTCTGGTGGAATTATCTCTTCTATTCATGCTTTCAGATCTTTTTTCAATCTCTATGGCTTCTCTGATAATTCTGTGGCTGGGGTTTTATATAGTGACTAGGTTTTGGTGCCATTGAAATCGATGCTATGACCTGTTGCTTTCGTGTGTTGGACGAGTGAGGAAGTGTGTTCTAGCATTTTTGTGTTCATCCAGGTGGGTATTTATTCTTCTATTGGTCTGTCCAAGGTATGTGGCAGGGCATGATGCACAGGGGAACATAATACATAACACAATACGGAATACACAATACAGAAGCCTGATGATGGCAGATGAGATTCTGCTGAAACGTTGCTACAAATTTAAAAGCACAACTATAATGACGTGGGAAAATACCCGAATAAAGCTGAATACCATACACACACCCACACACACCCACACACACATTATAAATAAATATAAATTTGTGCTATTTATAAATTTGATTCAGTGGCACATGACAAACAACTCGTAAAACTAAAATCTTACGGTATCTCTGGACACCTGCATAACTGGATAGAAGCATTCCTGTCAAACAGACAACAAATGGTCCAAATTGGGAGCATCCTATCAAATTCTGTACCTGTCAACAGTGGTGTCCCCCAAGGCAGTGTTCTAGGACCAACTCTTTTCATACTCTACATAAATGACCTCTGTGATCATATCAAGAGCAACTGCGTTCTCTTCGCTGATGATCTAAAGCTATTCAACACCACAGACAATACTGCTATCCTTCAAAAAGACATTGATTATGTGTCAGAATGGTCAAACAAATGGCAACTTCAAATCTCAACAAATAAATGCTCTGTCCTACATATTGGCAAAAAAAATCAGAAAATAAAATACAAGCTGAATAGTCAAGACCTTGTTGATGATCCAAACTCTGTCAAGGATCTTGGAGTACTCATCTCTAATGACCTAAGTGCTAGAGCCCACTGTAACTACATAGCCAAAAAGGCATGAAGAGTTGTTAACCTAATCTTACGTAGCTTTTTCTTTGGTAATATTACACTAATAACTAGAGCATACAAAACATTTGCTAGACCAATACTCAAATACAGCTCATCAGTCTGGAACCCACATTACGTATCTGATATTAACACAGTTGAGAAAGTCCAGAAATATTTCACAAGAAGAGTTCTCCACTCCTCTACTCATTGCAGAATACCTTATGCCACCAGACTTGAAATTCTAAACCTAGAAAACCTAGAACTACGCTGCCTTTGGTCCTATCTAAGTGTAGCATATAAAATCATACATTGAAATGTCCTACCTGTCAATGAATACTTCAGCTTCAACCAAAACAACACAAGAGCAAACAATAGATACAAACTCAAGGTTAACTGCAACAAAGTTCATTGCAGGAAATACAACTTCAGCAATAGAGTGGTCAATGTCTGGAATACTCTACCTGACTCTGTGGTTTCTTCCCCAAACCCCAAAAACTTTAACCTTAGACTGTTTACTATTGACCTCACCCCTTTCCTTAGAGGTCTCTAGGGGGTGTGCATAAGCGCACCAACATGCCTACTGTCCCTGTCCTATTGTTTCTTTAATTTTTTTTATTTTTCTTATATGTATCCATGTGTTCATAACTATGTTTTTATTTATACCTATTATCTTGTAAGCAATTGACAAAAATAAATAAATAAATAACAAAATAAAAAATAAATATTGGGTTTCTCTAAGAACTGGATGGCCACCACTCTGTTCTTTTACCCAGATTTTTGGCAAAGAAAAGTGAGACCCATCATTCATTCAATTACTTGCCCTGTTGTATCTTTATATTTCATGTTTTATTGATTTGATTGTAATTTCTTTTATTGTTGCAAGCTGCCCAGAGTCACTGAGCCAGGTGCAGCATACAAATGTAATTATTATTATTATTAGTATTATTATTATTTTCCTAGATTTGTTAAATAGATAAATTTGCATCAAATAAAGGGGGAGGAAGAAGAAATTAAAATTAGCAGAACCTTGTTCTTCCAAGCTGTTTTTTTCTGGGCCACAAGACTCAAAATGACAAATATTTGAACTTGCTATGTAAGAAAGTACAGAGACTTTTGCAATGAAAGCCAGCTTGTTGCTTTCTACAGCGAGACTTTGAAACAGAGGGGTGCTGTATTTGAACCAAGCAGGAAAGTACGGAAAGAATGTTTTCATAGTCATCCCAAACCACTATCTTTAGTGAACTTTGAATTAGTTCCTGGAGGAGAGATGATTGCAATGTTGTTGTGTTTACTGGTAGGGTGCTGTTTCTCTAGTGTTGTTGGAGCTCTTCTAGCAAATGGGAGGTTGCTGAGAATTGGCAGTTCTTGAAAAACTCCAGCTGCCTAATGGCCTCATATGCGCTTAACGTTCTTTCATGTTTAGCAAGGATAGTGGGAGGTAAGAGGCCTAACCTTTTGTTCTGGTTACATTGCTCCTATATTATGTAGTTCTGTTCAGATTACAAATCTGGTCCTATAATCCTTCAGTTCTGAGCTTTCTGAATGATATGTTATCTTAATATGTTTCACCAAATTAACATTCCAAATCCATGTTCCTAAATATTGGTGCTGTTGAAATCAGGAATTTTTCTCTTTATGTCTTAAAATGTACTCTGATTTGAATGGCATTATTAACACCAGTTTCTGCCTAAGGAAGTATACTTCCTTAGTTTACTTCATATGTTTGTTTTTTGATCTAGGTCAGCCTTTTGGGAAAGGAGGATAATGTTACCAAACTGCACTATTCATGGAAAGTCAAGGAATAATATTTATTAAGTATAGATAAACCTTCACCACAAAGTAAAGAAAAAGAACTAAATCCACAAAGCTGGCTTGTAACCATATATTGCCCTGGTCTAATTTATGAACTAGATAGAAGTTAAAATGAGAATCAGAAGAACTAAATATATCTCCAATTTTCTATATGTTGGAAAGTCATGTGAGAAAATCAGTGGCAGCGTGAACAAATAATATTATGTCAGGAATTTAATCATTGGGGTTAATGTTTGAAGATCCCCATTCTCTTACTTTAAATCTATGGTACTTACATTTCACAAATATTCAAGAATTTAACTCAAATGTCCTTATCTAGGAGGAGGAAGGTGTGTTGCATATGCTCACCAACTTGAATTGTTTGCCTAAATAATAAAGGTAAGATAAAAATGAATGAATGAATTATTAAATGAACAAAACAACAACAACAAATAAATATCAGGGATGCAGAAGAGATTCAGAAAAGTTGTGAAAATGGAAAATATCCAATTTCTTCTTACAGGAGAGGTATTTTAGATATAAAATTAAGGCTTTGGTATAATTTCTAAGCATGTGCAGGAAAAACAAACAAACAACCTTACCATTATTACTAAGAAATAAACTATAAAATATGTATTGTTAATATTTATACTAGTAAAATGTTCACTGGCACATTGGCTATGACCTTTGATTTTGAATACAGTACTGAAAAACATTAACAAAAATTATAATAATTTTCCCTAGTATTAAGAAAAATCAATCAATTATTACATGTTTAATAGACATCTAGTAGAAGTCACATTAATATCACTACATATGAATCAGGTAAATTTGTGTCAGTACATCATGAAATGAATTATGTATTGTATATAATTTGCAACATTATATGAGGACAACATTGCATCATTATGTCATTATTATCTCATGAGTGATTATGCAGTTAACAATTTCAAAGTTTAATATAAAACAGGCTAAGATCTTTTTCTGAAGTTGTTTCTCTGGGGTTTTTGTGATGCTGTGTTTGCTTTCAAAACCAAGCACATAACCTAGGTTATCTTGCTGAGAAACTGAAATTATGACAGATGGTAGGCAAATGAGGGGAAAAAATGGCCTGTTAAATAATATGATGTGAAATTTACCATTTAAATTTCCATCTGGAACACATCTTTACACTTAACTGGCTTCAGTGAGAATTTACACAACATGCAGTAAATGTATGAGCCTAAGATGCCATTAAAAGGCTCACAAGTGGATTGCAGCAACACACACAACTGTTCTGCTGAAAACAGGGCCTCAGGGATCACATAAGGCAACAATTAGATATCCACACAGGGTGCTGGTTGCTTTTGAATTTTAACTGTAAAGTTCCAGATATCAATAACACTCAACGACACTGAATACTGATTCAAAAAATTAGAAGTTTAACTTAGCTTCCCTTTCAATCCTGACACATAGGCCTTTTGCTTCTGTGTCAGGACTGGAAGGAAAGCTAAGTTAAATTACCCAGACATTCCAATATCTTATTTGATTGGCTGTTTTCTAAATCTGAATTCTGTGTTGTACTGTCTACTGATGATGTATATGGTTAATGACAGAAAGCAGATCTAAAAGATGAAATGAATCACTGAGAAAGAATCATAAAAGAGTCCCTGACTTTCCTGTTTCTACTTCAATGTTCAATTTATTGAGGGATGAAACTTTTCAATCCTGACAAAATGCTTAGTATATTGGTTGAGACTATATATCAAGGTCACCCTCAGTCAAATATAATATTCGGTTTTCACTTTTTCACTCAATTCTACTCACCTGATGTTGTTTATCTGGGGGAAAAATTGGAGATGGGACTACAGTGTACATCTTCTGGAGATCCTGGGGAAAGGCAAACTGTAAACCCAACCAATAATTATCACACCACTACCAATACAAATTCAAGAACCATTTTAACAGGATTGGAAGGATTGTTTTCACTGTTTTTATAACATACTTTATAGGTGGACAGCAAGCCTCCGATGTATATCTCCTGTGTAATGTTAGAAATGTAGAGTGAATTAGAAGTAGAATCATGATCTCAGTGCTTGTATACTGTCACAATTTCATACAAATCAAAATATGGACTTCTCCATTTCAGTTTTATAACAGTTATCATATGGATTAAACAAGAAGCTTCAAACTTTCTACTTTTCACAATTTTGACCAATTCATACTATTTTCAGTTCCATCTTTAAACATAAAGCCTTCAGTAATGCATTGTGTGAGTGCTATTTTCATTCAGAATGTTTTGTTATTTCTTTCTCAGTTTTCATTGTCTTTGTAGTATTTATACGGTAAAAACCACAGCATACATTTGCTGGTTATAGAAAATGTCTTTATCCTGAGAAACATTTTCTAAGTTTCAATAAAGGGTGGTTTATTTCTCCACTCCAAATGTGTCATTTTCACTTGGATTAGGGCAAGTATGGTTTCATTCTTTCAACACGGCCAGTCATAGGGAAGGAAGGATAGTGCCTCAGTGTCATTGGTTCCCTCCTGCCCACCAATCCTCAACCTGTATCTTGGTTTTCCTTGGGAAAAAAAAGATGATTTAAGCTGCTATCACTGCTCTATCCTGTTTTCCCCTTCTGTACATCTGTTGAATTGTTATTTGTACTATTTATTACTATAATATATTCTATAATGTTGGTTTTTAAAAATTAACATAATGTTGCATATTATTTATTTTCCTACCAGTTGCTTTTTCTTGCACTTGTTAGCACAGGAACACAAATATTGCCAGCAGCATCTTCTTGAATATATTGCCTTCCAGAGGAGATATTAAACTGACATCCTGCATACTTCTTGTATGTTTTTAAATAT
>BLBF01000003.1:49802733-49835483 GCA_015471245.1 Laticauda colubrina | reverse complement strand
CTGAGGTTTTCGCGGGTATTTGTATGTGGATCTTTGGATATATATATATATATTTATTATATATATATAATAAAAGGCAACATATTTATTTTAGGGTCATTCTGCCATTTTTCTGAGCATTAAAAGCACTAACATTCTTTGCCTCTTCAAGGACTGTTGAATCTCAAATTCTGTTTTCTAGGGCTCTTTGTATACAAGGCTATTCCCAAATTTTGGAGCCTGCAGATGCTCTGAAACATCCAGTTAGTTTCTTTTTCTTCTCATCTACATAATAATACTTCAAAGTGCACTTATCATTTTCTGTATACAGAATCTATGTCTTAGATTCTATCATAATCTGTCCTTGAAACATTATGACAGAATTTTTTTTTAGAGGAGGCAGATCAAAAGTAACAGAAGTCAAAAAAATACCTTCTTGAACAAAGCTGGAAATCAGATGATTTAACACAATGGACTCTTTCTAGAACTCTATAAGTAGTTGTTTCACTTGGAAGTATTTTTAAACCCAGCCTGCAACACAATTATTTATCGCATTAAACTGTCCTTAAAACATCTTGCTTAGCCTACCAATCAAGCTAATAACCATGTCACATGAGCACTGCAGCTGGAACAAATTTGAGAGCTCCAGCACCAGCTGCATTTTGAAAAACAAAACACCAAAAATTGTGTTCTGGGAGAGTGGATGCTTTACAGCCTAATGCATAGTCAGAGTTAGTGGCAAAGCTCCCAAGGCATCCTTAGCACAGAATGTTAGAACAGCATGAGTCCACAAAATGAAATAAAAGTAGTGAAAATGAGCCATTTCCATTCAAGGGCTGTTTGTTTTCAAAAGCAGAGGGCATGTCTCATATTTCCTTTGCAGTGGGCAAATATGAAATGAAAACAACTCTCCCTTCTCTCCTACTCTATCAGGTCCATCAGGAAGATCTACTAAATCAGGGCTGTCAAATTCCCAGCCCACACCCTGTTTAGCGAAGGAGGGGAAGTCCCAATATGTCACATGACACTGCCATGACGTGAGTTTGACACCCCTGTACTAAACCATAGTTCTACAATAAATCTCTAAAGTCCTTTAAAGAAAAGACCCTTCATGCTTTATTTTAATATTTAGAATGATAGAGGAAATAAGGACTGGCCTTGAAGGACAAGAGGAAGAGTTACCACCAAAGAAATGGTCAGTTAAAAGGGGCTTGAGTTCAGGCAAAGGAAACAACTTGAAAAAGCCTCTCAAACCACACCCTCCCTAGTTCACATGAAGATAAAGTAAAGGAGAATAGAGCCAATTTAGACTTGTAAGATTGCATTATTGTAGCTGATATAATAAAAATAGTCCTGTCCTAAATGGTTTTGGTTTCTTACAAATGGTTACAGTTGTACATAGAGTCCAAAGAGCTTTGGTTCTTGTCCTGCTTGGCAATGAAATTTAGTCACTTACTCTTCTTTAATCTACCTGTACAGATTTGTTGTACACTGTAAAGACAGGAAACTACTGCACATGCAGCTTTGAGCTCTCAAAGGAAACAGATATAACAAAAACATCATTCAAAATATCGAGATGAGAAAAATATAGATATGAGAAGCAGTATATAAAAAAGGAAGCAAGCTGTGGAGACAAAACTCAAAAACACACCAACAATTGGAGATGATCCAGCTGCTGTTTAAGTAAAGTTAGTAATTTACATTGTGTCACTTTTGTCTTGGTATTAAGAGTGAAGAGTGCCAAGCACTGGTCAACCAAGTCTTTATATAGGGTTACAGAGACTGAAGAGGTACATATGTATATATTTGACCATGGATAGTGAATTGTTTTGCAAATAGTAAGTATGGAAAGAATTACACAGCATATCTATATATTCAAAAAAATACATTCTACAATCAGAGTTTTTAGATTTTGAGAAGCATGAATGCCAATAAGCCTGATTGTTACACTAACAATTTGACCCTGTATCAGTGGTGATATTCTCTGGTTTGGCCCGGTTCTGCCGAGACAGTAGCAGTGATGAACAGTGGAGACCGAACCAGTTCTCTCCGCTGCTCTGCTGTTTGGTCCACCCGCCTACCCGGGCTTCCATACTCACCTTTATTCTCTGCCTTTGAAGTGTCGCTGCTTTGTGCAGCACAGCAGAGTGCCATGCGGCAGCTGCTGAAGTGACCAGAAGAGTGCAGGCTTGCAGGAGGTGAGTTGGAACACCTCTGCGCCTGTGCAAATGCGCCTGTGCGCCTGCGTAAAATGCATGTTTGGCATGTATGTGCCTGCAAAGTGTGTACATGTGCACCATCCACCAAGCCTTGCCCACTGAACCGGTGATAAAAGTTTTTGAATCCCCCACTGCCCTGCATCCCCTATGTTTACTTAGGGAGTAAACATAGCCATTCACAATATAGTTGAAAAAGTTATGGTTCATGGAGACATGTAGTTTGTGAATCAAAGAATATAACTCCAGAAGGATGTATGACATGAGGGAATAAGTAAGACATTTATAGGAAAAAGTAGCTATTGTGACCAAATAGCTTAACTTTATGTAAAGCAGGCAGGCAAAGGATATACATGGACCATTGATGGCCTCGGTAGGTGGCCTGGAAAGCAACAGAAATTTCCTCTTCATAAATTGTTTAGCTAGTGTCTTTGAGATAATATCATCTGAATTAGTTATAGAATTCTGAATGGAGTCAGACATAGCTTATACAATACCTCCAGACACATAAATTTTAATTTGAGCCTTTTGTCCTCATACTTTTTAATGAAGTTTTCAAGTTCATTGACAGTCTGTTGGAAAACTGAGGTAACTGCTCTAAATCTGTAGCATAGTTATCCTCTGTGCTAGAGATCTGTATGAAATCTCTCATCAACAGCTGTTTTTTATTTACTATCCTCAAATATTTGTGTCATTTCCACACTTTATTTGAAAATGTAGATATCTTTTCATGTCCTCATCACCATCAGCCCCCTCCATGTGTCCTGAACGTAGACATCTGGACCTCAAAAACTTACCTTTCTCAGAGTTAGACTGTAGACTCTTAGTCTCCAAATAAAATGAAAATTTTAACATTCATTTCACAGTGGCATAAACACTTTATCTGCTTTATGTTTAAGAGATTAGTTGACTGTCTAGGTTTTTCAAGAAAAGTTCATAATTAACTGTCTTATTGTTTCTTAAGCAAATTTCATATGCTTCCTTTCATTCTCTCTCAGCAGGCAAATAAGGTTTTCAGGAAAATACATTCCATATTACAGACAGCAAGTGTAGTAATTCATACTGTGGAGCAGCACCTGCAGTGAATATATTGACTATTCACTCATAAATTTACAAAAGGATAAAGAAGTATTAAAATATTTCTTTTCAATACCATCATTAGTGGGTTTTAGTTCAAATGCTGGGCTTCTGAGCAACTAAATTTTCTTCCAGCTCTTCCCTTCTTACAGCTCTGACCAAATATCTGTATTTAAATATTCTTTAACTCCACACTCCTTTCCATCCCAACTATTCTTCTGTTGAATTAAATGTTGCAATTTAAAACCAGTTTATAAATTAGCCAAACTGAAACACTTTCATGTTATCCATAAATCTCTCATGGAGATGGATATAAAATTGTATGCCATGAGTGCAAAATGCCTTGATAACTGCAGGAAATACTGTGAAATATGCAGAACTATATTTCAACTTCAGTAAATGATCTGACATAAATCAAAAATACCAATAATGTTCTTGACCCTCAAAATTATATTTTTATATAACTATGTAGTATCATGTACAACTAATCTTTGAGTCACATACAACTCTGTGACTCAAATAATCCATTTATATTCTGAATTGCAACATAATGGAAGATCACAACTGCTCATCAAAGGTGTGAATTTCAATGTAGGTTTACCTCCTTATTGAGCCTCCTACCTGGTTATATCAATTCAAGTTATATGGCAACACTGTGGATGGCCCAACACTGCAAACATTTCTTTTTGAGCCTGCTAAAAAGTCACCTGGGCCTTTTCGTTCCCTCTGTGCTCTTCATTCTCTCAGCAGAAGAACACAGGAATTTAACTGCTGCCCATCTTTGTCCCAAGTTCTCTGGCTTGCAATACAAATCAGTGGAACTGACGAGTGTCCAGCAGTGCCCAGCTGTCTCCATAGAAACCAGAAGGAGGTCTCGCCTTCTGCTACTTTCAATGCTTCCATTTTGTTCCAAGGCAAAAGGCTGGTATGGCACATACATTTTGCTCTCCTTTTTCTTTCAATATGGCATAGATAAAACTTCAGCCAAGTTGCATCTGCAGTTGCAAAGCAACTGTATTTATTGAGTGGCTTTAAAATTCTGAAACCTCCTTTCAGCTGAGCTCTTGAAAGTGGTTACAGAACAATCACCCATATTTTTCACAGCAGTTCTCAGTTATTATAAGCAGTAAAAACCTGGGGGGAAAATGTCAAAATTAGGTTTTACAGGTGAGAAATTCCAAGTGGAAACTGTTTTGTCACACAATAGCTTTCAACAGGACTCCACTGACTTTTGTGCTGAAAGAAAAAAAGGCTATCTGTTCAAAACCTTTGGACATATTTTCCTCTCCTTGTAGTCTGCCATTTGCAAGCTAATCATACTAATGTCATCAAAGTCTTTCAAAGCTGGCTGAACTCCCCAATCAGATCAGCAGCTGTCATTTCTATTTGTTCAAATGTCAAGCATTAGTTTAGTAGCTCCATAGAGGGAGGCTGATTTTTCAAAGATGTTGGAACACCATGTTCTTCTTGTCCAGAAATTAGTTCCTCCATTTGCTCTCGCTGATTTGTCTAAACCAGCCAGCTCCATTTTGGCTCTTAAGCTCTAACCTAGAGAATCATAACCTTTTCTTTTTCTATACCTAACAATCACACCATACCAAAAATTATTATTTTTTATTTTATTAAATACATATTAAAATATAGGACACAGTGCAACTGTCCTGGCATTATTTCTACCATACACATTGAGGTATAAAACAAATAATATGTATACTCCTCCTGTGTTGTCAGTTTTGAACAATTATTCTATCCAGTATATTCCTTTACCTTTATAACATAAACTTCATACATTGCTAATTTTATTACAATTGTTCTGTCAACTATATTCATTTATATTTACATATAATATCAAATTTCAGTTCTGCAAATCTTAATTATTTTCTGTTCCGACTCCCACCTCTCTGTTTTAACCATTGATAAAATCTATTCCAAATCTTGTGATACTCTGTCTCTCCTTTATCTTTCAGTTCTAAGGTCAGCCTTTCCATTTCTGCACAACCAATATTTTCTGTATTATCTCTCTTTCTGAGGAGATGTTTCCATTTTTCCATTATTGGGCAGAAGCTATTCGTGCTGCTGTTGTGATATGTAAAATTAAATATATTGAACCTTTGCTATATCTCTCTTTTATCATTCCTAATAAGAATAACTCAGGTTTAAATTCTACATTTTGTCCAACCATTTCTTCTAGCCACATCTGTATCTGTCACCAAAAAATCCTTAGCTTTTTTACATGACCACCACATGTAGTAATACATGCCAAATACATGATTACATCTCCAATATCTCAATGAGATATTATGAGACATTTTCACCAATCATGCCGGGGGAAGATGCCATCTGTAAAACATTTTATATAAAAGTTCCCTGTATGATGTGGTCAACATTAATATCCTATTTCTTTCCCACACTTTCTGCCATTTTTCCAATTCATTCAAAAATTAAATTTGTAAATGCATTCAGAATGCTACATACTTTATATGTTTAACTTTCCCCCTTGTATTAGAAATACACTTTTCTAGCAACTTTTGATGGCCCTGCAGGATTTGTATCTGAATCATATAATCCTAAGGCAATAGGACTCTTCTGCTCCAGCCTGAGGATTGTGTTAAATGATACATTGAACCACCAGCTGGACTGCACATACCAGTTGTATACATTTAAGCTAATGGATATTTCTTGCCAAGCAAGCAGGAAGTAAAACTCAAGGTAAATGCCAAGTTTAAACTGAATGCTTTGACAAGGACATATGTTTAGGTGCAATAAAAAATACAGGAGTACCTATTTGGTGATTGAACAACCTGGACAGATACACCTAGATAAACAGTCCTAACCTTGAGAAAGCTCTACAGAACAAGAGTTATCTCTACAAAAACAACTTGAATTCCTATCCATGAATGCAGATAGAGTTCCTTCCATAATCTACCTTTTAAGCCCCTGTCCCACTGCACCAACAGATGCAAAGAGGATGTAAAATGTTAAAAAAAGCTTGCCATCTCTTGGAAAACGCGATGCATCCGTTGTATACTCAGTGCATACGTGTTTCATACGCTCTATCCCTCCAGCATCCGTCCACTGAGATTTCATCCATGCAAGAGGTTTTGAGCTGCACAAAACTTTTTGAACGGATGAACTTTCCGCTGTGTACGATGTACATCCACAACATATACGGGCAACAAACGTTCGATGTCCGTTATCATCCATGAAACATCCGCTGTATCCTCTCAGCATCCTCTGGACATCCTCACAACTTACATCCGCTGCAGCTGAAAACAGAAAGAGGGAGGAAATGAAGGTACACGGAACGTCCACACAGCGTTAGTAGCACAGAAATAGAAAGGATGTAAGCATATGGATCTCGTATATAAAGGATTAAAACGGACAAAATGTTTGTATCTGGGATGTATCTCAGATATTTAGGATGTCTGCAGTATGTCTAGAGTATGTAGAAAGACACCTAGCGGACAACCAATATTTCCTATAAAAAGGGGGAGGAAATCACCTGCATCTCAGTATGAGTCCAGCAGCCATGGTGAACAGACCTATTCACTCTTGGTCTTGCTCTTCCACATCATCCATTGTTCTCCACCATGGATCATAACACAATCCGTATGGTAGCTGCGATTATTCATCACCAGAACCAAACCCTATTCAGACTGTTTCACCTTCTATACACAAGGAGAAGAAGGAGATGTCAAAGAGCTGTGTGGGTCCGAGGATGGATCGGGAGAAGAATAGAGTTTGAACTGTATGACCAGTTGATGGTGGAGCTTAGGAATGAAGACCCTCGTGCATTCCATCACTTCATGAGGATGCCACCAGCCATGTTTGATGAACTTGAACAGCGTCTGAGACCCAGGTTGACCAAGCCGAGCACCAACTTCCGTCCCAGCCTGGACCCTGGACTGAAGGTGGCACTGACTCTGTGCCACCTGGCCTCTGGAACCACATACAAAAACATGCAGTATGTGCGGTTGCCACACAGTATGTGTGTGTTGCCACACAACACCATCAGCAAAGTGGTCAGAGAAGTGGTGCAGGCCATTATCGAAGAATATGTGGAGGAGCTCCTCAAGTGCCCCACCACTGAACAAGGCTGGAGGAAAGTTGCAGAAGAGTGGTATCAGAGGTGGAACGTTCCCCACACTGTTGGAGCCATAGATGGGAAGCACGTGGCCTGCAAAGTTGCAGCCAACTCAGGGTCCACTTATTACAACTACAAGGGCTTCTTCAGTATCATCCTCTTTGCCATGGTTGATGCTGACTACAAGTTCATCTACATCAATGCTTCAGGCAACGGGTCAGCTTCAGATAGCCAGGTATACAACGCCAGTGACCTCATGGATGGGCTGGAACGCAACCTCATCATGGGTTTTCCAGATCCAGACCCCCTACCCAATGACACACAAGATGTGCCCTACTTCATCATTGGTGATGACACCTTCTCCCTCAGAACCTACCTCATGAAGCCGTACAGTTCAAGATACCTCATCCGTGAAGAGAGGATCTTCAACTACAGGCTGTCCAGGGCAAGACCCAGGCTGTCCAGGATGGTGGAGAACGCCTTTGGCATCCTGGCCAACAGGTTCCAGATACTTCTCACCACCATGCAGCATCACCCACGGACTGTGAGGAGCATCATGGAAGCTTGCTGCATCCTGCACAATCTCATGCCCACCTGCTATCCAGTGTTGCAGAACAGACTTGTGGACCATCAACACCAGGACATGGAGCCTGGTGAATGGAGGCAAGGATGAAACCTGATAGACACTGTGGATGTACAAGGCCCCAACAGAGCTTCATGTGAAGGGAAGAAGCAGCGCAACCTCCTGAGACTCTGGTGCAATTCCCCAGCTGGAACAGTGGAGTGGCAAGACAGGATGGTAGATGCTTGATGGATGCCTCCATGAGCCTGTCTCATAACACTGATGAGATTGGGCCTTGTATGTTGAGTGGCCCTGCAATGAATAGGGCATTAATAAAGAGCTTTGTTTATTTTGAAATGTGTTGATCAGTGAATAAATTGTTATTGATACAAAAGGACCATATGTGTGGCAGCTGGGAGAGTGGACCATACAGTCCCACTATGCTTGCACTGGAGGTTTATCTATTCCACAACTATCCTTATCTATCCCACAACTATCCTTATCTATCCCACAACTATCCTTACCTATCCCACAAGCATGCAAAGGCTTAACCATTTTTTCAAAGTTTTCACCAACACTTTATTAAGTAAAAAAAATGAACCAAGTATGTTAAGCAAAGATAACCTTTATTAATAACTGTCTTAAGTAAACTGTATGACTTTATTAAAAAAGCAAAATGAACCAAGTAAAGTGTCTTAAGCAAAGATAAAGTGAACAAGTAACAACTCAGTCTCTGGCACTATTCTCAGTCACTCTGAGTCATGTCCATGGTGTCAGCTGTTAAGCGGGCAGGGACTGTGGAGGTGGCTGTGGCTTGAGTGCTGGTCTGAGGTGCCATTGGGGTGCTTGGCCCCGAGAGTACAACAGGGGATGGTGTGTTCAGGAAGCTCTCAGAGAGCTGACTCAGTCCCGTGAGGTTGAGAGGCCCTTCATCAAGGACCTGGGATGTCAGGCACAAGACTGATGACAGATTGTCCATTAAGGGGCTTGGCTGTGGGGTGGAGGAAGGAGGAGTGTAGTGGGGCTGTCTGGTCTGCAGCTGGGTGAGGTGTGGTGTCTGTGGCATGCGATGAACCTGAGCCTGGACTGGGAAGGTCTGCTTCTGCTGTGGGAAGTCCTGGTAGTCATAGCCTTGGTAGGTGAGAGGCTGTTGAAAGCTGTGGATGGGCTGTGACATCGCCTGGGGTGGAGGAGCAGACCTGGACTGGGTCAGAGCAGGTTCAGCTGGGCCTTGAGGGCTGTGCAGAAGTGCTGTGATCTTTTGCTTCATCACCTGGTATTGGGCCTCGGGCAGGTCCATGAGGGTCTGGCTCACGTAGGTGATGAAGGGCTTCCGTTCCGAGGATGGTATGTCGCTGTGGACCAGCTGAGAGAAGTTCTATGCTGGTCTTGATTGTGTCCCTGATCTCCAACAGGACAGTGTGGCTCTGGCCCTCCAATCTGCCTCTCTGCCTGCATCCTGTGGAGCTGGGGGTGGAGGTACGTTGTTCTCTGGTGGCTGCCGCTTCTTCCTCCATTTGTGGCAGCAGGGCTGGAAGAGGACTGGTTGTCTGTGGGCTGTCTGAGGGATAGGGTTGTCAGAGGGGCTGCTCCTTGGTGGTGGATCTCACCCTCCAGGAAACTGCACTTGGCCATGATGTACATCTCCTGGTCAGTGAGCTTGACAGCAGCCTGGCCAGATTTTTTGAGGTGTAGCTTGCCATACCAGGTGTGCATGTGCTTCCACCATCCTAGGAGTAGGATGTAGTAGTAGGAGTAGGATCTGCAGTGTAGCCCAGGCTCTCTGCCTTGTCTCTCCAAGCTGCCTGTTTCTTCTTGGTGTTGTGATAGAGTCTGTGGCCCTTTCTCCAGAGGTACTTGTTCTCCCTCAGCCATTCTAGCACCTCCTCCTCATAGTCCTCGGAAACGGTGTACTGTTTCCTCTGTCCCTTCTCCTTCCCTTGCCTCTTCCTCCCTCTGGCAGGGGCTTCAGCAGGGCCTTCAGGGGCTTGAGCAGCAGGGCCTTCAGCAGCAGGGCTTTGAGGGCCTTGGGGCTGGTCCACCACAGCAGCAGCAGCAGCAGCAGCAGCAGCAGCAGTAGCAGTAACAGTAGCAGTAGCAGTAGCAGTAGCAGCAGAACCAGCAGCAGCACCAACAGCACCAGCACCAGCACCAGCAGCACCAGCAGCGCCAGCAGTACCAGCAGCACCAGCAGCAGGAGAAGCACCAGTAGCTTCAGAGTCAGTGCCAGGGGGTGGGATGGTGGTTCTGTCCTTCTTGCCAGGGCTGGCACGAGTAGGCACGGGCTTTCTCTTCTTCCCTGACTGATGAACCATGGTGTTCTTTGAAGATGTATGTGGCAGCACGTCTTTCCTCTGAATGCTTACTGCGTGCGAGCTGCATCCTTTTATATCCGCGGAGCTGATGCAATTCATACTCCCCGCATGCGCAGTGAACGCTTTGCATCTGATATACATCTGCTATGCATCTGCTTTGCTTCCTATAGGCGTCCGTGATGCATCCGCATCATCCTATGCATCCGCCCCTTCCGCTATGCGTCCGCTTCGCTATTCTCCCCCGGAACCCCTGCGGATGTGTCATCCGCTTCCATCCGCTAGGCTTCCTACGAACATCCATTTAACATCCCTGCTACATCCTACCCCCGTCCGTTCTTTTCCGTTCTGTTTATGCAAATTTTCACCACTTTTTGGAGCGGATGACAACGGATGGAGCCAGCCCTGAAATTTTGCTCATCCGCTGTGTCCTTTATGCATACGTTTTGCGTCCATCGGCCAGTGGGACAGGGCCTTTAACTAACCAGTAGCACCTCTTACTTTGATTAACAATCCATTCATTTTCCTTCATCTAGCCTATTATTGATATCACACCATTTTGAAATTTGAAAATTGATGAAAAATGCTCATGAACATAAAAATAAATCCTGATCAAATATAGCCATTTCCTTTACTCTTTGTTGCAAAATATACTCTACAATTCTTATTTATTGTTCACCTTGCTGCATCCTTATGTCTTAAAGCAATTATTTTTCAATAGGCAAATTTCAGGTAAGAAAACAGTCTGAAGTCACTCATTTATCACAGGGCTTGTCTGGGAGCAAGCACTGAGGAAAAACTTTAGATATTTTTTTTTACCATTCTACTTTGAATACTGTATTATTACAAAAACAATCCATTTAGCAACAGTGAACATTCAGCACTGTAGAAGAAGGATTGGGAAGCATGGGGTAACATAATAATTTTTTTCTAGTGCTTGATAGGATGTCACAGAGAAGATGGGATTGACTTATTCTCTATCAGAGGACAGAACCAGAAGTAATGGATGGAAGCTTGTTAAAGAGAGATCCAGCCAAGAAGAAGAAATTTTCTGAGAACAATTAATGAGAACAATTAATCAATGGAATAGCTTGACACACCACCACCACCTGGAATTGTGAGTGTTCCATCCCTTGAAGTTTTCAAAAATTGATCAGACACTCAGTTGACCAGGATGGTATAAGGTCTCTTGCTCAACCAGGGGATTGGACTAGAAGACCTCCGAATTCCCTTCTAGCCTATGATTCTTTGATCTATGAAGAGGTTGTAGGGTAGAAAAACAAAGCATAGCATAAAGAAAAGAACAATCAAATAGGTATCAGCAAACACACTGCATTTCTGTTAAAAACACAGTGAATGAGGCATAGATGTGCAAACATCCTGGATTAGTCAGAACTGACTGCTCAGAGATTAAAGTAAAATACACTTGGTATTTTCAACAGACAATATAGATTTTGGCTTAGCATTACAGACAGCAATTCTGGCTGGCTTCCATATACAAGTCCACAGGCAAATACAGGGAGCTTATCATATTAGAAAGAGCAGCAGGAACAAAGACTTTTCCTCAATGACACCAACCCCAAATTTTCCTTCAATCTACAGGCAAAATATAGCAGGCATATTTTGTATAGAATTTTGAAAGAGAAAAAAAACAGCACAAAAATTTATTTCTGTAACTACTTTGATTACATAAAGGTGTCAAGTCATCCAGAGGATCCACAAAGCAAATAATTGTTCTGGATTACCCAGCATAAATGACCTGGAGACATTTCTATGAAAGGCGCTGGGTGTGACTTCCAAGAATTGCAGTCCAAGTGGCAAGACTGGTTGGAACCAATGATCAGGCAAATTGAACATGGGACCACAACTTTTAACCAATATACTGGATCATTTTCAGTAAGATATGGATATGGGACTCAAACAGCACTGATCATATTTTTGGATAACCTCTGAAGCCAGATGGAGCTAGTGCATCTCGGTGATGCTATCTACCATTGGGTCTTTCTGGATCAGCTGCTAGAGGTTGGAGGTGCATGGCAATGAATTGTGCTGGTTTTTCTTCTTTCAGGTTCAGTTCCAGCCCATACAGATAAGCTCAGAAACTGCAACAGTTGCTAATATGCTTCTAGTTTTACTTCAAGCACGGGTAATGACATATAAACCTTATATGACATGGGACCAGATTACTTGAGGGATTGCCTCTCTCCTGCTACATCTACCTGTCCCTATCAGGTCTGGCAGAGACATATTACAAGTCTGCTCTATTAAGGAGTGTCATCTTATGAAGTCCAAGAAGAATTTCTTTTCTGTCATGATGCCTGCCTTTTATATATCATCACTCTGGAGATTAGATTGTCCCAACTTTTCCGGCCTTTTGAGAAATTCTGAAAAGACTGTAACTCTGCCTCTGTTTATTTTATGTTTTTAATTTAATTTTAAATATGGCTTTATTTAATTCACTTTTACTTAGCTTTTGGATTTATACACTGGTCATCTGAGTTTGCAGATAAAAAACTATAAAATCCATTCAAAAGAAAGTTTAAAAGTCAGAATTAAAAAGATGAAGGGAATACCCTGAAGCCACCAACCATTGGTGGAGCAATATCTGATTCCAATTGACAGAGCTAGATCGTAATACTCTTCTGCAAGGCCATGTTTTTAAACTGTTGTGAGCCTCAAGAGACACATCTATGAGATGGGCAGCTATATAAATTAAATACAGAAATAGAATACTTTTAAGTGTAGATACATTTGCAAACGTTCTTATCTTACACACTTTTTGTGTGTGCTGTCAAGGAATAAGCCATCCAGTTATCCAACATTTCTAACTGTTTAGAGGAGGACTTTTTTATGAACAAATCTTAATATCTTGAATTCTACAAGGATTTAATAGTTTCATATTTATGGTTCTGGAAGAAGATTAAAAAGAAAGAAGTACATTTTTTTACTCACTAAACAAGGACATCATTGAATGCTTTAAGATATATGTTGTTTGCCAAAGGGTTTTGTTTTATTTTTTAAATTAGGACATCTTTCTTTGTCAGATGAAAACAGCATCAAGAAATTTTGGCTCCAAGAAGCTTAATGTCTCTTTTGCCAATCTTCATTTTTCTAAACAGGCCTGTTCAGTCCAGTTGCTAGGAAACATATTTGCTTCATATGATCTCTGTTCTTCACAGACTTCAAGGGCAAAATTTTGCTGACAAGAATAGAGCATTTTTCTTTTGTACCCTGTGTCTTTCAGAACACGTTAAACCTTACACTGTCTTGCTTAACCAAGGCATGCTTCTGGGCTGGGCTCTGAGAAAGACCATTTTGAAAAAGAAGTCATCAAATAAGACAGCATTTGTTAAGCCTGGGTTCCCCAACCAGGGTTAGGTAGACAAGCTAAACAGAATGTGCAGCGTTAGTCAGATAGGCACACAGATAAATGAGTGAGCTAAGCTTGTATGTTTATTAACATACAGTAAAAATAACAGATACGCTTGTGCTATCAAGAATATATTTTATTTCAGTATAAGTTTATAGCATAGTCAAAAACAGTTCAATATTCATTTACCATGTAGTCAGTCCATTCAGGGATATTCATTTAGCAAAGTCCATGTAGAATATCCAATTGTCAGTTCACATAAATCAGTCCGTTGTTGTCTCTCCCGTTCGAGCAATGCAGTCTTGCTTCCAAGCAGTAATCAGGGATCATCAAAGCCAGAGAGAGAGAGAGCAAGCTGTAGCCTTGCTACTTTTATATGGTTTTCATAACCACACCCACAGTTGCTATTTTACAGTTAAAGCTGCATACACTAACTATGATTCATAGTTAGTATTTCACCTAAAACAGTTAGGGTGAACAATGTTATCCCTAACAGCATTGATCTGAATATTTAAGGGGCAAATGTGCTTCTGTGCTTTTCATTGCTCAATTGAGATAAAAAATTATATATGGCAGCAAGGGAACTTATTTTCTTTTCAGCTCCTGCTATTAGAAATCCATATTTGTCAGTTTTGAAAAAATTGCGATATAACTCCAAAAGACCTTTTCTCTCCCTGCCATCTTAAGAAGGGGTATAGGCCAGGAATACCTCAGCAATTATTGTTCCTAGTAAATAAAAAAACATTGGGTGTTTTTCAGTCTTTTTCTCCTTCAGAGAAGGTGGTGTTTGGAAAGTGACTGTGCCAGATTTCCTACCCAGAATCCCATGAAAGAAAAAAGGCAAATAAATGTATCATGACATCTGATCTGACCCTATACCCCCAATATGATCTCTGTCAAATAGTGCCTGAAACACGAAGGGTTTCTTATACCCTAGGAGAGCACTGTTTGGAGAGCCGAACAACATTTTATTGTTTGTCACACCTCAGTTTATGGCAGGGAGGGCTGAGGGGAAAGAGGGAAATACCATTTTATTTCTTCGTTTTTATCATGCAACATAGTATGGAGCTGGTGTTAAAATCTGATTCTGAGAATAAAGAGGAGTTGTCTGATACCTTGATTCTTCTCCCTTCTGCTGAATTCATTCAATCAAGTCATCTAACTATTGTTTTGCCATGCTTTTTAAGTTGAATAGCTGGTTGGTTGGTTGTTTTCAGTAAGAAACAAATGTAGTGAAACAGTGTTAAGGATGAACACTATGTTGTTAATTGGTTTACTCAAATTTGTATGCCTCTTATTCCCAAAATTGTGCTATCCCTTTGGTCAATTAATTTCCTTTAGACCACAGGTGTCAAACCCGTGGCATCATATTGCCATCACATGATATTTCGTGATGTTTTTTCCCTTCATGGAGCTGGGGTAGGCATGACCCCTGTGTGACGCATCTGGCTTGCGAGCCACCAGTTTGACACCCTTGCTTTAGATTGTGGTCTCAAGTGTTGGAAAATTTCCAATTTAATTTGCACCTAATATATTCATCCTTCCTATTTTAATATGAACTTGAGCTTATGCTAGGAATATCTATTATCAAGCCAAACAGATAGAATCTATATTAAATATTTTTAAAAATACATGTAGCATCCTAGGATAAAGGAATGTGATTTTATTTGCTCTAAGTTTTACTAGCTATTTTTTTCTAATTATTGTGTAGAAAGGCTGAAAGTATCTTTCTCTGAGGGTTCAAATTTTCCCACTGGGAGAGCTCTAGTGCAAGGATACAGACAACTGCTTGAAAGCTGGATCTTTTATTTTCAGGAAGGCTAGAAAAAGCATGACTGCATTCCTGGAGCTAGCTAGCTAACTTTGAATGATAAGTTCCCAATTTTATACCTTTTTCCCTCCCTTTGGTATAAGGTTTAGACACTAACATCCTGTCAGTTTGTTTGTTTTTCTGCCAAAAGGCAACCTCAAGGAGGTGCGAAAGGGGCAGCTTCCTGTATTACTGGTTTTTTCCTCTGATCTCTTTTAGTTTTTTATGGCTTTTTTGTAATCTTCTATCTGTAATTCCTGCCTTTTGGCTGGTTTGGTATGTTGTGGCTTTTGTCTAGGGGCGCCTCTCAATTTCTTTTATTAGATTTCTTTTCCTATGCAAGCCAGTTCCATGGCTGGCCTGATGTTCCCTTTGAGCATTTTCCTTTCTGGGTGATACCACTGTCCTCATGAAGTTCCCTTTCTATAGTTGCATGTGTTCACAGTTTAAAAGATGCATGTATGAAAATGATTTGGAGAGGAAAAGAAAGCAAGATATCTACACAAAGTATGATCAGACCCAATTTAGATAATTTGTTGGAAATTCTGCAGCCACATGTCATTGAAGCCACAGCAACAGGTATCTCAGCAAAGCCGCTATACTTCTCTGATTTCTTTTAATTCTGCAAGATGTCACAAGAGTTGCTGTTCTCTTGATTTCTCATTTGATTCCTAGATAGGAAAGAAAATATGCCTACACAGTATTCCAGCTGTCTGGAATGAAGCCTCCCATATAATGGGTGCTAAACGTTCTTGGGCATTCAACAGGTTTTTTTCCCAATTATATGAAGTTCTCCTAGGCTGACTGGGTGTGTTGCAGTGGCACATAACAAATGGGAATCAAGTGATTTTGCCGCCTTTTTAGATCTCATTAAGGGCAATGGGTTGTCTGTACAAAGTAATGGTAATAAAAAGAAAAGCATTGGTAGCTGTAGAACAAATGGGCCATAGTATTCTCCTATCCAATACAAAGTGTTTATGGGCTGAGATAACATTGTAAAACTGGAGAACATTTCTTTTTTTATATATATAAATTTTTATTGGTTTTTAAAACAAACATAAACAAACAAAACATAAAAACATCAAATCATCTTCCATATATGTACATACAGTGTGCTGGTTGGTTTACAAATTGTTTTGTGCTTCCATTTCATAGTCATTAATTATAATTACATTGTATATAATCTCATATTTTCAATCAAATATTAAATACATTAATATCATTATTAATCAATCATTTGACTATACTTTTATTCATTCATGTTTAACAAAATGATCATACTTTACTTAATTTGTTCTATGACAATTCATATTATCATCCCAGATCTATCCTAGAATCATTTTGTAGATATAATAAGAAAACAATACACCTTTATATATTTATTATTTTCTTAAAGTCTACATATTTCATTACTATATTTTATTGTTTAACCATTGATAGAATAGATCCCAAATTTTATAAAATTGTTTATCATCTTGTTCTCTAATTTCAAATGTCAATCTACTCATTTCAGCACATTCCAATATTTTTTTCATGATTTCCTCCTCTGATGGTATTTTCTCATTTTTCCCGTTTTTAGCAAATACAATCCTAGCCGCGTTAATACATTTACAATCAGGTATTTCAAATATTTACTATATATTTCAGGTAAAATTCCCAATAAAAATATCTCTGGTTTCAAATCTTTATGTTTTTTTGTCATTTTTTCCAACCATGTGTGGATTTTAGTCAAGTATTTTTTAGCGTTCGCACAAGTCCACCACATATGGTAATATGAGCCAGGTATCTGATGACATTTCCAACATTTTTCAGATTTGTTCTTGAATATTCTTGCTATTCTTGTTGGGGGGAAATGCTGTAAAACATCTTATACAAATTTTCTTTATATGCTGTTGATTGTCATTTTATAATTTTCAGACCACAATTTTTGCCATTTCTCTAGAACAATCCCATATTCAAAATTCTTCCCCCAAGCAATCATGGTTTCTTTAACTTGTTCTTCTTCTAGTTTAATTTCTAAAAATATCCATACAATTTTTTAATCACCTTTTCATCAGTACCTGTCAAAATCTTATCTAAGTCAGTCAGTTTATCACAGAAACCTTCTGTTTTAGAATCTTTATCATACCTTGAATGTATTTGCGTATATGAAAACCAATTCATTTTTAGACCTTGTTTCTCTAGTTTTTGGATAGATTTAAGTTCACCCTTTTCATTCAGTATTTCACCATATCTAACTGTTTGTTCCTTTTTGTATTTTAAAGAATAAGAAAATGCTTCAATAGTCGATAGCCAGACTGGAATTTTCAAATAACATTGTCTTTTAATCTTCTCCCAGTTTAACCAAAGAGACTCCAGTATATAATGTCTTCTAAAGTACCCCTGTGTTTTAGTTCCTTTATACATAAAAAAGCATGCCACCCCAGCAACAGATCATGTCCTTCTAATGCCAACAATCAAGTATTTCTTAATGATATCCATTCCTTAACCCACATCAAATTTGCAACTTGGGAATACAACTCCCAATTAGGCAAACCAAATCCTCCTCTTATTCTAGCATCTTGCAAAAGTTTTAACTTTATTCTCGCATACTTACCATGCCATATATATTTCAACACAATTTTATTTAAATCTTCAAAATAGTCTTTTCCAAGCCTAATTGGAATTGTTTGAAACAAATATAAAATTCTGGGTAATATATTCATCTTGATTGTTGATATTCTCCCTACTAATGTCAGTTGTAAATTTTCCCATTTCGCCAAATCTAGTGCTATCTGCTGTTTAAGTTTGATATAATTATTCTCTTTTAGCGTACTGCATCTTGCTGTCAAGTATACCTCCAAGTACTTGATCTTATTCATGACCTGAATTTTCAATAGATCTGCCAGTTCTTCCTTTTGTCTGGATAGCATTTAAGATAAGATTTTTTGTCTTATCTTTGTTTATTTTCAAACCAGCCACCTTTCCATATGTCTGTATCTTTTCTGTCAATTTTGATGCTGTTTCTAGTGGGTCTTCTAAGATAAAAGCCAGATCATCTACAAATGCTTGCAATTTAAATTCTTCCTTTTAAATTTTCATCCCTTTTATATTCTTTTCATCTCTAATATTTCTATTTAGCACTTCCAAAGTTAACACAAACAACAGAGTTGATAGTGGACACCCTTGTCTTGTTCCTTTTCTTATATCAATAGAATCTGTCAGTTCTCCCTCTTTCATTATCTTTGCTGTCTGCTTATTAGCTTCTATTGCTTGAATAAATTTTCTAGCAAAGCCCATCTGTTCCAGCAGTAATAACAGGAATTGCCAATTCACATTATCAAATGCCTTCTGTGCATCGAGAAATATCAAAGCCATTTGTTTTTCAGGATGTGCCTCGTAGTATTCCAAAGTGTCCAAGATTACTCTCATGTTGTCTTTAATTTGTCTCTTTGGCAGAAATCCATTTTGATCAGGATGGATAAAATTATTTAAGTATTTTTTAAGTCTTTCTGCCAATATTGAAGCAAAGATTTTATAATCTGCGTTTAGTAGGGAAATAGGTCTATAGTTCTTAATTTGTAATGGATCGGTGTCCTCTTTTGGAACAAGTGTGATATAAGCTTCTGACCATGATTTAGGTATCCTCTTCTTTAACATAACTTCATTCATAACTTCTAGCAATGGAAAGTTCAATGATTCTAATTATGTTTTGTAAAATTATGTCGGAAGTCCATCTGAGCCTGGTGCCTTTCTATTATTTTGCTTCTTGAGTGCTTCAGTTAACTCCATCATCGTTATATTGCTTTCTAACATTGTTTCAATCTATTTAGGTATCTGGGGTAAATTAGCATTCTGTTAATACTGTTTAACTCTTTCCTCATCAATATTCTCTTGTGTGTATAGTTTCCCATAATAGTCTTGAATGGTTTCCTTCTTCTCTTAACTACCATAGCAAACTTGGCCTTGGTCATCTATTAATTGCAATATTTTCCTTGATTATTTCTCCTTTCTCAGTTTATATGCTAACCATCTACCTGGTTTATTTGCATCTTCAAAGTAGTTCTGTTTAGCACCTCTAATTTTCTGTGCTAGTTCTTCTTTTTCTATTAGACCCATTTTATGTTTGGTTATATCCATTTTTAACTTAATATCCTTTTTCTGTGGCATTTTCTGTAGCTTTTTTTCAAGTGCTTTATACTCATCATCTAATGCCTTAGAGGCAAATCTTTTCATGGTATTTCTTTTCCTTGTATAGTCTATTATCAAGCCTCTGGCATATGCCTTCATTGTATCCCATACGTTCTGAATTGATGTATCTTCTTTTTTGTTTTATCGAAAGAAGAAAGCCAGTTCTTTCTCCATCCACTGTGTGAAATCTTTTTTCTTTAAAATAGTATTATTTAACGTCCATCTAGATCTTCTTCTTTGTCCTTTCCATTTAATTGTCATTGGATTGTGATCTGCCCAAGTACTTGTTTCAATATTTATTTCTTGAATATTAGTTAACAATTCTGTTGACATCCATATCATATCTATTCTGGACCATGATAAGTGTCTATTTGAGTAGAAGGTGTATCGTTTAGTTTTAGCATTTCTTTCTCTCAATGTATCTTTTAAATTTATTTCATCTACCTTTTTAAAAAAAAGATTTAGGTAGAGTCTTTCTATTTTGCTTTATTGTTTTTTGTGATGTATAGTCCAGTTTATTGTCTACAATTCCATTAAAATCTCCCATCATAACTATATTAACATAGTCCAGTTCAATTATTTTCATATGTAATTTTTTTTATAGAATTCTTCTTGAGTGTCATTCGGGGCATAGATTGCAATCAGGAGTGTTTTCGTATTATTGTCCATTATTTCTACCATTAATATTCTTCCAGCCTCATCAGTACAAATCAATTTCGCTGGAATGGTCTCTTTAATATATAAAACCACTCCTCTTTTCTTACATTGTGTCAAGGAAGTAAATATTTTCCCTAATTTTGGCAGTATCAACAATTGTTCATATTGTTTTTTAATATGTACTTCTTGTAGGCAGATTGTATCAAATTTTAATTTCTCTAATTTATGAAAGGTTTTCCTTCTTTTAATGGCTGAGTTAAGTCCATTTATATTAATTGTAATCAATTTTTTCTCTCCCATGGTTATATTTTGTAGTTAGGTTTGACAGCTCTCGTGGATCTTGGTTCACATTGTTCTTTGGCTTCCTCCTTTCCACCTACTGTACCTTCTTCTTTTTCAGTCATTATTTGGGAGTCCTCTTGGAATTCAATTAGTGGAATTTCTTTTTCTGCCTCTTCCTCCCCTCTGAAAAATTCTGTGTAAAATGATTCAGTTTTCTCAACTGAATCAATTCTGTATCTCTGTTCTTGCCATATGAACATTAAACCTTCTGGAATCAGCTATCTATAATTCACCTCTTTCTTAAGTAGCAATTTGGTCAAAAATCAGGATTCTCTTCTCATCTCTCTCACTCTTCTGGGTACTTCAAGACCACAATCTCCTTATCTTTGTATTTCAATGTTTTCTCTCTTGCCACTTGCAATATTTGCAATTTAATGGCTTTCTTTGTAAATCTGTTGTGAACTTCTCTTGGTAGGCTATTTCTCATTGCGTATCTTGTGAAACTCGATAGACCTCATCTATTCCATCCATCATCTTCTCTTCAGAATAGAAGATTTTATTTCCAAATAAAAATTGTAAGAAAAAAGAAGCCAAATAGTAATAATAATAAAAAAGAAGAAAAAATTTCTTCAGGTTCTTATATACCTTAATCCAATCAGATAGATGACAATAAAAATTCAAAAATGAAGAAAATACCATAAACACACCATAAACAAACACAAAAAAGAAAAAGTTGTAAAATCCTAAAAAAGGCAAAAAAGTGAAGAAAAAGGCTAAAAAAAGAAAGGAAAAATTCTTCAGGTTCTTCAACACCTTAATCCAATTAAGAGGTAAAAGAATGCATAAAAATAAACAAAAAAAAACCTCAACATGGAAGGTAATGGAAAGACAAAAATACCAGGAAGGGAGAGAGAAAAAAAAGGCTACTCCCTTAAAAAGAAAAGGAAGGGCAACATTAATACTAAAGTTTTTCCTTCAAAAAAAAAAGCAGGCGTAAAATTTTAACTTCCAAAGAAAGGAAAAAAAAAACAAAGACAAGTTCCAAAAATCCAAACAGCTGTTACAAAAAAAAGTAAACTGATGAGGAGGGGTAGCACAGCTTAGAAAGAATAAAAAGAGCACAGTGCACTTTGTTTAATTATTCAAGGCTCTTATTATAACTCTCTTCTCCAAAGACTTATCACCTTTTCTTTTCTTAAGCTTCAACACCAGATTCCAGCTGTTGATAGAAACCCAGAAGAGCACCTGCAATAATACTCTCCCATGCTTCTCCCTCTATCTAATCAAACAGGCAATGTCCTTGAAAAAATGTCTCAGTTCTTTCTCAGCTTTGTCTGGTCAAAAAAGAAATAGAATATTTCCAAGCCTCTATTTGGCAGTGTTACAAAGTTTCTTTAGCTTTCACTTTGCCCCTCCTTTTCCAAGCAAAATATAATAAGAATTAATTAAAAAAAGAAAAAGATATTTTAAAAAAAATAACTAAAAGGGAGTTTCTGGCTTAGAATATTATAAAGTCAAAAAGGAGAAAAGAATAGATAAAAAGAAGAGAAAAAAAAACCAGTCCAGTTTCAAAATATAAGATACACTTTCTACAAAAGTGTAGAAAATCCAGCAATGAGAAAATAAAAATAAAAATGTTACTTTGACATTCCTGTTTAAAATTGCCACTTAATCACTTCTGTCAAAACTTTTACAAATTCTTTCTTTCCCTTAGGGTGTTCTTTCAAGTTTTAAAATAAAGTTCTCACCAAACCGGCACACTCTCTCTTTCCGTTCTCTTTCATTTCGGAGCTGTCCCAACTTCAGCAGCTTTAATGGCTGCCTCTTTGCTGGCAAAAAGAGCTTCTCCTGGATCTACCAGGGACTTTGCGATATCCCTGGGATCGATAGGATGCGCTCTTTACATTCACCGTCTCTTCGGGATGGTTCAGATCCACTTGGACCATCCAAGAGCAAAGATATCGGCAGCGATCTCAGACCTCCAAGATCGCATGCCTTATCGTAGCGACGCCAGCGACACCCCCCCACCCGAGAAGGGTCACTGTAGAACATTTCTCAGCAGGTTCTGAATAAAACCAATTAGGAGGGAACTGATTGGTCTACTGGTGTTGCATTGCTTGTTTGTCCATTGACACCAACTGATCTGTTAAATAAAATTTAAAAAAGAGATTGTCTTTTGCAGGAGAAGCCTCATGATTTGCCACACAAAGTCACATACCAGAGAAGGAAATTAAAATAACAGATATGTTAATTGTGGAAATTGGCAAACTAAAGCCCCGGTCCCACTGCACTTACGGATGCAAGGAGGATGTAAAACATTAAAAAAAAGCTTGCATTCCATTGGAAAACGCTATGCATCCATTGTGTACTCACTGCATACGTGTTTCATACGCTCTATCCCTCGAGCATCCGTCCACTGAGATTTCATCCACCCAAGAGGTTTTGAGCCGCACAAAACTTTGTGAGCGGATGAACTTTCCGCCGCGTATGATGTACATCCGCAACATATACGGGCAACAAACATTCTATGTCCGTTATCATCCGTTAAACATCCGCTGTATCCTCTCGGCATCCTCTGGCCATGCCCTCAACTCACATCCGCTGCAGCTGAAAACGTAAAGAGGGAGGAAACAAAAGGTACACGGAACGTCTACACAGCGTTAGGAACACGGAAATAGAAAGGATGTAAACATATGCATCTCGTATATAAAGGATTAAAATGGACAAAACGTTTGTATCTGGGATGTATCTCGTATATTTAGGATGTCTACAGTATGTCTAGAGTATGTAGAAGGACACCAGCGGACTACCGATATTTCCAAAAAAAAGGGGGAGAAAATCCTCTGGATCTCACTATGAGTGCAGCAGCCGTGGTGTACAGACCTCTTTACCCTTGGTCTTGGTCTTCCACATAATCCATTGTTCTCCACCATGGATCATAACACAGTCTGTATGATAGCTGCGCTCATTCATCACCAGAACCCAAACCTGTTCAGACTGTTTCACCTTTTATACACAAGGAGAAGAAGGAGAAATCCAAGAGCTGTGTGGGTCCGAGGATGGATCGGGAGAAGAATGGAGTTTGGATTGTATGACCAGTTGATGGTGGGGCTGAGGAATGAAGACCCTAGTGCATTCCATCACTTCATGATGATGCCACCAGCCATGTTTGATGAACTTGTACAGTGTCTGAGACCCAGGATGACCAAGCCTAGCACCAACATCTGTCCCAACCTGGACCCGGACTGAAGGGGGCATTGACTCTGTGCCACCTGGCCTCTGGAACCACATACAGAAACATGCAGTATGCATTGGAGGGTGCCACACAACAGCATCAGCAAAGTGGTCAGGGAAGTGGTGTAGGCCATCATCGAAGAATACATGGAGGAGCTCCTCAAGTGCCCCACCACTGAACAAGGCTGTAAGAAACTTGCAGAAGAGTGGTATCAGAGGTGGAACGTTCCCCACACCGTTGGAGCCATAGATGGGAAGCACGTGGCCTGCAAAGTTGCAGCCAACAAGGGTCCACTTATTACAACTACAAGGGCTTCTTCAGGATCATCCTCTTTGCCATGGTTGATGCTGACTACAAGTTCATCTACATCAATGCTTCAGGCAACAGGTCAGCTTCAGATGGCCAGGTATACAACGCAAGTGACCTCAAGGATGGGCCGGAATGCAACCTCATCATGGGTTTTCCAGATCCAGACCCCCTACCCAATGACACACAAGATGTGCCCTACTTCATCATTGGTGATGACGCCTTCTCCCTCAGAACCTACCTTATGAAGCCGTACACTTCAAGATACCTCACCCGTGAAGAGAGGATCTTCAACTACAGGCTGTCCAGGACAAGACAGGTGGTGGAGAACGCCGTTGGCATCCTGGCCAACAGGTTCCAGATACTTCTCACCACCAAACAGCATCACCCAAAGACTGTAAGGAGCATCGTGGAAGCTTGCTGCATCCTGCACAATCTCATGCGCACCCGCTACCCAGTCTTGCAGAACAGACTTGTAGACCATCAACAAGGGAATGGGGACATGGAGCCTGGGGAATGGAGGCAAGGACGTAACCTGATAGACACTGTGGATGTACAAAGCCCCAACAGAGCTTCACGTGAAGGGAAGAAGCAGCGCAACCTCCTGAGACACTGATGCAACTCCCCAGCTGGAGCAGTGGAGTGGCAAGACAGGATGATAGATGATTAATGGATGCTTCCTTGAGGCTGTCGCATAACACTGATGAGATTGTGCCATGTATGTTGAGTGGTCCTACAATGAATAGGGCTTTAATAAAGAGCTTTGTTTATTTTAAAATGTGTTGATCAATGAATAAATTGTTCTTGATAATAAAGGTCCATATGTGTGGCAGCTGGGATGGTGGACCATACAGTCCCACTATGCTTGCACTGGAGGTTTATCTATCCCACAACTATCCTTATCTATTCTACAAGCATGCAAAGGCTTAACTATTTTTTAAAAGTTTTCACCAACACTTTATTAAGTAAAAAAAGTGAACCAAGTGTCTTAAGCAAAGATAACCTTTATTAACTTTCTTAGGTAAACTTTATGACTTTATTAAAAAAGCAAAATGAACCAAGTAAACTGTATTAAGTGTGTAAACCAAAGATAACCTTTATTAACTTTCTTAGGTAAACTTTATGACTTTATTAAAAAAACAAAATGAACCAAGTAAAGTGTCTTAAACAAAGAAGTACAACTCAGTCTCTGACACAATTCTCAGTCATTCTGAGTCATGTCCATGGTCTCAGCTGTTAAGCGGGCAGGGACTGTGGAGGTGGCTGTGGCTTGAGTGCTGGTCTGTGGCACCATTGGGGTGCTTGGCCCTGAGGGTACAACAAGGGATGGTGTGCTCAGGAAGCTGTCCAAGAGCTGACTCAGTCCCGTGAGGTTGAGAGGCCCCTCATCAACGACTTGAGATGTCAGGCCCAATACTGATGACAGATTGTCCATTGATGGGCTTGGCTGTGGTGTGGAGGAAGGAGGAGTGTAGTGGGGCTGTCTAGTCTGCAGCTGGGTGAGGAGTGGCATCTGTGGCATGCAATGAACCTGGGCCTGGACTGGGAAGATCTGTTTTTGCTGTGGGAAATCCTGGTAGTCGTAGTCTTGGAAGGTGAGGGGCTATTGAAAGCCATGGAAGGACTTTGACGTCGCCTGGGGTAGAGGAGCAGACCTGGACTGGGTAGGAGCAGCTTCAGCTGGGCCTTGAGGGTTGTGCAGAAGTGCTGTGATCTTCTGCTTCATCACCTGGTCCTGGGCCTTGGGCAGGTCCCTCAGGGTCTGGCTCACATAGGTGATGAAGGTGTTCCAGCCCGAGGATGCTCCGTCCAAGTGGACCAGCTGAGAGAGAAGTTCTGTGCTGGTCTTCATTGTGTCCCTGATCTCCAACAACACACTGTGGTTCTGGCCCTCCAATCTGCCTCTCTGCCTGCATCCTCTGGAGCTGGAGGTGGGGGTGGGGTGGGGTGGGTTGGACTCTGGTGGCTGCTGCTTCTTCCTCCATTTGTGACAGCAGAGCGTCATCCCCCATGGGATCCTCCAAGTCTGCCGGCATGGGGAGTGCAGCTGTCAGAGGGGTCTCTGCCATGGGGCCCTCTGAAGACACCTGCCTGGACAGGGTAGCTGGCTCCTGGCTGGAAGAGGACTGGCTGGCTGTGGGCTGTCTGAGGGAGAGGGGTGTCAAAGGGGCTGCTCCTTGGCGGCGGATCTCACCCTCCAGGAAACTGCACTTGGCCATGACATACATCTCCCGGTCAGGGAGCTTGACAGTGGCCTGCCTGGATTTCTTGAGGTGTAGCTTGCCATACCAGGTGTGCATGTGCTTCCACCATCCAAGGAGTACTTCTGCAGTGTACCCCAGGCTCTCTGCCTTGTCTCTCCTAGCTGCCTGCTTCTTCTTGGGGTCGCAAAAGAGTCTATGGTCCTTTCTCCACAGGTATTCATTCTCCCTCAGCCATTCCAGCACCTCATCCTCATGCTTCTTGGAAAAGGTGTACTGTTTCCTCTCTCCCTTCTTCTTCCCTTGCCTCTTCCTTCCTCTGGCAGGGGCTTCAGCAGAGCCTTCAGGGGTTTGAGCAGCAGGTCCTTCAGGGGCTTGAGCAGCAGGGCCTTCAGGGGCTTGAGCAGCAGGGCCTTCAGGGGCTTGAGCAGCAGGGCTTTCAGCAGCAGGGCTTTGAGGGCCTTGGGGCTGGTCCACCACAGAAGCAGCAGCAGCAGCAGCAGGTTCAGAGTCAGGGGGTGGGATGCTGGTTCTGTCCTTCTTGCCAGGGATAGAACGAGTAGGCATGGGCTTCCTCTTCTTGCCTGACTGACAAACCATGGTGTTCCTGCTAGATGTATGTGGCAGCACATCTTTCCCCTGTGTGCTGACTGCATGCGTGCTGCATCCTTTTATATCCATGGAGCTGACGCAATTCATAACCCCCGCATGCACAGTGAATGCTTTGCATCCGATATACATCCGTGCAGCATCCGTTTTGTTTCCTTTAGGCATCCGTGATGCATCCGCTTCATCCGCTATGCATCCGCCCCTTCCGCTATGCGTCCGCTTTGAAATTCTCCCCCGGAACCCCTTCGGAGGTGTCATCCGTTTCCATCCACTGTCATCCACTAGGTTTCCTATGAACATCCGCTTAACATTCTCGCTACATGCTACCCACGTCCGTTCTTTTCCATTCTATTCCATTCTGTTTATACAAATTTTCACCACTTTTTGGAGCGGATGACAACGGATGGAGCCACCCCCAAAATTTTGCTCGTCCTCTGTGTCCTTTATGCATACGTTTTGCGTCCGTTGGCCAGTGGGACCTAGCCTTAAGTAATTCAGCTGAAAACATTATTTTGAAATTTGAAATGTTTTAGGCTCTGGTTTTGGTAGAGATTTCTAGTTTCACAGGTTATCCTGCTTTGTACACAAAGGCCTAGGATTCTTTTCCTGACATCTGTAAAGAGTGAAGGAAAAAACCTTTTGCCTAAACTTATGAGAATCTACTATTAACCAGGATAGGCAGGTAACAATGAGGTAGATAGACAACAATTCTGTCTTACTGAGTATAGCTCTACATTTAAATACAGTTGGTAAACACTGGTTGATAAGGAAAAGTCTAAGAATTAAATCAAAAAATTGGGTGGTTGTTTTTTTTTTTTGTTCCTTCAAGTCCTAGTTAGTATTTGGATACCAAGTTATAGGCCACACTGCTGACTGGCTGGGGACTTCTGAGGTGGGTTGAAGTCCACATGTTTGAAACTGCCAAAGTTGAGAAACTGGGTTAGACTGAGATGTCAAAAAAATGCCTCAGGAAGTGATGTCAAACTACTTCTGCTCTGCCGGTAAGATACAAAAGGTACAAGGATCCATGTTATTCCCAACAGCCAAACCCACTTTGATGGTGTATTTACCTTTCTATATGCCCATCAGATGGCTGTTGTCGTCGGGGTAGAGGATGGGATTTTTTATTTACTTTTTTTCTATATGTTCTATTATATTTAATAATTTATTTGATTCTTTTAGGTAGTTTTTATTGTTTTTTTTGTTTTAAATATGGTTTTACATTCTGTAAGCCACCTTGAGTCATCATGGGCGAATAGGTGGCAATATAAATTCAATAAATAAATGAATGCAAAAGAATATTGTTGTATGTGGGATTAATAGGAGGAGGCTGTTCCTGTAAGAAGAAAAACCTTGATAAGTGCTACTTGGGTTCTGGCTATTGCAAATAGTTAACTGGCAGTTCTTACTTAGTAGCAGTGCCCCTCATGATTGCCTCATGATTACATCTAAAGAGATGTAAGAGAGATATCCCCTCATTTGGTACAGACAGACTACATCACAGAGAGAGAGACAGTCTCACCTCTCCTGGAAGGCATATGTCTGCCCACTAGCTCAGATATGATTATGTGCTCCAAAGACTCAATCCTGGCTTATTTCAAGGAAAACTCTCTTCTTTAGAAGACTGTGAATAATAGAAATGGCATCATTACAACAAATACATCAAACAATAGCTACAAACGAAACACATCAACCCAGATCAAACAATGTAATCTGTACATAAATGAACCAATACCAAAAAAATTTTTTAAGGTAGCTCTAATGAAGCCATCTGTATCTAAGAAATAAGTTATTAGCATAGCCTTACATTATACAGAGGCACATCAAAACTAAAACCAAAATATCACATTCCTTCTCATGCAGTACTACTAGAAATCAATGTGCTTGCTTAATATGAATCTTTGGTTTTGATATAGAAAATAATCAAAAAAGACTGGTGAACGAATTGATTGTAAATTCAATTTTCTTTCATCTTCAAAAGAAAGTGAACAATGTGACACACTATGGGATACTTGCATGAAAAAAATGGTAATTTTTTGGAATTTAATTGTAATGTATGATATCAATATGCAGCAGTTATTGGAGAGGTGATTGTAAAATGCCAGGATACCTGCATCTCTGGATCGTTATTTAAATTCTCTCTCTCTCTCTCTCTCTCTCTCTCTCTCTCTCTCTCTCTCTCATAGATTTTCACGGGTGCAGGTATGCAGGTTTTGGCATGTTCGGGTCTTTTCCCGTGTAAGGTTGAGAGTATCTTGACAATGTTTTGATGAGGTCCCACTCGCCATCTTCAGGCTGATGCTTTCGGCTTCATGCTTGTGCGAGCAAAGCATGATTGGAGCTGCTGTCTCTCTATAAATACTGGTGGGTAGGTATGGTGTTTTGGCTCTGTTGTAAGCAGACTTGTTGTGTTTTGTTCGGAAAAACACGAGGTAGACCGGGCTCCAAGAAATAAAAGTCTTTATTTACAGGAGTCAGTAAAACGGAACGGTTGGCCGACTTAGCGGCAGCCTTTTATACAGGCTAGCCTGCCGGCTTGTAACCAATGGCAGCTGGTCGAATTTACCGAATTTTTTACTTTATTTGGATTGGTTCTTAGTGAACCAATCCAATGCTTACTTTAGTTGACTAATCAGATTTGCATGTTTTGGAGTAACCCAATTTGCATACAGAACACCCCTCCCTCCTTAGTTCAGTCCTATGTGGTGATGTCGCGCAGGTAGGCGGGGCTTTTCCTGACTCGACTGGACCTGCGCAGTTCACTTTCGGCGGAGACTTCGACCTGTTCGGATGGGGCTGCTGTGTCGTCCGTCCTTCTCTCTGGAACCATCTGGAAGGGTGAGTCAGCCATTCTGCTGCCTGAGTTTCTTAGGCCGGCGGTTTTGCCGCTCCCTCCCATTTCCTCCGGGCAGGTCGAGCTGGCCTGGCTGTCCCCTTCCGATGGGCTCTTCACGCAAGTCTCTTCAAACAGTGAGTCTTTTATTTGCTCTTTTTGTTTGTTAATCTCTTTGGGTTTTGTTTGTATTGGTTCTTTATTTGTTTCTCGCATTTCCCCCCCCCCCTTTGGTTTGTCCATCACTGGTTTTTTCCATGTATGAGTGTATGTCTGTATTTCATTCTATGTTTCGGAAATGGAGCTGGTCTATGTGCCGCTTCCATTCCCTGCCGTCGTCAATTGTTAACCGGTAGAATTTGGGGCCTGTTATTTGTGTTATTTGTCCTGGTAGCCAAACAGGGTCCCCGGTGAAGTTTTTAGCGTAAACCAACTCGCCTACTTCAAATTTCCTAAATCGTGTGGAGGAGTCGGGGGGGGGGTTGGCGTAAAATTTGGGTGCAACCTATCAAGGTGTGATCTTAATTTCCTCCCCATGAGCAATTCTGCTGGGGACTTGTTGGTTGTGGTACTGGGCGTTTTGTGTTGGAGAGTGAGCAATCGGTTTATTTCCTGTTGGACATCACCGGTGTTCATTCTTTCTAATCCCTCTTTGGTAAACCGGACCATTCTCTCTGCCCTGCCGTTTGCGGCCGGGTGAGCCGGCGCGGTTAGGGCATGTCTGATACCTAGAGAGGCTAGGTATTGTTCGAATCGTAGGCTGGTTAGCTGTGGCCCATTATCTGATACGAGGACATCCGGTAGCCCATGGGTGGCAAAAAGGTTGTCTAGTTGTTTGATTACAGTTTCTGTTGTCGTTGATGGCATGATTTTTACTTCTAGCCAATTAGAATAGGCATCAACGACAATCAGGAATGTATGTCCCTTGGTAGGACCCGCGAAATCGATGTGGATTCTTGACCAAGGGCCTCGCGGGGTTTCCCAGTCTCTTATGGGTGCTTTAGGCGGGGACGGTCTAATTCCCTGGCACTTGTTGCACGAGCTTACCCAATATTCTATGTCCTTATCAATACCCGGCCACCAAACATAACTTCTAGCAAGGCTTTTCATTTTCACAATTCCCGGGTGCCCTTCATATAACATCCCAAGTACCCTGGGTTGTAGTTTGTTAGGAATGACTACCCGATCACCCCACAATAAACACCCTTTTTGAATCGAAAGTTCAGTCTGTCTGGTCCGGAAAGGTTTAAAGTTTTCAGTTTTTTGATTTTCCGGCCAGCCTTTACCTACCCAGCTGAGGATGCGGGAAGTCACTGAGTCTTTTGCGGTGGCTCTGGCGACATCATAAGCAGATATGGGTAGATCGGGGCAAGTCTCTATTTGTAATGCTGTCATCTCTGGTGCCGGGTCTTCCTCGGTTTCTGGTAAGGGTGCTCTGCTCAAAGCGTCCGCATGGGAAATTTGTTTCCCTGGTCGATGTGTCAGAGTGTAGGAATAGGCTGCTAGGAACTCTGACCATCTAGTCATTCTTGGAGAAAGGATATTTGGTGTTGGCTTGTTTCCCGCCAAAATTCCCATTAATGGTTTGTGGTCTGTTATAATTTGAAAAGTCCGCCCGTAGAGGTACTCGTGGAAGCGTTTCACTCCAGCGACAATTGCTAGAGCTTCTCTGTCAAGTTGGCTGTAATTCCTCTCGGTTTTAGACAAGGTCCTTGAGTAGTAGGCGACGGGTGCCTCTCTGCCATCAGGCAGTTGGTGGCTCAGGATGGCACCGACTCCAAATGGCGAAGCGTCGCAGGTCACCCTCAATGGCAGTGTGTTGCTAAATTGAATGAGAACGTTTGTTGATGTTAGCAATTTTTTAATTTTCTGGAAGGAATTCTTCTCTCTATAACCCCAAGTCCAAATTGCTTTCTTGTCCAATAGACGGTGCAATGGTTCTGCTATTGTGGCTTTATTCGGTAGGAATACATTAAAAAAATTTATCAGTCCAAGAAATGCTTGTAGTTCGGCTTTGTTTCTTGGTTCTGGTGCTTCGTTGACAGCTTTAATTTTCTTGTCTGTAGGGTGTATACCCTCTCCGTCTATTAAATAGCCCAGGAATTCGACGCTATTCTTTTTTTTTTTTTTTAAATTTTTATTAATTTTCTACAAGCAGACAAACGTACAAAACATTAAAAACATCTACTCTCATATATACTTCCAGTGTATCGGTTGGTTCATCAGTTTTGTGCATTCATTTTATAGTGTCAATTACAGTTATATTGCATAACCACTCATATTGTCAATCCATATTCTAATATTACTAAAAAAAAATAAAAAAATCTTTTTCTGACTATACTTTTAATCATTCATGCTTTGTGAGATAACAATACTTCAAACAGTTTATTCTATAACTTATCATATAATCATAACAAATCAATCCTAAAAACCCTTCATATATATAATACTAATGCTCTATTATTGTATTTTATCATCTAACCATTGATAAAAAAAAAACCCAAATTGCATAAAATTGTTTATCTTCTTGTTCTCTAATTTCAAATGTCAATCTACTCATCTCAGCACATTCCAATATTTTCTTAATAATTTCTTCCTGCAATGGTATTTTCTCATTCTTCCAGTTTTTAGCAAATACAATCCTAGCCGCTGTTAATACATTTACAATCAAATATTTCAAGTCTTTATTATATATATCAGGTAAAATTCCCAATAAAAAGATCTCTGGTTTTAGTCCAATATTTTCTGGCATTCTCACAAGTCCACCACATATGATAGTATGAGCCAGGTATCTGATGACATTTCCAACATTTTTCAGATTTGTTCTTGAACATTCTTGCTATTCTTGTCGGGGGAAGGTGCCACCTGTAAAACATCTTATACAAGTTTTCTTTATATGCTATTGACATTGTCATTTTATAATTTTGAGACCACAATTTTTGCCATTGCTCTAAATCAATCCCATATCCAAAATTCTTCCCCCAAGCAATCATAGTTTCTTTAACTTGTTCTTCCTCTAGCTTAATTCCCAATAAATAACCATATAA
>BLBF01000003.1:49754228-49797733 GCA_015471245.1 Laticauda colubrina | reverse complement strand
AAAAAAATCCAAGTCTCAATTTGACATCACTTAAACGCCGCTCAACCAAGGTTCAGTCAAACAAAAATAAAGTCACAGATTTCTTCTTTCTTTGTTCAGGGTGTCCTTTCAAGTCTTAATCAATTTATAATGCAAAAGAATTTCTCACCCAACCGATACACGCTCATTTAAATCCCTTTCTTTCCGGAGCTGTCCCGACTTCAGCAGCTTTGGAGGCTGCCTTTCCGCTTCCAGCAAAAGGGCTTCTCCCGGATCAAACCAGAGATTTTGCGATATCTCTGGGATCCTGGGACTGTGCCCTTCACAATCCCCGTCTCTACGGGACGGTTTAGGTCCGTTAGAACCGACCAGGGGCGAAAATATCAGTTACGATCTCAGAGCCCCGAGATTGCAGCTGTAACACCGAGACGTAGCTCCGCCTTCCCCAGGAATTCGACGCTATTCTTAACTAGGCAACACTTTTCTCTTTTCACCTTGAGGCCAGATTCTCTAAACTTAGTTAGTACTTCTTTGAGTCTTTTTTTTAATTGGGTTTCATCTTTGGCTGAGATCAGGACGTCGTCAAAGTATGGTACGACTCCTTGTATGCCATTTAGGAGGCGTTCCATTAGACTCTGGAAAACGCCTGGGGCTACACTTACTCCAAATTGCAGTCAGTGACATTTGAATGCGCCCTTATGGGTAACTATAGTCTGTGCTTCCGCAGTTTTTGGGTCCACTGGAAGTTGTTGGTAGGCTTGTGCTAGGTCGAGTTTAGCAAAAACCTTTCCTTTTCCCGGGGAGTGAAGCAAATGCTGGACTACTGGCACCGGGTATGCGCTTGGTTGTAATGCGTGGTTCAGGGTAGCCTTATAGTCACCACAGATTCTAACGGACCCGTCGGGTTTGATAGGTGTGACTATAGGCGTTTCCCACTTGGCATGGTCCACAGGTTCTAATACCCTTTGGGCTATTAATTTGTCTAGCTGTTCCTCTATTTTTGCCTTTAGTGCAAAAGGAACTCGTCTGGTTTTTATTCTTCGTGGGGCTATTTGGGGGTTTAAACTGAAAGAAATGGGATTTCCCCGATACTTGCCAAGTGAGCCGTCAAAAACGTCTTGGAATTCCCGGATGAGGTCTTCTTCCCAGCCAGTTGCAGTCACTCGATCGATCCCGGTCATCCCGATGCACAATGGTGCGAACCATTCGATGCCCAGGAGACGTGGTCTGTCTCTGTCGACTATGGTCAGCGGTAGCACTTTGACGTGTTCTTTGTAGGTAACTTGGAAATGTCCCATGCCGACTACAGGGATTTGGTTTCCCTGGTAGTCCTTGAGAGTTAGGTGCTGCTTCTTTAGTTCTTTGGTTTTGATATCTGGAACTAGCTGTTTTATTGTGTCCCACGATACCATAGAGAGAAAGGACCCTGAGTCTACTTCCATCTTGCAGGGCTTCCCTTCGATTTCTACAATGACTTTAACTTTCTTCCCACTTTCCGTCTGAGCGCTCTTTATAATGACAGTTTGGTGTGTATTGGCTTGCTTCTCTTGTTGCCACTTTCTCTCAGCTCGTTTAGGCTCAGCTCGTGTTGGGGAATTTCTGCGTCTCGTTGGGCTGTAGTATTTTTTGTTTCTGCAGACTTTTTCGATATGCCCTCGTTTCTTGCATACCCTGCAGATGGCATCGAGAAATCTGCATTTGGCTCGGGGATGGTTTCCTCCGCAGCCAGCGCACTCCCACCAATTTCTTATTTCGCGCTCTTTTCTGTTAGTGTATAGGCGGTGGACCTCGTCATCTTCTTTGCTATTGTCAGATGTTTCGCCATACTCTTCGTAATGCGTGGTGGTGGTAGATTGTTTTTTGTCTTTGGTTGGGTTCGTTTCATCACTATGTGTGTTCATTTTCTTCATAGTGACAGCCGATTTTTTCGCGGCTTTGGCGGCTGTGGCTTCCTTGATAGCTTCGGCTACACTGATGTTGGGTTTGTTGAGTAATTTACTCTGTGTGGTTGAGTCTCTCAAACCCAACACCACTCGATTCCTCATTGCCTCGTCGAGGTTTGAGAATTCACACTCACCACCTATTTGTCGAAGTGCAGCAACGAAATTGGCGATGGTCTCTCCCTCTCTCTGGTCTCTCCTGTAGAATTCGTGTCGCTTTATTAAATTTGACACCATCGGAGCGTAGTGTGCTTTGAGAATTCATTGCAATTCTGGCCACGTTATTTGTTTGACATCTTGGGGCTTCGCTAGAGCCTTTGCCATCTTGAAAACCGTTGGCCCACAGTGTGTTAGGAACACAGCTCTCTTACGTTGCTCTGAAATTCCTTCCATTTCATTGCTTTCCAGATACATTTGGAAGCGATCTGCATAGGAATCCTAATCCTCTTCGTTGGGGTTGAAGGGTGCGGGTGGTGCGTTGTTTCTAGGCATCTTTGTTGTCATCTGGGCTTCTTATCACTGCGTGCAGTTTTTTCGTGTTCAGGACAATCCCACATTCGTCGCCAGTGTTTTGTTCGGAAAAACACGAGGTAGACCGGGTTCCAACAAATAAATGTCTTTATTTACAGGAGTCAGTAAAACGGAATGGTTGGCCAACTTAGCGGCAGCCTTTTATACAGGCTAGCCTGCCGGCTTGTAACCAATGGCAGCTGATCGAATTTACCACCTTTTTTACTTTATTTGGATTGGTTCTTAGTGAACCAATCCAATGCTTACTTTAGTTGACCAATCAGATTTGCATGTTTTGGAGTAACCCAATTTGCATACAGAACAGGTTGGCTGTGTTGTTATATCTTGATTGGTTGATGGAGTTGATGTTTGCAGATTGGTTGGCTTTTTTGTAAGAACCTGTGTGGCTGAGGTACTGGCTATGTGTCTATTAGCCTCCTGTGTTACAGTGGCAGCTCAGATCATGCACAAGCATGAAACCAAAAGCACCAGCCTGAAGATGGTGAGTGGGGACCTCACTGAAACATCACCAAGATACTCTCAATCTTACATGAGAAAAGACCTGAACATGCCAAAACTTGCATATATATATATTCTGCTGAAACGTTGCTACAACTTTAAAAGCACAACTATAATGACATGGGAAAATACCCAAACAAAGCTGAATACCGTATGTATGTATGTATGTATGTATGTATGTATGTATGTATGTATGTAGATGTGTCTCTCAAAATAATCCAAAACCCACAACATACATTAAAGTCTGGTAAGGCCTTCAACTTAACTTCACTGTTTTATTAGGTACAGTTTAAAGTCACAAAAGTAAATAATGAGGCAAAAAGAAAACCAAACAAACCACATTGATGAGAGTTCCGAGCAAGCCAAGATAACTTATCATAAACTCCAGGAAAATAATTGAGGAGAATCCATGGGAAGCATGCAAGCAAAGATAAGCCTCTTTCAAGGAACACTAAATCGACTCCTGCAAATTCTAACTGTGCAGTTGCAAACTTATATACATAGCTCCCAGCTGCAAGGCACGAGGAGGATCATGGTAATCTCCTCTTGAGTAGACCTCGCTTTTCCCTGATCCTATCCTCCCTGTGTGACCTAGGATGGATAGGGGATGGGCCTGGATCCTCTTCTGACTGCTCAGCCAGCCTCTGCCCTTCCCTAGCCTCCTCCACCAACTTTGGAGCCACACTCCCACTCTCTGTTTCCTCCTCTTCCTCAGAGTCAGTCTCCACCAGGGGCATGATAGTATGTATGTATGTATGTATGTATGTATGTATGTATGTATGTATGCGCGCGCACACAGAGAGAGAGAGAGAGAGAGAGAGAGAGAGAGAGAGAGAGAGAGAGAGAGAGAGAGAGAGAGAGAGAGAGAGAGAAGGAGTGTTCTGGAGAACCATTAGTGGAAATTTTGAGTAGTTCAAAGAACCGGCAAATACCACTGCTGACTGGAGATTTTTCAGTATCCTTCCGTTGCCACACTCACCAAACCATGCCCATAGAACCAGTAGTAAAAAAATTTGAATACCACCACTGCTATAGATCCTAGAGATAGCAATGTTAAGATTTTTGTTTCCAGGAGATGTATGGAATGAATGAATGCCAGGTAAAAGTTGGGCTACAATCAGAACCATCTCTTTGAAATATCAAGGGACCTCAGGGTATCTCAACATTTTTAATCCTTCATACTAAAGTATGAGGTTCTTTGTTAAAATGCCTCTATAATAGTACTTCCTGTGTGGTTATCAAATGATAGAGGTCCAATTCAGCAGAAGCAATTTTATGAGGACTGAAGGTGATATTCAGAGTGATATCTCAGAGACAGCACAGCAAATAGTGATTGGGGGCCCAAGGAATCTTAAACTTTACTTAATGAAAAATAATTCAAGTAAATGTAATTAGCTTTACTATAATTACTCCCTATGTAATCAACTGAGAATATTGAGGCATGTATTAAGAAGTAAGGTTTGAGTGATTCTGTATAGGATTACAACCAGGATGTCTGCAGGATATGGTCAAAAAGGTTAATACAGTTGCCACAATACTGTAATCAAAGTTCTGCCCATTGTTAAATAAAAACAGGTAAAACTTTGAACATACCATTACAGCTTGCCATATTTTTTTTAACCATACCCTGCAGATATCCAACTGCATTCTTACATGAGCTATGGTAGCACAGTGGTTAAAATGTAGTATTGCAGGCTAACTCTGGCTATAGCTGGGAGTTCAGTCGTGACCAGCTCAAGGTTGACTCAGTCTTCCATCCTTCAGAGATTGGTAAAATGAGGATCAAATTGTTTGGGGCAATATGCTGACATTTGTAAACCACTCAGAGAGTGCTATACAGGACTCTGAATCTAAGTGCTGTTGCTAGTGCTCACAAGTCTTTTCAGTTGAGTAATTTTCACTATCTTCAACCCTGAAGTTCTCATTGGATTGTTATGCATGTCCATAATCTTGAACATGACCCATTCCTATGAATATAGGGAAGAGAGTAAGAAACTTATCTTCTCTACAACTGATTTGATTACTTCAACCCTTGTGAAGGCACTACCCATAATAAAAAAAACTGTTATCATAGAAAGCAATTAAGGCACCAGTCTAAAAAACAAATGACCATGAGTTCAAGGTCAAAGTCAGGTGGGTGACCCTGAGCTAGGCACTTTTTCTCAGACCTAGGAAGGCAGCAATGGCAGGTCATTTCTGAAATCTTGCCAAGAAAATTGCAGCGATAGTCTTCGAGGCAATTACCAGAAGTCAATAATGAGTTGAAGGTATACACCCAGAGAGTTTGCAGAAGACTCTTGGAAGAGTCTCAGATAATAAATAATGATATTGTTTAAAAGGCTGACTCTGTGTACTTCTTAATATTACATCTTCTTAATATTTTTTAAAAGCCAAATATTTCTAAACATTGCAAATCAAATGTGCCAGAATAGCACAATGGTTTTCTCTGAAAGAGGCATTAAATACTCCAACTTTGAATACAGATATTTACCTATTCACTCTTACTTTATATTTTGTGGGTTGATCTCATTTATACTCATTGTATGACCCAACTCCTTCAATTTCATACCAATCACTCATGTTTGTATTTAGACTACATTCATTCATCTTGTCTCCACCTCTTGTTTTAGGAGACGTACTGTACCCCATTCTCACTGCATTAAGCACTACAGGTAATCCTCAAGTCCAAAATTTCTGTTGCTAAACATTTGTTAAATGAGTTTTGCCTCATTTTATGACTTTTCCTGCCACAATTCTTAAGCGAATCAATGCAGTTGTTAAGTTAGTAACATGATTGTTAAGTGAAACTGGCTTACCCATTGATTTTGCTTGTCAGAAAGTTGCAGAACATGACCCCAGGACACTGCAACCGCCATAAATATGAGTCAGTTGCCAAACATCTGAATTTTGATCACATGACCGTGCTGCAATAGTCATAAGTGTGAAAAATGGTCATTTGTCACTTTTTTCAGTGCCATTGTATATTTGAATGGTCACTAAATGAACTGTTGCAAGTTCATTTTCTCTGAAAGAGGTATGTATTTTTATGCCTCCCTGACGTACCCCTCTGATATTTCTCAAAGTGGGCAGAATCATATTCTTCTACCCAGCAAAACATTCATTCTTTGCAAAAGCCACATACTTCTATATTTCTAACAACTCTTGCATATTTTAAAAGTTGTTTAGATTTATCTTATTTATTCTAAGATTCAGTGGGAAGTTTTGCCATTTATGTATAATTTGCAATAATTAAACAGATATCAAGCACAACTTTCTGTGTCTTTAATTTTCAGATTCATATTCCTCATATATCACAGTTTATCTCACTTGCTCAACCCAAACATAAATTTATTTATTTATTTATCTGATTTGTCCATCGCTTACAAGATAATAGGTATAAGTATATACATAGTTATGAATACATGAAATGAGTACATATGAGAAAAATAAAAGAAACAGTAGAACAGGGACGGTAGGCACATTGGTGCGCTTATGCACGACCCCTACAGACCTCTTAGGAAAGGGGTGAGGTCAATAGCAGACAGGCGAAGGTTAAAGTTTTGGGGTTTGGGAAAGAAACCACAGAGTCAGGTAGAGTATTCCAGACATTGACCACTCTGTTGCTAAAGTCGTATTTCCTGCAATCAAGTTTGGTGTGGTTAACCTTGAGTTTGTATCTATTGTGTGCTCTTGTATTGTTTTGATTGAAGCTGAAGTATTCATTGACAAGTAGGACATTGCAATGAATGATTTTATATCCTATACTTAAACTGGACCAAAGGCGGTGTAGTTCTAGGTTTTCTAGGTCTAGAATTTCGAGTCTGGTGACATAAGATATTCTGCAATGAGTAGAGGAGTGGAGAACTCTTCTTGTGAAATATTTCTGGACTTTCTCAACTGTGTTAATATCAGATGCATAATATGGGTTCCAGACTGATGAACTGTATTTGAGTATTGGTCTAGCAAATGTTTTGTATGCTCTAGTTAGTAGTGTGATATTATCAGAGAAAAAGCTATGTAGGATTAGGTTAACAACTCTTCATGCCTTTTTGGCTATGTAGTTACAGTGGGCCCTAGCACTTAGATCATCAGAGATGAGTATTTCAAGGTCCTTTACAGAGCTTGGATCATCAACAAGATCTTGACTATTCAGCTTGTATTTTATTTTCTGATTTTTTTTGCCAATATGTAAGAAAGAGCATTTATTTGTTGAGATTTGAAGTTGCCATTTGTTTGACCATTCTGATACATAGTTGAGATCTTTTTGAAGTATAACAGTATTATCTGTGGTGTTGAATAGCTTTACATCATCAGCAAAGAGAACGCAGTTGCTCTTAATATAATCACAGGGGTCATTTATGTAGAGTATGAAGAGAGTTTGTTCTAGAACACTGCCTTGGAGAACACCACTGTTGACAGGTACAGAATCTGATAGGACGCTCCAAATTTTGACCATTTGTTGTCTGTTTGACAGGAATGCTTCTATCCAGTTATGCAGTTGTCCAGAGATACCATAAGATTTTAGTTTTAGGAGTAGTTTGTTGTGTGCCACTGAATCAAAGGCTTTACAGAAGTCTTTGTAGATTGCATCTATTGTTTTGCCCTGTAGACTGGAAGACCACCTATTCCATGTAGATAGATGATGTTTGATTCTCTGTGGGGAGGAAACATTATTCATCCAAGATATCAAAAATTGAGGTAAAAATCAACCTGGTTAAATCCCATCTGCATCTCCCAGCTATGCATGCTTTCTCTTTAGATCTGTCACCCTTTCCATTCCATTCACAATGACATCCAACCATTCATCTTCATTGCTGATTGGCCAGGAAGAATATGACATGGCTGATATCCTTAATTCAAAAGTTCATCATGAGCAACTGCAAGAATTCATAAACAAAGACTACAGAAATGAATCCTGTGGGTTCAATATTTTTATCTCTAATACCTTGACAATCACACATCACTAAGACCTGGCATTATTAAAAACACAAGCTATCACACACTCCAACACTAATAATTTTTTTACATAAAGTTGTACAATAACTATGCAAAGTATTAGTTCTCAAATAAGACCATTTTTGAAATATATTGCACAGCACTATTGCTTTGAACTCTTTCAGGAGGAGGATGAAGATTATTATAAAGTTTTTTGTCTAAAAAAACTTGTATTATAAAGTTTTTTGTCTTATTTGTCTAAATAAGACATGAAATATTTTTTTTTGTTACCACTTGCCTATGCAGAGTGACCTTGCAGGTGGAAGAGAGGAAGCAAAGACAATTGCAGCATCTCTTCCCTTTTTCATATTGTCACATTTAGAAAGGGAAAGCATGCTGTTCCTTCAAAAATAGTTGTTTTTCCTTCACCTGTTAATCTGGAGACTGAAATGGAGTGAGCAATCAGCCGTAGATTTAACAAACTGTCTTCCCCTAAATGAGCTCCATTGTATTCTAGTCTTGTGTCTATCTTGATTGCTTAGATGGAATTATTAAGGTGAATTCATTTCACCTTTTTCTTGGATTAACTGTTTGCCTGCCAAAGGCAGATCTTACCTGCTTCTTAATTTTAATATGGCCTTCAATGAGCAAATGAAGGCATATCCCCTGATCTATCAATCCAGCTTTTGCTGGTGAACAACAACTAGCAAATTAGTTATCTTAGAAGTTTCAGATTCCCCCCCCCCCCCAGAAAGACAACACAGGGATGAGGGTTTGTAGAAATGTAACCTCCATCAAATATGCCAGGCTGATCAGCCCAAATTGCCTTACGCCCATGTCACACTGCACCAACGGATGCAAAGAGGATGTAAAACGGACAAAAAAGCTTGCCATCCATTGGTTAACGCGATGTACTCACTGCTTCCGTTTTACTTCCTCTCTATCCGTCCAGCATCCGTCTATTGACGTTTCATCCGCTCAAAAAGTTTTGGGCTGCCCAAAACTTTTGCATGGAAAATGTATCCAATTCGTCTGTTATGCATCCGCTACTCATCCGCTACGAATCCATTTTCTGCATCCGTTACGCATCCACTATATACACTAGGCATCCGTTCTGCATCCGCGCAACTCTCATCCGCTCGGACGCAGGGAGGAAGCGGAACGGAAGCAGAACGGACGCAGAATGGATGCAGAACGGATGCAGCTCGGAAACAAAGTGTTTAAAATGGAAAAAACGTTCACAGAGGGGACCTATCTCGGATATTAAGGATGTCTAGAGGATGCCTAGAGGATGCCTAGAGGATGCCTAGAGGATGCAAAGGGACACCTATACTGCCTATAAAAAGGGGGAGCAACTCACCTGCATCTCACTTTCAGACCAGCAGCCTAGCTGTGCAGACCTCTGCAGCCTTCATCTGACACTTCCTCTTCCACAGCATCCAGTCATGTCCACCGTGGATCATAACACAGTCCTTTTGGCAGCCACCATCGTTCTGCAACAGTGCGAAGCCATCTACAGGCTCTGTGAACTCTACTACGGGAAGAAAAAGAGGCGGCCAAGAAGCATCTGGGTCCGAAGATGGATCGGGAGAAGAGAAGAGTACGGGCTGTACAACAAGCTGATGGTGGAGCTCAGGAACAAAGACACTCGGGCATTCCAGAACTTCATGAGGATGCCTCCAGCCATGTTTGACAAAGTTGTGCACCGGCTGACATCCAGGCTGACCAAGGCAAACACCAATTTCCAGCCCAGCCTGGAACCTGGGCTCAAGGTGGCACTCACTCTGCGCCACCTGGACTCAGGGACCACCTACAGGAGCTTGCAGTACGGCTGGAGGGTGCCACACAACACCATCAGCATTGTGGTCAGAGAAGTGGTGCAGGCCATCATCGAAGAATACCTGCAGGAGCTCCTCCAGTGCCCCTCCACTGATGAAGGATGGAAGAAAGTTGCAGAGCAGTGGTACCAGAGGTGGAACTTCCCCCACACCGTTGGAGCCATCGATGGCAAGCACGTGGCCTGCAAAGCACCACCCAAGTCGGGCTCCACTTATTTCAACTACAAGGGCTTCTTCAGCATCGTCCTCTTTGCCATGGTTGATGCTGACTACAAGTTCATGTACATCGATGCTTCAGGCAGCGGCTCATGTTCAGATGCCCAGGTATACAACGCCAGTCACCTCAAGGAGGGGCTGGAAGGCAACCTAATCATGGGCTTTCCAGATCCAGACCCACTGCCCAACAACACGCAAGATGTGCCCTAATTCATCATGGGGGATGACGCCTTCTCCCTCAGAACCTATCTCATAAAGCCCTACACTTCAAGACACCTCACCCGCGAAGAGAGGATCTTCAACTACAGGCTGTCCAGGGCAAGGCGGGTGGTGGAGAACGCCTTTGGCATCCTGGCCAACAGGTTCCAGGTACTTCTCACCACCATGCAGCATCGCCCAGAGACCATGAGGAGGATCGTGGAAGCTTGCTGCATCCTGCACAATCTCATGCGCACCCGCTACCCAGTCTTGCAGAACAGGCTCGTGGAACTCCAACAAGGCAATGGGGACATGGAGCCTGGGGAATGGAGGCAAGGGCGAAACCTGATAGACACTGTGGATGTGCAAGGCCCCAACAGAGCCTCACATGAAGGGAAGAAGCAGCGCAACCTCCTGAGACACTGGTGCAACTCCCCAGCTGGAGCAGTGGAGTGGCAAGACAGGATGATAGATGATTAATGAGTGCTTCCTTCAGCCTGTCTCATCACACTGATGAGATTGGGCCATGTATGTTGGGTGGGCCTACAATGAACAGGGCGTTTAATAAAGAGTTGTGTTTGTGTTGACATGTGTGGATGATTATTACATTATTATTGATAATAAAGGGCCATAGGTGTGGCACCAGGGAGGGTGGACCATACAGTCCCATTATGCTTCCACTGGAGGCTTATCTATCCCACTGCTATCCTTACCCATCCCACAGCTATTACCCATCCCAAAGGTATCCCTGCCCATCCCACAGGTATTACCCATCCCACAGGTATCCCTGCCCATCCCACTGCTATCTTAACCCATCCCACAAGCATGCAAAGGCTTAAACCATTTCTAAGAGTTTCCACCAAGACTTTATTAAAAAAAAGAAATGAAGCAAGTGTGTGAATCAAAGATAAACTTTATTGAACAACAAGCTGTAAAACAAAAATGACCCAAGTCAAGTGTCCAAATAAACTCTACAGGTAGCCAGCTACCCAGTCTCTGGCACTCTTATTGGTCACTCGGAGGTGTGCCCAGTCTCAGGGGTGAAGGGTCCAGGTGCTGTGGAGATGGGTGGTGTTGGAGTGCTGGTCTGTATAGTCATTGGGGTGCCTGGCCCCGAGAGGACAACAGGGGACGGTGTGTTGAGGAAGCTCTCAGACAGCTGGCTCAGACCCGCGATGCTGAGAGGTCCTTCCTCCATGCCATGGGGTATCAGCCCCAGTACTGATGAGAGATGTACTGAGGCCGGGCTTGGCTGTGGGGTGGAGGAAGGAGTAGTGTAATGGGGCTGTCTGGTCTGCATCTGGGTGAGGACTGGCGTGGGTGGCATCGCTGTCGTTGGTGGCATCATTGTCATGGGTGGCATTGGTGGCATCAGTGGAACCGGTGGCAACGGTGTTGCCCGATGACTCTGTGCCTGGACTGGGAAGGGCTGCTGTCTGTATTGATGGACCTCCTGGTATCCGTAGCCCTGGTAGTTGAGGGGCTGTGGGAAGCCTTGGTATGGGAGGGACATCACCTGGGGTGGAGGAGCAGACCTGGACTGGGTGGGAGCAGGTTTCTCGGGGTCTGGAGGGTTGTGAAGCAGCTCAGTGATCCGGTCCTTCACCACCTGGTGCTGGGGTTCCTCCATGTTCTTGAGGGTCTGGTTAACATAGGTGAGGAAGGGCTTGCGGTTGGAGGATGAGGAGTTGGTGCGGACCAGCTGAGAGAGGAGATCTATACTGGTGTGGATGGTGTCCCTGATCTCCAGCAGGACAGTGTGGCTCTGCCCCTTCTGCTGTCTGGCTCTCTGCCTTTCTGTGGAGGCGGAGCTGGGGGGGGTGGATGCGGGTACGACTGTGGTGGACTCGATGTCTCCTCTCTCCCACCGCACCAGGGAGACCTCCACGCGCTCCACCACGGTGACAACAGCTGTCCGCGGGTTCTCCGCCGTGGCACGCTCCACAGAAACCTGCCTGGAGACAGGGACTGACTCTCGGCCGGAAGAGGACTGGGTGGCAGCAGGCTGCCGGAGAGAGAGGGTAGACAGAGGGGCTCCTGGTGCTCCTCGGTGGCGGATCTCACCCTCCAGGAAGCTGCACTTGGCCATGACGTAGGTTTCTCTGTCCGTCAGCTTTATTGTGGCCTGGCCAGATTTCTTCAGGTGCAGCTTCCTGTACCAGGTGTGCATATATTTCCACCAGCCGAGGAGCATCTCCGAAGTGTAACCCATACTCTCCGCCCTCTCTCTCCAAGCAGCCTGCTTCCGCTTGGTGTCCCTGTACAGCCGGTGTCCCTTCCGCCACAGATAGTCATTCTCCCTCAGCCACTCCAGCACCTCATCCTCGTGTTCCTCCTCAATGAAGTATTGCCTCCTCTCCCGTCCCTGCATACGCCTCTTCCTCCCTTTGCCAGGACCAGATGGGCCCTCATCAGAGGGGCTCCCAGGTGGTAGGGACTGCTCCTCCACACCAGCAGCAGCAGCAGCACCAGCAGGATCATCATCATCATCATCATCACCAGCAGGATCATAATCATCATCATCAGCAGCAGCAGCAGCAGCAGAATCATCATCATCATCATCATCAGCAGCAGCAGCAGCAGCAGCAGAAGCAGCAGCAGCAGCAGCAGAAGCAGCAGCAGCAGCAGCAGCAGCAGCAGAAGCAGCAGCAGCAGCAGCAGGACCAGGATCAGCAGCAGCAGAGTGATCACTAGGAGCCCCAGCAGCACCAGCACCAGCAGCACCAGCAGGACCAGGAGCACGAGCAGGACGAGCTATACCAGGAGCACGAGCAGGACGAGCAGGACGAGCAAGTCCAGGAGCACGAGCAGGACGAGCAAGTCCAGGAGCACGAGCAGGACGAGCAATACCAGCAGCAGCTTCAGCAGAGTACACAGCAGAAGCACCACTGCCAGGAGCAGCTTCAGCAGAAGCCCCAGCAGAAACAGAGTCAGGGATAGGGGGCGGGAGGGTGGCCCTGTCCCTCTTGCCAGGGATGGCGGCAGGTTGCTACGACTTTCGTTTCTTCCCCATGGTTGTGGGGTTGCTGGCTGGCAGGGAGGCTGGCAGGCACCAAGGCTGGCAGGAAGCCTGGCAGGAAGCCTGGCACCAAGGCTGGCAAGAAGCCTGGCACCAAGGCTTGTAGGAAGCCTGGCAGGAAGGCTGGCACGAAGCCTGGCAGGCAGGCAGGCAGCAAGGCTGGCAAGGCTGGCAAGCAGGCAGGCATCAAAGCTGGCAGGCAGACTGGCTGGCAGGGAGGCTGGAAGGCAGGTTGGCAGCAAGGCTGGCAGGCAGGCAGACAGCAAGGCTGGCAGGGAGGCTGGCTAGGAGGCTTGGAGGCAGGCTGGCAGCAAGGCTGGCAGCAAGGCTTGCAGGCAGGCATGCAGGCAGGGCAGGCAAGGACTCGATGTATCCTGCAGCAGGTCTTTCCTTTGAATGCTGGCCACGTGAGAGCTGCTTCCCTTTATATCCGGGGGGCTTGCGCAATGCATCCCCCCCGCATGCGCAATTAACGCCAGGCATCTGTTAGGCTTCCGCTGTGCATCCGCTAGGCTTCCGCTGTGCATCCGCTTCATCCGCTGTGCATCCACTGTGCATCCACTCTTTCTGTTCCGCGTCCGCTTTGCTGAGGCCCCCGGAAGCCCTGCGGATGTGCCATCCACTCTCATCTGCTTCCATCCGCTAGGTTTCCGTTCCACATCCATTTTCCATCCGCTCTGCATCCTCCCCGCGTCCATGTTATCCGCTCTGGTTATGCAAATTTTTGCCCCTTTTGAGAGCGGATAACAATGGATGGAACATTTTGCTCATCCGCTGTGTCCTTTTTGCATCCGTTGGGCAGTGTGACATGGGCTTAAATTTAACATGGTGGCTCAGACTTTTCAAAGTCAATTTACATCCAGGAGAGCAAGTCAAAGTCATGATGCAGACCTCAGACATTGGTATGGGACTGAGATGACAGGGATTTCATTCTTGGATTTTTTCTGCTGTGAATGGGTGTGATATGTTCATTGTTACTCTTCCTGACCCTCCAGTGGCATTTGATACTATCAATCATAATAACCTTTTGGATCAGCTTTGGTGGCTAGGCTAGGCAACACTTCATTTAAGTTTCCCAATTCTTTTTACAGAACTGGAAGAAAGAGACTGCATAGGCTTTTTACAATGCCAAGACTTTCCGTCTGAGTAATAAAAAGGCAATGCATTATTTATTTATATCCCACCTTTAGTATTTTTACAAATAACTCAAGGGGGAAAACAATTGCAATGCACCTTTCTCCTCCTATTTTCCTCACAATAACAACCCTGTGAAGTGAGTTATATTGAGACAGAGTGACTTGCCAAAGGTCACCCAGATAGCTTTCATGGCTAAGGCAAGACTAGAAATCACAGTCTTCTGCTTTCTAAGCTGGTGCTTTAACCACTAGCCCAAATGTCTACAGAAGTGCTTCCCCCTACATTTTATGACACCAGGGACTGGTTCTGTGGAGAAAGGTTTTTCCAAAGGCTCAAGGGGTTTAGTTTTGTGTGCAGATGGGGCTTTGTTTTTTTGCGTGGCCCAGTTGTTGGCATTCCACGGACTGGTGCTGGTCCATGGACCAGGGAAGTAGAGCCTCTGGTCTACAGTATATAATAAGAATGTGGAGGTAAACCATTCAGTTTACTTTTACATGAATTTGGATGGTTTGTTTTGATTTTAAGGGTAACACGCAACCAGCCTTTGAGGGGAAAATATATTTCTTGCCTAACACAGTTTATGTGAATGAAACAGTTTCCACTGGTTTGATGAAGATGCAAGACACTCAGCAGCTACTGATAAATAGTCTTCTTCATCTAGTTCAGAGATAGAAGCCAGAGCTATATTTAGTGTTTCTTTATGTTTCTTTGCCTTCCTCTTTTCACAAGAAGATGTAATAAAACTCTGGACTTTCTTTGTGATATTTTGCTTTAGTAGTTACCCAACATGTTTATTTTGTTGAATCATATTACTGAGAGTTGTTAGGAATATGAAATACCTAACAGGTATTTGGGTTAGAAATATATAAACCAGGATAGACATTTTAATACTGTCTCTTTAAAGGAATGCAAGAGCATGCAATTGGGTGTGGTTTCTCAAATGGCCTTAAGATGGAGCCAGAAACCTGGATTATATTAGTCTGAGTCTCAGAAGAGAAGAGAGTGTATCTTTATTTCCTTCTGTTGGAAATGTTCCATTGCCATTGCTCCGTTTTTCCTAATTGACTGATATTACTGGATTTAATGTAAGTCTGATACTTAACTGTTTTTGACACTGGACTTTGTTACTGGAATATCCCTGGATTGAAAAACTGACTGATTAACCTGTGAATGACATTTGGACTGCCTATTTTGAACTTTGCTTAAACCTTTCTGGAAGTAAAAACCTTCATTAACTATACAGTGTATCTGTGTACTGTGTGTGTATTATTCCAACACTACTCTCTATACGTCTCCCTGTATGCGCTCATTCTCCTAACGGGGAATTACCTCAACAACAGTTGATACTGGTTTTATTATGCTATTTTTTAAAAGATCTAAGAAAAGATGAAGGTCTTGGGTTCTTCCTTATGTCCCCTTTTAAAAAGCAGGAAGCAGAACCACTATATACCTAGTTTTGGCAGAAAAATCCACTTTTCATTGGCAGGAGGAAAAGAGTTGCCAACTATTCAGCATGCCATCTTGGGTGAAGTCCAAGGTGGTGTGCTGAAGTCCACAAATCTTAAAGTTGCTGAGATTGAGAATCATTGCCCTAAAACTTAATAATTATTTAGAGGGTACCTAGAAAGTTAATCTCTTATCTCAATCTTCCAAACCAAGTGCTTTTCAGATGCATTGGGACTACAGATTCTTAAAAGCCTAAAATGAAAGACTATTGTGTTTTTCAGTTCTGGAAGTTTTAATTAATTACTTTAATTAAGTTCTAACTATCTGGGTGATATAAGATCTGTGAAGACACACTTTAATACAAATCAATTTGTGATGTTATCCTAACCTTTGATGAAACAGTAAATTTAAACTTTATTTATCTTAAAATAGTAAGCTTTTCAAAACACTGGGGATTGCAGGCAAATATATATTTGATATTTGTTTAATCTGTTGGCAGCCAGCTTCTGATACTATGTGAATGTTTTATTTAGTATGACTTCTATATGCAAATTCCTGCAAAGCTTCTCATGAAAGAAAGCATTCTACGGAAGAAAGCATTTTATAAAATTCAAGTTGACAATTCAATCAATTTCCGAAAGAAATCCACTATTTTGTTCCCTAGTATACTCAAGTGTTTTCATTTTCTTGTTCTGCACTGAGCAGCAAATGTCTATTGCTTCTACTCTGATAAATGAGAAACAAACATGTGGAACTATTTATCCTGTTATACTGGTATAGGCTTTTAGAGATGCCTGAAAATGCAAAGGATCTGCAAACTGTAATAGTAAAAGACATGGTAAAAATGGAACTAAGGTTATACATATATAATGTACAACAACCAGTTCTAGAATTGACAGAGACAGTGATAATTGAAAATATAGATAACGTTTGCCTCATAGAATCAATTATCAATAGTAAAAGAACAAGCAATCAAGAAATACACCAGACACTAGTACTTGTTATATAGCTATGAAGACCTTGTAAAAGATATTCAGATGCCCTGACAAGTCTATCCCTGCAAAGAACAAAACAGAATAGACAATAGGATTATCTGTGATACTTTGTTCAGTAAACTGAACTTTGGGGAAGTGGGATAGAAAATTGTTGACACTTTTAAGTTTTGGTGTTGAAGAAAACTCCAGAAAATATTGTGGACAGGTTACAAAACAAACAAAGGGATTATCAGACAAATGAAGCCTGAATTCTCACTTGAGGCACAAATACTAAGCTCAAATTATCCTATTTTGCACATACTATTTGAAGGCCTAGCTCTCTAGAGAAAAGTCTAATGCTGGGAAATGTGGAAGGAAAGAGAAGAAGAAGATAACCAGCAAGCTAGATGGACTCAGTCACTGTAGGTGCATTGTTTTCTGGAATTATATCTCATAAAAATATCTGTGGTTTCAGATCAAATTTTATTTTTATGATTTAAAAAATATTTTATGTATTTCTTTCCAGTAGTTTGAGGAGGAGGTTACATTACCACCACCTATAGTGTTAATTCTTTCTTTCTTGTGGCATTTCTAACATTTGTTGTTATTTGATTTATCCATCTTGGGAATCATTGATAGGGTTAAATACAATTTGTAAAATATTGTATACCAATGCTTCCTTAAAATATAGCTTGAAGTAAATTTTATTTACTTTTTAAATTTTATTTACAATACTTTTTTGAAGTCTTGAATCCATTTATCATTCAACCTATGATTGTTCTGTCTCTATGTCATATCTCAATAACAGTTTGTAAAGGCATGCTAATGTTGATTTGATACAAGTGTTTCAAATTATGTTATCTTTCTAAAAGCCTCTCCTTATTTTTTAAGATTGCTTTTTATTTTTCCACTTATTTGCAGATCCATAAACCCTGATAAGTTCCTTCCTTCAATTGGACAATTCTCCATGTGCCTTTAATTTAATGTCTTTTCTGAATCTCAATGTATCATATCAGTTTATGTCATAAATGTTTTTAAAATTTTTATATGTGATCATGCTGGCTGAGGAATTCTAGGAGTTGAAGTCCACATATTTTCAAGTTGCCAAGGTTGAGAAACTTTTGCATGCGAGGAACAATCCAATGTCCTGCAACATTCTTCCTCCTCATTACCTGACTTTAAAGCATCAAATCAATCATTCTACATGGACAACACAAGACACAACGCAGGTCCATTCCTGCATCCTATTATTGCTTACCTGCTTTGGGATCATACTTATCTGTTTTCCCAAGTTGTTAGTTTAGCTGCTATCATAAGCATGATATAAAAAGCATCAATCTTGTCTATTTAAATAATATTCTTTCACTTGACTAAAAATATTAATACAAGCTAGCACTGACTTCTTACAAAGATTATTTAGATAAAGTACCTCCCCTTATTAATATTCCATAATGCCAATTGGTACAAATTATGGAATGTCTCTGGGTTGCAGCATTTCAGATTGCAACTGTGAATCACCATGACTGAAGGTGTGAATACTCCTTTTCTACATAGAAAAATAGAAGTAAAGACCTAGTGTGCTAATTATCTGTGTAATGAGCATTTTTGGGCTACCTTCAGTTATGTGAGCCTTCAACTATAATCATGTATAAGTTAGATTTAACTTAGATTAATTTAAATCTGACTTAGATTTAAGATGACAGGTTTTAAAATATTTTAATCATAGTATTTCCCTGGAAAAGGTAACAATATGTGAGGCAAGCATCATGAATTGCTAATAAAATAAATTTGCATTATACTCAGTTTTTGTTATCCTTGGCAGTTATGATAATTAAGATGTGATATTTATTAAATATCATTTATTAGCACTAAATGATTGGACAAAGATGGAGACTTATCTGAAAATAGTTCTTTAATAGTTTAGTTTAATCTGAATGCAGTTGTTGATTGATTGAACAGGACCTAATAAATGTACTATAAGATGTGAAAAGGCTCCTGTACTGTTAAGCATTGGAAGAAGCAGTGCAATACAGTATGCCCCTTTTTAAGTACTTTCTATTAGGTGCATTAAACAGATGCCTATTGGCAGGGTTGGGATACGACAGGGTTAACGACCAGTTCGAGATTTATGAGCTTTCCTGCAGGCTGCAAGCTGCATGCCTGTAAATCGTCATCAGCACGCTGCATGCAGAGAAGCAGCCTTGCACGGCAGCTGAACTTGAAAAAATCAGGAAATAAAGATCAGGTAAGAGCCCGGGTGGGTGGGTGGGCAAAAACATCAGCAGACATAGAACCAGTTCAGAACTACTGGTTCTACAGAGGTGGAAAGAACTGGTAGAAACCCACCCCTGCCAATTGCCTGATAAATATTTTTCAAATGAGTGCTAATCCAAAAATCTTATCTAAATTAGAATTTATTCAGACTGCAATTGAGAATAAAGAATAATGAATAATCATTACAAATAAATATAACAAAGAAAAATAATGCAATGAATAACAAGAAAAGCCATACCTCGGCATATATGTGCAAATTGCCTCTCAGCACTGATGAAGAAAAATTACTATTGGTACGCCAGGAATAGACCCATAAACAAAAGAGCAGCAATACCAAATGGCAGTGGGTGGAAAATTGGAAATGTTAAACTTCGGTGTGTTTTCTAATTTTCATTAAGAAGAAACGCAGAGAATGCTTCAGACCAAACATCTCTAACAACAAGATGGGATATTATGAAAGCTGTTGTAAGAGCCAATTGGGGGAAAATGTAAAGCGTTACACACATTAGAAAGTGAAAAAAAATCAGTACAACTCTTATTTTTTAAAATAAAAATACTATGAATTTGACAACAATAATTCATTGCTGTTGGCAAATTAACTTTAAAAAGAAAAAAAGATTTATAACTGCAATAAAAGATTCCGAGGACTGCACACCAATACTAAATATATTAATAAAAATGCTGCTTTTTAATAAAACAGCCTATGTACTCTATAACCAAACAACATAAACAAATTTGCAGAAATTTAGATAAGTTAAATTTACCCAAATTGTCCATGTAGAATATCATGATTCTTCTTTTTCACAATCAGAAGAAACCAAGTTCCTGAAACATTCTGCTTATTAGCCCTTTATAAACTGGAGTCTGGATTAGCACATTGAATTAAATTTTGGTCTATCTTAATAATAAAAACTCATGATGGTTTGCACATAATAGTGTGCAAAACATGGTTAGATTTAAATGTTTATGTTTATACTATATTATGCCAAACTCCAAAAAATCACTTTTGGGTAAATATGGTGTATGGAGTCTGAATATAAGCTATGAAGTTATAGCTTAGCTGACTACTGTTTGGAAATTAGGAAGAGTGAATTTTATCAAGAAAATGATTTTTGCTTCAGCTGTAACAAACCACTTCTTAAGGCCCTGTCACACTGCCCAACGGATGCAAAACGGACACAACGGATGAGAAAAATGTTCCATCCGTTGTTATCCGCTCTCAGAAGGGGCAAAAATTTGCATAACCGGAGCGGATAACACGGACATGGGGAGGACGCAGGGCGGATGGAAAGTGGATGTGGAATGGAAGCCCAGCAGATGGAAGCGGATGGGAGCGGACGGCACATCCGCTAGGCTTCCGGGGGACCACAGCAAAGCGGATGCGGAACAGATACAGCGGATGCACAGCGGATGCACAGCGGATGAAGCGGATGCAGAGCGGAAGCACAGCGGATGCACAGTGGAAGCCTAGCGGATGCCAAGCGTTAATTGTGCATGCGGGGAGGATTCATTGCGTTAGCCCCACGGATATAATGGAAGCAGCTTGGAAGCAGGTCGCCATTCAGAGGAAAGACCTGCTTCCAGACACATCAACTGCCTTGCCTGTCCTGCCTGCATGCCTCCCTGCAAGCCTTGCTGCCAGCCTCCCTGCCAGCCTTGCTGTCTGCCTGCCTGCCAGCCTTGCTGCCAGCCAGTCTGCCTGCCAGCCTTGCTGCCTGCCTGCCTGCCAGCCTTGGTTCATGCCTTCCTGCCATCCTTGGTGACAGCCTTCCTGCCAGCCTTGGTGCCTGCCTGCCTGCCAGCCTGCCTGTCAGCCTTCCTGCCAGCCTTGGTGCCTGCCTGCCTGCCTGCCTTGTGCCTGCCTGCCTGATAGCCTTCCTGCCAGCCTTGGTGCCTGCCTCCCTGCCAGCCTCCCTGCCAGCCAGCAACCCCACAACCATGCTGAAGCACAGCAAGCCTCAGCCATCTGCTGCCAGCCCTTGCAAGAGGGACAGGGCTACCATCCCACCCCCTGGCCCTCACTCTGGTTCTGCTGGGGCTTCTGCAGCATGGGCTCGCTCTTCTGGGGTTGGGGCTTCTGCTGCTTCTGCTTTTGGAGGAGCTGATGACAAGCACTCCAGCACCAGCCACCTCCACAGCACCTGGACCCTTCACCCCTGAGACTGAGCGACCAAGAGGAGTGCCAGAGACTCATTTTTGTTTTATAGCTTCTTGTTAGTAAAGTCTATTTTTGATTCACACACTTGCTTCGTATCTTTTTTTTAATAAAGTCTTGGTGAAAACTTTTAGAAATGGTTTAAGCCTTTGCATGCTTGTGGGATGGGTTAAGATAGCAGTGGGATGGGCAGGGATACCTTTGGGATGGGTAATAGCTGTGGATAGATAAACCTCCAGTGCAAGCATAGTGGGACTGTATGGTCCACCCTCCCAGGTGCCACACCTTTGGCCCTTTATTATCAATAACAATGTAAGCATTGATCCACACATTTGAACATAAACACAACTCTTTATTAAATGCCCTGTTCATTGTAGGCCCACCCAACATACATGGCCCAATCTCATCAGTGTGATGAGACAGGCTGAAGGAAGCACTCATTAATCATCTATCATCCTGTCTTGCCACTCCACTGCTCCAGCTGGGGAGTTGCACCAGTGTTTCAGGAGGTTGCGCTGCTTCTTCCCTTCATATGAGGCTCTGTTGGGGCCTTGCACATCCTCAGTGTCTATCAGGTTTCGCCCTTGCCTCCATTCCCCAGGCTCCATGTCCCCATTGCCTTGTTGGAGGTCCACGAGCCTGTTCTGCAAGACTGGGTAGCGGGTGCACATGAGATTGTGCAGGATGCAGCAAGCTTCCATGATCCTCCTCACGGTCTCTGGGCGATGCTGCATGGTGGTGAGAAGTACCTGGAACCTGTTGGCCAGGATGCCAAAGGCGTTCTCCACCACCCACCTTGCCCTGGACAGCCTGTAGTTGAAGATCCTCTCTTCACGGGTGAGGTATTTGGAGGTGTAGGGCTTCATGAGGTAGGTTGTGAGGGAGAAGGCGTCATCCCCCACGATGAAGGGGGGTATCTTGTGTGTCGTTGGGCAGCGGGTCTGGATCTGGGAAGCCCACAATGAGGTTGCGTTCCAGCTCCTCCTTGAGGTCACTGGCGTTGTATACCTGGGCATCTGAAGATGAGCCATTGCCTGAAGCATCGATGTACATGAACTTGTAGTCAGCATCAACCACGGCGAAGAGGATGATGCTGAAGAAGCCCTTGTAATTGAAATAAGTGGACCCCGACTTGGCTGGAGCTTTGCAGGCCATGTGCTTGCCATCTATGGCTCCAACGGTGTGGGGGAAGTTCCACTTCTGATACCACTGCTCTGCAACTTTCTTCCATCCTTCTTCAGTGGAGGGGCACTGGAGGAGCTCCTCCTTGTATTCTTCGATGATGGCCTGCACCACTTCTCTGACCACAATGCTGATGGTGTTGGGTGGCACCCTCCAGCCGTACTGCATGCTCCTGTAGGTGGTCCCTGAGGCCAGGTGGCGCAGAGTCAGTGTCACCTTGAGCCCAGGTTCCAGGCTGGGCCGGAAGTTGGTGTTTGCCTTGGTCAACCTGGATGTCAGCCGCTGCACAACTTCATGAAACATGGCTGGAGGCATCCTCATGAAGTTCTGGAATGCACAAGGGTCTTCGTTCCTGAGCTCCACCATCAGCTTGTTGTACAGTGCGTCCTCTGCTCTTCTGGCGAACCATCTTCGTACCCAGATGCTTCTTGGCCGCCCCTTTTTCTTCCCATAGTAGAGTTCACAGAGCCTGTAGATGGCTTCGCACTGTTGCAGAACGATGGTGGCTGCCAAAAGGAGTTTGTTATGATCCACGGTGGACATGACTGGATGCTGTGGAAGAGCAAGAGTCAGATGAAGGCTGCAGAGGTCTGCAGCAGGGCTGATGGTCTGAAAGTGAGATCCAGATGTGTTGCTCCCCCTTTTTATAGGCAGTATAGGTGTCCCTTTGCATCCTCTAGGCATCCTCTAGGCATCCTCTAGGCATCCTTAATATCCGAGATAGGTCCCCTCTGTGGATGTTTTTTTCCGTTTTACATGCTTTGTTTCCGTGCTGCATCTGCTAGGCATCTGTTCTGCATCCGTTCTGCATCCGTTCCGCTTCCTCCCTGTGTCCGAGCAGATGTGAGTTGTGTGGATGCGGAACGGATGCCTAGCGGATATAGCAGATGCGTAGCGGATGCAGAACAGACAAATTGGATATATTTTCCACACAAAAGTTTTGAGCAGCTCAAAACTTTCTGAGCGGATGAAACATCCATAAACGGATGCTGGATGGATGGAGAGGAAGCAAAACGGAGGCAGTGAGTACATTGCATTAACCAACGGATGGCAAGCTTTTTTGTCCATTTTACATCCTCTTTGCATCTGTTGGTGCAGTGTGACAGGGGCTTTATACTCTTACTGCTTTAGAATTAAAGAAGAAAAATGTCTATTTCTTGTTCAGTGATTTTATTATTCCAAAGAGGAAGCACTATATATAAGACACTCAGCTCTTGTGAATTTTTACTTTTTGATGTAAATATCCTGGAATTCTAGATTAAATCTTTAGCTGCGCCTCCTTGCTTTGCCAAGACTTCTGCATTAGTTTGGACAAGCGCTCAGCTAAATTTCCTTTAATCCCCTCTACTGCCTTCGACAAGATCTCTATTTTCCATCAATATTCTGTACAGTCTCACAAATAAACTAAATCAACTACAGAAATGACAAATAGCTTTGGTTTGACAGAAGAGAAAAAACGAATGGTGTTTCTCAACTATATTCCAGAAACTGGACAGAAAACTGTAATAAATAAGTAAGAGACGTTATTCAAAAGTTGATTCTTCTCTATCATTCTTCGACCTTGAATCGCTCTGGGAATTTTGGCCACATCTTGCTTGCCTCTTGTTTCCTGCAATAAGTATTTGGAAGTAACAAAATCATGCAGAATTCAAGGAGCAATTAGATACATCTGTCGAGTGCTTTCCATTCCTTTGTGAGTGTTAAATAGGAAAACTCCAGTTGCTATTTGCTAGGCTGCAGCACTTGTTCCATTTTTAATGTTGCCAACTGAACTCTCAAAAATTAAACATTATTGTAGAAAGTGGTACTTAATGAGTGAATGTCATTTAGAATATTCAGTGCTCTGTTACTACTATCCAGTTTTTAAACCTTAAATATTCCACTAATAGATTCCAGAAATATGAAGGATTGGTTGCAAAGAAAATAGGTCTATGTTACAGCTGTTCTTGCAGCTGCCATAAGCCTCATATATTCCAGCCATGGCAGTAATTGATAGCAAAATAATGCTGCCAATACATTTTTATGTCAGACTAATGTCTACTGCATATTAGTTGTTTTGGGAAAGATTGTTCAATGAATTGCCCTTCAGATTAATTCCTATGGAATAATCTCTGGACCATGGATGCATGTTCCTGGGAATGCTCATATTCTGTGAGAACATCATTTTTGAAACCTTCCTCCTATTTTAAAATTGCAGACTATAGGAACAGGAGCACTACTCAGGTGACCCTGAGGACACAGATAAATCTCCAAGTGCTTCAACAACTCTCTAAAAGGATGCAAATGACCAGCTATCTGCAAGGAATATGAATCTTTCCATTCCCCATTATCTTGTCAGAACTGAAGAAGCTTATTGGATGAGAAGCAAAATGTCATCAAAGAAAATGTTTCCTCCTAAAAAAGCACCTTGACTGAGAATGTCTATAGACTTAGAATTTGCATAGATTCTAGGCCAGAAACCTACCCACTACAAGAAATTGGATCTTAATTAATAAATGAACTGAAATAAATCTGAACAACTTGCCATCTAATAAAGGCGAAATTATATACGAAACATCTTTGGGGCAGGAAAGGCTAATATTCTTTTGGCTTCATTCACTTTCTTACTATCCTTAATATGACCTACCATAAACTTTCCCTTTATCTGTCTTGTGTTAAGGAATGTTGTATCTTTGTGATTATTCTAGCAACAGAGGATCAGGAGTAGGACTGAGTAATCAACAATAATTATATGCTTGTGGCTGATCAGTTTAGAACAACTCTTAGGTCAACTTTCCTTTAAATGCTATATGTAAAGGGATCAGAGGAATAAAAACTCTCTCACCCCAATAAGGATATGCTCAGTAATTATGCTTCCATGACATAACAAGTCTATCTCTCCACAATAGCAAATGGGTCATTTTTATTTTTTAAAGATTCTGTCTGCATCACAAATCAGCACACATAGAGCTATTTTCTGCATTATTAGTAGTTTCAATGAGTCTTTTTGTCAGCCTTGGTATTATTATCTTAAAAGAGGTCAGAGGGAAAAATTCAAAATTATTGTGGTGTAACCCTCAAAAACAGGGATGCAGTGGTTTGTTCAGTGGCTAAGACACTGAGCTTGTTGATCAGAAAGGTTGGCAGTTTGGCAGTTCAAATCCCTAGCACCACGTAATGGAGTGTGCTCCTATTACTTGTCCCAGCTTCTGCCAACCTAGCAACTCAAAAACATGTAAAACTGCAAGTAGAAAAATAAGGACCACTTTGGTGGGAAGGTAACAGCGTTCCGTGTATATTCGGCATTTAGTCATGCCAGCCACATGACCAAAGAGACGACTTCAGACAGCGCTGGTTCTTTGGCTTTGTAATGGAGATGAGCACTGCCCCCTAGAGCCATAAATGACTGGCATGTATGTGCGAGGGGAATCTTTACCTTTACCTTTAACCCTCAAATATATTGAGTAAAAATTGGCAGGGTCAATTATCCTCAAGGGATTTGTGCTATTTTCAGCCTATTTTTCTGAAAAATAAAGCAAAAACAAGTTTCATTCATTGTTATATTAGAGCTTCTAGATATATCTTGTCTCAAATCATGTCCCGAATATCAATGTGGCTGCTATTGAATTAGTTTGTTTTCCATACTGAATCACAAACTTTAAATCTCAAAACTCACTTCCTATTGAGTTGAGGATAGGTTGTACAGATCTGCTCAAGTGACAAGATGGAAGCAAGAAAAAGACTGGAAGAGTAATCTCACCTCAAAAGGAACGTGTGTCCAGTGGAGAGAGTTAAATGGCTCCTACCATTTTGTGTCAGATGGATACATTTTGATCAAATTCTATTCAGATTCCCATTATTGTTGGACCAAGATTTCCTTCATATTAGAACCTGCAGGACAGAGGAGGGTGGGGGTAGGAATCACTCCAATTTTCAGAAGATGAAGTAAATGCTAAAATTATCATATGAATTCTATCAGATAAGGTAAGAATCTGAGTGACTCAAAACATGTTATTTTCTAAGCAACTGTGACACAAATAGTAAATTACAGGAGAAAGAAACAGTACCTATGTATGATGAGATTTTTTTAAAAGATGTTTTTCCAAACAAAAGAAAACAATCAGGTATAATATTTTCATCCAAAGCTGAATTGAAGGACAGTTGTTTTCTGTCTGAGATTCATTTCAGTTTGACCTGGGCTTTTATTTTGTTCTTATTTTATTTAAATGTTATTGTATTATTTAATTATAAGGAAATTTTGTTCCCTTCCTGCTAGAAATAGAAACAGGTACCTTTGAATTGTTTTCAGAAAAATCTCTGCAAAACAAACATCTTCAGTGTTGGAGATTGGAGACTGGGCAAAGATTGTCCAGGAAGGTTGGTCCAGCTTCTTCATTTGTCTTTATTTGGAACAATGCCCATGTCTTCCCTTTTATTTAGCTTTCCAGCTGACTCAGCTCTGTATTTCTTATTGTTCCACACATCCAAGCTGTGTATAATTGTCCTACATTCTTCCCGTACTACACATCTAAACACAATGCCAGCCCTGGTCATTTATTTTCTGATTTGATTCTTTCCCACCAACAGACTCTGCCTGTGTTTGAAATACTGCTTCTGAAACAGCATTGTTCAAGCAAGGCTGAGTATATAACATGATTAGAAAGGAAAAGCTATCAGTTCAGATCAAATCAGCATTTAGAGGATTTATAGCGGAGCCTGACTTGAAGAATGAACTAAGACTTAAGACAGGGTAGAAGCAAAGCTTTCTAGTTTGGTCCTGAAAGCAGACTATATCTGAATGACTTAATATCTATTACCTGCAGTTTATGCAGACAGTGCTTTCTGCATACCTATTTTGGATGAACAATTATATTTGAACATCATATAATGATTGCAAATATAAAATCTGTAATGCTCTGGAAGGATGAGCCAAAAGTGCTTTTTCAGGAGGCAACTGGATTTTCCTGTTTTTTTTCTTTGAAGCTGAAAAAGCTTCTTGGATGAGAAGCTAAATGTCTTCAAAGAAAAAACAAGAAACTCCTGTTTCCTACTGAAAAAGCATCTTTGGGACAACCATGACCTGGATGGTTGAGAATCTCTACAGACTTCTGGAAGGAACAGTTGCTCCAAAACCCTACTTCTAGAGTGTGATGTTATTAGGGTCTACTAGGACAGGTTTTTTCTATTGCTATTCTCTGCTTTGGAGCAGTATTTTCCCTAAGATCAGACTAGCCTCAACCTTATGAGGATTTAGAGAAGTCACAAAAGTCTTTGAAGGCTCATATTTCTTGCTTCTACATTAAAGTTATGTTAGTTGGAACAGAACAGAATAGAACACAATAACAGAGTTCTTCTATTCCAATCCCCTGATCAGGCAAGAAATCCTATACAATTTTAGACAAATGGTTGTGCAATATCTTCTTAAAAACTTCCAGTTTTTGGAGCATTCACAACTTCTGAAGGCAAGTTGTTCGACTCATTGATTGTTTTCACCATTAGGAAATTTCTCCTTATTTCTAGATTGCTTCTCTCCTTGAGTAGTTTCCATCCATTGCTACTTGTCTTGCCTTCAAGTGCTTTGGAGAATAGCTTGACTCACCCTTCTTGCTGTGTTTATGGTTGTGAACTTGGGAGCGTAAGCTGCTCAGAGATGAATATTTCCAAAGGGACATACAAGCCTAAATAATATCAGGATAATGAAGCTTTCTGATTATTTGCTATATCATAAATAAAGAAGGAACAAATAGGCACAAAATCATCAGATCCAAAAAACTTCACTGAGATAAAGAAGGATCCTGCAACAGATCACTTTTATTAAATACAAATAATTAAGATCTATTATTCTTATTCTTCATTGAGACCAGTTCTTTGAAGATGTTTTGCCAAGAGCAGCAATAGAAGTGTTCAATAAATTGAAACATTGATCTATTTTGGTTGCATGTATTGATAGAGATTCACATATAAAGGAATTGATGGAATCTGGCAAATTATTGAGGGTGACTGAATTGGAAAAAGATGAGTATGGTTTTAAAATTGGAAAGAGAAAAACATCAATAACCTGTACTATGTTGATGTCATGACTCTCATAACTGAAAATGCAAATGATCTGCAGGCTCTAGTAATCAAGTCAAGGAGCATAATGAAAAAAAATGGCACTAAGATCAAATACAAAGAAGACCAAATTAATAACAATGTGTTTAGCAGTCAGCCTTAGAAGTAACAGTGAAGATGTCAAACCCCGGTCCAGGGTTTGCCATACCTGGGGGGATCCCAGCCTACAAATAGCACTGGGAGATGGATGCTCCTAGCACTGACTTAATCAGAGACTTTTCGCAAAGAACTCATTATGTGCCAAGAAGCCTAAATAAGTCATTTTTATTTCCACAGCAAATAGCTCCTGCTTTTGTTTAGGTCCGGAGCTTGGACCTTTGAGAGAAGATTTTTGAAATGATAGATAGCTTCTGCCATTTAGGCTCAATCATCAATCATAAAGAACAAGCAGTAGTATGCCACAGACTAGCACAAGGTAGAAAAGCAGTGAACACATTCAAAAAGATCTTCAGATCTGTGATGTCCCGATGCTTACAAAGATCAGAATAGTGCAAGCTATGATATTCCCAGTGATGTTCCATGGAATCAAAAGTTGGTCTTTGAAGAAACAGGATGGAAAAGTTATTGGCAATTTTGAACTGTGTTTAGATACATTATGTAAAGGGCTATCTCCCTTGAGAAGTCTATAATGCTAGGAAAGGTGGAAGAAAAAAAAATGGCCAGCCATAAAGGGCAATGTCCTCTTGGAAAACTTGAAGAGGTAGGATGGAAATAGATCGTCCAGGTTGTTAAAAGTTGAAATCAATATAATGAAACATAATCACGAATCATAATAAAACTTAGGTGTAGGCTCTGACATATTTCTCGCAGCAGTGAGTCCCAGAATTGGAAAAAGAATATAAATTGAGGGTGAAAGCATGATTGTTCTTCTTTACATTCTCAAGCTCTGGCAGTCACTTTCTAGAAGAAGAAAATGGGCAATAATTTTGATTATTTTAAGAAGTTCTCTAATTCACAATACTCTTTTTTAATAATGGAAATGAAAATATTTAGGTCAAATTAAATTGAAATGAATCTATCCAGGAAAGGATGTTGAAAAGCTTTGAATCATACTTATTATAAAAGTACAAGTGGATAATATTTATCAGATAAATGACAGGGGACAGAACAACTTCACTGTATGCTGGGGAACTTATTAAACTTGTGTGAATATTTATTTTGTGAATAATCTTAGGAGAAATATAAAAATACAGTTTTAGGAAAATTTAGTTTCTTCCTATACAAGGCAGAAATAAGTTAATGTTTATCGTATAAGTATGAAAGAAATAATAAAATCAATGAATAATTAGCCTGCAAAGAAGGCACAATTTGCTGGTTCTGCATGAAACTATATTGCTTTCTTTGTAACCTATAGTCTTGAAATTTATACAAAAATATGTCTGTATACATCTGTATCTACAAATACATCTGTATCCTTTTTAAATGGATAGCACTGAAAAATATTCAGTCTTTTTCTTTTCATTTCATGGAAGGCCGTGATTCATAACGCTGAATGCTTATTCAAAATTCCCCTTTTGAATACCATCATGATATAAATATTTACCTCAGTGTTAAAATTTGCACATAGACCAAATTATTTATTTACTATAGATGTATCTGCTTATGGTCAAGTGAGACAGTGGGATGTTGTTTAAAGAGATTGGTAAAGCTAGAGAAAATGATCAATGTTCTAAATAGAATCATACTGTGTAAGCTTTGAAAAAAAACACATTTTTGCCCGATGAATATTGAATACATAATAGTCCCCCATAAGTAGAAATATTATGTAAAACTCAATAAATGCTTTGCTTTCTCTTAAGTTTGTTTCAGTGGAATGAACAAAGATTTAATTCAAGGTGCCCCTTACACTTTATTTTCTTCCCTCTCTAGATTTGCATCTCAGAAGAAAGATGAATCTACATTATAGGTGCCATATATGAAGTAATCCTGAGGTAGATATGTGACACCTGATTGCAGTCTATTTTGTGGTATTTTGTGAAACTTGTGTGCTGTTACCGATTAGATAATATAAAGGAACATTCCGTGATTTGTCAAAGTATGCCTCTTCATTAAATTAGGTCATCATTACAAATCTGAATATATTGGAACTCATATTTTTTACAAACCGTTTGTCAGGGTTCTTTCCTTCTTTCTGTTGTCAACTATAAAATGTGTATACAAATTTTTTTATAAGTTAACACCGTTTGGGGTTACAGCAAATGCTTCTCATTTAAATAGAGAAGAAAGGTTTTTTCAAAACTGATTGCAACTCTGAATTCAGCAAAATATGACTACCTTCTTTCAGGTATGCGAATGTAAATCACTTTGCAGTACCAATGACCTTTAGTACTTACTATGAATTTTAAACTAAAAACAATTCTTTATTATGGATAAATCAGCAAAAAGAACCATAGTGCAGTTATTTTTAGTACAATCAGTGAAACATCAAATGCTTAGAGGCAAGGTCATATCTCTTCAAAAAGCATAATTTGTATTCAATTAAACAATGTGGTCTTTATTCCCTGAGTAAAGAGTGCCATCACATGGCAAGTCTTTAAAGCAACCAAAAATGGATGAATAGCAGAGACTTTAATTTTTGCTTTGCTTGTATAAACAATGGTAAGAAGATTAATCTTCTCCAGTATCCTCCACTGAAAACTTAGAATTACTTACATTGGCACAATATTTTCCTGAAGATTTGCCACACATCAGAGCTAAACAAGCAGGAAGAATGTAAAATGAAGGGGAAAAAAACTGTAAATCAGGAATGGGGAATGATGGCCCCTTTATGACTTGTGGACTTCAACATGAGCAATTCCTGGCTCAGGAATTCTTGGGATTGAAGTCATAAATCATAAAAAGGCCATTGTTCCCCATCCCTGATTTACAGTCTCAGCAGTGACCTCATTCTTCCTACGCTTTTTGGCAAGTTCCCTTGTGCTTTTCATAATCACCATCCCAGAGAACACAGAAAGGAGATACGGAAAGAACATACCAGTGCAACTTTTCTAGGGTAACATCAAAGATATCAAAAATATAGGGAAGCAAGACCTCAGTGCAATAGCTAAAAGGCAAACAGAGAATCATCCTCTTCTGAGAGTGGGCAAATTTAAAAGAGTATTTTCTTGGAAGCTCTAACAGCTAGAGAAATAAATGCTTTACTTGCTGAAAATGTTAATTGATGTGGGATGAACTGATACAGAAACAATACATTTCCTTGGAGGATTCTTAAAATAATTTGGAATAACACAAAGGCAAACAATATGCTTTGCAAGCAACTCTTTATTACCACTTTGACTCTTCCCTCCCAAACACATCTAGAAAGTACTGCTGAAATTTGGTATGCCAAGTGGCAATTTTTAGTGATTCAATGTTTGGTCTTCTGTTTTAGATTTGAATTCAGCAGGAGGCATTTCAAGAGAATATGCTTCCATTTGCTGAAAAAATAGTATTAAGTCGATTGATGGAATGTTGGGTTAACTCAGAGAACTTATAAATTATCATATTTATTTCCTACTGTCTCATCAGATAGATATGGGACAGGCCTTCCAGATCTACAGCATGGAGATAGAAGCATCATATCAATTAACAGATGCAGTAGCTGAGGCAGTAGTGCAGCATCAATAGAGGCATTACACCTATAAAGAACCTGCAAAAAGCCATCATCCAGCTAGCATATCATTTGGTACAAGGTTTATCACAACTGAGTGTCATCCTACAATTTGCTTCACAGAAAGAGATGCCCATTTCTCCTGGAAGTCTATTGGAGAGATTCAGGGGGGCGGGAGTACAAGATAAATTCCTGACTTTCACAATTCAGGGATCAAAAATTCAGCAGAAATTTGTATAGATCAATCAAGGTAGCCTTCATTTTTAGCCTGTTTTTTTTAATAAACTTTTATTTGGGCTTTCACACATACAAAATACAAGTAAAACATCTTTTTTGAAAATAGCATGGTCCCGAGTTGAACTTCTTTATACACAAAACTCATTTCATGCTCCTTTTTGTATTCTACTTCATATCTTATACTATTTTACATTTTCTATATAGTTTTTCCCGTCTTTTAATTTTCTCAATTTTATTTTGATTATCTCATCTCAATTCAAATCATTATATTTATACTTTTGTCTGTTCTGTTTCAATTTCATATTATCTTTTCTCATTAAACAAATTTTCTCCTGTAGTTACTAATTGGAGTATGACACTTTTATATCTTTTAATTATATCCATTCAACTCTTATTTAAACTTCAATATATACCTTAAGTTTATGACCTTCAATATAACACATAATACATAACTTCCAATCGAATTCTGCTTGATATTTTCTTATAATATATACTATATTCTTTTTTTAAAAAGATTGTAAATATATGTAATTATAAATCCTCGTTCCATTCCAGTTCAGTTCTATCATTAATAATCATTAAAATCTTAACATCTTTAATACTTCTTTTCAATTAAATATCATACTTCCTTAAAAACACATATAATCTCCATGATTAATTTTTCCCTCATTTCTCTTCACATATGTTTTATAAACCATTAAATATACCTTTTGTTACATTTATTTATTGACAAGCATTCCACTGAATTACGATAGCTATTTTATCAGACTTTTAATCATATATTGTTTCATATTTTTTAAAATTATTTCTGTTTCTAATATAACCATACTATTTTATGTACCTTTGCAGAATCCCTTTTTCCATCCCTTTTTCACCCATTATCTCTAAACATGCCCTGTTTCTTTATATTTTGCTTCTGTCCTTTATAACTTATTTTCCTTTCTTTCTTCCTTCTCATCTTCTCCCTCTCCTTTTTACTCCCTTGTTCCTCTAGTTCTAATTCTCTCTTCTGCATTTCCCTCTTCTATTGCTTTCTGATTTTGTACTTATTTTTCACTCTAATTTTTTTGGGGGGAATTGTTTTTTCCAATCTTAAACTTTCCATTCTCTTTTCCCCCCCCTTTCCTTTTTTCCCCCCATCTAAGATTACTTGTTCATTAAAGATGGCTTCTTCTTTGTCCCAATCTTCTTGTTCTGCAGGCATTTCTTGTTGTTTCTCATAGTTCCAAATCTCCATTTCTAAAAACTGAAATACGGATCCAAAAGAACCTCTCCCTTCTTGTGCATCTTCTTTGTACTTTTTAAGTTCCATTTTCTGTTCTTCTAAAAGTGGAGCCATTTTAAACAGTTTTAAACAACCACCCGATTGATTTTAGTCATTCAAAACAATAACCAAGAATCCAGAAATCATCAAGTAATCCAGATAGTCCCGAGTTATATCTTCTTATTTCTTTTTCGACTTTCTCTTCCTGGGGTTTTTGTTGCGATATTTCAGTTAGAATGTATCTTTTGGAAGTCTTGCTGACATTTTGCTGTAAGTTCTTTTTTAATTCCAGGCAGTCTCCTCCCTTCCAGATCTTGCCCTTTTATTCTTTTTCTCCCCTTTCCTATTTTCAAAAGCTTTTAATTGTCCAGAAATCTTTATTATAAATCTTTATTATTTATTATTAACTTTTTATTTTCAGCATTAAATGTCGATTGATGTCAAAGTGGATTTTTTTCCAATTTCTTGCTTAAATCTCTTAGCTGTCAGTATAGGAAAAGGAGAAAACCAAATCTTTTCCCTTTTCTCTCTCCTTCGCAGCTTAAAAATCTTCTTAAGGAACAATGCTATTGTTTTTTAATAGTTTCAATTCCAGGGTACCTTATTTGTTGCTTTTGCCATTTGACCTGGTCAACCAAAACTTTCTCTTCTTATCTTCCTACTGCACATTCTTTTCCAGTCAAGTTCTTCTTTGTAGTGGCCATTTCTGACCACTGCTGCAACTGCCTTTGGGAAAGAGAGTAATGGCCAGCTGGGGAAGAGAGATGCAGCTCTCCTCAACCCTGCAGGCAGTCTCCCCCCTCTTCACCACCTCTATGGGGTGGCTTAGTCCTGAAACCAGCCAGCTTGGGCCGCTCCAGCGGCGAGCACGGATCAAAGCCTTACATAGATGAGGTTTTGGTCTGTCACTGAAGAAGCTCAAACCAGAAGTTGAACAGCCATAAATGTCTATGGAGATTCTCAATAATCCAGGTCATGGTTGTCCCAAAAGTGCTTTTTCAAGAGATAACTGGACTTTCTTGTTTTTCTTTGAAGACGTTTCCCTTTTCATCCAAGAAGCTTCTTCAGCTCTGACTGAATGGTAGCAAAACATCTTCAAAGAAAAACCTGTTGCCTGTTGCCTCTTGAAAAAGCACCTTTGGGATAATAGCCAGTGGTGGGATTCAAATAATTTAACAGCTGATTCTCTGCCCTAATGACTGGCTGGGTGGGCATGGCCATGGTGGGCATGACCAGGGGTGTGTGACAGGAAGCACATGACCTCCTGCACCTCCTGGGAGCAAATATGGGCCGGGGGGGGCTGCACCATACTTCCCACACCTCATTTTGGGCCTAGTAGGCCTCCCTGCAGCCCCCTAAGAGCAAAAATGGACCATGAGAAGCCACGCCACACATCCCTTGCCCCATTTGGGCCTAGTAAGCCTCCCTGCAGCCTTCTGAGAGGTTTACTAGGCCCCAAATGGACCATGGGGAATCACACCACACTCTTGTGCCCCATTTTGGGTATAGTGGGCCTCCTTGCACTTACCTGGGAGCCAAAAGGGGGCGCATGGGATCTCCTGGAAGGGGAAGGGAGGGGCCAGCCAGCAATTTAATGGTTCTGCTGAAGTGGTGTGAACCGGTTGAATCCCACTACTGATGATAGCCATAAATGTTTCCATTCACTGAAAGCAACAACATTGTCCTGCACAACTATTAAAATGTAATGCAAATATTTAAAGCTGGATTTGATAAGTCAGACAGAAAAATAATTGCAAATCAGGACCTCTGAAACCTGAAGCAAGGAACTCATTGATAATTTCCAGTTGAATGCCAGAGATATGAGTAGATGATGGGGTAATTTTGCACTGATAGTTTTCCTTTCAGATGATCCTCTTTAACTGATGAGACCAAGAGCAGACCATCCCTATTGGAATGAATAGGACAGGCAGACACTACAGGAAAGAGATAGTCAATTAGTTAGATTCTACAAGCTATGTGAGGCTTCGTAAATGTCAGTTAAAATGTGTGCCTTAAAAATTCAACATTGTAGTTTACTTTGTTCAAACAACATAGAGTTTTGGATCTAGTCCATAGCTGACATTGGCTGAAAAAGCTATCAGATCAGATCTGGTTTGAACTTGGATAGGAATCCATTATGGAATTCAGAATTTGTAGGCTAGATTGGGAAGTTGGGAGGAAAAAAACCCACAGAAGTTGGTAATGGCAAATCATGTTCATGTTATTTGTCAAGAAAGTAATAGGGTCCTGTTCATACAGTCATCAGGACCAATAATCCAGAGCAGCATGCAGGAAAGGGGGGGAAACAACAAGATTTTTCACAGTATCTAAGCCTCACTATTTATCTTTTTTAATGTATCTAAGCCTCACTATTTTAGTATCTATGGAAACATTGCACACATATAAAAAAGAGCATGGCTTGGATTGTGTTGACATATCAACCATCTTGCAGGTGCTACTGTTTGATAGATAGACTAGATAGAATAACTATTATTACTTTGAATGTGCACTAATTGGCATACATTAACATGAAATTTCATTGCATACAGTTCTCAAAAGGTCACCACCTCCAATACACACTGCATAAACATGACACAATAAATAAATAGAAAATTATGCATATACCCACATATATTATATGACCCAGAGAAACAACACTGTCTAGTCCAAATGTATACGTGTACATAGAACAGAATAGAATTCTTTATTGGCCAAGTATGATTGGACACACAAGGAATTTGTCTTGATGCAAATGCTTTCAGTGTATATTAAAAAGTTAGGAACCACACTTAATAATAGTCATAAGGTACTATAAGCAATCAAATCATACCAGGAAACAGTCAATATAAATCGTAAGGATACAAGTGACAAAGTTATAGTCATACAGTCACAAGTGGGAGAGGATGAGTGATAAGGAGTGATGAGAAGATTAATAGTAATAGTAATGCAAATGGCAAAAAAAAGGAATCTCGCGAGTTTACCAGATGGATGGTATAGGGAACAAAGTTGTTGCAGAATCTGGTAGTCCTGCTAGAAATACTTCATATCCTCCTCCCAGAATGGATCAACAGAAACAGACCATAAAGTGGATGTGTAGGGTCTCTGATAATGCTTCACGCTCTAAGCACATAGTACTTATAAACAGTATCCTGAATGACAGAAAATGAGCTTCCTATAATCTTCTCAGCTGTCCTTACCACTCTCTTTATAGACTTTCTGTCTGAGGCACTGCTGGCACCAAACCAAACAGTGATGCAGTTTGTTAAAACACTCTCAATTGTGCCTTGATAAAAAGTGGCCAGGACAGAAGGAGAAAGATGTGCTCTCCTCATCCAACACAGGAAATGCAGGTACTGGTTTGCATGCTTCACTACGGATGACATGTGAAGAGACCAGTTCAGATTGTTAGTTATCTGTACCCCCAGATACTTCATACTGTTGATCACCTCTACAGCACATCCTTGACACTGAGTGGAGTATGACTCTTTCTAAAATCTACCTTTATTGCACCAATCCACCAAAGCCTTCACCTCTTCCCCATAAGCATCAATTCAATTCAAGGTAGTGTTTATATTTCATTTTGTCTGACAAACACTTCTGGGTATGCAATCATGATTGCACATATAGAAGATCATATCTATAGCTCAGGATTGAACTGTGGAGTCATTGGTGCTCTCTGAGCTTGGTGTACAGTTATTGTACAGGACAACAACTTCACATTTACATGAATATCCATAGGCAAGAGCTGATCTGTGAGTGCATTCCTGCCTAATGTCCTCCAGAAATGTTGGGATTACATCTTTAAGAGCTAACAACTAATACTGAGAAGCATACAATCTGTTATATAATTCAGTCATTTGCATTTAAATGGATAACTTTGCCTTCCCCAATGTGATGTTCTCAAAAACTTTTGGATTCCAAATCTCATTATTCTGAAAATTACTAATGCAGGCTACAGCCATTGGGAATTGTAGCTCAAAAAAATTGAAAGAAATTCTAAATCAAAGTATATTATGATGGTGTTAAATATTATGGCACATTTTAATAATCTGTGCTACCACATGATGTCACTGTTGTTTTACAACTGTTCACCTGATAAACCCAATTCATTTTGGAAATGTTAATGCCATGATCATTCCAAGTTGTAAACAAGAAAAGTCCTTAATGCGTGAATCCATGAGGAATCCATGAGGAAAAAAACTTTATCCTGTATCATAGCAGAGTGACTAAAAATAGAAAATCATGAGACATTAATTAATAATAAATATATATATATTGCAGAACAACTCCTTTCTTCAGATTCTATTTAACCCTAAGAAATTGTTTTTATTTGATAAACTAAAACAAGATTATCTACTTTTCACTATTGTCTACATCAAAGTACTGATATAATTTCTTATTTATATTCACATGCTCCTCCATGTGAATACCCCTTGTCATAGAGGAGGGATTTGTGTGTTCTATTAAGGTGGAGAGCTATGCTGGAGGTATACCACCAGAAGGTATACCAGAAGGGTCACCCAAGCCAAGAAGGTCTCAACTGAGAAATTGGGCTAAGAGTATTTACAAACCCATTAACCATAGTAAGTAAGTCAACAGAAAAAGAACCCTTACTGAATCAGTCATCGCCATGTTAAGAAGGACCATGGCAGTTGCTGTCCTGGACAGCTATTGAAAAGTGAGTTGTAGGGTTGGAGGAAGACCTGGCAACCCACACCACAAAAAAATTGCCAAGAAAATTCTATGGAAAGGGTGTCAAATGTGTCAGATAGGGTGCCCAATGATAGGACAACAAGAATCCAGTTTTGAGGCATCCAGTGATGTAAGCAAATGTCTGTGTTGTTCAGAAATACATTGGATAGCTACATGACGTGTCATAGGAATGAGGGTAAATTAGATATTTTCAAATGAAAGATGATTAGATTGGAAATTGATCTCCTTTGTGTCAATGAGCTACACAGGTTGGACAATGGCTTTTTCCAGTCTAAGGATTTCACTGTCTATTATTCAGGACATGATACCAGGAAAACAAATGGAGTGACATTTATTGTAAGCAAGAAACTTGTTAGAGCAGTGGAAAAATTCTTATCTGTCAATGCCTGAATTATGACCATCAGAATTCATGCCAAGCCCCTCAATATCACAGCTATCGAAGTCAACACCCAAATGACTGCTATGAAAGAGCTTGAAATAGACGGATTTAATGCCATGGTCCAAGAAACTCTAAAAAAAATGCCCCAAAAAGAAATTGTTTACATTCTGAGCAATTTCAGTGCAAAAGTTGGCAACCAAGGAGAGACAGGCATCATTGGTAGTTTTGGGCTAGATGACAACAATGACACAGGTGAGCATTAGGTACACTTTTGCTAAGAAAACCAATTTAGAATCATGAATACATAGTCCAAACTGCAGAAACACCATTTATGCATTGAATATCATCAAACAGTCAATCAGGTTTACTATGTCCTATGCAGACATTATAGTCCATAGATGTCTGCATCGGACCAGGGGTGGGTTTCTGCTGGTTCTGTCAACCTCTGTAGAACTGGTAGTTCTGAAAAGCAGCAGATATAGAACCGGTTCTATGTCTGCCGATGTTTTTGTCCACCCACCCACCCGGGCTCTTATCTGATCTTTATTTCCTGATTTTTCAACTTCAGCTGCCTGGCGAGGCACAGCTGCAGTTAAAAAAGCAGGAAAAGAGGGCTGTTTCAAAGACTGCTTCTCTGCACACAGCATGCTGATGATGATTTACAGGCATGCAGCTTGCAACCTGCAGGGAAGCTCATCATAAATCACCGAACCTCGTAAATCCCAAACGGGTAGTTAACCCTGTCATATCCCATCCCTGCATAGCACTGCATAGGACAGAGGTCTGCATAGGACCTAGTCAATCTGTTAAGATATATCCAAGTGCTGATTGCAGTTCAGATCATGAATTGTTGGTACTCAAGACTAAAGTCAAATTATGAACTATCAAAAATGCAGTGCCTCTAAAGAATATCACCCAAATCCCTATGACCATGTTGGCAAACCTATAGCACACATACCAGAAGTGGCATACAGACCACTTCTGCCGGCACGAGAGAGGTTGCCTGCAAGAATCCCACTGCGCATGTGCATGTGCCGCCCACCCAACAGCTGATTGTCAGGTATCTGGTGTGCATGCGCAGAGATGCATGCCACATGCGTGGGGGTCATGCACACATGTGCAGGGGCCATGGGGGGGCACACACATTGCCTTCTGGGTTCTGGCACACGAGCATAAGCATAATTTTCGGCACTGGAGCCACCACTGCCCTATGATATAGAGATTGAGGTGAAAAATAGGTTTGAACTACTGGAGATTACTGAAAAATCCGAGGACATCTGGCCCTGCAAGGAATTTTGAGATCTTTCTAGATCAGGCCATATCCAGGCTTGGCCAAGTTGTAGAGTTAAGGATTTAAGTGGTTCTGAAATGAGCAGTAATAGCCATTATAACGAATAGGAAATTGATGTACAATAAGGTAGATTAAAAGATGTGAGTGAAATGCAGAATAACCCAAGCAATAGTTTCATGAGATTTATAAATACCATGACTGTGTAAGGTCGACTCAATGCTGCTTTTTGTTAAAATGAATTTATTTTATTTGTTTGTTTGCTTGTCTATTTTTCTGAACTTCTAGGCAGTTCCTTGCAGTCAGAACAGATTCTGAGCATCATATAATAGGGCTACCTTGGGGATATTAATACTAGGCCACTTATTCCTAATTTCAAAATACACATACATGTACTGCGATAATCAGTACAGCAATATAAGATAGTCTGATAGGAATATATAATAATAATTGCAATTGTCTTCATGCAGTTGCATAGCTTTATATTAAAAAGTTTATATGGAAAACATACTTTGTCCACAAAAAAAACTTTAGATGTAAATATAGTTTCTGATACATGATACTATTTCTGCTTATATTTTATTTCATGTTTAAAAAAACAAGATTGCAGTCCTTGCAGCATTACTAGGAAGTAAATCCATTGGCTTCACAGAATTTTACATCCAAGAGTAAATGGGATCACAGCATATCTTCAAATATTCCTATGAGAAATTGGGTGAGAAAAATAACTGAATTTGTGAATGGGGGTTATCTTCTCTTTGCACTAAGTAACAAGGAAAAGGTGAGGGAACACTTCTTTGTGTCAAGATAATAGACCACATAGAAATTGTTGTGATTCAGCACACATTTTGTTTCATGTCTGAAGTAACTGTTAGAACTATAAATTCTCATTCTGCACTGAGAAGCCATGGGGAAATCAGAGCAGTCCATTTGACACAAATTGCTTGCCTGCTAGACTATATTCTTTTAGAGATACATGATTTTTTTTAGGGTTCTTAGTTTGAGCACTCTGTAACAAAGACCTGGAGAAAAAAATGTGGTTGCAAGGCTTCGGCGGTGGCAGGAATCCGTGATCATGCACAGCTCCTGCTGCGCTCGCTGCCGAGGTGCCCCCGATCCAGATGGATTTGGAGGCTATGGTTACCCCGTAGAGGTAACCGAAGATAGGGGAGATCCGGGCAGGGGTCTGGGGGAATCACAATCCCCCTCCTCAACCGGTTTAACTCCCTTTTCCCAAGGTGGTGGAGCGGCGGTCAGCAATGGCCACCACAAAGAAGCTTACAGCCGGACAAGATTGTGCAGGAGGAAGTTTGAAGAAGTGAAAGTTTTTGGCTGAACCGGGACAAGAAGCTATATCTTTATTCTGGAGGTTCAACTTTTTAAAGGATACATTGTTTCCGAACAAGATTGTATAAAGCGGCAGAGAAAAGTTAAAGGGAAAGTCTTTTTTTTCTTCTCACTCTCCTTCCCTATGGAAATAGCAGATGGAAATCGGAAAAACCTGCTTTGGCATAGAAGGTAATTAAAACTGAAAATTAAAGCCAAGGAGATATTAAGATTTCTGAACATTGGAACTAAAAACCAAAAATTTTCTTTTTTTTTTTGCTACAAGTGGGAAGGGAGAGGCAAAGAATATATATTAAGATTTTGTTGGAGGAGATGGCTTGGAACTTTTAAGATCAGAGATAACGGCAATAAGACTTTTAAAAAATTACTTTTGAATTGTGTAATTAAATTTCACCCCAGGAAAAGATAGTACAAAAAGAAGAAAGTGGTAAATGAAACAGTTTGTGCTGATTTGCATTGCTTTGTGACTTTGGGACTCTTGGAAACTATTTTTTGAAAGACTAAAATCATTTGGGTTGTTTAAAAAAAAAATCTTACAATGGCATTATCTGTTGAAGAATTGAAAATAGAATATAAAAAGTTAAAAGAAGAGGAACAAGAAGGCAAGGGCTCTTCTGGATCTGTTTTTTACTTCTTAGAAATGGCGATTTCTATCTACCAGGAATTGCAACAACAAGAAAGCTGGGATGATGAAGAAGAAGCCATCTTTAATGGACAAACAATTTTAGCTGAGGAAGAAAAGGGAAAGAAAATTGAGAATTCAAGATTTAAAAAAACAACCAAGAAAGGGAAAAATAAGGTGAAAAATCGATACAATGTCAGGAAGCAACAGAAAAGAGGAATACAACAGAGAGGGGAGACCAAGAAGGCGGAGATTGAGGGGCAAAAAGACTAGACTGGATAAGAGAGGAAGGGAAAAAGGGAAGAGAAGTTACAAAGACTTAAAACAAGATGTTAAAAAACATCTTGTTTTTTTCAGGTTTTTTTCAGAGACAAAGGGCAAAATGTAATTGAAGAAGAGATTCTGCAAAAGTGCACAGGATTGCATTGTAGTATTTGTATTTGAAATAGAGTTAGAAAATTGGAATATTATATGAGTTAACAATATATTAAAGGGAATGTGTAAAATGTCTAATAGAGTTTCATGGAACATTGTTTTTACTATACTATAAGTTTACTATTTTTTTTCTCTTTTTTATTACTTTAAAATGTATTATGTAGAATGCACTAAGCAGAATCAGTATGGAAGTTAGATATTATTTTAAGTGTTAAATCTAGGGGAAAAATAAAAAGTCATCACACTTCAACCAGTGATTACAGAGAAATTTTGCAGTAAAGAGAAAAGAAAAAATAGATAATTGAAAAAGAACAAACAAAAGATACAAGTAAAATGATTTAAATTGAGATGAAATAAACTAAAATTAAGAGAGTGAAAAGAGGAGAGAAAACATATAGAAAATGTAGAATGATAAATGAGATATGAAATAGTATATAAGGTGAGCATGAATTTGATTTATGTCTGTATAAAAAGATGCTAACCCAGGATTAAGCCACTTTCCCAAAAAAATTTTATGTTTTCATGTTTAGTGTTTTTGTTTGTTAAGTTAGCTTATTGAGAATTAATAAAATTTTGGAAGAATGTTAGAAGAGAATAATGAAATTGTAAACAAGACAGATGAAAGTATAAGTACAATGAATAAAGAGATATCGAAATTTAGGTAAAAGGAGACATTGGAAAAAGAATAAATAAGATATGCATATGTGATAATCTGGAACTATGTTGTATAATGTTTTATTTGTTTTGTTAAAATTTAATAAGCAGTTTTTAGAAAAGATATTTTATGTTATTAGGTTTTATGTTTTGTTTGTTTGTGTATTGTCTTTAAAAACGAATAAAATTTGTTTTTGTTTTTTTTTAAAAAAAGACCTGGAGAAAAATATTTCTGTTTAGATGTTTGTTGAATTTCTGAGAAATAACACAATATTTTTCTCAATACATTCTTGGAATTGTAAATTGCACAGCTCCATCCTGTCACCCCGACTCTACTCTGAATTAAGGGATTATAGGATTATAAAAAGGAAATTTTCTTAGCCCCCGTTGAAGTTCATAGAAAGTCCAAAAAGCAAAAATAATCCCTAACATTATTTTTTTCAATGAACTATGACATTTACTTGATCAAATTTAGATAAACTACTACAAATATTCAGCAGTGTATTTTCAAGTCCCTTTAAATCAGGGATGTCACACTCATGACCTATGGGTTGGCTGTGTCATA
>BLBF01000003.1:49713125-49754218 GCA_015471245.1 Laticauda colubrina | reverse complement strand
AAGGGGTAAAATGTAATGGATTAACACAATTACACTATTATTAAATGTTATGGGTTAAGGATCAAAATTCATCAGTAATACCAGTACAATTAAGAATAACCCAAGCTGGCTCAGTCATGGACTGCAGATGGAATAAAAGCAGCATCATAAAGGCCCAGTGGAAGGATGCCAAGGTATGTTTGTGGAGAGAGACTTTAGAAAGTAATTGATGTGTTAGACCATAGCACCATTCTATTCTGCAGTAAACAAGCACTGAAATGCAGATTTCTTAGAATTTTAAATAGAATAAAGAGAAGCCAGAAACATTATTTTCTTTCAGGACACGAAGGGTAACTAATTTGAAAACAATGTAATATAATTGTAGTTCACAATCTCCTTAGATTAAGTCTAAATTAATTTCACTTTGTTTCTCTAAGGAAATCAACCATACACTGGGATAAATCACTTGTAGAGCATCTCTTTATTTATGTACCCAAGCCCCAGTCTGTTGCAGAGTAGGTATAGGGAAAATGCACACAAATTGCCCTATTTATGTGATTCCGTTTTTCAAGCATCTAGTGATTAGACAAAATTGATATCAAACATATTAATGAGACAATGAATTTTGCCACCTCAAACTTTCCTCTTAAAATATTCTAACATATTTCAGTAGTAAACATTATTAAAGCAGAGTATAAATCCTGTGTACTTCATGTAAATGGAATATATAAAAGAATTTTTTTAAATAGGAGACACCCCGTTAAATTCACTTAATATTAAAATAGTCTAGGAACCCAATGTTCTTCTCCTTGTCCCAAAACTAAAGCTCTCAGTTCTACAGTGAAAATCCAGGAAGCGATCAGACCAGTTTATTTGTCACAGATTGATTGGTTGCTAGGTTAAATTACACTGTATTTCATATACACAACTCGGGATGCCAAACATACCTAATATTCCATCCTGTTAATGAATTGGGCTGATGGACAGTGAGTGCCTCAAAGTCTCCCAGATGGTTTTTCATGACTAAAGTGGGACTAGGATTCCTAGTCTTCTGATTTCTAGGCAGGATTTAACCATTACACAAAGCTATCTTATATCACATCATATCATATCATATATCATATCATATCATATCATATCATATCATATCATATCATATTGAGAGACTTTGACATTTTAGAGTTGCTAAAATTTGAGCTCTCGAAGAGCTCAAACAAAGAATTGAAAGAAAATATTTCAACTTTGACTTGTGTTGAAATTCTGAGAAACAATGTAGGATACGTCTTCGTATCCTCTTGGCACTGTAAAAGAAAAAGAAATCTGCTTGCTGTTAACAAACAACAAAACATCTGGAAAATCCCAATGTTGATAATTCCTTCTTATACAGTTGGATCAAGTTAGACTTATATCTCTTATATCTCTAAGTCAAGTTAGAATAATAGCTGGCTTTATTAATTTTTTCTGTTCATCTTGAAACTTCACTCCCAAACAATAGCATACCCAGTTTCACATTTCCTGAGAAAATTGCCACTTTGTGGCAATAATATAAATACAGCTTCCTGAAAATTTTCTTGGCTCCAATCAGCTATTTTACTCAGAAGAAACAGGCCTCAAGGGCCATTCTTATAGGCAGCTGCTGTTTCTGATAATTCTTTGCAAATATATCCAGAAAAGGGTTTGATTGGTATTACTGTTTCACTTCTCAAAGACAGTTTGATAATGGTACATTTTGTATTTCCTTGGTCTAAGGTTTTTTTTTAACATGATGGTTCAGAAGCTGTATAAAAGAAATACTATTATACAAGTCAAGTTTTTCTGATGAATCTGAATTTAATTTTTTTGAGATTATTCTGAATGCATAGCAACATATGTGCTCATGTTAGTTAAATTATGAGAAATAAAAATTGAAACATTTGCTGGTCAAGCAATCCCATGGATTAGTGCAAGCATGAATTGAATGCTGAACATATGTACTCTGTATTTGGATTTCTGCATGAACTGAATGCTGTTCAGATATGGATATAGCCTGTTAAATCTCTCTGAAATTTATGAGACAAGACACAATTGCTTGGCCCAGAGGGTGGGTGGGTTAGACATTTGCCAAGAGTGCAATACACCCATGGAGAGGCAGATGCCATTCAACAGAATTCTCAGTTTGTAGTTATATGATTTAGAAAATAAGAATCAAGCAAATGCAAGGAGATGGTTGAACAAACTTTAAAGCCCATGTCACACTGAACCAACGGATGCAAAGAGGATGTAAAATGAACAAAAAAGCTTGCCATCCATTGGAAAACGCGATGTACTCACTGCCTCCGTTTTGCTTCCTCTCTATCCGTCCAGCATCCGTTTATGGACGTTTCATCCGCTCCAAAAGTTTTGGGCTGCCCAAAACTTTTGTGCGGAAAGTATCCAGTTCGTCCATTCTGCATCCGCTACGCATCCGCTACGCATCCGCTACGCATCCGTTACACATCTGTTACGCATCCGCTATATCCGCTAGGCATCCACTACGCATCCGCGCAACTCACATCCGCCCAGACGCAGGGAGGAAGCGGAACGGACGCAGAACAGATGCAGAATGGATGCAGAATGGATGCAGCATGGAAACAAAGCGTTTAAAACGGAAAAAAACGTTCGCAGAGGGGACCTATCTCGGATATTAAGGATGTCTAGAGGATGCCTAGAGGATGCCGAGAGGATGCAAAGGGACACCTATACTGCCAATAAAAAGGGGGAGCAACTCGCCTGCATCTCACTTTCAGAACAGCAGCCAAGCTGTGCAGACCTCTGCAGCCTTCATCTGACTCTTCCTCTTCCACAGCATCCAGTCATGTCCACTGTGGATTGTGACAAAGTCCTTTCGGCAGCCACCATCCTTCTGCAACAGTGCGAAACCATCTACAGGCTCTGTGAACTCTACTACGGGAAGAAAAGGAGCCACCCAAAAAAAGTCTGGGTCCGAAGATGGTTCGCCAGAAGAGCACAGTACGTACTTTACAATAAGCTGATGGTGGAGCTCAGGAGCGAAGACCCTCGGGCGTTCCAGAACTTCATGAGGATGCCTCCAGCCATGTTTGACAAAGTTGTGCAGCGCCTGACACCCAGGTTGACCAAGACAAACACCAGCTTCCCTCCCAGCCTGGAACCTGGGCTCAAGGTGCCACTCACTCTGCGCCACCTGGCCTCAGGGACCGCCTACAGGAGCATGCAGTACGGCTGGAGGGTGCCACCCAACACCATCAGCATTGTGGTCAGAGAAGTGGTGCAGGCCATCATCGAAGAATACAAGGAGGAGCTCCTCCAGTACCCCTCCACTGAAGAAGGCTGGAAGAAAGTTGCAGAGCAGTGGTATTAGAAGTGGAACTTCCCCCACACCGTTGGAGCCATCGATGGCAAGCACGTGGCCTGCAAAGCTCCAGCCAAGTTGGGGTCCACTTATCACAACCCCAAGGGCTTCTTCAGCATCATCCTCTTTGCCATGGTCGATGCAGACTACAAGTTCATGTACATCGATGCTTCAGGCAACGGGTCAGGCAACCTGCCCAGGTATACAACGCCAGTCACCTCAAGGAGGAGCTGGAAGGCAACCTCATGGTGGGCTTTCCAGATCCAGACCCATTGCCCAACGACAAGCAAGATGTGCCCTACTTCATCATGGGGGATGACGCCTTCTCCCTCACAACCTACCTCATGAAGCCCTACACCTCCAAATACCTCACCCGTGAAGAGAGGATCTTCAACTATAGGCTGTTCAGGGCAAGACAAGTGGTGGAGAATGCCTTTGGCATCCTGGCCAACAGGTTCCAGGTACTTCTCACCAACATGCAGCATAGCCCAGAGACCATGAGGAGGATCGTGGAAACTTGCTGCATCCAGCACAATCTCATGCACACCCGCTACCCAGTCTTGCAGAACAGGCTCGTGGACCTCCAACAAGGCAATGGGGACATGGAGCCTGGGGAATGGAGGCAAGGGCGAAACCTGATAGACACTGAGGATGTGCAAGGCCCCAACAGAGCCTCAAGTGAGGCGAAGAAGCAGCGCAACCTCCTGAAACACTGGTGCAACTCCCCAGCTGGAGCAGTGGAGTGGCAAGACAGGATGGTAAATGCTTAATGGATGCTTCCTTCAGCCTGTCTCATCACACAGATGAGATTGGGCCATGTATGTTTGGTTGGCCTACAATGAACAGGGCGTTTAATAAAGAGTTGTGTTTATGTTGACATGTGTGGATAATTATTACATTATTATTGATAATAAAGGGCCATAGGTGTGGCACCTGGGAGGGTGGACTATACAGTCCCACTATGCTTGCACTGGAGGTTTATCTATCCCACTGCTATCCTTACCCATCCCACAGCTATTACCCATCCCACAGGTATCCTAACCCATCCCAAAGCTATCCTTTCCCATCCCACAAGCATGCAAAGGCTTAAACCATTTCTAAAAGTTTCCCCCAAGACTTTATTAAAAAAAAGAAATGAAGCAAGTGTGTGAATCAAAGATAGACTTTATTAACAACAAGCTATAAAACAAAAATGATTATCTGGCACTCCTCTTGGTCGCTCAGTCTCAGGGGTGAAGGGTCCAGGTGCTGTGGAGTTGGCTGGTGCCCCAGCCCCAGAAGAGCAAGCCCGTGCTGCAGAAGCCCCAGCAGAACCAGAGTGAGGCCCAGGAGGCGGGATGGTAGCCCTGTCCCTCTTGCAAGGGCTGGCAGCAGATGGCTGAGGCTTGCTGTGCTTCCGCATGGTTGTGGGGTTGCTGGCTGGCAGGGAGGCTGGCAGGAACCAAGGTTGGCAGCAAGGCTGGCAGGGAGGCAGGCACCAAGGCTGGCAGGAAAGCTGGCACCAAGGCAGGCACCAAGGCTGGCAGGGAGGCAGGCACCAAGGCTGGCAGGAAAGCTGGCACCAAGGCAGGCACCAAGGCTGGCAGGGAGGCAGGCACCAAGGCTTGCAGGAAGGCTGGCAGGCAGGCAGGCACCAAGGCTGGCAGGCAGACATGAACCAAGGCTGGCAGCAAGGCTGGCACCAAGGCTGGCACCAAGGCTTGCAGGCAGACATGTAGGCAGGGCAGGCAAGGCAGCCAATCCGTCCGGCAGCAGGTCATTCCTCTGAATGGTGACCTGCTTCCGAGCTGCTTCCGTTATGTCCGTGGGGCTGACGCAATGCATCCTCCCCGCATGCGCAATTAACGCCAGGCATCCATTAGGCTTCCGCTCTGCATCCGCTGTGCATCCGCTGTGCATCCGCTGTTCATCCCCTTCATCCGTTCCGCGTCCGCTGTGCATCCGCTGTATCCATTCGGCGTCCGCTTTGCTGAGGCCCCCCGGAAGCCTAGCAGATGTGCCATCTGCTCCCATCCGCTTCCATCCGCTGGGCTTCCGTTCCGCATCTGCTTTGCATCCGCCCTGCATCCTCCCCGCGTCCGTGTTATCCGCTCCAGTTATGCAAATTTTTGCCCCTTTTGAGAGTGGATAACAACGGATGGAACATTTTGCTCATCCGTTGTGTCCTTTTTGCATCCGTTGGGCAGTGTGACATGGGTTTAAGACAGTGGAAGCAATTGGAGGTGCTAGCTGTATGAACTTTATTGTTTGATCTCTGTGTACAACCCCTGGTTGTAATTTCTTTATTATCTCTTTTAGGAGGTGAATTTTTCAAGGGGGGGATGCCTATCAGCTTTGGAAGCCATATTCCATACTGCTACATCGCCTGGGAGAGTGGAAGGAGTGTGATTTCAATTAAGTAGCTCTAAGTAGACAAAATAAAATTCTGTGTTAATTCAAGGTCATTTAGTATGACACAGGATGAAATAAGGATCTTACTTTTGGATGGATTGTGATTGGACCATGTGATGTGATGATGACCAAGGGGGGATGGGTTTATAGTTTGAGAAATTGTGGAAAGCCGGAAAAAAAATTAGTTTCAGGTTTCCACAGTTGTGCCAGGTGCTACTCTAATAAAGTTTTGAGATAAGTTTGTCTTGGAGTTACTGATTGGAATGGAGTTTTTGCTAGAATACTGGCACCTACTTTCAACTAAAAGAAACTCAGATATGATGACCATTTTAAAGAATTGTTGCACTTCACATCAACGTTTGGATCATAATCAAAGTCATGCAATACAATTCAAAATTATTTTAATTTATTGTTTGTATGCCATCAAGTCATTACTGACTCTTAGCAATTGCATATTTTTGTCAATGAATGACCTGTCCCTAACCTTCAGCGCTTCCAAAGGCACCTCAGCATCTTTACAACTGAGTTCATCCATTTTGTTGCTGGTTGTTCTCTTTTGTTCCATTTTTCCACCAGCTTCAGAGCCTTCTCTGAATCTCTGAGCCAGAGAGGTCTTTACATAATGTGTCTGAAATGGGATCAAACCTGGTCATTTATGCCTCAAGCAAGAAGTCTTAGTTAACATAAACTCCTAGGAAGTTGATTTTTTTTCCAGACTAGATTCTATGTAATAACATTTAATGTACCAGCTGGTCCGTAAATCATTATTTAGTTATTTCGGACCTTTCTTGGAAAGTAGTGCTTTATGCAGATCTGGGTATTTAGGAGCTCTTTAGCTATCCTAGTTTGGCCTGCTTGAGGTCAGTTGGAAATTAAAAATCAAATGCAAATAAGTGTACTGCAGAGGGTGGTGGAAGAAACCAAGTCACATCTGGCTCTGTACAGTCATTATGTTGTCCTTTGGTTGGCTGGTGGCCACAGGAGGGTGAGAAGAGAAAATGCTTTACAGCATTTGCACAGAGCTTGCCCCTTACGTGAAGCAGTGTGAAAAGTTGAAATGATGGAGTTTGAGGACATCAAATCAAGTTATATTGGTTTGACCCTCCACAACAATCTCAGTTTCTCATGTGACTCCTTGGGAAAATTAATTATCCACCCCTGGCTTAATGGATCCATTTGTGACATAAAACCTCAATTGTTTGCTACTTAGCAGACTCTGATAAGTTTTTAGCTAATTTAGTTTTAAAAAGTGGCCCTATTACATTAATCAATACTTAATGGCTATTAGCAGAAGATAAGATAACCTTTATTGTCATTTTTTTACTGTGAGCACACTGGCATACATTAAAAAGGAAATTCTGTTGCCTGTTGTCAAAAGAAAGTATATATCTATCCATACACATCCATACACATGTTATACACACACAGACACACACACACACACACACACATACACACACATACATCACTGTCCATTTTGAATGCATAGCGGAAAGAGGAAACTTGAGAGTTCACAAGGTTGATACTGTATGAAACAAAACTGTGGCTGAATGTAGATATTCTGCTTCACATACCACAAAGCCTCCTCCCAGAAGGTAACAAGGGAAGCAGATCATGAAGACAATGTGTAGGTCCCAGGCAATACTGCGGACCCTGCTTAAGCATCACTTACTTGTTATGTCCTGGATAAAAGAAAGTGAACTATCAATAATATTTTCTGCCATCTTCACCACTCTCTGCACCGTCTTCCAGACCAAAGCAATAATGCTTCCAAACCAGATAGTAATGTTATATGACTGGATGTTCTCAATCGTCTCTCTATAGAAAGTGGTAAGGACAGGGGAAGGAAGATGAACTTTTCTCATGCGACACAGAAAATGCAGGTGCTGCTGTGAAGCTTCACCAGTGTCTCACTGTTGAGCAACCAAGCTTGCTTACCTGTTAGCTGCACACCCAGAAACTTGATGCTGCTAACCACCTCCACAGATTAATACTGTGACTGTGACTGCATTTTCTGAAATCGACAATGATCTCTTTCATTTTTCTTAAGATGAGGTTATTTTTATTATACCAGGTTACCAAACCCTCTACATCCTTGTGGTAAGCACCCTCATTGTCATCTTGAATAAGGCCCACAACTGTTGTATTATCTGCATACTTCACAATAGGATTGTACAACAGTCATGGGTCAACAGGGTGAACAACAGTGGACTTAGCACATAGCCCTGAGAAGAACCTGCATTCAAGAAAATGGTGTTAGAAATATTAATCCCAACTTACACATACTGGGGCCTATCAATAAGAAAATCAAAAATCCAGTTACACAAAGGAGTATTAAAGTCTAAAAGGGCCAGTTTGTCTACAAGATGCTGAGGAATGATTGCACTGAATCACGAACTGGTCATCAAACAGCATTTGCACATGAGTGTGAATTTGTTTGCTTTATAAACATTGCAAAATCTTGAACTTTTATATCCAAAGTAACATGAACTTTTTAATGTTCAGGATTTCCTCCATTCTGTAGGAAAAAGAATAGCAGATTTTCAAGACACTGAAATGTCTTTCAGCTAATAATTTTGCATCGGTAGTTTTGATTAAGTAAACAGAATGACATTTAAAAATGTACTTAAAACATACTTTTCACTGTCTTTTATCTTAACTAATTATTTGGTAACATGTTTGTCTGAACATACATTCATTGGAGGTTTGTCACACACATACACGCATACACACACAGCTATTTTTCAGTTCTGCATATACTGAAGCTGATTGCGAATCTTGATTGGATGGTAAAACAGCAATTTCTGTCTTAAAATTTCCACCTTTCCACCCCTCATTTGCATGATTATGCAAGTACAAGATTCCTAAGGAATCATAAAATGTTGATGGAATATCTTCCATGCTGAAAGAGACTACACATGTTGGAAGGACTCTTTCTCACATTAAACAAATAGAGATTAGTGGCCAGTCTTCATGTGACAGGAAATAAAAATAAAACATAGATGGCTATTGAAAGTTGGCAGCGTTTAGTCAATCCTGACCAATTTTTAAAAAGCTGGACCTGGTTGAATGGGAGAAAAACCTAGAAATTTCAAGAGCTAGAGGCTAGATTGGGAAGTTGAAAAAAACTTATCTGAACACAATGGTATATGACCTTTAATTCTACAAAAGAAATTACGGGCACATATTTACTTAGTCATTCATAGCAGAATTTAGTTCAAAGTAATCTTTATTTAAGATATAAATTACTGTACTGTAAAGAGATGATGTCAGAGCAAACATGGGGACAATCTGGGAGTAATCTTATTAAAGGGACCTGAAGAATAAGGTAAATCCTCTGGTACATTAATGGCTGCGTGGGAGAATGAGCTGGGCAAATCTGAGAGTGAAGCTGGAGAAGTGGAGCTGAATTCATAGATCCAGCCCTTGATCTTTGGCCCATTTGAAAGATTTAATTACATCTATTTTCTGTATTCTTACTCATGTTTATGCTTATACCAATTGTTTTGTAAGCAATTGACAACTCAAATAAGTAAAATAAATAAATAGATTTTTAGTTTAAGATCAAAGGGAAGTGATTATACATAGCACGATCAAGGATGCATGCATCAACTAAAATTTTTCAAAAACACCATCATGCAACATATAAAGTAGATTCTGATATGCCATCCTCATGAGAATTAAAATGACTCAATAATTTGAAATATGCAAGAAGTTACCAAAACCACGGGCAGCATGACGTTTTTGTGTTATGTGTGCTCACTGAAAAGTATATTCATTTTGTTCTAATCTGGATTAAGCTACTGACTCCTAGTTATTTGCAAAACTGTTCTACTTCCTTTAAAAGTGGTTGCTTTTGTTTTGTCTGTTTTCTTTTTTTTTCCTTACACTGTTTTTTTCCCCTCTCATTTTAAAGTTTAATCATAAAATCACTTTTCCAGCAAGATGAGAGCCCATAGAGTGTTCAGAGACACTTAACGCAAAGATCAGCATTTGAGTCCTGCAAGAGGGAACAGCAAGCTTAATTGCAAGGGAGAAAAACAAGTACTTAGGTTTATGTTAATAGTTTGGGCAAAACCATTATTCGTGACAAACATATTCGGAAAGAGGGTAACTTCTTGGCTGCATAATTAGCATTGGTAAAGGTCTTCATTGATCTCTCTCATTTCTGAAATAAGTAGGGCTGCTTCCTTATCTTATTACATTGCCGCTTGATGAAATAGTAGAGAATGAATATAGCTCAACATTTACAAAAGAAATTCTGGAACAGAGCAACATTTCTTTCTTCTTTTTCTTATTGCTAGGTATTCTTTATTCATGATTCTTAGGAGAACTGCCTCTCAGCAAGATTGACCTGGATTGCATTCTGATTGTTCAAAAATGTCAGCAATTACCTTAAATGCAAGAAAAAAAGAAATTGCTTAAATCAGAATGGTGAATAGGATTGAAATGAATGACAGCCAAGAGATGGAACTGCAGATAGAAAATATAGAAAGTATTTGAATAGCTTTCAAAATTGTATTTTTCCCAGAAGCATTTTATTTGTATAACCATAAAATTTAAGGATTACATATATGAGGTATATGCTGTATAAATATTATTCTTCATATTTTCTAAATCATCAAAGGTTCATTATTGATTCACATTATCTACTTATCAATTATTGTTTAAATCTCACTTGTTCTCTAATTGAGTTCTGCACTTTACTTTTGCAATTGAATCTGGATGACTTCCTGTAACTCCAAAAAAGTGCCCAATGATGACTGAACACATTTTCTAGCCAGCAAATGTTCAGTTTTCTACAAACCAGTGTATTTTAACTCAAATAATACTGTGTGAAATTAAACTTTAAGTGTAGCTCAGCCAACAGGATTCCACAAGCAGAAGCAGCTCATCTTAAATTGTGGCCAACAGTTTCTGTTTATATATTTTAAATCCCAGAATACTATATAACAAACACATTTCACTGGTACATATCAATCTCTCTGCCTTACAATTTCATTGTATGTTTGTGTATGTATCTATATCTATAGATAGAGATGATATAGATATATATTGTAGATATAAATATATTGCAGATATTGTAGATATAGATATATTGTGTATATACTGTATGTGTATGTATGTATGTGTACATGCATATGAATGAATTAATGAATTAATTAATTAATGGGTAAATAAGCTGTGAAGCATCAGCCTGAAGCATAACTTGTATTTCAATTAATGTCTTTGAGAAAGGATGTTTTGAGAAAACAAAAATACATTGGAGGACTTCTTAAATCTTCTAATATATTAATAATTGATTTTTATCAAAGGCCTCCATAGCAATCATTTTATGGGAATTCACAACTCCCATACTGTTTACAGAATTCAAAAGGTGCCCTTGACATTTTTCTCAACACTTGCCTATTTTTTATTTGCTGACATGTAAATTAAGATCTTCCAGTGTTCTCTTTGAAAAAACATTAAATATAAAACTTAAGTTTAATGAAACAATGATCATGTAACTTAAATGTTTTTATTTTTTAAAAGGTATGATCCTTTCATTTCCTTTTCAGTTTGCAAGCACGTGTGATTTGCCAATTTCAAATAACCCATTTTCATAGAAAGTCATTACTTTTTTTGATGGTTCTCCATTTGATCTTTATCAAATTATATGGGGAACTGAAATGACAGTTCATCCCTGAGGAGAGAGAGGAATGAAGACATGAGATCATTCGAAGTATGGCCACACAATAAATTCAGCAATTACTTTCCCCAAATATGGACAACAATCTATTCAGATAATCCCTTTTAATTCTTCTAGGCAGGCTTTTGCTTGGAAAAGATATTCTCAAACTAAATAAATATGTGGAGATCGGAAATAGTCACTGATTCACCATAAAAAGATTATACATGTTCGGTGTTTGGTTTAAAGAAAACTAAAATGATTCATTCCCTGTACTTGTTTTACACATTTCTTCCTTGCAAAAATTATGATTGATCCAACAGAAATATATTTATAAATAAAGGAGAACATGGTTAATCTCTTTTGCTATATAAATGAAACATGTATTTAGCTTGATTTCCGTATATTCATGAATATCTACGGATGATTTTGTTTAAAATTCAATACTGGGAGAAAGAATATTTTCAGTGTGTCCTAACTAATATAAAATCTAGAAAGGGGACCAGAAAATAGCATACTACTATCTGGAAAATAAAGGAAAGTCTATACAGAAAATTTATAATAAAGAAAGTGATGCCTCCCACTTCCCCTTAGAGATATCCAGTTCCTTTAATTTTTGTCTGCAAAGCTCTTTTGAATTGGTTGAATTGGAGTAGAATTATTATGAGTTACATAATTCCTATTTCAGAATAAGGAGAGATCACTATTTTTCTTTTAATATGTACTTGAAAAGGCTACTCCATTTATGATTGTTCATGTTGATGCAGCTTGGTTACCTGGACAACAGAAAGTAAGAGCTGGAGTCCCAAAGGTACTTTTTCAAGAGGCAATTGAACTTTCTTATTTTTTTTTGAAGACGTTTTGCTTTTCATCCAAGAAACTTATTCAATTCTGACTGGATGGTTGGGAATAGAAGGATTTATATTTCTTGCAGACAACTGGTCATTTGCGTTCTTTCAGACACTCATTGAGGCCATTTGGAATTTTGTCTGTGAAAGGACTGTGTTGTGGAGCTGTTCTTTCTGCAGGATATTTTCTGCCCTGCGTTCTATTGTTGAACACAGGCACAGGCTGTTGGGAATGAGTCTGTGTTGTCTGCATCTCAAACTGAAGCACAGAATAGCTGTGTACTCAGGTGACTTTGAGGACTCAAACAAACCTCCAAGTGGTCTCAATGACTCTCTAAAAGAATGCAAATGGCCAGCTATCTATAAGGAATATAAATCCTTCCATTCCCAATCATCCACTCAGAGGATAGGCTTCTTGGAAGAGAAGCAAATCAGCTTCAAAGAAAAACAAGAAAATCAAATTGCCTCTTGAAAAAACACCCTTGGGACAACCAAGACCTGGATGACTGATAATCTCCATAGATATTAAGAGATGGAGTAAACAGTAAATATCTAATTTAAGGCCTAGGGATGATAATTAATTTCTTCTCATTCAAATTTCCCAACTTTTAAGCATAGTTGTCCTCTTTCTTGATTGATTGATTAATTTCTCACATTTACATAGCTACCCATCTCACAATCAAGGGATCTGGGTGATTTAAAACAACAACAATCATAAAATCCAAAAGTTAAAATAAGCCTACAATTTTAAAAAAATATCAGCAATATTATTAAAAACCATGCAGCCATTTCATCAAATCACAATGGCCTTGAGATTTCTAGGCCTAATGAAACAGCCGTGCTTTCATGGACCTTTTTTGTATCATAATCCTGTGAGTTTGATTTATAATTTTTTTAAAATTTGTAAAAAAGAATTAAAATATTTTTTTGAAAATAATTTAGGTAAAAGTGCTGATTTAAGAATGGCTTGGTATGCATATAAAGCTTGTATAAAGGTTATTTTATACAACATAACAGTGAACTTAAAAAGAAGAGACAAGTTTGGATGAACTTGGATAAACTCGTTTGGATAAACTAGTTTGAATGAAATAAAGCAAAAAGAAGTAGAACCGAGGAAATTTCCAGAAAAGGCACGTATTTTTCAACAGATTAACTTTTTACAATGAAGATTATCTATGTTAACAATAAAAGAAATGGAAATAAAAACAAATAATGCAAAGGAAAAAACTTTTGAGTTTGTACATAAACCAGTAGAGTGGATAGCTATGAATCCAAAAAGAAAAAGACAAGATAATTTTGACATTATACAGGAAAGATACTATATTAATGGATAATGTGGTTTGCCAAATGCCTTATGGCTTCCTGGCACTATGTTTGTAGTAGATCTCAAGACATCAATTTCACTTACATTTGTTCTATGAAACACTAAGAGAACTAAATGATCTATGATAATAGCCAAAGTCCCCACTGGCTTGAGAAATCTGAAGGCTGCAATTGCAATTTATTTGGAGAACATCAAATTGGAGAAAGCTATCTATGACAATCCACCCCATCCTTGGTTTCTTCAAAATACTGTTCAGTCCATTTGCTCAGTTTTCAAAGTCACCCTTATTTCCTTATGTTCTTTTCCTATTGCCTGCATGACAGTCCCACTAGAATTGGATGGTCAATAAATTTAAATAAATAAAATGAGAGAACTGAAATTTAGGTCTTAATTTAACTACATATTATTTCATTCTTGAACTCTTATTAAACAACTTGAAACAAGATTGTGGTTGTTTTCATTTTTGCATAACTTGAAATGCAGAAAATACACATGATGGGAGGGTGTGTGTGAAATCTTCTAAACAATACATATGGAAGAGAGAAGCTCCAAAATTGGAAGTGAGGAAGAGACAGGGGAAACATTTGGCTTGAACCAAGAAGTAAGGTAGGAGAAGTGTTTTTGCCAAGAAGAAACACACTGTTGACAAACTCTAAAGGTAACATCAAAGAGGTACAAAACATTTGTATGGGAATATCCTTGAGCACCTCCTCTTGACTTAATCTCACAACGCTGAAATTACAGGCTGATTTTGGAGTTGAGTCAATGACAACTGCTTTTCAGTGCTATCCAACAAATAACATGATGGGGGCTGCAGACAGCAAGTCTATAAAGCTTTCCTAAAAGCTTGTAACCATCCAGGCCTGTCAGATCCCAGTTAAATTTGGGATGTGATTTAGGTATTGACTTACGGCCCTGGTATAATATGGGACTGGCTCTCTCTAGTGGTTTCTGCCTGACCGATAAGATCGGGGAGGATTGGTTTGCTCAAGATCCTATCTGGAAAATAGTACTATTTTACAGGACCTTGAGATGGACCTATAATGCTGTCTGAAACAGTATTCCCCAAAAAGTATGAATGGCGCGAACTCTGATTTGTTTTCAGAAAAAAATATAAAGAAAGAAAATCAGCAGACTCTGTGACAGGCTAGTTTGTGAAGAAAAATAAATAAACTCTAGCAGGCTACAAGATAGTTGATTTGAGTTCTGGTGTTAATTTTATATTGTTTTGGAAGAGATCATATATGTCAATAATACTATTATTTGTTATTATTGTCTCTTTTTAAAAATTCCAATAATTTATATGTTATAAACTTCTAAGTGGCAATTAAAGCGATCTCGACATTTTGTAAAACAAACTAACAATCCATTTCAAAGGATTATGGAGCCACGGCAGAAAAGGTCCCATTCCTTAAGGGTTAATTTAATAACTCTCAAGATAGTTGTGCACGAGAAACTTTTGTAGATAAATCTTTGGATAACTAAAAAACAAACGAAGACTTTAAAATCTAAAAATGCTTTTCATAAAATCCACCAGTGAACAATCTACTTTCTGTAGTATAGATGTTATAATATCGTACCCCACCCATATTCAAATATATACCTGGTTCCTTAAATGAAACACACAATCCTAAAACTAAAAAAAAAAGATGTTGTTCCTGCATAGAGGCTGATATAAAAAATAATTGGCAATTCCAGAACATCTGCCTAGTTTTGGCTAAGTTTTTGGCTAAGTTAATACTAGGCCCAGTCCCACTGCACTTACGGATGCAAAGAGGATGTAAAACATAAAAAACAGCTTGCCATCCGTTGGAAAACGCTATGCATCCATTGTGTACTCACTGCATACGTGTTTCATACGCTCTATCCGTCGAGTATCCATCCACTGCAATTTCATCCATGCAAGAAGTTTTGAGCTGCACAAAACTTTGTGAACGGATGAACTTTCAACCACGTACGATGTACATCCGCGACATATACGGGCAACAAACATTCTATGTCTGTTATCATCCATTAAACGTCCGCTGTATCCTCTCTGCATCCTCTGGACATCCCCTCAACTCACATCCACTGCAGCTGAAAACGTAAAGAGGGAGGAAACGAAAGGTACATGGAACGTCTACATAGCGTTAGTAGCACAGAAATAGAAAGGATGTAAGCATATGCATCTCATATATAAAGTATTAAAAATGGACAAAACGTTTGTATCTGGGATGTATCTCATATATTTAGGATGTCTGGAGTATGTCTAGAGTATGTGGAAGGATACCTAGCGGACAACCGATATTTCCTATAAAAAGGGGGAGGAAATCATCTGGATCTCATTATGAGTAGAGCAGCCGTGGTGTACAGACCTCTTCACCCTTAGTCTTGGTCATCCACATCATCAATTGTTCTCCATCATGGATCATGACACAGTCCATATGATAGCTGCGCTCATTCATCACCAGAACCAAAACCTGTTCAGACTGTATCAAGTTTTACACAGGAGAAGAAGGAGACGTCCAAGAGCTGTGTGGGTCCAAGGATGGATAGTGAGAAGAATGGAGTTTGGACTGCATGACCAGTTGATGGTGGAGCTGAGGAATGAAGACCCTCATGCATTCCTTCACTTAATGAGGATGCCACCAGCCATGTTTGATGAACTTGTAGAGAGTCTGAGACCCAGGTTGACCAAGCCTAGCACCAACTTCGATCCCAACCTGGACCCTGGACTGAACGTGGCACTGACTCTGCGGCACCTGGCCTCTGGAACCACACACAGAAACATGCAGTATGCGTGGAGGGTGCCACACAACAGCATCAGCAAAGTAGTCAGAGAAGTGGTGCAGGCCATCATCGAAGAATACGTGGAGGAGCTCCTCAGGTGCCCCACCACTGAACAAGGCTGGAGAAAACTTGCAGAAGAGTGGTATCAGAGGTGGAACTTTCCCCACACACTTGGAGCCATAGATGGGAAGCACGTGGCCTGCAAAGCTCCAGCCAACTCAGGGTCCACCTATTACAACTACAAGGGCTTCTTCAGTATCATCCTCTTTGCCATGGTTGATGCTGACTACAAGTTCATGTACATTGATGCTTCAGGCAACGGGTCAGCTTCAGATGGCCAGGTATACAATGCAAGTAACCTCAAGGATGGGGTGGAACGCAACAACATCATGGGTTTTCCAGATCCAGACCCCCTACCCAATGACACACAAGATGTGCCCTACTTCATCATTGGTGATGACGCCTTCTCCCTCAGAACCTACCTCATGAAGCCGTACAGTTCAAGATACCTCACCCGTGAAGAGAGGATCTTCAACTACAGGCTGTCCAGGGCAAGACGAGTGGTGAAGAACGCCTTTGGCATCCTGACCAACAGGTTCCAGATATTTCTCAACACTATGCAGCATCACCCAGAGACTATGAGGAGCATTGTGGAAGCTTGCTGCATCCTGCACAATCTCATGCGCCCCCGCTACCCAGTGTTGCAGAACAGACTTGTCGACCGTCAACAAGGGAATGGGGACATGGAGCCTGGTGAATGGAGGCAAGGGCAAAACCTGATAGACACTGGATGTACAAGGCCCCAACAGAATTTCACATGAAGGGAAGAAGCAGTGCAACCTCTTGAGACACTGGTGCAACTCCCCAGCTGGAGCAGTGGAGTGGCAAGACAGGATGATAGATGCTTAATGGATGCTTCCTTGAGCCTGTCGCATAACACTGATGAGATTGTGCCATGTATATTGAGTGGTCCTAAAATGAATAGGGCATTAATAAAGAGCTTTGTTTATTTTAAAATGTGTTGATCAATGAATAAATTGTTATTGATAATAAAGGTCCATATGTGTGGCAGCTGGGATGGTGGACCATACAGTCCCACTATGCTTGCACTGGAGGTTTATCTATTCCACAACTATCCTTATCTATCCCACAAGCATGCAAAGGCTTACCCATTTTTTCAAAGTTTTCACCAACACTTTATTAAGTAAAAAAAATGAACCAAGTGTCTTAAGCAAAGATAACCTTTATTAACTGTCTTAACTTTATGACTTTATTAAATAAGCAAAATGAACCAAGTAAACTGAATTAAGTGTGCTAAGCAAAGATAACCTTTATTAACTTTCTTAGGTAAACTTTATGACTTTATTAAAAAAGCAAAATGAACCAAGTAAGTCTTAAGCAAAGATAAACTTAACAAGTAAACAATTCAGTCTCTGACACTATTCTCAGTCACTCTGAGTCATGTCCATGGTCTCAGCTTTTAAGTGGGCAGGGACTGTGGAGGTGGCTGTGGCTTGAGTGCTGGTCTGAGGCACCATTGGGGTGCTTGGCCCTGAGGGTACAACAGGGGATGGTGTGTTCAGGAAGCTGTCTGAGAGCTGACTTAGTCCTGTGAGGTTGAGAGGCCCTTCATCAAGGACTTGAGATGTCAGGACCAATACTGATTACAGATTGTCCGTTGACAGGCTTGGCTGTGGGGTGGAGAAAGGAGGAGTGTAGTGGGGCTGTCTGGTCTGCAGCTGGGTGAGGAGTGGCGTCTGTAGCATGCAATGAACCTGGGCCTGGACTGGGAAGTTCTGCTTGTGCTGTGGGAAGTCCTGGTAGTCGTAGCCTTGGTAGGCGAGGGGCTCCTGAAAGCCATGGAAGGGCTGTGACATCACCTGGGGTGGAGGAGCAGACCTGGACTGGGTAGCTTCAGCTGGGCCTTGAGGGTTGTGCAGAAGTGCTGTGATCTTCTGCTTCATCACCTGGTACTGGGCCTCGGGCAGGTCCTTCAGGGTCTGGCTCACATAGGTGATGAAGGTGTTCTGGCTTGAGGATGCTCTGTCTAAGTGGACCAGCTGAGAGAGAAATTCTGTGCTGGTCTTCATTGTGTCCCTGATCTCCAACAGCACACTGTGGTCCTGGCCCTCCAGTCTGCCTCTCTGCCTGCATCCTGTGGAGCTGGGGGTGGAGGTGGGGGAGGGTTGGACTCTGGTGGCTGATGCTTCTTCTTCCATTTGTGACAGCAGGGCATCATCCTCCACGGGATCCTCCAAGTCTATCGGCATGGGGAGTGCAGCTGTCGGGGGGGTCTCTGCTATGGGGCCCTCTGAAGACACCTGCCTGGACAGGGTAGCTGGCTCCTAGCTGGAAGAGGACTGGCTGTCTGTGGGCTGTCTGAGGGAGAGGGGTCTCAGAGGGGCTGCTCCTCGGTGGCAGATCTCACCCTCCAGGAAACTGCACTTGGTCATGATGTACATCTCCCATTCAGTGAGCTTGACAGCGGCCTGCCCGGAAATCTTGAGGTGTAGTTTGCCATACCAGGTGTGCATGTGCTTCCACCATCCAAGGAGGACTTCTGCAGTGTACCCCAGGCTCTCTACCTTGTCTCTCCAAGCTGCCTGCTTCTTCTTGGTGTCCCGATACAGTCTGTGGCCCTTTCTCCAGAGGTACTTGTTCTCCCTCAGCCATTCCAGCACCTCATCCTCATGTTCCTCAGAAACAGTGTACTGTTTCCTCTCTCCCTTCTCCTTCCCTTGCCTCTTCCTCCCTCTGGCAGGGGCTTCAGCAGGGCCTCCAGGGGCTTGAGCAGCAGGGCCTTCAGCAGCAGGGCTTTGAGGGCCTTGGGGATGGTCCACCACAGCAGCAGCAGCAGCAACAGCAGCAGCTTCAGAGTCAGTGCCAGGGGGTGGGATGCTGGTTCTGGCCTTCTTGCCAGGGCTGGAACGAGTAGGCACCGGCTTCCTCTTCTTGCCTGACCGATGAACCATGGTGTTCCTGCTCGATGTATGTGGCAGCACGTCTTTCCTCTGTATGCTGACTGCATGCATGCTGCATCCTTTTATATCTGTGGAGCTGACGCAATTCATACTCCCCTCATGCGCATTGAACGCTTTGCATCTGATATACATCTGTGCGGCATCCGCTTTATTTCCTATAGGTGTCCGTGATGCATCTGCTTCATCCACTATGCATCCACCTCTTCCACTTTGCGTCCACTTCAAAATTCTCCCCCGGAACCCCTTCGGAGGTGTCATCTGCTTCCATCCGCTTTCATCCGCTAGGCTTCCTATGAACATCTGTTTAACATCCCCGCTACATACTACCCACGTCCGTTCTTTTCCGTTCTTTTCTGTAATGTTTATGCAAATTTTTGCCACTTTTTGGAGCGGATGATAACGGATGGAGCCACTCCCGAAATTTTGCTCGTCCGCTGTGTCCTTTATGCATACGTTTTGCATCCATCGGCCAGTGGGACCGGGCCTTAAAGTTGCTGTGAAACACCATATTTCCTGATAGCCTTTTTACACTATTTATATTTCTAATTTCTGAAAGCTGGGAGGCCATTCAATTATAGTTTTTCCACTGTAATTTTTCCTGTTCCTATTTCTTAAATCAGGACTTAGTCTGACACCAAGATGTACTTAATCTCATCTCTGTAAATTTGATGTGGTCAGGAAACACAAAGTATTTTGTGAAGACAAGAGTGGCTTAATAAATATTATATGCCAGATGGAAGTACAGTTTCACTCCTGTTTTATAAAAGTAGATGCAATTAGCTAAACTACTTGGAAAATACATACAACGCAAATGTATTCAGGATTCATTAACCCATAACAAAAAAATAAGTCAAACAAAAAGTATTATTGGCAATCTGTGGCTAAATTTATGGTAATAAAAGGTCTGGGAGAATTTACAGATACAGCATTCACCCAGGAAGCCCTTGATGTTGGATGTTGAAGCCCCTGAATCCCAAAGCAGTAATTGCAAACAACATTTCTCTTGTTGAAGCCTGTTATTGACAAAAATATACTGGCCACTTCCAATAAAGTAAATGATGATGCCTCTGAAAGAATTTTCTGATGATGTTTTTTAAATGCATATATTTATTTAATCATATTTTCAATGAAAACTTATTCAATTATGACAATATCTAGTTTTATTAATGATATAGTTGTTTTGTAAACAGCCCATAGTTTACAAATGCAGCAGTTAACCTCCAAAATAGAACTTCACCCTCCACATTGAAATTGACCAGCAGTTTCTTTTGTCGCCCAAGAGCATGTTCTGGGAGTTAAGCTCCACACACTTCAAAGAAACTGAGTTTGAGAAACACTGCACTCTGTAATATGCCTTCAATAGGTTCACACAAATTTAAAAGTACTTAAATCATCCAAGGTCTACCAAAAGAGTGATTCAGTCCATCTGTATCCATTCTGAGTCATACAAAATCCTTTGTTCAGATATACCTACAGTAGAAACATTATTCAACAGATCATGTTATGAATCCAACTAAAATATACATTAATGAATTGATAGAATGATGTTTATTAATGTATAGGATTGGTAATATTCTATCCTACTCTAATTTCTAATACTGTAAGTTTCTTTCAAGCCTATGTTACTTCCAGTTATGCTTCTCTGTGCATTTAAAGTCTCCCCTATTCAGATTTCACTGTCAGAGGAACTTCCAGGAAACCTTCTGCCTTGAATTTTTTTATTTTTTGCAAGTGCAAAACACAATAAAGTAGAATTTCAGGAAAATCACCACATGTTTATATATCTGGTTCCTTAAGGTTAGGTCACACTGGCCGACGGATGCAAAACGTATGTAAAAAGGACACAGCGGATGAGCAAATTTTCCATCCGTTGTTATCCGCTCTCAAAAGTGTCCCAAATTTGCATAAACAGAGCAGACAAGGAACGGACGAGGGGAGGCTGTAGCGAGGATGTAAAGCAGATGTTCGTAGAAAGCCTAGCGGATGGAAGCGGATGGAAGCGGATGACGCATCTGCAGGGCTTCCGGGGGAGAACAACGAAGCGGACACATAGCGGAAGGAGCAGATGCGTAGCGGATAACGCGGATGCATCACGGATGCCGAGAGGATGCATAGTGGATGCCTAGTAGATGCAAAGCGTTCACTGCGCATGCAGGGAGGATGAATTGCGTAAGCTCCGCGGATATAAAAGGAGGCAGCTCGCAAGCAGGTCACCATTCAGAGGAAAGACCTGCTGCCAGAGACATCTTGAGAGAACACCATGGGGAAGAAGAGGAAGCCTGTGCCTACTCCTGCCAGCCCTGGCAAGAAGGACAGAACCACCATCCCACCCTCTGGCGCTGACTCTGAAGCTGCTGCTGCTGCTGCTGCTGCTGCTGCTGCTCCTGGTGCTCCTGGTGTTGCTGGTGCTTCTCCTGCTGGTGCTGCTGGTGCTTCTCCTGCTGCTGGTGCTGCTGCTGCTTCTCCTGCTGCTGGTGCTGCTGCTGCTTCTCCTGCTTCTGGTGCTGCTGCTGCTGGTGGTGGTGGTGCTTCTCCTGCTGCTGCTTCTCCTGCTGCTGGTGGTGTGGTGGACCAGCCCCAAGGCCCTCAAAGCCCTGCTGCTGAAGGCCCTGAAGCCCCTGCCAGAGAGAGGAAGAGGCAAGTCAAGGAGAAGGGGGAGAGGAAACAGTACTCCATTTCCGAAGACCATGAGGAGGAGGTGCTGGAATGGCTGAGGAGAACGAGTACCTGTGAAGGAAGGGCCACAGGCTCTATCACGACACCAAGTGGAAGCAGGCAGCATGAAGAGAGAAGGCGGAGAGCCTGGGCTACACTTCAGATGTCCTCCTGGGGTGGTGGAAACATATGCACACCTGGTATGGCAAGCTGCACCTGAAGAAATCCGGGTAGGCCACTGTCAAGCTCACTAACCGGGAGACCTATGTCATGGCCAGGTGTAGCTTCCTGGAGAGTGAGATCTGCCACCGAGGAGCAGCCCCTCTGTCAACCCTCTCTCTCAGACAGCCCACAGAGAGCCACTCCTCTTCCAGCCAGGAGACAGCTACAGTGTCCAGGCAGGTATCTTTGGAGGGCCCCACGACAGAGACCTCCCCGACAGCTGCACTCCCCATGCCAGAGGATGTGGAGGATCTCAGATGGAGCAAGAAGAAGCAGCCACCAGAGACCAAGCCACCCCCACCCCCAGCTCCACCTCCACAGAAAGCAGGCAGAGAGGCAGACCGGAGGGACAGAGCCACACTGTCCTCTTGGAGATCAGGGACACAATCAAAGCGAGCACAGATCTCCTCTCCCAGCTGGTCCACTTTGACATACCATCCTCCAACCACAAGCCCTTCATCACGTACGTGAGCCAGACCCTCATGGACATGCCTGAGGCCCAGTACCAGGCGATAAAGGAGAGGATCACAGCTCTTCTGCACCACCCTCCAGGCCCAGCTGAACCTGCTCCTACCCACTCCAGGTCTGCTCCTCTATCCCAGGCGATGTCACAGCCCTTCCACGTATTTCAGAAGCCCCTCACCTACCAAGCCTACCACTACCAGGACTTCCCACAGCAGAGGCAGCCCTTCCCAGTACACACCCAGGTTCCTCAGACACCACAGATGCCACAGATGCCTCAGCTGACCCAGCTGCAGACCAGACAGGCCCTCTACACTCCTCCTTCCTCCACCCCACAGCCAAGCCCTTCCTCAGAACATCTGTCATTAGTCTTGGGCCTCATATCCCCGGTACTTGAGGAAGGGCCTCTCAACCTCACAGGACTGAGTCAGCTCTCTGAGAGCTTCCTGCACACACCATCTCCTGTTGTACTCTCGGGGACAGGCACCCCAATGGCGCCTCAGACCAGCACTCCAGCCACAGCCACCTCCACATTCCCTGGTCCCTTTACATCTGAGACCATGGGCACGCCTCAGAGTGACTGAGAAGGGTGCCAGAGATTGAGTTGTTACCTGCTCACTTTATCTTTGCTTAAGACACTTTACTTGGGTCTTTTCCTTTTTAATAAAGTCATACACTTTGTTATTAAAAAAGGTTATCTTTGCTTCACACACTTGGTTCATTTTTTTTACTCAATAAAGTGTTGGGGAAAACTTTGAAAAAAGGGTTAAGCCTTTGCATGCTTGTGGGATTAGTAAGGATAGCTGTGGGATGGATAGCTGTGGGATGGGTAAGGATAGCTGTGGGATGGATAGCTGTGGAATGGGTAAGGATAGCTGTGGGACAGATAAACCTCCAGTGCAAGCATAGTGGGACTGTATGGTCCACCCTCCCAGCTGCCACACATATGGCCCTTTATTATCAATAACAATGTAATCATTGATCAACACATTTCAACATAAACAAAACTCTTTATTAATGCCCTGTTCATTTTAAGGCCACTCAACATACATGGCACAATGTCATCAGTGTGATGAGACAGGCTGAAGGAAGCATCCATTAAGCATCTACCATCCTGTCTTGCCACTCCACTGCTCCAGCTGGGGAGTTGCACTAGTGTTTCAGGAGGTTGCGCTGCTTCTTCCCTTCACGTGAAGCTCTGTTGGGGCCTTGCACATCCACAGTGTCTATCAGGTTACGCCCTTGCCTCCATTCACCAGGCTCCATGTCCCCATTGCCTTGTTGGCGGTCCACAAGCCTGTTCTGCAACACTGGGTAGCGGGGGCGCATGAGATTGTGCAGGATGCAGCAAGCTTCCACGATGCTCCTCACAGTCCCTGGGTGATGCTGCATGGTGTTGAGAAATACCTGGAACCTGTTTGCCAGGATGCCAAAGGCGTTCTCCACCACCCGTCTTGCCCTGGACAGCCTGTAGTTGAAGATCCTCTCTTCACGGATGAGGTATCTTGAAGTGTAAGGCTTCATGAGGTAGGTTCTGAGGGAGAAGGCGTCATCACCCACGATGAAGTAGGGCACATCTTGTGTGTCATTGGGTAGGGGGTCTGGATCTGGAAAACCCATGATGAGGTTGCATTCCAGCCCACCCTTGAGGTCACTGGCGTTGTGTATCTGGGCATCTGAAGCTGACCCGTTGCCCCTATATGAACTTTTTTCCGTTTTAATGCTTTATATCCGAGCTGCATCCACTTTCATCCTTTCTACATCCGTGCTACTCATGCTGTGTGGACGTTCCATGTACCTTTCGCTTCCTCCCTCTTTCCGTTTTCCACTAGAGTGGATGTGAATTGCGCGGATGCCCAGAGGATGCCGAGAGGATACATCAGATGTGTTACGGATGACAACAGACATAGAACGTTTGTTGCCCGCATGTGTCACGGATGTACATCATACGCGGCGGAAAGTTCATCCGCTCAAAAAGTTTTGTGCAGCTCAAAACTTTTTGAGTGGATGAAATAGCAGTAGATGGATGTTTTACGGATAGACCGTATTAAAGACGTACGCAGTACGTGACTACACAATGGATGCATCGCGTTTTCCAATGGATGGCAAGCTTTTTTGTCCATTTTACATCCTCTTTGCATCTGTTGGTACAGTGTGACATGGGCTTTAAATCTGTTTCATTCTGTGTTTCAGATAAAGAAGAGCAGATATTTTCACTTCTAATTTTCCATATGCTACATTGGATGTTAAGCCTGGCAATTCTGCAAAGATTTGATAATCCAATCAATCTAAAAGAAAAAGAAAAGTGTCACCAGAGAGACCAGAATTGCTTCAAATCCTGCCAATATTTTTTCCTGTGTGTTTAGATTACCTTCAAAGCTATACAACTATTGTGAGTTCAATTTTCAATGTCTTAAAGGAAAAAAAAAAGAACATTCACAAATATTATTTTGCCTCTCAATGGACTATTTCTTTAAAAAAAAAAACCTTAAGCTGTGGTCACTCCCAAAAAAGTTCTTCTGAACTGAAACGGTACATGCATCTGCATGAGGAGAAAACCTCATATTAAAAGCTGAATATATTTTCCTGCCTTTATAACTCATTTTCACATCTCCAATCTTATGGAATGTAAATGCTTAGCACTTTTGCAAAACCAATGAAACCCAGAATTACTAATTAAATATCTTGCTTCAAGTGATGTTATTATATGTCTATGCTACTGACATAGTTAATAGGATTAGCAAAGGAAATAAAAAAAAGTTTTACTTGTAACTATATTTCATCATAAAATTCTGAGTGAGAATGTTTACTCTTCTTGTGGTTGACAAGAGTAACACATCAGCCTCTAAAGACAAACAGGCAATTTGGCTCCTGTGGTTGATATTACAAAATGTAGATGAGTGTTTTCCTCAGTGAAATATATGAAGATTGTTATTTCAAAAATATATTTTATTCAACATACAAAAAAATAGGTGTCAAATCTGGAAAATCTACAGCAAAAAGCTTTAGATGAACTCTGTTTCTATACAACAATAAACCTGTTCTTGGTCATGTAGACAGAATATCAGACAATCATAAAGGGTTTTTATGATCCGGACTTTCAAAATCTGTGTCACATTAATATCTTGAGTCAATTTCTAATGAAGCAAAATAAAATGAAATTAAGATGTTGGGTTTACCATGGCATATCTGAAGGAGTGTGTCTCTCCTGTGGTGTTGAAGAGGGGGGAAAAAACCAAGTCCCTTATCCTTTTTAAGGAGTGGAAATCATGTTCTTTGCTTTGAGTCAAATTTGTTTTAATTGCACAAGGAGAATTTGAGGGTCTGCCCTCTAACAAGGAACAAGGAAAAGCTTAGTCAGCAATCCTGTTTCCATGAACTACTGCAGCATCCAAACCCACTAAATTTTGAATTCCCTAAATAGTTTTAATTTAGCAAGCATTTGCAATTTTTCAGCTTCCCTATTCTTGCATCTGTTCCTTCATATTCCATTTCTGCTTCATCCAGCTACAGGAGCTTTTCCTTATACTTGAGCTTCTTTACACCTTACATTGGTTTTTGGAAAGCTGAAAACAATTTAAGCCCCTGTCACACTGCACCAACGGATGCAAAGAGGATGTAAAATGGAGAAAAATACTTACCATCCGTTGGTTAACGTGATGCATCCGTTCTGTACTCACTGCCTCCGTTTTTCACCCTCTCTATCCGTCCAGCATCCGCTTATTGACGTTTCATCCGCTCAGAAAGTATTGAACTGCTCAAAACTTTTGAGTGGAAAATGTATCCAATGCGTCCATTCTGCATCCACTAGGCATCCGCTAGGCATCCGTTATGCATCCGTTATGCATCCGCTATATCCGCTAGGCATCCGCTGCGCATCCGTGCAACTCCATCTGCTCCAGCGGTAAACGGACTCAGGGAGGAAGCGGAATGGACGTAGAACGGATGCAGAACGGATGCCTAGCGGATGCAGAACTGAAACAAAGCATTTAAAATGGAAAAAACGTTCGCAGAGGGGACCTATCTCAGATATTAAGGATGTCTAGAGGATGCCTGGAGGATGCAAAGGGACACATAGTGGAAAACCTATACTGCCTATAAAAAGGGGGAGCAACTCACCTGGATCTCACTTTCAGTCCAGCAGCCCTGCTGTGCAGACCTCTGCAGCCTTCATCTGGCTCTTCCTCTTCCACAGCATCCAGTCATGTCCACCGTGGATCGTAACAAACTCCTTTTGGCAGCCACCATCGTTCTGCAACAGTGCGAAGCCATCTACAGGCTCTGTGAACTCTACTACAGGAAGAAAAAGAGGCAGCCAAGAAGCGTCTGGGTCCGAAGATGGATTGCCAGAAGAGCAGAGAACGGACTGTACAACAAGCTGATGGTGGAGCTGAGGAACGAAGACACTCGTGCATTCCAGAACTTCATGAGGATGCCTCCAGCCATGTTTGACGAAGTTGTGCAGCGGCTGACACCCAGGTTGACCAAGGCAAACACCAACTTCCGGCCCAGCCTGGAACCTGGGCTCAAGGTGGCACTCACTCTGCGCCACCTGGCCTCAGGGACCACCTACAGGAGCATGCAGTACGGCTGGAGGGTGCCACACAACACCATCAGCATTGTGGTCAGAGAAGTGGTGCAGGCCATCATCGAAGAATACATGGAGGAGCTCCTCCAGTGCCCCACCACTGAAGAAGGATGGAATAAAGTTGCAGAGCAGTGGTATCAGAGGTGGAACTTCCCCCACACCGTTGGAGCCATCGATGGCAAGCATGTGGCCTGCAAAGCGCCAGCCAAGTCGGGGTCCACTTATTTCAACCACAAGGGCTTCTTCAGCATCATTCTCTTCACCATGGTTGATGCTGACTACAAGTTAATGTACATCGATGCTTCAGGCAACGGCTCATCTTCAGATGCCCAGGTATACAACACCAGTCACCTCAAGGAGGGGCTGGAACGCAACCTCATCATGGATCTTCCCAGATCCAGACCCCCTGCCCAACGACATGCAAGATGTGCCATACTTCATCATGGGGGATGACGCCTTCTCTCTCAGAACGTACCTCATGAAGCCGTACAGTTCAAGATACCTCACCCGTGAAGAGAGGATCTTCAACTATAGGCTGTCCAGGGCAAGACGGGTGGTGAAGAACGACTTTGGCATCCTGGCCAGCAGGTTCCAGATACTTCTCACCACCATGCAGCATGACCCAGGGACTATGAGGAGCATTGTGGAAGCTTGCTGCATCCTGCACAATCTCATGCACACCCGCTACCCAGTGTTGCAGAACAGACTTGTTGACCATCAACAAGGGAATGGGGACATGGAGCCTGGTGAATGGAGGCAAGGACGTAACCTGATAGACACTGTGGATGTGCCAGGCCCCAACAGAGCTTCACGTGAAGGGAAGAAGCAGCACAACCTCCTGAGACACTGGTGCAACTCCCCAGCTGGAGCAGTGGAGTGGCAAGACAGAATGATAGATGATTAATGGATGCTTCCTTCAGCCTGTCTCATCACACTGTATGTTGGGTGGGCCTACAATGAACAGGGCATTTAATAAAGAGTTGTGTTTATGTTGACATGTGTGGATCAATGATTACATTGTTATTGATAATAAAGGGCCATAGGTGTGGCACCTGGGAGGGTGGACCATCCAGTCCCACTATGCTTGCATTGGAGGTTTATCTATCCCACAGCTATTACCCATCCAAAAGGTATCCCTGCCCATCCCACTGCTATCTTAACCCATCCCTCAAGCATGCAAAGGCTTAAACCATTTCTAAAAGTTTCCACCAAGACTTTATTAAAAAAAAGAAATGAAGCAAGTGTGTGAATCAAAAATAGACTTTATTGACAACAAGCTATAAGACAAAAGTAAGTCTTTGGCACTCCTCTTGGTCGCTCAGTCTCAGGGGTGAAGGGTGCAGGTGCTGTGGAGGTGGCTGGTGCTGGAGTGCTTGTCTGAAGTGCCATTGGGGTGCAGCATCAGCATAGTCACCAGCAGAAGCACCACCGCCATAAGCAGCATCATCAGCTCCTCCAGAAGCAGAAGCAGCAGAAGCTCCAGCCCCAGAAGAGCGAGCCCATGCTACAGAAGCCCCAGCAGAACCAGAGTGAGGGCCAGGGGGTGGGATGGTGGCCCTGTCCCTCTTGCCAGGGCTGGCAGCAGATGGCTGAGGCTTTCTGTTCTTCCCCATGGTTGTGGGGTTTCTGGTTGGCAGGGAGGCTGGCAGGAACCAAGGCTGGCAGGAAGGCTGGAAGAAGGCTGGCACCAAGGCTGGCAGGAAGGTTGGCAGGCTGGCAGGCACCAAGGCTGGCAGGAAGGTTGGCAGGCAGGCAGGCACCAAGGCTGGCAGGCAGGCAGGAACCAAGGCTGGCAAGCAGGCAGGCACCAAAGCTGGCAGGCAGAGTGGCTGGCAGCAAGGCTGGCAGGCAGGCAGACAGCAAGGCTGGCAGGCAGGCAGACAGCAAGGTTGGCAGGGAGGCTGGCAGGGAGGCTGGCAGGCAGGCAGACAGCGAGGCTGGCAGGGAGGCTGGCAGCAAGGCTTGCAGGCAGGCATGCAGGCAGGGCAGGCAAGGCTGTCAATCCATCCGGCAGCAGGTCTTTCCTCTGAATGGTGACCTGCTTCCGAGCTGCTTCCCTTTATATCCGCGGGGCTTACGCAATGCATCCTCCCTGCATGCGCAATTAATGCTAGGCATCCGTTAGGCTTCCGCTGTGCATCCGCTAGGCTTCTGCTCTGCCTCCGCTTCATCCGCTGTGCATCCGCTTCATCTGTTCTGCATCCGCTCTGCATCCGCTTCATCCGTTCCGTGTCTGTTTTGCTGAGGTCCCCCGGAAGCCTTGCGGATGTGCCATCCGCTCTCATCCGCTTCCATCCGCTGGGCTTCCGTTCCGCATCCGCTTTCCATCCGCTCTGCATCCTCCCCGCGTCCATTCCTTTCCATGTTATCCGCTCTGGTTATGCAAATTTTTGCCCCCTTTGAGAGCGGATAACAACGGATGGAACATTTTTCTCATCCGCTATGTCCTTTTTACAAACGTTTTGCATCCATTGGGCAGTGTGACAGGGCCTTAAATAGTAGTCCAAGCTACTGTTTGGGTCAGATTTACTCTTTCAGGGTTTGCCTCATCAATACAAGAACTTTAATTAAACATCAGGATCCAGGAAGTGGTCTTTCTCTATCCCAGTAACTGCCTTCTGGATTCCACTGATCTCCCACCCAACTGGGATTTTGAAACATCTTGCATCTCTTATGTTACATGTATCTTATATTACATGTGTTAACAGCAGCAAGAATTTCCTATGCCCAAGACTGGAAGAAAAACTCCACACCACCTGAAAGCTTAATAATAATTAAAAAAACTATGGAACTAAAAGGGAAAGCAGACACAGAATACAGTACAATATGGGAAACATGGTATATTTGGATTGACAATAGATATAAGAATAGAAAATGTAAATAATGTATGTAATAGATACAAGGGTATGAAAGCATTGTGTATTGTAAGGTTAGACAGGATACATAAATGTATATATAATGTCACTGCACTGTTTAATAAGTATTGGTATTATGTATAAATAGAAAAAAACTCAATAAAGCATTAAAAAAAAAAGAAACACCTTGCAGACTTGAATGTTCTTCCAAGTCTTGGGAGAGGGTGGTTGGGGCCCATCAGATATGCTTGAAGGTGTAAGTGCTGCTCATCAAACCAGCCATCTGTTTTAGATCTTTTTTCCCTTTCTTCTTCCTTTGTTTTACAATGTACTCTTTGTATTATGCACATAGTTTAGTTTTATTACACAGTATACTGCCTCAAGACAGGTTCGAGTGGCTGATGCCTAAATCAAATAAATTAAATTTAGAACTATATAAATGTTTTTACCGTAAAGTAAATTAACACATTCAGTGGGACAATTTAGATGAGAAGAAATAACTAAATAGCTTCACCATTCTCTCCCAATGAACCACATTTGATATGATTTCGAATTCATGTCCAGTTTTTCTTCAAAAGTTGCCTTTCACTTTTACAAGGAGAAAAAATGGTTGTTCATTTGACACAATTTTAAGAGAAAATTCAAATATGAGTATTCTTAAATTCGACATTAAAGAGAAATCATTTGATGCAATTGTTTGTTATTGTATTTTGTTTTGTTTCTGGGTTAATAAATTTGTTTACGTACAGGCTGCAAATATCAATTCAGGGGTATTTGTTTCATTTATTTATTTAGTTATGCAGTCTAACATTGATTCTTTTATACATGGAAACTTACATTGGCTTTCTATATATTTCATTTCAGTTTTATTTGTATTAAAAAGAACGAACAACAGGAGCAAAGGGTGTGGGGGGGGGGAATACAGGAAGTTAGGCTGTTTGTTTTACCATACAGAATAGCACAAAGCAAGGAATGAATACATATATGCACTCACAGATGCATGCACACACATTTATGTCTCGTCCTTTTAGATTTGGGACAGTGTTTCATTAGAGCTATTGCCATTCACTTTGGTTGTTGAGCTATTCTCATTTTGTTACAGTGGCAGAAAATCTAGAAATAATTGTTTATTTTTCACTATACGGAAATATTGCTTTGTGTCTGGTATTGTTTTCATTCTCAAACAGCATATTCTTTAGAGGATTGATAAACACAGTCAAATGTTGTATAATCTTTCAGACAATAGCCTTGTAATCAATTTGTCAGCATCTAGGCAAATCTGGACATCTCCCTGTTCCTGAATTTGTTGTTGTTGTTGTTGTTGTTGTACATAATTCTCCTCTCCTCAAGCTGTTCGTACCAGATGCCCTGCTGGCTTCTGAAATAGATTCAAAGCTGCAAAATACAAGGGAAGCTGCTCATCATGAAAGTAGCTTCATTTCGGACAGAAGCAGATTTTCCATTTTACTCAGTTGAGACAAATCCCCAGAGACATCTCTGTTCATTTTGGACTCTCTACAACAGATTTCTTTCTCTTTTTCAAGTGCAGAAGATGAGAAGCTTTTAGCTTTTATCTGGAAATAAAAAAGAGGAAATAAAAATACTTCCCTTTTTTCTTATAAATCTGTGGAGGGAAGAACAGTAGTGATGAATAGCAAATTTGGCTGGTGTTAAAGAAGAAGCAGTTGTTGTCTCCTTCCTTTTAAATTCTTCATAGTTCAGGAATAAAACTTGACCTTTGGAATTTGTAAAAAAAAATCTGCACAGAGATTCCAAGTATACTAAGTTGAGAATTAAGATCTATGGATTAAAAAACTTGAGGGGGACGGTATACTGAGAAAAAGAAAAATGTACCAGAAAGATTGAATCTCCTAATTTCAGTTACAAATTTTAGTTATTTTTGTATTCCTAATACTCAATAAATAAATTGTATGTTTGTGTATATGTGTGTGATACTTGAAGATCTAAAACATGTTCAACATTTAATTAGTTTATATCATTGTACCTAGAATGTCATAATATATCAGTGTAGTATATGCGCAGATCCAAGTGGTCTTTTATAATTTATAGATTGAAATTTGTTAATACAAAAAAGTGCTGTCCAAGGTTTTTGGATATGGTACCCAGTTGCCAATAACCACTCAGACCACCACAGCTGATTTTTGCCATAATTTTTCAAGTTCAGTTTTGGATTCTGATACTTTCTGATCTTCACCAATTCTTTGTCTTCTATTCCACTATCCCCTAGTATTGCCACATCAGTTATTCACACTTTCTTCTTTCAACCATGTTAAATGAAATGATATGTGCCAATACTTTATCAATTTATATTTTGAATAATATTTTATTTGCATTTTCAATCATTTTTAAACTATATTTAGCTGAATGACAGTTTTGGAATGGACCTTGGAGGTCTTGTAGTCCAAATCCCTGCTCAGGCAGGAAACTCTATAGCATTTCAGAAAAATGGTTGTCCAATCACTTTTTAAAAACTTCCAGTGTTGGATCATTCACAACTTCTGGAGGCAAGTCATTCCACTGATTAACTATTCTAACTGTTAGGAAATTTCTCCTCATTTCTAGGCTGGTTCTCTCCCACCCATTGCTTCTTGTCCTGCCTTCAGATATTTGAAGAACAGGTTGACCTCCTCTTCTTTGTGACAGCCCCTTAGATATTGGAGCATTGCTATTATGTCACCCCAGTTCTTCTTCTCATTAAACTAGACATATCCAATTCCTGCAACTGTTCTTCATATGTTTTAGCCTCCAGTCCCCTAATCATCTTTGTTGAGGTATTCCCCATTAGGAGAATGAGTGCACTCAGGGAAATGTAGTGAGAGTTGTGTTGAATAACACACAACCAGCATACAGATACACTGAATAGTAAAATGTAGGTTTTAGTTCCTATAAACTGGTAAGCAAAGTCCAACAAACAGTCCAAATCATACACGGCTAAAGCAGGTAGTATTCAATAAAATCAGTCCAGGGATAATCCAAAAATGAAGTCCAGTATCATAAACAAAGTTCAGTCAACTGAGTTTGATAACAGTTGCAAGACTCACAGCAATCCAAGCAGAACAATGATCAAGCAAAAAGCAACAAAGAAATGAAAGAAGAGAACAAACCAGGTTTCTGGCTCCATCTTATGGCTTTTGGAGGAACCTCAGCCAATCACAATTACAACATTCTCTTAAAGATACAACAGTATTCAATGACTATCCTGGTTTATATATTGCCAACCCCTGTTAGGTGACTATTATTCCTAACAATCTTTGATGCTCTTCTCTACACTCTTTCTAGACTAGAGTCTTAACATCTTTTTTTATATTATGGTGACCAAACCTGGATGCAGTATGTGGTATGTTCCCACAATTTTTTTTTGTACTGGCAAATGATAATTTCTACAGATATTTCAGTGAAGCATTTTCATGACTATACGAACTTAGTATATGCTTTACAGTTTCTTCTGCATTTTTGCACAATCTGCCCTTTAAGTAATGTAATTATTTTTCAAGTCAAGAAAATGACCATGCATTGTTTTTCCAGTTTCTGTTCATGTTTTTTATTATATTATTTTGATATTTGTGTTTTGTTTCATGTGCATTCAGTAAGTTCCAGTTTTAACTTGACTATTTTTTTTTTGTAATGCATTCTTCCTTCTTTGACAGTTTGTTTGGCTTGAAATAAACCTTTTGCTGGACAGGTATAATCTATCAATATCATTTCAGGAATGTAACGTATCATGAATAGTCATGAACTTTCTTGTGTTTTGGTCCAAACTGTCAAAATCAGCTTGTGTCCAATGAATAATTGCAGCAGTATGATGGCTTTGGGTACTGATGTCTTTGATGAGGTTTCTATTAATATTTTTCTTTACCAGTTTTCTCACTCTTTGCATTGTATTCTTTACTAATTACATTTTTAAAATATCCGTGCTTAATATTATTCAACTGTAAAATGCCCAGATACTTCTAGATTTCATCCAGATGGCTCCTAATGGTTTGGCCATTTGGTATTTCATTTCTATTACTCTACATAATTTTACCTGGTTTTATTGTTACTGTAGCACATTTCTCCAAGTAGGATTCTTTATGGTAAAATTCTTATAGTATTTGTCAATGATTGATTTCAATTTCTGATTTTTCATAGTTTCAGATCATCCATACAACTGTATATGATATTTTATTTGCATTTTTTGCTGTTTAATAGCTAAGATTTGTTTTCTTCAAAAATTACTGAAAGTGGGATCATACCAATGTCAAATAATAAAAGTCATCCTGGAGAAGATGCTTCTCATAATGTGGAAATGCCCGTATTTTTCATTTCCAACCTCCAATTCTGTTTTCCATTGTTTCATTGTTTTTTTCTATAAACCTGCTAATGTTTTTCCTGACATCAGTTCTTTGAAAATATTTGATGATCCAACTATAAACAAAACACCTTTTTATAAGTCAATACTATATGTAAATTCATTTTTCAGCTTTGCAGTTATCCAAAATCATTTTATCAATCAGAAGCAGATTGTTTGTACTTCTGCTTTTCCTTTTATATCCTTTCTGCTTCACTGAAAGAATGTTATTTTCTTCCAAATTATTTTGGATGTTGTCTGCTATTATGCTGATAAGTAATTTAAACATTGTAGAAAAACATGCTATCTGTCTATAGTTTCCTGGTATCATCCCTTTTTGAGGCCTTTTTGAATCAGATAGATTTTCCCAGTTATTCACCAAGCACTGCTGTCTCTTTTATGCAACATTAAGTTATTTAGGTATCTGATGTAAACTAGTCATATATTTGAATCAAAAGTCATGCAATTGAACTTTTCCAGGAGGTGCCCAGTGCTTAATTCTTTTCACTCACTTTTTAATCCTTTGTGCTGTTCTTCCATTTGGTTTTTACGAAATTCATCCTCACATTATCTTATCCATTCAGAATTTCTATTTTAATCTTTTTGAGTTTTTCATAAATCTTTCCAAAACTGGATTGCTTTCTTTTTGGTTTTCCATTCTTGGAAATTCTATTGGGATTTATACTTTGGTAGAATGACTCTGGTTTGACTGATATAACTAATTGTGCTTAAAGTGGATGATTCATGCCTCATGGCATTAAATTTTCCCAGTTATTGCGTTTATGATTTTGAAAGCATGAGTTTTTCTGGTGCTGAGCCAATAATTTTTGATGAGTCTTGTCTTAGTCCTTACTTTCCTACATTTTTGCTCCTAAATATTTTTAAATTATTTGCATTTCATTTTTATTTATCTTGGCCTCCAGATGGATCTTCCAGTGGTTGGTTTTCTATTTTCAATACACAGTTCATTACTGCTATAATGTAGGCAAGTTGATTAGTCTGTTCAATAGATGTTATTTTAATCCTTGAAAGCACCTTATTCACATACTTATAGGTGACAATTGTGTACGACTTTTAGTGTTGGCAGTCTTTGTCCTTCTATGGGTAACTGTATTACATTTAAAAAGTGACATATAAATTTATTTGATTATGACAGGTAGTCCTCAATTTATGACAATGGAGCCCAAAATTTATTTTATTAAATGAGACATTTGTTAGGTGAGCGTTGCCCCATTTTACAATCTTTTTTGCCACAGTTGTTAAGTGAATCACTAACCCGGTTGTTAAGTGAATATGGCTACCCCCTGACTTTGCTTATCAGAAGGTCACAAAATGTGATCACATGACCCTGGCACAGTGCAACTGTCATAAATATGAATCAGTTGCCAAGCATCTGAATTTTGATCGCATGATTGTGGGGATGCTGCAAAGGTTGTAACTTTGAAAAACTGTCATAAGTCCATTTTTTCAGCAACATTGTAACTTTAAACGGTCCCTAATTAACTGTTGTAAGTCTAGGACTACCTATATTATGTTAAAGGCCTGGTCCCACTGGCCGACGGATGCAAAACGTATGCATAAAGGACACAGTAGATGAGCAAAATTTCTGGGGTGGCTCCATCCGATGTCATCCGATCCAAAAAGTGGCGAAAATTTGCATAAACAGAACGGAAAAGAATGGAAAAGAACGGACATGGGTAGTATGTAGCGGGGATGTTAAATAGATGTTCATAGGAAGCCTAGCGGATGAAAGCGGATGGAAGCGGATGACACCTCCGAAGGGGTTCTGGGGGAGAATTTCGAAGCTGATGCATAGCGGAAGGGGCGGATGCATAGCGGATGAAACGGATGCATCACAGACACCTATAGGAAACAAAGGGGATGCCGCATGGATGTATATCGGATGCAAAGCGTTCACTGCGCATGCGGGGAGTATGAATTGCATCAGCTCTGTGGTTATAAAAGGATGAAGCATGCACGCAATCAGCATACAGGGGAAAGACGTTCTGCCAGATACATCTTGCAGGAACACCATGGTTCGTCAGTCAGGCAAGAAGAGGAAGTCCGTGCCTACTCGTTCAAGCCCTGGCAAGGTGAAGAAGGGCAGAACCAGCATCCCACCACCTGGGATGCTGCTGCTGTTGCTACTGTGGTGGACCAAACCCAAGGCCCTCAAGCCCCTCAAAGCCCTGCTGCTGAAGGCCCTGCTGCTCAAGCCTGTGAAGGCCCTGAACAATCTCCAGAAGGCCCTGACGCTGAAGTCCCTAAAGGCCCTGCTGAAGCCCCTGCCAGAGGGAGGAAGAGGCAAGGGAAGGAGAAGGCAGAGAGGAAACAATACACCGTTTCTGAGGAACATGAGGATGAGGTGCTGGAATGGCTGAGGGAGAATGAGTACCCGTGGAGAAAGGAGACTGTGGAGACTGTATCAGGACACCAAGAAGAATCAGGCAGCTTGGAGAGACAAGGCAGAGAGCCTGGGGTACACTGCAGAAGTACTCCTTGGATGGTGGAAGCACATGCACACCTGGTATGGCAAGTTATACCTCAAGAAATCCAGGCAGGCTGCTGTCAAGCTCACTGACTGAGAGATGTACGTCATGGCCAAGTGCAGTTTCCTGGAGGGTGAGATCCGCCACCGAGGAGCAGCCCCTCTGAGACCCCTCTCCCTCAGACAGCCCACAGACAGCCAGTCCTCTTCCAGCCAGGAGCCAGCTACCCTGTCCAGGCAGGTGTCTTCAGAGGGCTCCACAGCAGAAACACCTCCGACATCTGCACTCCCCATGCTGGCAGACTTGGAGGATCCCGTGGATGACGTCCTGCTGTCACAAATGGAGGAAGAAGCAGCAGCCACCAGAGTCCACCCCACCCCAACCCCACCCCCACCTCCAGAGGATGCAGGCAGAGAGGCAGACTGGAGGGCCAGGACCAGTGTGCTGTTGGAGATCAGGGACACAATGAAGACCAGCACAGAATTTCTCTCTCAGCTGGTCCACTTGGACAGAGCATCCTCGAGCCGGAACACCTTCATCACCTACGTGAGCCAGACCCTGAGGGACCTGCCAAAGGCCCAGTATCAGGTGATGAAGCAGAAGATCACAGGTCTGCTCCTCCACCCCAGGTGATGTCACAGCCCTTCCATGGCTTTCAGCAGCCCCTCGTCTACCAAGGCTATGACTACCATGACTTCCCACAGCACAAGCAGAACTTCCCAGTCCAGGCCCAGGTTCATCGCACGCCACAGATGCCAGTCCTCGCCCAGCTGCAGACCAGACAGCCCCACTACACTCCTCCCAACCCTTCCTCCACCCCCACAGCCAAGCCCATCAACGGACAATCTGTCATCAGTATTGGGCCTGACATCTCAAGTCCTTGATGAAGGGCCTCTCAACCTGACGGGACTGAGTCAGCTCTCGGATAGCTTCCTGAACACACCACCACCTGTTGTACCTTCGGGGCCAAGCACCCCAATGGTGCCTCAGACCAGCACTCAAGCCACAGCCACCTCCACAGTCCCTGCCCACTTAACAGCTGAGACCATGGACATGACTCAGAGTGACTGAGAATAGTGGCAGAGACTGAGTTGTACTTCTTTGCTTAAGACACTTTACTTGGTTCATTTTGCTTTTTTAATAAAGTCATAAAGTTTACCTAAGAAAGTTAATAAAGGTTATCTTTGCTGAACACACTTAATACAGTTTACTTGGTTCATTCTTTTTACTTTATAAAGTGTTGGTGAAAACTTTAAAAAAATGGTTAAGCCTTTGCATGCTTGTGGGATAGATAAGGATAGTTGTGTGATAGATAAACCTCCAGTGCAAGCATAGTGGGACTGTATGGTCCACCATCCCAGCTGCCACACATATGGACCTTTATTATCAATAACAATTTATTCATTGATCAACACATTTTAAAATAAACAAAGCTCTTTATTAATGCTCTATTCATTGTAGGGACACTCAACATACATGGCACAATCTCATCAGTGTTATGCGACAGCCTCAAGGAAGCATCCATTAATCATCTATCATCCTGTCTTGCCACTCCACTGCTCCAGCTGGGGAGTTGCACCAGTGTCTCAGGAGGTTGCGCTGCTTCTTCCCTTCACATGAAGCTCTGTTGGGGCCTTGTACATCCACAGTGTCTATCAGGTTACGTTCTTGCCTCCATTCACCAGGCTCCATGTCCCCATTGCCTTGTTGGCGGTCAACAAGTCTGTTCTGCAACACTGGGTAGCGGGGGTGCATGAGATTGTGCAGGATGCAGCAAGCTTCCACAATGCTCCTCATAGTCTCTGGGTCATGCTGCATGGTGGTGATAAGTATCTGGAACCTGTTGGCCAGGATGCCAAAGGCGTTCTTCACCACCCGTCTTGCCCTGGACAGCCTGTAGTTGAAGATCCTCTCTTCACGGGTGAGGTATCTTGAAGTGTAGGGCTTCATGAGGTAGGTTCTGAGGGAGAACGCGTCATCACCAATGATGAAGTAGGGCACATCTTGTGTGTCATTGGGTAGGGGGTCTGGACCTGGCCATCTGAAGCTGACCCGTTGCCTGAAGCATCGATGTAGATGAACTTGTAGTCAGCATCAACCATGGCAAAGAGGATGATACTGAAGAAGCCCTTGTAGTTGAAATAAATGGACCCTGAGTTGGCTGGAGTTTTGCAGGCCACGTGCTTCCCATCTATGGCTCCAACGGTGTGGGGAAAGTTCCACCTCTGATACCACTCTTCTGCAAGTTTCCTCCAGCCTTGTTCAGTGGTGGGGCACCTGAGGAGCTCCTCCACGTATTCTTCAATGATGGCCTGCACTACTTCTCTGACCACTTTGTTGATGCTGTTGTGTAGCACCCTCCATGCATACTGCATGTTTCTGTATGTGGTTCCAGAGGCCAGGTGCCGCAGAATCGGTGCCACCTTCAGTCCAGGGTCCAGGTTGGGACGGAAGTTGGGGCTAGGCTTGATCAACCTGGTTCTCAGACGCTCTACAAGTTCATCAAACATGGCTGGTGGCATCCTCATGAAGTGATGGAATGCACGAGTGTCTTCATTCCTCAGCTCCACCATCAACTGGTCATACAGTCCAAACTCCATTCTTCTCATGATCCATCCTCGGACCCACATAGCTCTTGGACGTCTCCGTCTTCTCCTTCTGTGTAAAACTTGATACAGTCTGAACAGGTTTTGGTTCTGGTGATGAATGAGCGCAGCTATCATATGGACTGTGTCATCATCCATGGTGGAGAACAGTTGATGATGTGGAAGACCAAGACCAAGGGTGAAGAGGTCTGTACACCACAGCTGCTGGACTCATACTGAGATCCAGATAATTTTCTCCCCCTTTTTATAGAAAATATAGGTTATCCACTAGGTGTCCTTCTACATACTCTAGACATACTGCAGACATCCTAAATATTCGAGATACATCCCAGATACAAACATTTTGTCTGTTTTGAATACTTTATATATGAGATGCATACGCTTACATCCTTTCTATTTCCGTGCTACTCACGCTGTGTAGACATTCCGTGTACCTTTCGTTTCCTCCCTCTTTCCATTTTCAGCTGCAGCGGATGTGAGTTGAGGGGATGGCCAGAGAATGCAGAGAGGATACAGCAGACATTTAACAGATGAGAACGGACATAGAACGTTTGTTGCCCATATATGTCACAGATGTACATCGTACGTGGTGGAAAGTTCATCCATTCACAAAGTTTTGTGCAGCTCAAAACTTCTTGCATGGATGAAATTGCAGTGGATGGATGCTCGATGGATAGAGCACATGAAACACGTATGCAGTGAGTACACAACAGATGCATTGCGTTTTCCAATGGATGGCAAGCTTTTTTTTACATCCTCTTTGCATCCATAAGTGCAGTGGGACTGGGCCTTTAGACTGAAGTTGGCATTTTTGTCTTCTTTCCAAAGGACCGGGGATAAGTAGATATAATGCTTAACAACATTCAAAGCATTGTTGCAGAATGTAAGCCACTCCAAGTAAAGCTGCCTTTTGCAATTGACTGATGATGTTCAAGTAGTGCTCCAGTTGTTTTGAGATTGCATATCCTACTTCTATTTGCAGGTCTTTATATTTTGTTATTTTCTCTGGTTGTTTCTCTTCTCTTCTGCTGTCTCCAGGTATTGCAATGTTTTCTGTCCAGACTTTTTTCCCCCTCATCAACAGTTACGTTTCGGGGGGATTCTGACCTAGAGGCATTCAGTCATAATCCCACAGATGGTAGCTTCACCCCATTGGCTCCTCAGCAAAGCGCGTACACCAAAGGTCTGAACCCGCGGTTCCCCTCATACTGAACAGGATTACTAGCGCAACAACACATCATCAGTAGGGTAAAACTAATGGTTGCTGGGGAATTTATTCAACATGGAAAATAAACACTGGATTTCATATTTATTGAATAAGACAAGTTAAGACAGATTTTATAACAAGGCATCTGGGCCCCATATTTCTTTTTCATCTTTTACTTTTGATGCAACTGTTTCTGTTTTGTCTCAATTAGACATGGAGTATATGTAGAAGTGAAGCAATCAGTATTTATGAAGCTGATGAATAGAATAGAATAGAATAGAATAGAATAGAATAGAATGGAATGGAATGGAATGGAATGGAATGGAATGGAATGGAATGGAATGGAATGGAA
>BLBF01000003.1:49698012-49713115 GCA_015471245.1 Laticauda colubrina | reverse complement strand
AATGGAATGGAATGGAATGGAATGGAATGGAATGGAATGGAATGGAACGGAACAGAATAGAACAGGAATTCTTTATTGGCCAAGTGTGATTGGACACACAAGGAATTTGTCTTGGTGCATACGCTCTCAATGTACATAAAACAAAAGATACATTCATCAAGAATCATAAGGTGCAACACTTAATAATAGTCATAGGGTACAATAAGCAATCAAATCATACTGGGAAACAGTCAATATAAATACACACTACAAGTTACAGTCATACAATCACAAGTGGGAAGGGATGGGTGATAAGGATTGATGAGAAAATCAATAGTAATAGTAATGCAGACTTTGTAAATAGTTGAACGGTGTTGAGGGAATTATTTGTTTCGCAGAATGATGGCATTTGGGGGAAAACCGTCCTTGTGTCTAGTTATTCTGGTATGCAGTGCTCTATAGCGTCATTTGGAGGGTAGGAGTTGAAACAGTTTATGTCTGGGATGTGAGGGGTCTGTAAATATTTTCACAGTCCTCTTTTTGACTCGTGCAGGATCCAGGCCCTCGATTGAAGGCAGGTTAGTAGTAATTGTTTCTTCTGCAGTCCTAATTCTCCTCTGAAGTCTGTGTCTTTCCAGTTGGGTTGCAGAACCAAACCACACAGTTATAGAGGTGCAGATGACAGACTCAATAATTCCTCTGTAGAACTGTATCAGCAGCTCCTTGGGCAGTTTGAGCTTTCTGAGTTGGCACAAAAAGAACATTCTTTGTTGTGCTTGTTTGATGATGTTTTTGTTGTTAGGTGTCCATTTTAGGTCTTGTGATATGATAGAACCTAGAAATATGAAGGTCTCTCCTGTTGATACTGTGTTGTCTAGTATTGTAAGAGGTGGTAGTATGGGAGGGTTTCTCCAAAGGTCTACCACCATTTCCATGGTTTTGAGTGTGTTCAGTTCCAGGTTGTTCTAGTTACACCACGAGGCAGGTTGTACAACTTCCCCTCTGTATGCGGATTCATCGTTGTTTTGAATGAGACCAATCACTATTGTATCATCTGCAAGCTTCAGTATTTAACAGAAGGATCATTTGAGATGCAATCATTGGCATATAGGGAGAAGAGAAGTGAAGAAAGCACACAGCCTTGGGGGAGGGCTGTGCTAATTGTACAAGTATTCGATGTGATTCTGCCTAGTTTCACCTGCTGCTTCCTGTCTGTTAGGAAGCTTATGATCCACTTACAAGTGTGTTAAGGTACTGCTAGCTGGTGTAGTTTAGTTAGAAGACTGTCTGGAATGATAGTATTGAATGCTGAACTGAAGTCTACAAAAAGGACCTTTGTATAGGTATTTGGAGATTCAAGGTGTTGTAGGTGTCGCAGAGCCATATTACAGCATCATCTGTTGATCTATTTGCTCGGTATGCAAACTGCATGGGATCTAACAGCAGATCCGTGATGGTTTTCAGGTGGGACAGCACAAGCCTTTCAAAGATTTTCATAACTACAGATGTTCGAGCAACTGGTCTGTAGTCATTCAGTTCCCTGATGGAGGGCTTCTTTGGCACTGGGATGATAGTAGAGTGTTTGAAGCAGGAAGGAACATAGCATATCTCTAGTGATTTATTGAAGATTTGGGTGAAGATGGGGGCCAATTGGTCAGCACAGACTTTGAAGCAAGAAGGAGTTATCTTGTCTGGCCCTGGGGCTTTTCCTAGTTTTTGTCTGTGAAATAGATCTTGCATTTCTTTTTGTGAGATCTCCAGAAGTTGTGAACCCAATGGGTTGGGGTCAGTTGTAGGAGACTTGGCTGTTGTTGGTGTGTTTGAGATGGGGGTGGTGGAGATAGGTGGCTGCAGTTTCCTTTCAAACCTGCAATAAAACACATTCAGGTCATCTGCTAGTTGTTGATTTCCTTCTGCCTGGGAAGGAGGTTTGCTGTAGCCTGTGATGTTTTTAAGAGTTTTAGTTATTGAAGTTAGTTCTTGAGTTTAATTAATGAAGTTATTTTAGTTTCTAATTTTTAAATTCAAAACATTTTTATTGGGTGGTAAATGAATAGCTAGAGATGACCAATCTTGTTAATAATAGTAAGCTTAAATCGTATAAACTTGATGAATGTTACACATTTTTTGCTTTTACTAACATTTTGTTCCAGGAGAAAAATGATCTTAGTGTGTTATTTGTCTCAACAAGATCTGTCTGCTTAGAATATCAGGCCAAGAAAACTAACACATTATTTGGAACCAAATCATATTGACTTAAGAAATCTCAGGATGTTTTCATTCAAAGAAGAGATGAAATAAAAACGAAAAATTGAATCTTGTTAAATATGTGAAATATATATTCTTTTCAAAATTACCCACTGCAAAAAGCTGTAGCTATTGATAGCCATACACTATAGATGTTCTTATGACCAATGTCATAATATATGGGGATGTCATACCAATTCATTTATTACAATAGGATCAGGGCATCACAATATTTGAGAAGCCCTTCCTTATGATATAATTAATTTAGGAATTAATTTACATAAATGATAGAGAAAAGTTTCATCAATCAGCCAATTTCTCATATAAGAGCTTCTATTAGTTCTTCTTCAGCTTATCCTTAAACTCAAAATATAGCAGGGAAACAGCCAAATTTTCTCTGGAAATTTTAATCATAATACAATGTATATTATAAATAAGCTTATGGATGTAAACAAAAGGCAAAAGATATAGCAGCATTCATTATAACTTTATGTGGAAATATAACTTTATTCAAAAAGGAAAGAGCTGTGCTTAAAGACACATTGAAACAATTAATATTACTGTGCACCTATTGCCAATGTTTCAACAGTTAGGGACATTGTCCCAAAGTTGCTTTTTTCAAGAGGTAACTGGACTTTCTTGTTTTTCTTCTCATCTAAAAGTTTCTTCAGCTCTGACAAAGCTCAGGAGAATCTTCATCCAACACAATATACATGCACACTTTAAACCCAAGAATACACTAAGGCAGAAGCTTGTCCATCCCAAGGATAAAACACCCAGGCACAAACTGAGCAACGTGGTATATGTGGTACAAAGCAATCACTTCATAAATGCATGGCACAACATAGGAGAACAAACCCATCAGGACAAGATTCAGTAATCCATCTACATTTAAAAGACAAAGGCCACTCTTTTGAAGACAGCAGTCTATAGAAAGGATCGCTGGTTTGAAAGAGGGGTCAAAGAGCTATCTATGTCAAAACTGAACAGCCCTCTCTCAAGAGAGGAGGAGGAATATGACATCATCTATCTCCAATCTACAACACAGTCCTTTCAACAGTTCCAAGAGGCTCCACACCTATTTGCACTACTCAGGTGACCTGGATGAAACAGATAAACTTCTGGGTGACCTCAACAACTCTCCAAAAGGATGCAAATGACCAACTGTCTGCAAGGAGTACAAACCCTTCCATTCCACACCATGCAGTTGGAGAAGCTGAAGAAGCTTCTTGGATGAGAAGTGAAACGTCTTCAAAAAAAATCCAGAAAGTCCAGTTGCCTCTTGAAAAAGCACCTTTGGGACAACTATGACCTGAATGACTGTTAATCTCCACTGACAGAGAATACATTACATTTAAAATACTATAACTGAATACAGTATATGTTGACATTATATCGGAAGACCTGTGAGGTTGTCTCCCCCCCCCCCTTTAGCATCATGTCATAAGAGTGATATAGAAGCATTTTTGACTGAGTGTTTGTTTATTTGGATGTTGTTGTTTTGCTAATTTCCAGGATGAGATGTGCTTTTGCTTTCAAAGGCGTTGCTAGATTTTGAAAAAGGTGCCTTAAAAATCTAGCTGACCCAACCCCTTTTTTCCCCTGTCTCTCAAATATTGATCCAAGAGAAACACTTTTGCTTCTTTTCTTAAGAAGGAACATACACATCCCCAGACTCATCAATCTCCATCAGATGTGGGCCACCTTCGGAGAATTATATCAGGTCGTCAACGTGTAGATTGTCTGGCCTTTGGGAAAGTATTAAGAGAGGAATTAAAATACTTCAGCGTGCTGGGAGAGAGGATGAGGCCATCGCATTTTATTTCCCTGAAGCCATCCATTTTATTTCCTTTCAGTTCGTCCGAAAAGAGAGGGATGGTGGAAAGGGACGAAGAGCTCATTTAGCTGAAGCGTGGGTGTTGGGGCGCCGGAGGTGGTCAGAGATGGGAGACTGCTCCTCCTCGGAGTGCGCAAACACCTCAGGAGCCCCTGCCCTCAAGTTGTCAAACCCCGCCGCTTCCCCACGTCGGAAAAGCAGCTCGTAGTTGGAAACTCGACAGCTCTCCCTCCTCAAGCAAAGCCCAGGACCGTTTTATTGAAGGCATTTGGGACCATCTCGCTCCGAGGCTCGGAGAGACGACGCTTCTGCACTTCGAAGAAAACTTTTCCTTCCTGGAAGTGGTTGAGGTGCCGGGCGAGAGCAGCCCCCGCCGCCAGCTAGCGCACCTCCGGGCGGACTGAGGTAGACTCTTGCCCGACAGTTAAAAGTCTTGCCCGACATCAGCCGAGCCTTGAAGGAAGGAGAATGCCTCGCTCAGGGCGGCGGGATTTTCGGTCTCCCTCCGCTCCTCAGATCCCGACTGAACAGGACCGACGCGTAGCTCCCGCTTGATTTGGTGCCTGCAAGCCTCTTCGCCTGTCCTTCTTCTCAACTCTGGGAAGCTTCTGGAAACCCTTTGCGTTACCCCAGGTCATCTCAGCGATTTCGGCCTCAGTGCCAGGTTGGTAAGTAAGCTTGGCAGTCGAGGAGGGTTTCGGCGACTGGGGAACGCGTCCCAGTCTATCTGTGAACGATGGGTAGCTGTCGGATAAATCTTCCGTCCCTTTTGAGGGCTGGAAATGATCAGTTCTCAACTAATTAAATGAGCCAGGATTGCAGGAGAGCCATCGTTGTTCAGTTCTGACTAAAAGCTTATATTCAACACACTGATGGGAAACACCATTACGCAGGCAGTAATCCAAACTCATTTCTCCCGTGGAATCAGTGAAATTTACTCTTGGCATCCTACGGATTGAACTTTGAGCCTTTCTTCCCTGATAACATTTGATATTGGATCGTCCAAGGTTCAGGTAGAATGAACTTCTTTGAAGTAACCCTAATAGGAGGCTGAAATTCTCCTACCAAGAGCTGAGGCTGGAACATTTTATTTTCATTTTCAGCGCGTGTATGTCCTGCTTTCGGGCAGAGTGAGGTGACTGCCTCTGATATTCAGAAATTGCTCTACAGTCCTTGTTCTATGCGCCACAATTTAGCCTTTTGAGTCACTACTGAAGTACAATTCAGTAGTCAGACTACACAGTTAGTCTGTATAGTCTGTATTATTTTGCGGTTTACCCAGACAGAAAAAAAAAAAAGACTAGGGCCAGCCTGCAAAAATTATGGATTAGTGAAACAATACACAATAACATGTTTACCTCATCTGATGCCTCAGTATCTCAGTTTGTTAATTTTTTAAAGGAAGAGATAACTGTGCTGATTAAAATTGTGCCGTATCGGTATTTTATCCAATATATAACTATTTAGAACTTCTGCTTTCTCATGTTTATTCAGTCATGACCATGAAGAAACGGTTCTGAAAATAATGGTTAGGGATGTAAAAAGTTGCATGTTACTAAACTACGGATCTATCCTATTTTGTCTTGCAATTTGTTAAAGCTTGTGCTGGTGAGGAAGTTTTTATACAGCTTCTTCTCTTTGGCTACTCTACAGCCTAGCCTAATATATTGTAAAATATAATTTAAAGTATCTGAGTACCCACCCAAGTCTTATATGACTTCAACTCTAAGAAAGTTTACAATATGACTTACAGTGGAAAGTATTTCTTTTCTGGTCTTTGAACAAGAAATTTTTCAGATGTAACATATGTTGAAATGGAAGTTGGAAACTGTTTTTCATATTAATTTATCATGTACTAAATTTGTGACTATCTAAGACTATGTAATGGGAGTGGAGAACATTATTCTGAATATATAGAATGTCTTTATTTCATGTAAAATTTAATTCTGCTATGATAATTCAATTCAGTGGAAATCACAATAATTACTTTGTGAACTAATATAATTACTCTATGCAGTTTCATATCATGAAAAAGTAACTTAATTTTGTCCAGGAAAAAACATGCAACAAAATGGTGCTTTGTTTTTGCTGCTTTTCTACTTTCCTAAGATTTATTAAACAGGGAATAGTAAGGGAAAGTTGGTTTGCTGGGGCGGTAGGGGTGGCAAATGGGATGAATGGTGGACTCTTTTCATCATTAGATCTGCCATTATTTGGGCTCTTTCTAAATCCTGAGAAAATGGCTGCCTGTTTTATAGCAAACAAATCTTCTTTCATTTGCAAACCCACAGATTCAAATGCTACTCATATATATTTTTATGGCTTGGTTTCAGGTAACATACAGGGCCACTTCTTGTCACTAGAGCCAGTCCAACTGCTGTAATCATGTCAGGATAAGTTGTTGAATTCCAGGAGATGAAGTGGTTGACATCTGGAGCAATTGTTTTTCAGTGGCAGTGCCAACACTCTGAAAGATCTCCTTTTCTTCGGGAAGAGGCTGGAGACAGGGTTTTTCTGGAGGGCATCTGCAATGTGGTACAGATGGTATGGATTGATCTGCTTACATTCTTTTATTATAAATATACCAACCATTCCAACCATGGAAGACTAAACAGGGTGCTTAGCTGGCACCATAATGTTCCTACATTTCCCTTTCTCATCCTCCCCAATAAATACATATTGCATGTAATTACTTTGGATAACTCTATGTATGATTGGGATTCCTGGAAAATTCCTTAATTGGAGAGTCAGAAATAAGTTCTGTGTACAACTGAGAGATAAACAAATGCTATTTATATACATGGAACATAAAGTCTTTGCAAGGTGTCACTATTATAGCTAAACCTTTGGACATAATTAGAGAAACAATAATATAATAGAAACATGTTTGTTTCACTGTTTGTTTTCAATTACAGGATTTTTTAAAACAGTAGCCGTGAATCCCCATTCTGTTGACAGCCATTGGCTGTGACACTGTGTTAAGAGTGCTCTATGTTTTGATTTATTTATACTTTTTCCAAATTAAGTTTGGAAGACAAATCAATTATGGAAAATATGAAATATTTGAGATAAAACCAAAATAGTTTTGAGGCATCACTACAGCAAAATAGACTTTTTCTTGCTAGCCAATTACTCTGCTAGCTAACATTTAGTTGACTTATAACTACACTTCTTGTGAGTGATAAGTTTTGGTGGACTGTTCTAGTTGAAGTGTTTATTGCTTTGACAATGAATAATTGTTCACTAAAACAAGTACTAGATAAACTGATAATGTAAATCTGTGCATAAACTATCTATGCATAGTCCAACTGAGCACTCTAATATTTGTATAAGATACTCAAAAGAAACACATTCTCCATTTGAATATTTGCAGAGGAACACTAGCAGGCTACAGTTCAGTTCAATCCAATACTCTCTTCTTCAGAAAGTAAATAAAGCAAGGGCAGCAAAAGTGATTAGGCTAAGAGCAGGGGTCCATTAAAATAACAACATACAGCTGCTTTTCCTGCTGAAAAATGAGTGATTCTAGCTCATGAAGCACGAATAGGAAAAAGAGTGGTACAGTTCAGATTTGTATCAGTTCTACTTTTACACTGAGCTTTACAGATTGCAGTTGCTTGTTTTCTTCCTAGTAACATTTTTTCTAATGTTAGAAGTAAAACTATATATACAACAGCTATACTCTTAAATTTTTGCATGTGAGCCTCCTAGGTCCCGTAATGATCTTGGAGAAGTCTGGCATGATGGATAGATAGTTACAATGCTAAGACTTGTATGTACCTCCTCAGTCTGTCTAAGAAGTTTACGACACCATGAAACATAACAAAACACAGTTGTTATACAAGTAAATGCATACGTGCATAATCAAAGTCCATACAAAGCCCAACATCCACAATAAAAACAATAATGTCCTTTTCTCACTACCAGGAAAAAATAAACCAATAAACCTCTTTTTTCAGTGCCCAAACCATTTATGGATAAATAGTAGTTTAACAAAAAGTGAAAAGAGTGGAATACATAGCACCACCACTAGATGGACTCGCAACTGGCTGACAAACCCTACTCAAGTAGTCCTTAATGGGTCTAAGTCTAAATGGAGGGAAGTAAGCAGTTGGGTGCCACAATGTTCTGTCTTAGGCCCAGTACTCTTCAATATCCTTGTTAACGACTTAGATGAGGAAAGACAAGGGGAACTTACCATATTTGCAGATGATACTAAGCTGGCAGGAATAGCTAATACCCAAGAAGACAGGCTCAAGATCCAGATGGATCTTGACAGATTAGAACACTGGGCTGTATCTAACAAAATGAAATTCAATGTAGAGAAAAGTAAAGTCCTACACTTAAGCAAGAAAAAACAAAAGTACCCATATAGACTAGGTGAAACCAGGCTCAATAGTAGTAAGTAGTAACTGTGAGAGGGATCTTGGAGTCTTAGTGGACAGCTGGCTAAATATGAGCCAGCAGTGTGCTGCAGCAGCCAAAAAAGCTAATGCAATCCGAAGGTGCATTAACAGAGGGATACAATCAAGATCAAGGGAGGTACTAATACCACTCTATAAAGCTTTAGTAAGACCACACCAAGAGTACTGCATCTACTTTTGGTCACCACATTATAAAAAAGATGTTGAGACTCTATAAAAAGTACAGAGAAGAGCAACAGGATGATTAGGGGACTGGAGACTAAGGCATATGAAGAACGGTTACAGTAACTGGACATACCGAGTCTCGTGAAGAGAAAGACTAGGAGAGACATGATAGCAGTTTTCCAATATTTGAGAGGCTGCCACAGAGAGGAAAGAGTCAATCTATTTTCTAAAGCACCCGAAGGCCTGACAAGGAACAATGAATGGAAACTGAACAAGGAGAGATTTAACCTGGAAATAAGGAGAAACTTTCTGACAGTGAGGACAATCAACCAATGGAACAGCTTGCCCTCGGAAGTTGTGGGAGTGCTATCACTTGAGATTTTCAATTAGAGATTGGATTGCCATTTGTCAGAAATGGCGTAGAGTCTCCCAGTTGGGTGGGGGATTGGACTAGATGATCTATAAAGTCCCTTCCAACTGATTATCTGTTATCAGGGAAGGAACTATCATTTCCATGAGGGTAAGCTATTGTGGAAGTGGGAAACAATAAACAGAATGCTCAATTCCAAGCGCCCACCCAGTTTATTTCCTGATGAGTGGGGACACACAATGACTTCTGTGCTAGATTGCATTGGGTGGAAAATCTTGGTTGGAATTGACGATCCCAAAGATAGACACATCCCATCCATATATTATATATAGGTCCCAAGAAACATATCAACTCTACTTAGAAGCTAGCCCGTAGTCAATGAAGTTCGGGGGTCTTGCAGGTCAGGTGGGCAGCTGCATTTTGTACCAACTATAGCTTCTGGGATTTTTTTAAGGGCAAATTCATGTAGTCCCATTGAAAAAAAGATATGGACATGGATGAGTATTGTTATTGTCTTTCACCTTCAAAAAGGTAGCTGTTGGCACACTACCCAAACCTGGGCAAAAGTTTTGCTTTCATTAGTCTTCCAAATCAACAGCCATTCTTTCTGTCAGGCTTAAGCCCCAGCTTATTTCTCTCAAAACAGATTCTCACAATTTTCCTCCAAATTTCCACTGCAAGTATTTCTGCTGAGCAAGCCACGGAGGTGTGCAACTAACAAATATTAGCAAACTGATTCTTCTAGTGATTTCATGGGGGAGATGACTGAGCCCTATATTATAGAACCAGAGACTATGTAATTGTAATGCTCCATGCTCCATATTTGCCTGCTCAGGAAAGAAGGAACCATTGCCAGCAGCCCAGCTGGATATATAACTTCCATGGTAAAGATACAAGATTAAAAAAACACACAGGAAATCAAAAATAAAGGTGAATACTTATTCCATTCAGAGTCTCCTGCATAAACAGACAAATAAATCATATCTTATAAACTTATAAATAAATGTTTTATTTTCACTAAACTCTCAAATTACCCCAGAAAAAAGCCCAGAAAACTGCAGAAAGAAAAGAGATTTTTCAAGTTGGTGGGGGATGATGTGGGGATAAATTCAGAGGTGGTATTCAGCAGGTTCTGACCAGTTCTGGGGAACCGGTAGTGGACATTTTGAGTAGTTCAGAGAACCAGCAAATACCACCTCTGACTGGAGATTTTACAGTATCCTTCCCCTGCCACACCCACCAAGCCATGCCCACAAAACCGGTAGTAAAAAAATAATAATCCCACCACTGGATAGATTTGACTGGTGAATCACCTCCCTTTCACCACCATGAGTGTTTTTTGATTGAAAACACACAAATGCATACAACCCTGTGAATGTAGGATCCAAGCCACTGTGCCTATCATTAAACAAGATGTCAGATTAACTCCAGATGTTATAATTCAGAGTAACTAAACTGCTAATTCTGATGGACTGTAAATCTCTACATACTTATTTTGAAAAAAACAAACAACACAACGTCCCAGATGTGTCCATAGGATTACAACTCTCATTTCAAAAATAATTTATATTCTCTCAACAAAGGATAAGGTATACATAACACCTTGTAAAAGCAGGCCATAGTTCTTTCAATGCAGATCTTACACTGATGAATAATAATTACTTAGATTAATTATTTCAGCATCACTTGGGAGGCAGACTGTTTCAGGCATGGCCCTTTCAACAAATGTTTGACCAATGTTGCCATTACAGTTCACCAATCACCAAATAAATGCACAAAAGATTCACATATCATTGACTCAATAATATACTAATTTATATAGAACACTTAGCCAAAGAAAAAGTAGCAATAGGAATCTAAGGGGGAAATTAGTATGTAATACTTTGAAAACAGTAAAAGATGTAGCTACATAAAAAATGATAAGTGAAAAATAAAAAAGTGTGCATAGAAAGCACATGGAAAATGAATAGAGGTCCCCATCAGAAAAGATATAGCATAGTCAGTCCAAAATTCTAGCTAGTGTCAGGAAAACAAGCTCATAATGAGTCAAGATTAACAAAAGATGCTAAAACAATAATTTCTTTAGATACATTCAAAATAAAAGGGAAATAACGAAGGAAAAATTCTAATGTGGTCCAGCAGGAAATTGAGAAAAATAGGATAAAGAGTGAAATTTGAAAGTGATAGAAACATAATTAGAATACCTGTTTACTCTGAATGAGTTTAAATCTCTAGGCCTAGAAGAATTGTATTTTAAGTCTGTGAAATAACTTCTGATGCCCTGAATGATTATATATTATTATTACTATTACTATTATTATTATTATTATTATTATTATTATTATTATTATTATTATTATAATTACCGTGTTTCTCCAACAATACGGCCTCCACCAATAGAAAGGTCCAGCATGATTTCTAGGCATGAGGTGAAATTAAGCCCCGCCCCCTAAATTTAGGCCTATTAAAACCATGCGTTTCCCCGCCATTTCTCACATCGTTCGTTAGAACTTCATGAGGTGAAGAGAAATGGGGGAAAGGGTGGGTGTGGGGGGGAAGGGCGGGTATGGGGGTGGGAGAAAACTTCCCTTTAGGAGTGCCCTGCAGGTAGCCTAGGCCAGAATACCCTGATAGCCGATAGAAGCTCTCTTGAAGGCAGAGTCACCAGCCACTTTGATCGGCTGGTAGAAGCGGCCTCAGAGCGAGCGCACACACACACTCCCCTCGCCATGAGACCGCTTCTATCTGCCGATTGAAAGCTTCCTTGAGGACACAGTCCCCAGCTGCTTCGGGGTGAGTCGTGGCTGCACCAGTCCCCTCGCCTTTAGGGCAGTCTCTTTCCGGCGATTAGAGCTCCCCAAGTGCGGTCAACAGTCACTTTGATCGGCCTATAGAAGCGGCCTCGCGGTGAGTGTGTGTGCGTGCTCGCCCCTGGCCGCTTCTACCAGCCGATCGAAGTGACTGTTGACCGCACTTGGGGAGCTCCAATCGCCGGAAAGAGACTGCCCTAAAGGTGAGGGGACAGGCAGCCATGCCTCACCCCGAAGCAGCTGGGGAGTGTGCCCTCAAGGGAACTTTCGATTGGCCGATAGAAGCGGCCTCGCGGCGAGGGGAGTGTGTGTGTGTGCTCGCCCCTGGCCGCTTCTACCGGCCAATCGAAGTGACTGTTGACCGCACTTGGGGAGCTCCAATCGCTGGAAACTGCCCTAAAGGTGAGGGGACAGGCAGCCACACATCGCCCTGAAGCAGCTGGGGACTGTGTCCTTTAGGGAGCTAGCTTTCGATTGGCAGATAGAAGCGGCCTCGCGGCGAGGGGAGTGTGTGTGTGCGCTCGCTCCTGGCCGCTTCTACCGGCCAATCAAAGTGACTTTGACTGCACTTGGGGAGCTCCAATCACTGGAAAGAGACTGCCCTAAAGGTGAGGGGGCAGGCAGCCATGCATTGCCTCGAAGCAGCTGGGGACTGTGTCTTCAAGGGAGTTTTCAATTGGCCGATAGAAGTGGCCTTGCGGTGAGGGGAGTGTGTGTGTGTGTGTGTGTGCACGCTCACCCCAGGCCACTTCTACCGGCCAATGGAAGTGACTGTTGACCACACTTGGGGAGCTCCAATAGCCAGAAAGAGACTGCCCTAAAGGCGAGGGGACTGGTGCAACCATGCATCGCCCTGAAGCAGCTGGGGACTGTGTCCTCAAGGGAGGTTTCGATCGGAAGATACGGTAGAAGCGGCCTCGTGGCAAGGGGAGTGTGTGTGTGCGCTCAGCCCAGGCTGCTTCTACCGTCCGATCAAAGTGACTGTTGACCACACTTGGGGATCTCCAATCGCCGGAGACTGCCCTTAAAGGCCCTGTCACACTGCAGCAACGGATGAAAAGAGGAAGTAAAACAGAGAGAAACACTTGCCATCCATTGGAAAACGCGATGTACTCACTACCTCCGTTTTGCTTCCTCTCTATCCGTCCAGCATCCGTTTAAGGACGTTTCATCCGCTCAAAAAGTTTTAGGCTACTTAAAACTTTTGCGAGGAAAATGTATCCAGTTCGTCCGTTCTGCATCCGCTACGCATCCGCTATGCATCCGTTCTGCATCCGTTATGCATCCGCTATATCCGCTAGGCATCTGCTGTTCATCCGCACAACTCCATCCGCCCGGACGCAGGGAGGAAGCGGAACGGACGCAGAACGGATGTGTAGCGGATGCAGAATGGATGCAGAACGGAAACAAAGCGTTTAAAGCGGAAAAAACGTTCACAGAGGGGACCTATCTCGGATATTAAGGATGTCTACAGGATGCCGAGAGGATGCCTAGAGGATGCCTAGAGGATGCCTAGAGGATGCAAAGGGACACCTATATTGCCCATAAAAAGGGGGAGCAACTCGCCTGCATCGCACTTTCAGAACAGCAGCCAAGCTGTGCAGACCTCTGCAGTCTTCATCTGACTCTTCCTCTTCCATACCATCCAGTCATGTCCACCGTGGATTGCGACCAAATTCTTTCGGCAGCCACCATCCTTCTGCAACACTGCAAAACCATCTACAGTCTCTGTGAACAGTACTACGGGAAGAAAAGGAGGCACCCAAAAAAAGTCTGCATCCAAAGATGGTTCGCCAGAAGAGCACAGTACGTACTTTACGATAAGCTGATGGTGGAGCTCAGGAGCGAAGACCCTCGGGCGTTCCAGAACTTCATGAGGATGCCTCCAGCCATGTTTGACGAAGTTGTGCAGCGCCTGACACCCAGGTTGACCAAGACAAACACCAGCTTCCCTCACAGCCTGGAACCTGGGCTCAAGGTGGCACTCACTCTGCCCCACCTGGCCTCAGGGACCACCTACAGGATCATGCAGCACGGCTGGAGGGTGCCACCCAGCACCATCAGTTTTGTGGTCAGAGAAGTGGTGCAGGTCATCATCGAAGAATACAAGGAGGAGCTCCTCCAGTGCCCCTCCACTGAAGAAGGATGGAAGAAAGTTGCAGAGCAGTGGTATCAGAAGTGGAACTTCCCCCACACCGTTGGAGCCATTGATGGCAGGCATGTGGCCTGCAAAGCTCCAGCCAACTCAGGGTGCTCTTATCACAACTCCAAGGGCTTCTTCAGCATCATCCTCTTTGCCATGGTCGATGCTGACTACAAGTTCATGTACATCGATGTTTCAGGCAGCGGCTCATCTTCAGATGCCCAGGTATACAACGACAGTCACCTCAAGGAGGGGCTGGAAGGCAACCTCATGGTGGGTTTCCCAGATCCAGACCCTCTGCCCAACGACACGCAAGATGTGCCCTACTTCATCGTGGGGGATGATGCCTTCTCCCTCACAACCTACCTCATGAAGCCCTACACCTCCAAATAGCTCACCCGTGAAGAGAGGATCTTCAACTACAGGCTGTCCAGGGCAAGGCGGGTGGTGGAGAATGCCTTTGGCATCCTGGCCAACAGGTTCCAGGTACTTCTCACCAACATGCAGCATCACCCAGAGACCATGAGGAGGATCGTGGAAGCTTGCTGCATCCTGCACAATCTCATGCGCACCCGCTACCCAGTCTTGCAGAACAGGCTCGTGGACCTCCAACAAGGCAATGGGGACATGGAGCCTGGGGAATGGAGGCAAGGGCAAAACCTGATAGATACTGAGGATATGCCAGGCCCCAACAGAGCCTCACATGAGTCAAAGAAGCAGCGCAACCTCCTGAAACACTGGTGCAACTCCCCAGCTGGAGCGGTGGAGTGGCAAGACAGGATGGTAGATGCTTAATGGATGCTTCCTTCAGCCTGTCTCATCACACGGATGAGATTGGGCCATGTATGTTTGGTGGGCCTACAATGAACAGGGCGTTTAATAAAGAGTTGTGTTTATGTTGACATGTGTGGATAATTATTACATTATTATTGATAATAAAGGGCCATAGGTGTGGCACCTGGGAGGGTGGACCATACAGTCCCACTATGCTTGCACTGGAGGTTTATCTATCCCACAGCTATTACCCATCCCAAAGGTATCCCTTCCCATCCCACAGCTATCTTAACCCATCCCAAAGGTGTCCCTGCCCACCCCACTGCTATCTTAAACCATCCCAAAGGTATCCCT
>BLBF01000003.1:49682572-49695599 GCA_015471245.1 Laticauda colubrina | reverse complement strand
CCATCCCAAAGGTATCCCTGCCCACCCCACTGCTATCTTAAACCATCCCACAAGCATGCAAAGGCTAAACCATTTCTAAAAGTTTCCACCAAGACTTTATTCAATAAAATAAATGAAGCAAGTGTGTGAAACAAAGATAAACTTTATTGAACAACAAGCTTTAAAATAAACATGACCCAAGTTAAGTGTCCAAATAAAGTCCACAAATATCCAGGCAGCCAGTCTCTGGCATTCCTCTTGGTCACTCGGAGGTGTGTGCCCAGTCCAAGGTGTTAGGGTGCAGGTGCTGTGGAGGTGGGTGCTGCTGCAATGCTGGTCTGAGGTGTTATTGGAGTGCCTAGCCCCGAGAGGACAACAGGGGACGGTGTGTTGAGGAAGGTGTCAGACAACTGGCTCAGCCCCGCGATGCTGAGAGGTCCTTCCTCCATGCCATGGGGTGTCAGCCCCAGTACTGAGGACAGATGTACTGAGGCCGGGCTTGGCTGTGGGATGGAGGAAGGAGCAGTGTAGTGGGGCTGCCTGCTCTATAGCAGGGTTAGGACTGTCGTGGGTGGCATCATTGGTGTGGCTGGCATTGCTGTCGTGGGTGGCATTGTCGTGGGTGGCATCGCCGGCATCATTGGAAGCTGTGGCAACGTTGTCGGCCGATGACTCTATGCCTGCAACTGTAGGGGCTGCTGTCTGTGCTGCTGGACTTCCGGGTAGCTGGTAGGTGAGGGGCTGTGGGAAGCCTTGGTATGGGAGGGACATCACCTGAGGTGGAGGAGCAGACCTGGACTGGGTGGGAGCAGGTGCCTCTGGGTGTGGAGGGTTGTGAAGCAGCTCGGTGATCCTCTCCTTCACCACCTGGTACTGAGGATCCGGCATCTCCTTGAGGGTCTGGTTCACATAATTGAGGAAGGGCTTGCGGTTGGAGTAGGAGGATTCGATGGGGACCAGCTGAGAGAGGAGACCTATGCTGGTGCGGATGGTGTCCTTGATCTCCACCAGGACCTTGTGGCTCTGCCCCTCCTGCGGTCCGGCTCTCTGCCTTGCTGTGGAGGCGGAGGTGTGGGTGGATGCGGCTTCGGCAGTAGTGGACTCGATGTCTCCTTTCTCCCACCGCACCAGGGACTCCTCCTCGCTCTCCACCACGCTTTCAACACCTGCCCGGGGGTTCTCCGCCGTGGCACGCCCCACAGATACCTGCGTGGAGACAGGGACTGACTCTCGGCCGCCAGAGGACTGGCTCCCAGCAGGCTGCCGGAGAGAGAGGGTAAAGATTTGGGCTCCTGGTGCTCCTCGGTGGTGGACCTCACCCTCCAGGAAGCTGCACTTGGCCATGACATAGCTCTCTCTATCTGTCAGCTTAACCCTGGCCTGGCCAGATTTTTTGCGGTGCAGCTTCCCGTACCAGGTGTGCATGTGCTTACACCAGCCGAGGAGCACATCTGATGTGTAGCCCAGACTCTCCGCCCTCTCTCTCCAAGCAGCCTGCTTCCGCTTGGTGTTCCTGTACAGCCGGTGTCCCTTCCGCCACAGATATTCGTTCTCTCTCAGACAGTCCAGCACCTCATCCTCGTGCGCTTCCTCGATGTAATACTGCCTCCTCTCCCGTTGTTGAATACGCCTCTTCCTCCCTTTGGCATGACCAGATGGGCCCTCATCAGAGGGGCTCCCAGGTGGTAAGGGCTGCTCCTCCACACCAGCAGCAGCAGCAGGATCATCATCATCGGCATCATCACCAGCAGGATCAAAATCAGCCTCATCATCATCGGCATCTGCATACTCACCAGCAGGATCATAATCAACAGCAGCAGCAGCAGCAGCAGCAGCAGGAAGACCAGGATGAGCAGCAGCAGAGTAAGCACCAGCAGCAGGGTCAGCAAGACCATGAGCACGAGCAGAACGAGCAGGACCAGCAGGACCAGCAGGACCAGGAGCAGCTTCAGCAGAATACACAGCAGCAGAAGCACCACCACCAGGAGCAGCTACAGCAGAAGCTCCAGCAACAGAAGAGCGAGCCCAAGCAGCAGAAGCAGAGTCAGGGACATGGGGCGGGAGGGTGGCCCTGTCCCTCTTGCCAGGGATGGCGGCAGGTTGCTGAGCCTTTCGCTTCTTCCCCATGGTTGTGGGGTTGCTGGCTGGCAGGAAGGCTGACAGGAAGGCTGGGAGGCACCAAGGCTGGCAGGAAGGCTGGCAGAAAAGCAGGCACCAAGGCTGGCAGGCAGACTGGCTGGCAGGGAGGCTGGAACGCAGGCTGGCAGCAAGGCTGGCAGGGAGGCTGGAACGCAGGCTGGCAGCAAGGCTGGCAGGGAGGCTGGAAGGCAGGCTGCCAGCAAGGCTGGAAGGGAGGCTGCCCAGGAGGCTGGGAGGCAGGCTGGGAGGCAGGCTTGGAGGCAGGCTGGCAGCAAGGCTTGCAGGCAGACATGCAGGAAAGGAACTAGAAGTGTCCAGTAGCAGGTCTTTCCTCGGAATGCTGGCCACGTGCGAGCTGCTTCCCTTTATATCCGGGGGGCTTGCGCAATGCACCCCCCCCGCATGCGCAATTAACGCGCGACATCCGTTCCACTTCCGCTGTGCATCCGCTTCATCCGCTGTGCATCCATTCTGCATCTGTTTTTTCCATTCCGCGTATGCTTTGCTGAGGCCCCCCGGAAGCCTAGCGGACGCGCCATCCGCTGTGCTTCCGTTCCGCATCCGCTTTGCATCTGCCCTGTGTCCTCCCCGCGTCCGTTTCATCTGCTCCAATTATGCAAATTTTCACCCCTTTTGAGCGCGGATACAACGGATGTAAGATTTTTCTCTTCCATTGTGTCCTTTTTGCATCCGTTGGGCAGTGTGACACGGCCTTTACAAGACTATTTTAACCTCATTTTTTCCACCACATTTCCACTCTTCCCCTCTTTCTCAGTCCTCACCTTCTTTTAAAATAATAACAGAAAAAGAGAAAAAACAAAAAGAGAAAAATCATTATTTAAAAAGTGCTTAAAAATAAGTGAAAAAGTACAACAGAAAAAAAATTAAAATTCAGAGTATAATTTGTCAACAACAGGAAACAGTTATAATTATATGCAATACAAAATAGTACAAAAGTATTTAATACATAGATCATGCAGATGTGTGTCTTCCTTTGTTATGTGAGCTTTTTGTTCAGATGTTGAGCACTACACCCTAGATCTTCAATAAAGATATTTATTTATAGAACACCAAATGATAAATATAAATACAATAAATACATCAAATTCATACTTTTCTCTATCTTGAAATACTGTACATTGATTCTTCTGATCTTGGAATTCTGTCTATGATGCTTCATGGCCTGAGCCTCTGTTCCTGCCTCTCTTCCTTCTCCTTGTCTCTCCAAAGCGCCTGAGAGCAGGATTAAGAAATAACAGATGGAGACATATCAAAAGGAGGTCCAATCTAGAATTAAGGAGAAATTCTAGTCAGTGAGAACAATTAATCAGTGGAATGGCTTGCCTCCAAATATTGTGGGTCTCCATCATTGGAGATTGGATCAAGGGATTGGACTAGAAGATCTCCAAGTTCCCTTCCAACATGTTTTCTATTATGAACTGCTGTTTTTTAAAAAAAAAAAATTATTGGCAACATATTAGCTGGTCCTTAACAGCAGTATAGAGTTTAGGACAGTGATGGCTAACCTTCTGGGGCTCCTGTGCCAAAAATTGTGTGCGCGCTTGTATGCCAGCACCCAGAAGGCAATGCACACCCCCTACACATGCGCGTGCAATCCCCACTCACCCATCCTGCCCCCTTACCTGTACTGCGCCTCACATCTGTTTTCGGCCAGTTTGAGGCCTTTTTCAGCCTCCCAGAGGCTTCTGCAGGCTTTTCAGGATGAAAACTAGGCCCATTTCATCACTTCTGGTATTTCCGGAAAAATAGGATGTGATGAAGCGGGCCTAATTTTCGGCCTGCAAAAGTCCTTCTCAAGCCTCCAGGAGGGCGAAAATGGCCTCAAACTGGCCGAAAATCAGCTGTGAGGTATGCACATGCGCAGTGAGGTAAGTTTGCTGGCAGCTTGTGTGCCAGCACAAATGGCTCTGTGTGCCACCTGTGACACACGTGCCACAGATTTGCCATCACGGTTTAGGAGAAGAAGTTCTAGTTGCTTTGATGGTGCTACAGCAGTAAACATCTTTTTTATTTGCAATCAAATTCACACATATAAACATCCATTTGTTTGTAGGTGCCCATAATTTGTAAGACAATCCAAGCATCATAGTTCTCTAATTCAGACAATGCATCTTTAGAACATGATAGGGGATATTGTTACAACCAGTTCACAGTGTTCCTGATTAGGAAAATGTTTTATCTTCTTTTTCTGAATGTGGTTAGGAATTGATGTTTTGGATCAATTATATTGTAAAAGTAATCTACAGCACAGCACTATCCCCTATGACCTTGTCCTATCTGGGTTTAGGTCATATATCCATAGCAAAATCAGTCTCTCTCTTTCTCTCTCTCTCTTCCTCCCTCCCTCCCTCCCTGGCTCCTTCTCTCTTTCTCTCTCAATCCTGCCTTTTAAAATATATTTTTGTCAACTCATGGCAGTGAACATGTCTCATAGTCTTATAAGCACCATCTTATTTTGGGGTAGAAGTAGAAAATAACATGCTTGCTTTATCCTGGCAGATATCAGAAGAGAAGGTATCTATTTTGTTACCTATGTAAAAATAGAACCAGATCTTTCACTTATATGCGACTTACAAATATATTTACTTTCTGGACCTTAGATTTAAAATTATCACAGTTCTGGAAATACTCAGGAAATACTCTCTCCTTTGAATGGAGAGTTAAGAGGAAAGCTTCCATTTGGCTCAGGAATTGGTATTTTAAACTCTTGATGAATACCATATGGCTTGGAAGGCTCTGGACGTAAAATATTTGGATAAGAAATTTGGAGGCAGGCTCCTACTATGTAATATTTTTGCAATATTTATTCTTGACTTCACTCACTTTTATTTCTTTATAGCTGTAAAAACTTCAAGGAACAGCAGTAGTGAAACATTTGTTTTAATTTTCAGATTGATCAAAGCAACAAAAGAAACTGACCCAACAGTTCACCAGACAAGACTGAACTCTGAAGACTTTTTTGGGGTCATTTTTCATCAAATTTGAGTCGAAGGATGTGTCTGGTAGACAGAAGCACAAACAGGAATTCGACAGAGATTCAACCTGTTCTAGGACTATTCTTAGGAACCATCTCGCTGATTACAGTGGTTATGAATATTTTGGTCCTATATGCAGTGAAAACAGAAAAGAAACTACAGACAGTTGGGAATCTTTATATTGTCAGTCTTTCATGTGCAGATGTGATAGTTGGTGCAGCTGTGATGCCACTAAACATTGTATACTTGTTGAAGGATAAGTGGATTTTGACAAGAAAAGCTTGCCTGTTTTGGCTTTCAATGGATTATGTAGCCAGCACAGCTTCTATATTCAGCCTTTTCATACTCTGTGTAGATCGCTACCGTTCAGTCCAACAGCCTTTAAAATATCTCAAGTACAGAACCAAAACTAGAGCCTCAGTCATGATTTCAATAGCTTGGCTGCTGTCCTTCCTGTGGGTGATTCCCATACTTGGCTGGCGAAAATTCACAGATCACAGTAATATGACAATTCATAACAGAACTTACAATGAACATGTATGTGAAACAGATTTTTGTAGAATCACATGGTTTAAAGTCCTGACAGCCACAATCAACTTCTATGTGCCGTCGTTGCTGATGCTGTGGTTCTATGCAAGCATTTACAGGGCTGTCTGTAAGCATTATCAGCATCGGCAGCTCATAAATGGATCATACAGATGTAACTCTAACAATATGAGTGTGCATGATGGAAAGATTCAGGAAATGCAAAAGATTTGTTCCCAAAGCTTCAATAAAGACAGAGGATTTTCTTTCAGTGCAAATGAGCAAAACAAAATGAGGGAAGCTAACCTTCCATTAAGCAGCTTTGTTAAAACCTCGAAAGATTTTCCTAAAGGAAGTGACCATGAAGTAATAAAGCTTAACTGTTTCCCTTTAGCTATAATGCAGAAAGATTTTGAGTTAGGCAATACAAAGGAAAAATATGCCTGTGTCAGTAACAGTACTGAACATATAAAAAATCCTGTCTCCCAGTTAGGCAAAATATCACATAGACAGAGTTTTGCAGGAGGATCATTGCCTACAATTCACTCAGATCCATCCCTAGAGCAACATTCTTATACTGAGCAACATTTTCCTCAGACGTACTCTAACAGAAGTGATCCTCTCACTTACTGTTACCGGAAAGAGACTTGGGGAAAGCTACGTACTCAGTCTGTTTTCCGGAGTCAAAAGCTGAACATGAACAGGGACAGAAAGGCTGCCAAACAGTTAGGTGTCATAATGGTGGTTTTTATGCTATGTTGGATACCATATTTTGTATTGTTTATGGTCATGGCCTTTTGTGAAATATGCTACAATCGTCCTTTTCACATGTTTACGATTTGGCTTGGCTATGTGAATTCTACATTAAACCCATTTATATACCCACTCTGTAATGAAAACTTCAAAAAGGCTTTCAAAAAGATATTTCATATTAAAATTTAACTTGTTGCAGAAAAACAAATATATTGGGGACAGATCAGCAAGTTTATGTTGGAAGGGAGAAATCTGTGTTGTTTAAATGTTGTAAAAAAAAAAGTAAACAATGGTTTGTGTGTCTTAAAAGAGCTTTTATTTCTGTTTCTAGAGATTTGTGGTCTTTTTAACAGTAGATTTTATAGTTTAAAAGAAATCTGAGCTAAAATGAAATATATTACTATTAACATGTCTTTTAAAAACTAACTTTTATATCTGATCATTCTAATCAGTGTTTAATTTACCACAGCCACTTTTTCAAATGTATATATATTGTGTTATGGTAGTCTTTTGTGTTCCCAAAACTTCAGGGGTTTCAAAAGAGCATTTATTTCTAATTTGACTTTTCTCCAGAAAAACAACCATAAATTTAAACTGTTTAATATTATTTTGGTTTTATTTACCAACAGCTTGGAAACTGACAGCAGACATCCTAGTGTCAGGAAATTCATTGTCCCTTTGTTGTCAAAGAGAGGCAATCTTGTTCATGTATATTTTCAGTTCAGCTCTGATTTATGCTAAAGACAAAATCTCATTCCGGCTCCACTTTTGGTTGCTTCATGCATATGCATGCCATTTTCTGTGCAATAATTAATACAGGACCAGTTTGCCAAAGTATTTTGGTTTTTTTTTTTACCTCTAGACAGAGGAGGTATTCAGCAGTTCTGACCAGTTCTGGAGAACCAGTAGTGGAACTTTTGAGTAGTTTGGAAAACTAGCAAATCCCACCTCTAACTAGCCCTGTCCCCATCTATTCTGTGCCTCCCGAGTCCCAGCTGATTGGCTGGATCTTCTTTTGTTGCCCTGCACAGGAGAACGGAGCTGGAAAGCAGGTTAGTGGGGTAGGGAGGGAATGGGATTTTGCAGTAACCTTCCCCTGCCATGCCCACAAAGGAACACCCACAGAACCAGTAGGAAATTTTTTTGAATCCCACTGTTGCTCTAGACCTGCTATTTTCTGATACAGGTAGTCCTCGACTTACAACCAAAATTGAGCCCAAAATTTCTGTTGCTAAGTAAGGCATTTGTTCAGTGAGTTTGCCCCATTTTATGACCCTTCTTGCCAATTGTTAAGGGAATCACTGTAGTTAAGTTAGTGACATGGTTGTTAATGAATCTGGCTTCCCCATTTGACTTTGCTTGTCAGAAAGCTGCAAAAAGTGATCACATGACTCCAGGACACAGCCACCATCATAAATTCAACTCCACTGCAAAGTGTCTGAATTTTGATCACATGACCACAGGGATGCTGCAACAGTCACAAGTATGAAAAATGGTCATAAGCAACTTTTTTCTGCACTGTTGTAACTTCAAATAGTCACTAAACAAATTGTTGTAGTTTGAGAACTGTTGTCTGCTTGACCAATGCTAATTATGAACAATAATTAGCTTTTAGAAAAACAATTAGAAAAATAGCTTTTTCGAGATCAACCAAGCAAGATGCTGCCTATCCTTTTACTTTGCCTCCCAAGAAGCTTCCATTGTCCCTTCTAAATATTCGGGCCCTTTTTTTTTTTTTTGAAAGAATTTTATTAATTTTTAACAAACAAACATATACAAACAAAACACAAAACATAAAAAACATAAAATATCTTTTTGGACGGCAGTTTGATCCCGAGTTACATCTTTTTGTACAGACATAAATTCAAGTTCATGCTTACTTTTATATAGCATTCCATTTCTTATTTACTATTTTACATTTTCTATATAGCTTCTCCCCTCTTTTCACTCTCTTAATTCTATTATATTTATTTCATCTCAATTTAAATCATTATACTTATATCCTTTGTCTGTCCTGTTTCAGCTGTCTATTATCTTTTCTCATTAACACAAAATTTCTTCTGTAATGACTGATTGGAGTATAATGCCTTGTCATACTTATCCTTCCCCTAGTTTTAAAGCTTAACATAACACATAATTTTCATTCGGATTCTGCGTAGTACATTCTAAAGATAAACTCAATATTTTAAAACAAGAAAAAAAAATTTTTTTAAATATATAATTAAAACAACAATCCATAGCAATTGAAATTATATAATTAAAATTAATATTCATTTAAGTCTTAAACATTTTACACAATCCTTTCTAAATAAATATCATGCTTCTATGGGAACACTTATAGATTTTGCTTAGTTACTTCTCCCTATTTCAATTATGTTTTAAAATATTATACAATAACAATGTTCCCATTTTTCTTTAATTCAATTCTCTCATATTTGATTTCATTTATTTTATTTAAAAAAAAATTTCGCTAAGTTACATTAAATATTTTGTCCCATTTTATAATCATATATTATTCCAATTTTCTAACATTATTTCAAATACAAATACAACAACACAATCTTATGTACCTTTGCAGAATCTCTTTTTCAGTTATATGTTTACCCATTATCTCTAAATAAATTCTGTTTCTTTACATCTTGTTTCAAACCTTTGTAGCTTCTCTTCCCTTCTTTCCTCCCTTGCTTCTCCACTCTACCCTTTTTACCCCCTTGTCTCTTAATCTCCACCCTCTTGTGTATTCCTCTTTTCTGTTGCTTTCTGATGTTGTGTCCACTTTTCACCTTGTTTTTCCCTTTTTTGGTTGTTTTTTTAAGTCTTAAATTCTCCATTCTCTTTCTCCTCTTTCCCCTTTTTTCCCCAAATAAAGTTGCTTGTTCATTAAGGATGGTTTCTTCTTCATCCCAATCTTCTTGTTCTTGTAGTTTCTCATATGTAGAAATTGCCATTTTTAAAAAATGAAAAACAGAGCCAAAAGAATCCTTCCCTTCTTGTTTCTCGTTTATATTTTATAAATTCCATTTTCAGTTCATCCATAAGTAATGCCATTGTAAAAAAAAAAATTTAAACGACCCAAATGGTTTTAATCATTCAAATAAGAATTTCCAAAAGTCTCAAAGTCACCAAACAATCCAAATACACACAGTCTATTTCATTTAACACTTTCTTCTTTTTTTCATTTTTTTTTCCATTTTAATGCTTCAAAAAAACTTCAAATTCTTTTTGACCTTCAATCCATCTGATAGAGTAGCGAATTATGATCCAAAATGGAAAAATCCAATAGTAAAAAGGCCCAAAACCAAAGAAGAAAAAGGATAAAATAAAAAGCAAAAATAAAAATATTACTAGAATTGAAATATACAAAAAGGCTGGCGAGTAGAGATTTCACAAATATATATATATATATATATATATATATATATATGTGTGTGTGTGTGTGTGTGTGTATATATATATATATATATGGACTGCACACTGCACTTTATTTATTTATCCAAGGCTCTTATTATGACTCTCTTCTCCAGCAGCTTCAAAGCCAAGCCTCAAGTGTTGAAATATTGATAAGAGTCCAGGAAAACACCTGTAATAATATTTTTCTGTGCTCTCCCTCCATCTTATCACATTAAAATGTCCTTGAGAAGGAGTGTTTATACATTTCTCCCCAATTCAAATAAAGTACTTTCAAGCCTCTAGTTGGCAGTGTTGCAAGATCTCTTAATACTTCCCCCCCCCCCCAGCCAGAAAGAATAGTAATGTATACAAAACTCAGAGGAAAAGAAAAAAAAATCAAAGGGGGCCTCTATTCTAAAGAAAATTAAAAAATCAAAAGAAGCATAAAAATATATATAAGAAAAAATTCAATCAAGTTATTTACAAAGTCACATTAAAGTCCTCAGAAAAAGAATTAGTAAGGAAAGAATCCAAGCCTCAATTTGACATCACTTTAGAAAACGCCGCTCAAACAATTCCAGTCAAACAAAAATAAAGTCAAAGGTTTCTTCTTTGTTCAGGATATCCTTTCAGGTCTCAACCAATTTACAATACAAAAGAGGTTTCTCACCCAACCGACACACACTCGCTCAAGCCACTTTCTTTTCGGAGCTGTCCCGACTTCAGCAGCTTTGGAGGCTGCCTTTCCACCGCCAGCAAAAGGGCTTCTCCCGGATCAAACCAGAGTTTTTGCGATATCTCTGGGATCCTGGGACTGTGCCCTTCACAATCCCCATCTCTACGGGACGGTTTAGGTCCGTTAGGACCGACCAGGGGCGAAAATATCAGCTGCGATCTCAGAGCCCCGAGATCGCAGCTGTAGCATTGAGACGAAGCTCCGCCTTCTCCAATATTCGGGCCCTTCAAGGGAATCCAAAAAATTCACCAGCTTTTGCTGAGCTATTAATGATGCATTTTGCCTGCCTAAATGCGGTATCTGCTATCCCGCATCAGATGGGCGTCTCATGATAGGGAGCGAAGGAGAAAGAAACGACAGGAGACGAAGTTCCTCGGGATGAGTGCGCCCAGAATGTCTGGGTACACGCTCTTTTATTATGCTCCTTCAAAAGGGGGGGGTCACTATCATTGTTTATTCAGAGCCTAGGTCAAGCCCAGGTCAGACAGGATATGCAAGACTTAGATAAGGCAAAATACCAAGTCAGACAAGATGGCACGATCTACAATTTGATCAAGACATTCCTTACAAAGCTGCATGCCAGTCGATGTAATCACAAAGTGAATGCTTGACTCCTTGTCTCTGTACGTGCCCTGTAAAAGGTCACTGAGGAGACAGAAGTTCAATGATTACACGTGAATGATACAATGTTGCAAATGCCTGAATGATACATAGTTGTATTGATACACAGTTGCAAACACATAAATGATACATAGTTACAACACCTAAAATACAAACGACCCAAATGACAGGCTTGCTCTGGCAGAAAATAGAACGGAATCTTTGCTCGACTTTCTCTCCCAGGATGCACTGGGGGATATTTTTCTCTCTTCATTTGTGCTTTGGCCATTTTGGAACTCAGTATTTTTTTTTAATTGCCTCCCCCTCCTTCAATTTGAATTTCATTCTCTTCAGTTCAGTGTTCAGAAAATTATCATGCTGAAAAAAATAAATTTTCCCAAAGAAATAATAAAAAGCTAGTAATCAGCACTCATAACAGTGTTTAATTTGTTTGAATAAGATCTACAACAACATACTTTTGTGTCTTGGTATGAGATGTCTGTCTTTAGAAAATCCATATAATAGCATATTCATGCAAGAGTTGGATACTCTTTGTTCTGAGTCATTAGCATTTCTCATATATTATAAAACTAGTGGAATGTGTACCATAAATGGTTATGTTTGAAATGCTCTTTTTTGTTTTTTTACATATAATTATGCACATATAAAACATAATTCTTTATCAGTTAGAAATTTGAAAATCTGATTCCCAAACTGAATTTCAATATGTGTGAAAGGAAGTCTAACATTTAATAAGAACAATTTTCAATAAACTTTAAAAAAAAAACCAGTATAATTAATAAATATTTAATTTAGCATTAACTTCCTGCATCTTTTTTCAAATATCATGATATATTTTCCATGTATTAGAGAAGCTTTTTAAAAGAAAGACTTTAAATCTTACAAAATATCAGATAACTTAATAATACTTAATATTGGTGAAAACCAGTATGAACCATTGGTAGGTTGGAAAACATTTACTTGAAATGTATATTAAGCTCCATGAGATATGAGTTCCTATTTTTCAGGATATCAATTTAAGGCAAAGAATAATTATATTTTCATGAAAATGGTATCTTATACCATTGCCTTATATTTGTTTTTCTAATGCTACCACCTTCCAAAGAGCTGATAAATAAAAATAATAAATTTATGGTTTTTCACTGCATCCATTATTTTATGATGCTCTAAACCAGGGCTGTCAAACTCGCAGTCTGCGGGCTGGAGGCATCACGCATTGCCCATACCCATGCCTGGTTTAGTGAAGAGGAAAAAAGTCTCAATATGTCATATGATGCTGCCATGACAACTTGAGTTTGACACTCCTGTTCTAAACTCTAAACTGTTTTTACTGATAAAATAGTATCAGATGGCAGAGAAAGGAAACAAAAGTCCTTTCTCAAATTTGCTGTCATTCTCGAGAGAGAAATCATTCTTGAGCCTAGTTTGGTTTTAATTCTTGATATTTTATTGGCAAATGTAGTGTTTTATTATTTCCTCTTATTAATTGAAGATTATTTTCCCTTTAAGTAGGGATGTGTCTAAAATTGTGTTTTGTTGTAACTCAAAGCAAATGCTCTGTATTTTGGAAGTTCATCAATCTATTCCGGATGAATCACAATTTGGCAGAAATAAAACTTGGATCATTTTTATTGCACTGGATTTCTGCTGAAACAGAAATTGCAGGAATGCGTGAGTGGGTTTATGGGGTAAGCAGGAAAAAATTGGCTCACACTGTCCTCTCAACAGTTCCCAGTGTACCAGATTTTACCACCCTGATCTTCTCAGCGCTTTGTCTTGCCTTTCCTCCCTCATTTGCTCTCAGCTACCACCAACCGTGTGCACATGTATGTATATATCTACGTGTGTGTGTGTGTGTGTGTGTGTGTGTGTGTGTGTGTGTGTGTGT
>BLBF01000003.1:49662487-49682562 GCA_015471245.1 Laticauda colubrina | reverse complement strand
GTGTGTGTGTGTGTGTGTGTGTGTGTGTGTGTGTGTGTGTGTGTGTTCCAAGTAGGGCCTTGGCTTCCCTAACAGCAAGAAGCTGACTTCTCGTCTCAATAAGCCCCTTTTATTTAGTTTATGAATTCCTCTCTAGTGAATTCCTCTCCAACAAAGTCCTGGCCAACAGTCTTTCAAGATATTTCACAATTACAGACCTTAATCAGATTTGGAGAGGTGCCAGGCTGGTATCTTTCAAAGGCCACACTGTAGCAGACAATACTAGGCAAAAGGCAGGAACAGATCTTCAAATAAATTAATTGTCTCTTGCAAAATCTCACTCCCCTTTCACTCCTCTTTTATACTTTATGGGAGGGGCCATTCATTGTTTACCTGTGGCTTTACTCCGCAGTTGACCCTCGTTCCTTAGCTGTTCCCTTCTTCTGGCAGCTCTGTGTATGTACACACTGGGAACAGGCTCCAGATGTCCTTCTGCCTCACTGATGTCCGACTCCAAAGGCAGCTGATAACTGTCAGATGGCCCTGGTCCCATCTCTGCTCCGATGCAGAGCACTGGTCAGAGCTTTCCCCAGACTCCAGGAGTGGTCCATGTTCCTCCCCAACCTCCTAACTGGCTGCTGGAGAGCCACAACAATATGTATGTATGTGTATACACACACACACACACACACACACACACAAATCCTTATAAAATCTTAGCCTACCAGGATGTTAATTCTTTTACGGCCACAGTGAAGTTTATAAACAAACCAATCTTAAATCATCATACTATTTAGAGGCATACTTTACATGTTTATTCGTCCAAGAGATCCTGTCAGCACTATGTATACCTGTTGGGAAAAGACCTTAAACTCAGATAAAATAGAGGTGTCTTTTGTCATTCAGAAACAGGACTTGGGGGAAGAAGTCCACCCTAGTTGGAATAATAATTCACTCAACTGAAAGGAGAGATCTGCAACTTGGGGTGCTTCCAAATCCTTATTTTTACTGGATACAGAGTATATGAAATCTTTGAAGAACAACATTAGCAGCTAAGTACCACTTGTGACTCTTCTGGAGCTGGTTGAATTTGACAAGTTCCTCACATTTTAGATAGGTGCCATCTTTATTCCTAAAATTTTGAAAAATGTCTAGAATCTAAAAGTAAAGAGTAGTAAAAAGAAAGTAAAAAGGTTGATACAGTTCAGTATTACTATTTACTAGGAATTGATTACACAGGCTACCTGAACCATTAAGGTTTGTTGCTATTGGGTTCTGATGGAGAAATCTTTCTAAGGGCACACTACTGACCCACCTTGTTCCCCCCTGATAACATGCAGAGTTCACCTCTTGCCAGATGTGACATTTAGAAAAAAGAAGAAACTATTTTTTTTTTCTTAGGCCTTTAACTGCTAAGCAATTTTATTTTGAATTTTAATTTGTTCTTAAGTTTTTTACAGTCAATTTTGTAAAAATGTGGGCTAGAAATTGAGTCAAATAAAAATATTAACTTACTGCTCCCCTTTCTTGTTTCAAACTATCTCAATCTAATGAAACAATCAAGTGCCTAAATTTCAAATTTTCTAAAATAGAAAATTTAGAATGTATATGGATAAATGGCCAGTGTATATAACCATAATCATTAAAAAAGGGGGGAAACTCACACATTCATTATATAATATGGTATAATCATGATTTAATCACAATTAAATCCAAGCAATGTCCTGAGCACAACCCAACAATGAAGATCCTCAGCTCTCCCAATGCTTAACTGACAAGAAATTAAATTCAATAAGTGCTGAAAACAAAGGCCAAATATGTTAGTGAAAGAGTTTAGGACATAATAACTAAAGGAAAACCTCTGTAGTGACCCCCCTTCCCTTGGTGTCTTAACCATGTACTCATTAGTGGTACTCATCCAGGACTAAGTATAATGTACAATGATCATGGTTAATTTACAAGCAAATTTGAATGGTATGAAGCTATAACTAATTTCTTAAAAAGTCAGAACTGATAAAATCAAAAACAGATGTAGAATGTCATAAATGAAATGTTTCTAAGTCAGTGGAATGTATGATCTGTCTTTTCAATATTTTAACATATTAATATGATTGTGTATAAAAACAATTGTAAGGTTGAAACCATTAAAAGTATGTTAAAATATGCCTGACAAATGACCTTGGCTATGTTCAAAATGGTCTTGCTGCATTCATGAGAAAGCAAATAGATGTTATAACCCCTAACCCTGATTAACACCTTATTCCTAAAATTGCCAGGTTCACAAAATTTGATTACAAGGATGATACTGGAATTATAATCTTGAGTTGCTTATTTCAAAGGCAATTGTTAGGTTTTGATTTTAGAGTCAGTTCTTAATTGCTTTAGTAGCAAAACCACAGAAAAGAGTAGGAATTAGCAGAATAGGAGAAGGAATTATCTTATGTTCTTCATTCAAATTAAATTTAGGGTAAATTTAAGATACTAGAACTCTGTCAGGAGCAGCCTCACTAATTGAATTCATTTCTGTGACTGTATGAAATGATTTCCAGTGAAGCTTATTTGTTATTCTAGGTATTTTTGTACTCAAAAGTGAAAAGGAGTATATTTTTCATTTCACATGGGATGATGCAACAGTTTTAAAATGATTGTTGTAATGAAGTCCAACAACAAAAAATGAGACACTGGATATAAATATTTCAAAATGAAGAACTGTACATAAACTGTATATAAACCTTGAATATCAAATTTGAAGGGTCATATCATAAATCAATACCTCCACATAGTGTACATAACACTGTCTACAAAGAATAGCATTGACTGATGAACTATTAAACCATATAAAAAGGTATCCAGTTTGTCTGTAAGAATTCCAAAACCCATATTAATGCAGGCCATGTTACAGGTTAGAAAACTGTTTACAAGGTTTTGAATTTTTTAGTAGTTGCTATGCTATAGAGGCAACAAAGAGAAAAGTGGGAGGACAGCCTGAATGACACCAAAGCCAAATAACATAGCACTTGATAAATAGATGGCACATGAGTGATATTTTACATTTGCCATAGTTGTCTCTAGATAGAACAGGGATTATTTCAACAATTTGGACTATTTTTGGATCACCATGATGAAGGGAACAACCAACCAACCAACCAACCAACCAACCAACCAACCAACCAACCAACCAACCAATATACAAATAAAGACCATTTGTTTATTCAAAACTGTCTAATAAGATAACAGAGATGCTGCTCAAGTATAAACACAATGCTAGCAGAAGACTTTCTAGAGACAGAAGATCCGACTGTGCACTAAAATTTTCAGCCACACACCACAGTGTGATTATTTATGATGCTAACTGCAGGATAAGAAATTATAAGAGATTATCATAATGCTTTCCAGGAAAAAGAAGTCCAATTGGACTACCCTCCAAAGGAGCATAGAAGAATCTTGGCTTTTTCAGATAAACATGGGTCAGTATGTTTTATATATATGCTTCCCGGGTGAGGAGTGAGGACAACCATAGTTTGGTTTATAAAATAGTCTCTAAATTAGAGGTCCTAGCTTACATATAATAGTACTGTATGAACATGTTTGAGTGGGACTTCAGTACCAAATATACCAAAACTGACCAGCAATGTCCACATCCCTTCGCAATAAATGTTGCATATGGCCTGCTCCTGATAGCATAGTCTACTCTTTCTCTCAAATCATTAAAAATGTACATAGGAAAGTATGAAGTGGTATAATCTGAATTATTTAGGTGCACGTGAAAGTTGATTGGTGATAATTATATATTATGCTTTAGTGACTAGATAATGGAAAAATAAGGGATCAGTTTTGCCAAAAGTGTGTAACATTCTGAACAGATGTGATCCAGAAGAAAAAAATAATTCTGCTGGATGGCACAAATAAGATTACAGAAAAAAAAATACTTCCTCTGCCTACCATGAGCCTGGCCAACTGAGGCTTTTGGGTGAAATAAAGAAAGAGTAGATTATTAGTGTACATTTTCATGGCTCTTATTTGTTACATAATGTTGGGATTCAGGGTTTGGTGACTGTAGTCTAGCCAGCTGATTTCCTGATGTTTTTCTAGCAATTCTGGCTGGCATCTTAGGAGGCAACATGGTCTGCCAAATGTCTACCTTGAAGTCTACTTGCCCACAAGTAGACTAGCTTACCAGTTTTACTCATACCATGCCACATACAGTGTCCCCTGATTAATTGGAAGCCATAATGGTGATCAGTTTGGGCATATTTCGCGCAATATGCAACAAGCACAACTAAAGCCCAGTATGACTCTAAATATGCTCATGTTACAACGCTACGTAAAGTAGGAACTCAAATCTAAAGATTACTTCATAAGCCAACACACTGTTTGTCTACTGAAACAAAGATCAGATTCCTCGAAATGTGTTGCATAATCAAAATGCATTAGCCCCAAATATGAAGGAATGTGTCAGTACAAAAATAATTTTACGTGCATATGTCAGCATGAACTGATGATTGGTATGCACTGATGAAGCTACCTAATTTGGTATTGAAACTTCTGCAAGAAAACAACCAAGCTCAGATAGCGCCAGAAACCCTGCATTTCAACCCTGACTTACAAATATTTTCTTCTTCCAAAACTAACTACAAGTATCATCACCTAAATGAATGCTACTTAAATATATGCAACAGAAATCATGATGAAAGTGCATATTTGTGTAACATGAAATATAATGATCCACGTTATCATTCTGATGTTGCCGATGCTTGTTACGGATTCTACTGGCTACAAGAATTGATGTTTAAAGACCATTGATTCAAGAACAAATGTAGAAGTAGCAGTGCAGAGCAATGACTTCCTCCTTCTTGTCGATCGGATGCCTTAAATGAATGCATCTTTTAAAAAAGGAAAAGAACAAAATTATTTTATATTGACAATAATTCCATCTTTTGTTTCAATTGTGTGTCGACTGGGTATGTATGTCTTGTGCTAACAATTATAATTAATACTTTTCTTACCAATGTAACAATCACATTTTCTTATCACTGTTATTCAATATATCTATTATTTTTAACAATTTTATTTCTCCATATATTCAACTTATCCATTTTAATTTGGATTTAATTAATTTTATTTTATTTTCCAACCACTGATAAAATAAATCCCATACAATATAATATTCATTTTCTTCTTTTTCTTTGATTACCAATGTTAACCTATTCATCTCTGCACATTCAAATATTTTCTTGATTACTTTTCCCTCTATTGGTATCTTATCACTTTTCCAATTCTGACCAAATACAATTCTAGCTGATGTTAATTCATATATAATTAAATATGTTTTTTCTTTACTATAATCTTCAGGTACCATTCCTAATAAAAATATTTCAGGTTTCAAATCTATGTGTTGCTTTATTGTTTTTTCCAACCATGTGTGTATTTTTTTCCAGTATCTTTTAGCTTCTGTACAAGACCACCACATATGGTAATATGTTCCAGGTATCTGGAAGCACTTCCAGAATTTGGCTGATTTATTTTTGAACATCTTAGCTAGTTTTGCTGGTACAAAGTGCCATCTATAAAACATCTTATACAAGTTTTCTTAATATGCTGTCAATATTATTAATTTATAATTCCTATCCCATAGCTTCTGCCATTTATCTAATTCTCTAGCATATCCAAAGTTTTTCGCCCATGCTATCATTTCCTTAACTTGCTCTTCTTCCAATTTAACACCTAATAAATAGCAATATAATTATTTGATCAGCCTATCTTCCGTTCCTGTTAATATTTTATCCAGTTCTGTCAACTCCTTATAAATCCCTTCAGCTTTAATATCTTTGAATGCATCTTAATGTAATATTTTTTCCTGTTCAATCATGTCCAATTCTCAGAAACTGTCTGAACAAATCCCTGCATTTTTTTTTTTGGCAAAGTTTTTCAGATGAGGCTTGCCATTGCCTCCTTCCTGGGGCTGAGAGTAAGTTATTAGCCCAAGGTCACCCAGATAATGTTGAGCTCAAGGTGGGACCAGAGAAGGCACTCCATTTTCTGGGTTGTGCATTAGCAGAAAAACACTACTGCTCCATATTTAATGGTAGGGTTCTTACTGCATAACTTTCTGAGGCATGGCTGTGCAACATTTCAATAATTGCATTTAGAAGGCTTCAAGATACATCACCCTTAGTCTGGTGCAGAAATAATCCCAACTTGATACTTTTTTGTTCCATTTCCACATTGTTTTCCCATTTGCTTCATCACAAACTTAATTTTATGTTGTTTTTTTTAATTTGACCCAAGTAATTTAATATGTGGCAGATATTGTAAAGTGCTGCTGGCGTGCTTACTCTTCTCCTTTCATGACTATTCTGGGTTGTCTACATCCAAGGAAAGGAATATGCATAAACCCTACTGTGTTCGGTTTCGGTTATTAAGGATAGCCCTTGCCTTACAACCACATTGGAGCCCAAAATTTCTGTTACTAAGCAAGATTTTATCATCCTTCTTGCCACAGATGTTAAGTGAATCACTGCAGTTGTTAAGTTAGTAACTGAGTTAAGTGAATGTGGTTGTCATGCCCCTGGTGGAGACTGACTCTGAGGGAGGGGAGGAACAGCAGACAGAGAGTGTAGCTCCAGAGGTTGTGGCTCCAGAGGTTGTGGAGGAGGCTGGGGAAGGACAGAGGCCGGCTGATCAGTCAGAGGAGGATCCAGGCCCATCCCCATCCTAGGGCACGCAGGGAGGAGAGGATAAGGAAGAAATGTGGTCTCCTCGGGAGGAGAAGGCCTTGATCCTCTTCATGGGTTGCAGGTGTGACAACTGAATAAGAGTTTGGACCTGCGTACTGGCAAACGCTGAAAAAAAATCATGCAAATATCTCTAGTTTATAGTTCCTCTCTTGAGTTTGGCATCCTTGCCAGTGTGTATTATCTGTGGACATCCTTCAGCCCTTATACTGTCTGGTTTGTGTTGCTTTTTTCCTTTTACATGTAACTGTGTGGGAGTTTTTTTTGTCCTCCGTCAAAGATATTCGGAGCTTAGAAGCAAACTGAAGGAATAAAAGGGGCTTCACCTGTTTTCTCTGACTGTGTTTGTTTTGTACCCCACCCTGGATAATCACACTGGCATTAACTTTGCTTGTCAGAAGGTTGCAAAAGATGATCACATGACCCTGGGACACTGCAACTGTCATGAGTCCATTGCCAAGGATCTGAATTTTGATCATGTGACCATGGGGATGTGGCAATGGTTTTAAGTGTGAAAAGCAGTCATAAGTCACTTTTTTCAGTACCATTGTAACTTTGGTTACTAAATAAACTGTTGTAACTCAAGGACTATCTGTACATAGCTTCCTTCTATACCATCGACAAACAATTATCTGAAGCATTAATTCACTGTTTCTATCTGCAGGTACAGTTTGCTATAGCAACTGTCAGGTTGTCAAATAGGACTGGTGACCACTGGACTCCCTGCTCCCATTTAATTGCTGAAATTCTGAGGTTGCTTTTTTTTTTAAAGGCGCATTTGACAAGCATTGCCAATTTTCACTTCTTGTCTAAATGATTGAAAAAAAGGTAAAACTATGTATTTTTTCCCATTGGAACAGCAACAGAGAGGGCTGATGCAAAATCATGAAAATCACATATCCTAAGTGACTAATCTACAGAAAGGAAAGCAATTGGATCTTGCTTTCCCAGTACAAAGGGGGGAGTGTAAAAGCAGATGAATCTATCATTTGGTGTCTGTGATAAACAACGGCTGGGCAAAGATCTGGCTGTTGCCAAATTGAAGAATGGACTTAAATCCAGACAGCAATTATTTCTTCTCCATCCAACTAGGCACAGAAGACAAGCTCCTTGAGTCTATTAGTACAGTACAGTCATTAATCCCATTTTTCGGTTGTTCCATATTCATCAATTTAAAAAAAAGTGATGTATTTCCATTTTTCTCAACCATTTCAAAATCAAAACAAAAGCAGCACTTAATTGTTTCATTTTTGCAATAGTGTTATAAATCTGTTTTGCCACTGAATTGAAGCAATGCCACCATATGTCAAAACTAAGAAATCGTTGCCACTCTGTGTTTGTGGTGGTGATTACAAGCCTCTTGAGCGCTGAATCTGTATTACAATGTGAATTTTCCAGACGCTGCCACTTAAATCAGTCCCTGAGATAGGGTATCTCGAATATCTGTGAGGCAAGCTAATACTTGCAGAGCAAAACCGTACAAGTCTATGCAACCCAATGTCTCCAGAATGAATCAAATTTCTCTGTAAATTAAGCCAGCATTTGTGTTTTGAAATTAAAAGGCTTTGTCACTTATGCCAGTCTTCCTCTGCTAATTATACTGGCCTTTGTGATATGAAATTGCAGGCTTCTTGGAGTCACAGAGCTCGATTATTTCCTAACAATGGGGACAATTAACCAGTGGAACAGCTTGCCTTCTTCAGATGTTGTGGGTCCTGCATCACTGGAGAACAGACTGACAATTAAGAAGAGATTGGACAAGCATTTGTCCAGAATACTATACATAAATATCACACTACTAACTAGAGCATACAAAACATTTGCTAGACCAATACTTGAATACAGCTCATCAGTCTGGAACCTGCATTACGTATCTGATATTAATTCAGTTGAGAAAGTCCAGAAGTATTTCACAAGAAGAGTTCTCCACTCCTCTACTCGTTGCAGAATACCTTATGCCACCAGACTTGAAACTCTAGACCTAGAGAACCTAGAACTACGCCACCTTTGGTCCAATCTAAGTACAGTATATAAAATCATACATTGCAATGTCCTACCTGCAAATGAATACTTCAGCCTCAACCATAAACAATACAAGAGCATACAATAGATACTGTGGAAAGGGAACTTCACGAGGACAGTGGTGTCACCCAAGCAGGAAAAGCCTAACGGGAACATCAGGCCAGCCATAAAACAAACTTGCATAGGAAAAGGAATCAAATAAAAGGTATTAAAGAAGCCCCTTAGACAAAAGCTCAAATAATTAAGAAAGCTAGGGAAACAAGAAAAGAAAACCCTTACAAAGACATGTCAAATCAGCAAAAACAAAGACAAAAGACACAAAATATATTGCAAAGGAGACAAACAGGAGATTGCCACAAAACAAATATAAAAAAACATTAAGCTAAAAGAGATTAAGATGAAATTGATAGTACAATCAAACCACTCCGCAAAGTTTGCCTTCCGCACCCCGCGGAGTTTACCCTCCGGCGGAAATAAAGGCAACCCCTGACAGGATTTAAAACATTAAGAAATACAAACACAAGCACTCACACACAAAGGGGAGGAAAGGGTATAAAAATCAGGGACTTACCATATGAAGGTGGCTAGGCCAAGAACGCAGACTTCTTGCTATCTCTCGCCTTCCTGAACAATAAAAAGATGCAGCTTTCAAGCAGTTGTCCGTATCCTTGCGCCGGAGCTCTCCCAGCGGGAAAATTTGAATCCTCAGAAGAAAGGCATTTTGACAGCTTTTCAACAATACAAACTCAAGGTAAACCGGTTTCTTCCCCAAACCCCAAAAACTTTAACCTTAGACTGTCTCCTATTGACCTCACCCCTTTCCTAAGAGGTCTGTAGGGGGCGTGCGTAAGCGCACCAATGTGCCTACCGTCCCTGCCCTATTGTTTCTTTTTTAAATTTTTCTTATATGTATCCCTTTCATGTATTCATAACTATGTTCATACTTACACCTGTTATCTTATAATCGCTTGACAAAATAAATAAAATAAAATAAAAAGGGTCTCCTGCTTGAGCAGGGGGCTGGACTAGAAGACCTCCAAGGTCCCTTCCAGCTCGATTCCGTTCTGATTCTGCGCCTTAAAGGGAAGAAAACCCGAAGTCCGCGAACTGAGAGTTGGTCCTTTCTAGAGCGACGATCCACTCTCAACCCAATCCCTGGCCACGCCCTCTCCGTTTATGACCGTCCCGGCCACGCCTCTTTTTTTTTTTTTTTTTTCACCCGCCCCCTTCGGAGGCCGAGCATCTTTCCGGGCGTCCCCGAGCGGGAAGCTCCGCCCCGCGTCCTCCTGACTCTGCTGCGCGCGCCGCGTGCTGCCGCCTCCGCCTCCGCCTGCTCCTCCCCTTCCTGCCCCACGCGAAGGGCTTTTTGCCACTCGAGCCGACGCGCATTTCTCGGGATACTTTTTCCCTTCCCGGGCGGAGTTGGGGAGGGATAACCGGCGGTTTCCGGGAAAACTCGCTCGGAGGCAGCTTGGCCCTTGGCTTTTCAGCTGGTAGCTCATCAATGATGGCCAGTGGCGGCGGCGGCGGCGGCGGCGAATCGCGACACCCCGCGGAGGGTGGGCGTCCCAATCTGCAGTTTGTTCCCTTCAGTAGCGCGCTGGACGCAGGTTTCTGGCATGAGCTCACTCAGAAAAAACTCAATGAATACAAACTGGACGAGTCTCCGAAACCGATCAGAGGCTATTACTATAATGGCAAGTAGACCGTAAAACAGTTTTCCTTCTTGGAGGGGTCTTGTCGTTCGAGAGACGCGTCCTGCTTGTGTGAACTGGGGAGAGTTCAGGTTAGGTTCAGCCTAACGCTGGCCCGTCCTTCCCAATTCCCCGTGAACTCCAAGGGACTTGAGTAAACAAGCCTGGCTGGCTTTTTTTTTTTTTTTTTTACCGCATCCGTGTCCACTATACTGAATATTGCCCGGGAAATATCCCTGCCTAGCAGCTTCTGCTTTTGCTTAAAGATCTACTCATTCGAGCTTCACTTGAGTTGGGTACTATTGGTCGGGGATGAGAAGATTGCCACTTGCCAGTTGTCGCTGGAACCCTGTTCCCACGACAGTCTGAAAGGCTATCGTTCACATAAGAGGCTAAGGGTTAAAGAACACAGAGAACGAGTAAAAAGGTACCTGTTTCAACACTTTACTTAAACATGTATGATTCAGTTAGTGGGTACCTCTAGGAACACCACCTTCCAAGGATTGTTAAGTATAAGTTCAGTGTTGCAGCGTGAATATTATGAAATAGGTCATATGAGACACTGTGTGCCATGATCGGTTCTCCAAGCTGAAAAGCTAAATTGCTCAAGAAGAAAGTTAACGGTGAAGGCAAATTTTCATTCTGAAATTTGCTCTTGTCCCTTTATAAGATGTAGAAGGATGCCAAAAACTAAACTATTATGCTTCCCCCGTCCCCCCAAAAAAAGTTAAGACAAAAGACTTCCCAACTGCTCTGTTACGTGACTGTGACTGTGTTTTGACGTGTGTATGTATGTGTGTGTGTATAAATGGAGGAAAAGTTCTTTGTGAAAACAGAATAAGAGGGATAAGAGAATAATTATTATTTCTCACACAATTCTCACATTGTCCTTTGTACATTGCTTCCTGTTATGAAATGGAAAAATAGTTACGAAACTACCACAAGAGGAAAGAACATCTGGGCTATTCAGTCATCGACCAAGAATATGACAGATTATCATAAATCTGTCTTCACAGAATATTATATTTTATAGAGATGTTTTGAATTGTATAATTCTCACTATTTTAATAACCTGTTTGTTTATTTTTTCCTCCCTCTGCTAGGAGATCCTCCTGGAATGCCAGCACGTTTAACCCTTGAATTTAGTGCTTTTGATATGTAAGTAATAAATCCTTTATCATAAAATAGTTATTGGGATACAAAAGCTGATTCTTAGCATTGTAATCATTAGGCTATAAACCAAGATTTGTATTTTAGAATCATGACTCTAAGGGCAGTGCTTCAGGATGCCAGCACAAAATGTCTACTTTATGCTAGTGAGGAGGTATAGAAATGAAATAGCACAATACACACATTGAGTGAGCTTTGTTTAAATGAACCAAGAATCACCAGCAGTCTTTACTTACTATTCTGGACAAATAAGGTTTTTACTTGGCATAATAATTGTGATGGTTATTTCTATCAGAGTCAGATACAAGAACTGTCAATGGTGCAGATTTATTAGGTTGGACTGTGTTTGGAGCGATGCCAGTTAAGGCCCTGTCCCACTGCCCGACGGATGCAAAACGTTTGTAAAAAGGACACAGCGGACGAGAAAAATGTTCCATCCGTTGTTATCCGCTCTCAAAAGGGGCAAAAATTCGCATAAGCAGAGCGGATAACACGGAAAGGAACGGACGGGGGGAGGACGCAGAGCGGATGGAAAGCGGATGCGGAACGGAAGCCTAGCGGATGGAAGCGGATGCAGAGCGGATGCGTAGAGGATGCAGAGCAGATGCGTAGAGGATGCAGAGCGGATGCATAGAGGATGCAGAGCGGATGCAGAGCGGATGACGCGGATGCGTAGCTGCATTCGCTTTCATCCTTTCTCTGTCCGTGCTACTAACGCTGCATGTCTGTTCCGCTTCCTCCCTGCGTCCGTTTACCGCTGGAACGGATTTGAGTTGTGCGGATGCGCAGCAGATGCCTGGAGGATATAGCAGATGCGTAATGGATGCAGAACGGATGTCCCCCGTATGCCTCGCGGATGCAGAATGGATGCATTGGATACATTTTCCGCTCAAAAGTTTTGAGCAGCTCAAAACCTTCTGAGCGAATGAAATGTCAATAGATGGATGCTGGACGGATAGAGAGGAAGCAAAACGGAGGCAGTGAGTACAGAACGGAAGCATCGCGTTAACCAACGGATGGCAAGTGTTTTTCTCCGTTTTACATCCTCTTTCCATCCATTGGTGCAGTGTGACAGGGGCTTTAATGAGACATTGAACGTGCAGTGTCTCTAAAGGAAGCTTTCACTTCGCTATGCAGCAGCTCATGAGTAGCTTATAACAATTTGTTTTGGATCTTGTGGTGGGGATCAGGTCTCTGAACATTTTAACCACTTGGGGAATAAATAAGTAGTGTACAATTGCTTCCAAAGACAAGTTTGATAACACTAAGGAACCTGGAGACTTCCAAGAACTAGGAAAAAAAGAGTATGAAGCAGCAATCCTCAAAAGAAGCCTGAAGATTGAAAGTTAAAAAGTCTTGTGGTTGAAAAATGGGATCTAGAAGGAAAAATATAAACCATATTAAAGGTTGACTTGGGCTAGATTGAAACAATTCATCAGAGTTTTTTTGGCAGGAGCATGGCATGTTGGCCATTGTCTTCTTCCAGATGCCTTTCAACTAATCAATCCTTCCAAAGCCCTGGGATTCCATAGTTCTCTTAATCCAGCTAGACCCAACTCTGCTTAGCTTTTTCATACAGGTGCTGCCACTTACTGAAGAACAGGGTACTTAAATGAATAACAGAAATATAGGAAAAATAGAAAACTTAAGTGAAAGAGAGATTAAGGTTTGGTAAACAGAATAAAGGAGTATATACGGAATTTGTAGAACAATATTTCTGTTACAAAATGTTGTGACTTTTAGCATAACATGGTCATTCCAGTGTCAGGTAAGCAGGATTGTATGAACCCGTGCTTTCTTCTTACAGCAAATGTAGAGTTTTAGAGGCTAAGCTCCATTGACAGATAAAATATTTGCTGTTTATTTGCAAAAGACTCATAGGCCTGTTTTCCTGCTTAGAGTGAAGTATTGGTTCTACGAAACAGATAATTAAACGTCAAGACTATGCATGTTACTCTGTTCAGGGTCCTAATTGCCTTCCTTTTTACACTTTCCATCAATCCAATGCCTGTCATCTTTTCTTTTGTAGCCGAGGTCCACGCAAAGGCACAATACAACTGATGAAACTGATGTTGAGATTATATATTACACGGTATTCATGGGCTGACCTACATTACTGTCTAAAAAATCATTTTTTTCATGTCATTCTTACTTTTAAATTGATAGTAAAGTATGTGCTAACTACCAATGATTTTGATTTGTTAAGACTACAGTAAATGCCATATATATTTTAAGATTGTTTCTTTTCCCTCCAGGAATGGCCCAACACCAGCACATTGTTGCCCTGCTATTGGAATGCTGTATAACACCAATACATTAGAATCCTTCAAATCCTGTGATAAAAAGCTGCTCCTTGAACAAGCAGCAACTGAGGTGACGTAAAATGGGAATGAGTTCCCCAAATCTGAAGCATGGATGAGAAACAATGCATGGGCCAAACATTGTGAATAACGTATTGTTTTATGAACAGTACAATTCTACTGAATTGCATAAAATATAGCCCCCAAATTCATATGCATTGTATTTCAGACTTTGATCTCACTTATTTAAAAAATGGAGTGCTTATATTTCAGCATAAAATTGTCGAATATATTATTTGGAAGGTCCTATCTTACTGCAGATCAAACAGTGTTTCAGGGTTTATTGCAATTTTTTTTTCAGGCTGCAGAATTTGTAAGCTAAAAAAAAACAAAAAACAATTCTGAAACCCCCAATTGGGAAGTAAAGCTCAAATGAAAAGTTGTGCTTGGATGATCCCCCTCCCCTAATTCCTTGTGGAACTTTATCATTCCATATAACACTGTTTGAGAAATGCAGAAACTGAACAATTACAATTTTTGTAAATGAATAGTCAACAAGTAAGGGGAGGAGGACAAGATGAAAAATCTCAAAATCACAAATCTCCATTTTGACTTCACTTACTTATTTGCCATATTCCATAAAGTTTTTTTAAAAACAAAAAAGCAAAACTAATTAGTAATGGATGAGGGCTGTAGCCTTTTAGATCCAGTCGAAGTATAGAACCCAACAGGCATCAACCTTAGTTTTGCTGATTATGGTTGGCACTTCAGCAATATGTCGTAGAAGACAGAATGCTATAGATGTTTATTTGAGACAAGGTTCCTAGATTGAGCTTTGAATTTTGAAATGCTCACATCCAAAATTTCATTAGTTCATCAGAGTTTTCATTAACTCATTAATCTCAGTTTTATGCCTTCTCAGCTGTAGCATTGACTAGATGTTGTGCATAAATATTTGAAACTACTTAAAAAACAGAAGGCAGCAATTTTAAAATTATGATATTCAAATGTACATTGTTGTGTTGTAGAGGACTGTAAATAAGACCAATCATTTATTTGTTGTTTCCCAGGAAGCTTTCCAAGTTCAGGGTAAAGTTTAATCTGGGGGCCTTCTGTCTACAAAATATGTTTGTTGTTGATCTTGTCCTCCTTTACAGAAATTGTTGTATAAATCAATGGTCTGATTTAGTCTGATTTGATAATAGTGAAATCTGTGGAATCTTTGTGTTTATTAATTATTTGCTATTTTATAATTATACTTGCACACTAGTTTACAATGAAGATTAAGTCAAATTAAATTTTGTTACAATAAATCCATGAAATATATAGTATATTTTGTTCAACAGACATGAAATTATTCACTAGTATCCTGGATGATTCTATTTTTTTTCTCTCCTCATAGATATGGGATGCAATAACATCGGGGAATGCCATTAAAAATCCTGTTTTATTGAACAAATTTCTTCTTTTAACATTTGCAGTAAGTTAAATTGTACAAAAAAAGACACCAAATACTCCATAGTTATAAACAACACTAATGTAGTTATGATTGTATCCCAGTTAATGAAGTGTGTACATCTACAAAGTCCAATCTGTTGGAAAATTTACATTTTTTTTGTTTAACAACCCTAATTGGGATAAGCAACACTGAGTGAAACACCTTCTAAGTGGAAAATTTCATGACTAGGACTGTGCCTTCCACCTGGAAATAAACAGGATTCACATCTTTGACTTTTGTTTGCCTCCTTGTCACTTCTCTGTCCTTTGGATTATTTGAGAGCTTACTTTCTGTCTCGTACGCATCAGAAGCAATGTGATCATACCGCAGTTAGGCAAACAGGTCATTTTCTTGAAATGCCATTCTCTCCAATCTCTGCAAGAGTGAGGGACAGAAAAAAGCAAGTGATTTTTCTAGGCAGTCTCTTCTTTTCTCAATATTATCACATTGCTTTCAATGTATAGAAGAGAAAACAACCTATTGTCTTGAAATCTCTTTTTCTCCAATCTCTGCTCTGGAAATGGAGGGGAGAAATAATGCCCCCCCCCCCCCTAGGTCTGGTACGGGACACTGTGTACTGATCATAATAGCGATCACATGACTAATAGATGCTATGAAAGTCATAAATGGGTTGTAAAAGTATGTTTTCAGCACTGTTGTAACTTTGAATCGTTGCTTACTGAATGGTGGGTAAATGAGGACTATTGTATACCATTTCTCACACTATTGTCTTTGATAGTATTTTGTAAATGGGGAGTAAGGGAGAGAGAAAATGTGCATGAGATAGGTGGTATACTAACAAGACATGCATTCTGAAGATTAAAGGCATGTGATAAATAATAGAAGAATGTTCTCATGGCCGTCTGACAAGCCATGTGAACATTTTAAAGAGATGGTGGAGAAGATACGCAAGGCTGAAAACTCCATAAATTTGAACCAATCTCTTGAGATTATATTGAAGTATTTGGACTCATTTGGGATGATGGTTAAGAAACCGGGAGTCATTTCTGATGCTGAAAGAAGTCTATTTTCCTTTTATTTGAAGTGTAAGAATTCAGTCAAATTACTCTTTCCAGGTTAATACCAACTCTAAAATATTTATATAATTTCTCCTTTAGGATCTAAAGAGATACCGTTTCTATTATTGGTTTTGTTATCCTGCGCTGTATGTCCCAGAAGGTACCCCTTTGGTTAAACAGCCAGTGCCTCTGAATACAAAGTTCTCTCCAGCTCAGGTAATTAAAAACATCACACAGATATAGTAGCCTAGTACACACAGTACTTTTAATAACAGAACAAAAAAAAATTATTACATCTTTAGCACAAACATAGTAAATAGTGTTTTATGGATTTTTATATCCACTTCTGTCTGGATGAAATGGGGAGTCACTTTTCAAAACTCTTCATTATCTCAGTGACTGACAGGGTTGAAGAATGGTAACTCAGAAAAGGCTTTTTCAGGAGAGATATCTCCATTACGAGGCTGTATCCTAATAAAATTTGCTATGCAAACACTTTTCTTCCACTTCAGTGAACTGTTATTTCTGGTTGTTTTTTTCCTGGAAGAAATGTTTAACAGAAATTGTGGTCTTTGTCCCCATTGGGGGTTGTAAACATCTTTTTTTTTTTTATCATAATGTCTTGTGAGATTTTTATTGCTATTTGTTTTTCATGTTCTCTGTTTTTGCTCTGTTGCTTCTAAAGGTAGGGTGTAAAGGTATAAAATGAGTTTTTGTCCCTAAACTCAGTACAGTTGAAATTTGCAAAATTCTTAATACCTCAGAATGTCACTGTTATCTGATTAAAGTCTCCTTGAATTGGGAGTAACAGACTCGACCCGATATCTATCTCAAAATATCGGTAAATAAAATTTGAGATAAAATTAAAATACATCTAATAAAGAACCTGACCAGGTGTGAGTAAAAGCCAAAAGGAACAATCTATGTCTAAGCTGTAAATGTGATAGTATCTACAATTACATAAAATTAGAAAACAGTAGCTGGGCATATAAAGTTGGACCATAAGGAAGGCTGAGTGCCAAAGAATGAGGCTTTCAAACTATGGTGCTGGAGAAGACTCCTGTGAGTCTCTTGGACTGCAGTGAGATCAAACCAGTCAATCCTAGAGGAGATTGACCCTGACTGCTCTTTAGAAGGTCTGATCCTGAAGATGAAACTTTGGCCACTTAATGAGAAGGAAAGACTCATTGGAGAAGAGCCTAATGCTGGGAAAGATTGAGGGCAATAGAAGACGGGACAACAGGATGAGGTGGCTGGATGGAGTCACTGAAGCAGTTGGTATGAGTTTAAATGGACTCCAGAATATGGCAAGGACAGGAAGGCCTGGAAGAACGTTGTCCATGGGCTCGTGATGGGTTGGACACAAGTTTGTGACTGACAACAACAACAAGCTGAACATAGGCTAAGTTTGAGTGATCTGCAAACTCTTGAGCTGTAAAGAAGACTTCTTCCTTTCCCCTGTTTTTGGTGTTGGCACCCACTGTGCATTACGTGGTACCTCAAGAGCTGCCGACATTATGGAGAAGGAGAAGCCTGTACTCATGGGATAGTTCTTTTTTTTATTGAATCCTAACTCTACAAAATCATTTCCAGTGTGAAAATAAGATTTTCTCTCACAAGGCTTGTAAACCTGCAGCCATTTGACCATTTGTGAGGATTTTATAACACACATGGAATACAGTGGTTCTGTAGAATTTATTTTCTTGAAAAAAGTTAATGTTACTTAATGCTATAAGAAGTAACTGATTTAAGGTGGCAGTTCAAAATCTGGGGTAATATAAATTAGATAATAGAATTGATAATTAATAGTTGGGATTGCAGATTGGTCACCCAATCTTAAGTGACACAAAAGGCTAGTTGCTTGCTTGACCTCACTACACAAGGCAGGGCTGATTTTTTTTTCTCATCCATTTTTTGTGGGGAGGAGGCTCTAGAAGAAAGAGTTATTTTCTCATTCTTAAATTCCCCGCTCCCCCTTAAAAAAACCTAGTTGCCATTTTTCAAGGGTTTGGGATTCTTTAAAAGGTAAGGTTAGTAGTAGATGGCATCTCAACTCAATCTTAAATAAAATAAATGTTAAAATCTTCCAAAATTCACTAATGTCATTCATCCTGGGCTGCAAACGCAGCTTGTGTTTGGTACAAATGGAACAGAAGTTGGGAAGAGCATAGGTGGTTGGCATAAGGGAAATGAGATGGCATTAAATCTTTTAGCCTGTTTTGAAAAAAAATCTTGCTGCATACATTTTTTAAATTTTTATTTTATTGCCTTGCTCTGCTTCTGGAATAAGTGAATGCTGTGAATTCTCTTTATTGGGTTCACCCTCAGCTTCAGGCTATATGATTCACATCATGGGCTCCAGAATTGGAGCTCTCCTTGACTACAAAGGTGTGGCCTTCTTCCCTTCAGAGTAATAGAGATGGATGTGAGGAAAATGGCCTCCCTCTTGTCCTATAATTAAATGCTGGGAACTACATTGGATAAATGGAGGTGGGCCTGCTACTTCCAAGGGCTTTTCTAAAATTGGAGCACCCATAGATCCAAATGAGCAGCTCACAAGGTTTTGATTGTATCTGCTTCTAGACAGTCTGGATACTTAAACTCTGTTCACTATTCTCAGTACCTACTAGATGAATAAGATAGACCCGAATGAGAAACAGACACAATTCAGACCTAAAGATACTTCTATTAATAGTAACCAAATTTGCAAAGGTGAATATGGTTCCCTTGCTTCCATTATTTATCTTGATGAGAATTAAGAGGAGGGAAAGTGCCTGAGGTGTTTTCCTAACCCAGTTTCTTTGCCTGTTCTTAAGCATTGTTTATCTGATTATTGCTTTGGCAGTGGGTCTACACTCTGTCCAACAAGGACACCCTCTTTAGTCATCACAGTACTGGAAATCATCTCTTACATGGGATTTAATATGCAAAATATTGCTACAGTTTACTAATTAGGTTTGGCATATTGGAAGATTCAGATGATCTCCTGGGAGCTGAACTTTGGCAACATCTGAAAGAATAAATGTTGTGAGGCTCTGCAATGCTGCTTCATTTGCCTTAACTTAAGCTTTAAGGCCTGTTTCCTGTTTAAGGCCAATATCAGCTCTGATATTGATATTAATAAGCCCACCAGGGGAGTTGGTGATCTTGAAGTAGCCAACTACTTCTTGCCATCCAGTCATTTTAATCTTAATGATTTTTAAAAATACTTTGCGTTGGCTTTTGTTTTTTTTATTCTGAATTGCAATGAATGTTATTTTCTTTGCATTTTTTTGCTTATTTGTTGCCACTTTTCAGTTAACTTCTTTTTAAAATTATTACTGGTAGGTTAAATTGATTTTTAGCCTCTTGGAGTTCTATAAGTGGAAAAATGAAGGAATATTTCACTATAAAGAAAACTGAGTTTATTGTCTCTGTCTTTATTTAGGCTGAAGCCCTCCAGAATTCATATGATCAACTTTGCCAGAAAGAAGGTCTGACAGCCCTGCCTTATTTTTTAATTAAATGCCATGAAGATTCAGTCCATGTATCCTTACTTAGGAACTGGGATGACCTTTTTTCTGATCAATGGGAGAAGGTAAATATATATATATTATTTTCATATATATATATATATGTATATGTATATGTATATATATATATATATATATATATATATT
>BLBF01000003.1:49610434-49662087 GCA_015471245.1 Laticauda colubrina | reverse complement strand
CATACATACATACATACATACATACATACATACATACATACATACATACATATATATATATATAAAATATATGCAAAATACAAAGCACTGAAATTGACTTTCCCATAATTTTTAGAGCTTTCAATTCTTAATGTTGGAATAGAGGAAAGAGAGTAAAATTTGGTGGATATCTGAAAAAGGACCCTGTGAGAAATTATGATTTTGAAAATAAAAGACTTCTGTGGATTCTGAATTTATTGTTCTGGGATTTTAAGCTTAATTCTGATTTAAGAGTAAAACTATTTTACTCCCAGACAACTTTGAAATGAAAAGTGAGCAGACCTGAGGTGTGGAATTTTAAAATTATTCAAGTTAAGAAGATGAAACAGGTAAAGGAGCTGCTGCTTTGAATGTTGGAGCAGCTTTTCCATTTTGCTTTATGGGTGAAGGGACAAATATGATTATTCTGTGTATATATGCAATCTTGCCACTTTCGTTAGCCAAAGAGAAAGTCAAGTGTGGATACCTTGGATTTATTGGGTTTTAGTTTTCTAATCACAAATGTATTTATTTCCGGAAGGTGATTGGAAGAGTTTTAGGCAGTGCAGAAAAGCATGAATGGATTATATGACTATATCACTTAATATTTCCTCAGGCCTGTTTCACAAATGGAAATTAATTACAAATTTTAAAAAAACATGGAATTTGGATCATTCTCTGGATTTTTTCCTAGGGTTAATTTGCTTGCTTGGGAATGTGCGGTGTGGTTCCTGTGTAATATGTGAAGCAATTGTTCTGTTCATTTAATTTGAGTCTTCTGCAGATTAATTATCTAGTCCAGTTTATCTATACACATATAAAATTAGCAACTTTTGAACTCTATCAGTGTTAACATATAATAATCCTATTATGATTTTTTTTTCCTTGTAGGTGATATTTGGTGTTTATGACCCCTGTAATTTCACCCAATATCCAGGATGGCCACTGAGAAATATGTTGATCCTTGCAGCACACAGATGGTATTTATTATTAGGTGAAGCCTGGAACATGGTTTTTCCATGGTTGCAATCCTAAACACTCACTGAAGTTAATCGCACTAAATTTGGTAGAAGTTATTTTTTAGTATAGGATTAGACAGCGTCTGTTACAGTATAAACATTATAGCTTACCTCAATCCTAAAGGACTCTGGGTGGGAAACAGCGAAATCCAGAAATATGCATTAAAATCATATAAATAATAATAATAATTTGAAATGATTTTTTAAAAACTGGTGCACAAAAAGTGGCATTCGTGTAAGCCAAGTATTAAATGTCCTTTGGGAAAAAAAGAAAATTGGTTTGTTGTTTTCAAAGTACCTTAGAATAGTGACTGTCCAAACCTCTGAGGCCAGTGTGTTTTCTGTAAACGAGAGCCAATACTGAGCTACACAATCCTCTCTACACAATCCCTACTTCAAAAAACCTTCACTGTCCTTGATCACTGCTTTTACAGAAAAAATTGTTAGTCTGAGGTTTATGTGAAATGGAGCAAAAATATCTTCGTTGGGTCAACAAGTGGCTCAAGTGCTTTTCTATCCTGAAACTTCTTCACGATAGAAATTCTTCAGAGTGTCCATTTCTTTTTAATAACAGTACTTGGTATATCCAAGCAGTAGAGCCACTACTTTTCGATCTCCACAGATATTTCAGATGTATTTGGTGTATTGGATCTGCTTCAACAACACTTCCATGTTTCCATATTTTTCTTTTGTGAGTGCAGCATAGCCAACAAGTACTGAAGGGTACATATTATGTAAAAACAGGAAATTTCTATATTACAGGTTATTTTCATGATTAATAGCCAAAAGTTGTAAAATGCACCCAAAAGTGTGCAGGAAGCAAAACTTTTGTTGGCTAGAACAGGTATTCCTTGACTCACAACCACAATTGAGCCCAAAATTTATATTGCTAAGAGAGGAATTTGTTAAGTGAGTTTTGCCCCATTTTATGGCCTTTTTTGCAACTTTTGTTCAGCGAATCACTACAGTTGTTAAGTTGTTATCATGGTTATAAAGTGATTCTGCCTTCCCCATTGACTTTGCTTGTCATAAGGTCACAAAAGGGGATCCCATAACCCCGGGACACTGCAACTGTCATAAATATGGATCAGTTGCCAAGCATCTGAATTTTGATTGAGTGTCTGTAGGGATGCTGCAATGGGCGTAAGTGTGAAAAGCAGTCATAAGTCACTCTTTTTCAGTGCCATTGTAACTTGGAACATTCACTTAAACAAACTGTTGTGAGTCAAGGACTACCTGTATTTGTTTTCCTCAGGTACACTGAATAACTTTTGAGCTAGCAAATGAGTTTGAAATTGTTGAGTTGTGTGACTATTGAAACAACATCCTTTTGGAGAGTTGTTCTGATATCGCGTTAAGAGAATTGCCTGTAATTTTCCTGGAGCCGCTACTTTTACAGAATTTTCACTCCTGACAGGGGAGGCCTTCTTCAGTCTGTTGAAGTGCTCTGCTTCCGAGACAGGACCATGCAGGGAGCCAGAGACATTTCCCACAGCATTCTTTTTGAAGTAAAGCTTCCACAGCTGACAAGCAGTTCAGGTAACCCTTCTTGAAAGATAAGTGTTTTTGATGGATTTTGTTGCTCTTTGTGGAGTGTGGTAGGCGGGGCTATTTGATAATTCCCAAAGAGAGAAGAAATAAAAGTGTTTCTATTTCTGTAAATAGACGCTTGCTTCAGTCTTCGTTAGTAAAAGATCTTTAGAAAAGATCCATTTCATCTTACGCCAGTTTTGAGTTTTCTCTGTTCCTGCCAGTTGCCTGTGCTTCTATTATTTCCATCGTTGAGTCTCAATCAGTAATGCAACAACTGACAATGTGTTTAGTTACTAAAACATTTCTAGCTTCAAATTCATAATTCTGTTTGATTTCATAGCTACGTCTTTTGCTAGGCTACGTTGTCCCAAAATGGCAATGTGCTGTTTCTTCACTTCCATCTGAACTCATCAGTTAACTCGTTATGCTTCAAGAATACAATTAACTTGTACTTATGTTGTCAATATATAATCTTTTTTATGACCACGATAATTGTTATGCTAATTATTACATTTAAAATTCAAAAGATCCTAGATCTAAATTAGTCTTTCCTTTGACGTGAATTTGCCCATCCTGTCTCATTATTGTATAAGATCTTTGAGAAAAACTTCAAAGATGTGGCGGATGGTGACATACAGGATTACCACTTTCAAAATGGCTTTTTTAATGCTATTATAAGACAGCTTCTTCATTTGAGTAGGCTTTCCATTTTCATTAATTTTTTGTGTGTACGTTTTTCTTCTTTTGGTGTTGTCCTAATGTGTCACTATTGGCTATGTTTTTGCCTCATTGCTGCGCCGCTTGTAAAAAACATTAAGCTATGCTGCCCAGACAGCTGAAAAACACTGCGCACCTGTGTCTTTTTTCCTGCTTTTTCAACCTCAGCTGTGCCGCACAAAGCAGCTGAGGTTGAAAAAGCAGGACATAAAGGACAGGTAAGAGCCTGGGTGGATGGGTGGGCCAAACAGCAGCAAACACAGAACTGGTTCAGTGTTTGCTGTTCTTCAGAGCCACTGGTTCTATAGAGCCGGGCAGAACCGGTAGCATCCCACCCCTGGATGTCTGTTATAGACCTTTTATTGTGTGTGTGTATGTGTGTTTGTGCCTTCGAGACAGCCTTGACTTCTTGTGACTGCCTGGTCAAACCTGGTGATTTGTTGCTTTTATATTCAATGGCTAGCGAAGTGGGTCTTACTGAGAATAAAATGGTTGAATGATAACATATTTTTAATTCTTTGACTTTGATTCCCAGTGAGGAGCGTCAGCCAATTAAGTGTTAATGATAAAGCTCTGAATATTTACTTCACCTATTTTATTTTTTTTTATTTTACTAATAGGAGATAGCTGTATGATTAAAGATACACAACTGAGGATTTCAGATTTAGGGAGATAGAACTGAGATTTAGAGAGCAGAAATGTGTATAATTAAATCTTCAGTTATAACATCTCTCTGCTCTTAATACCAAAAGCTTAATTTTTTTCATTAACTGGGACGTTTTTATTAAAATACTTTGATTGTCGATGCTTTATTTTAGGCTGGGACAGGGCAACATGTGGCATTTGTTTAAGTACTTGGAACTCTTTCCAGAGACACTTTTCAGTTTCAGTGACACAGCAGATTCAGATTGACACTTTTTATGCCATTTTGCATAGAACTCCTTAAAGGATTTTAAAAAAAACATTTTGTCTGCAGCATACAGATAGTCCTCAACTTATGGCCACAATTGAGCCCAGCATTTATCTTGGTAAATGAGAAATTTGTTCAGTGAGTATTGCTCCATTTTATGACTTTTTCTTGGCACGTTTGTCAAGTGAAATACTGCAATTGTTCAGTCAGTAACACGGTTGTTAAGTGAATCTGGCTTCCCCATTGACTTTTCTGGTCAGAAGGTCGCAAAAGTTGATCACATGACTCATGGGACACTGCAACCATCATAAATATGAACCAATGGTCAAGCATCCAAATGTAAATCATGTGACCCTGAGGATGTTGCAACGGTCATAAGTGTGAAAAACGGTCATTAGTCACTTTTTCAGTAACTTTGAATGGTCACTAAATGAACTGTTGTACGTCAAGGATTCCCTGTATAACCACAACTGGGTCCAGAATTTCCATTTCTAAACAAGGCAGTTATTAAACAAGTCATGCTTGATTTTACAATCTTTTTTTTGCCGTGGTTGTTAATTGAATGACTGCAGTCATTAAGTGAATTGCACTGTTGTTAAGCAAATCCAATTTCTCCCATTGCCTTTGCTTGTCAGAAGCTGGCTGGGAGGTCACAAATGTTGATGGCATGACCCCCCCAGGATGCTGCAGTTGTCATAACTGTCATAACCCATGCAGTTTTCATGTCATACATGATAGTTGTCAAAGCACCTTGATTTTGATCACATAACTGCGGGGACAGTGTAACAGTCGTAAGTGCAAAGATTGGTCGTAAATCATTTTTTCAGTGCCATGGAAAATATGAATGATCTGCTAAATGGATAGCTATAAGTCAAGGACTACTCGGATCACAGCCTAGCCCACTGAATGCAATTGCCTTGCCTGCTGTGGCAAAATTATCCTACTGAACAAACTTCCAGCAGCCTCTTTGGATAGAATTGATTGATGCAGCTTTGATGAAAATTCCAGTAGTAATTCCAATAACTAATGTTTGTATTATCAACAACTTGCATTTATGTAGGATCGGGTTGTTTTTTCCCCCTCTCTTCTTAGAAAATGGATGCTTTTAAACACAATTCCTCTCTTGTTCAACAGATTGTCCCAAAGCTGTTGGATGGGAAAAAAATCCAAAGGGATGTATGGGCCCAAGGATGGTGAATTTAAGTGAATGCATGGACCCCAAAAGGTATATAGCATCATAAGTCTTGATAAAATTAGTTTGTACTCTAAATGATACAACGCATTATTAGAAGTATGGATACATCATATTTTAAATAGAAAATAGATTCATAATTTCCTTTTGTCTTGCAGCATTTCCTCAGTCATATGTTTAGAATGTTTGTCTTGTTGAGAAATAAAGTCAGGGGAAATGTAAATAAAAATTCAAATGTCATGTTAGGTACTTGTAGTCTTATTTAAAAACACTTGTTTTTAAAAATGTGCTCATTCTCTTGTTTCTGTTAGGACAGTGCTGGAGAAAAAGTCCCTCTTCTATTGGGGGAAGAATTATAAATAATCTAATGCCACAGTGCTAGGATTGTCAAACTCTTATTTCATTGAGGGCCACATCAGAGTTGTGTTTGACTTAAGAGGGATGGGTGGATGTGGTCAGGGTAGGCATGGCCAGCTTGATGTCACTCGTGTAATGGCCCGAGCACTATGCCAGCAAAAATGGAACTCGGGAGGGCCACATGTGGTCCTTTCAAGCTCCATTTTCTCTGGCAGAGGGCTGCAGGTGATCATTGCAGCTGAAAATGAGGTGAACTGTGTGCAGCCCCTCTTCCCCCAACCTCCTTTTTGCCCGTAGAGGCACCGCAGGCCATTCCTTTGCTGTTTTGTTTAAGAGGAAATATTTGCCTGGGGGTCCTGAATACTAACTAATATGAATATTATTTTTTACCCAGGAGTGTTAAAGAAAGTAAATTATACATTCAGTTTTTCTATTCTAGAGATAAAAATAAAACTCTTTTAATTTAATATAACATTTTTAAAAATTTTTTCATATTCAGGCTAGCAGAGTCATCTGTGGATCTTAACCTTAAATTGATGTGCTGGCGGTTAGTACCTACTCTTGATCTGGAGAAAGTTGTATCTGCAAAGTGTCTTCTTCTTGGAGCTGGTACACTGGGTTGCAGTGTAGCCAGAACTCTAATGGCAAGTACTAAAGACAATCTGCTGTCCCTAATATTTCTTAATTTGGAAGGAACTCTACTGTTTTTAATATTTCCCTAATTTGGAGGAAAAATTGCATCTGTAAGCTGATGTTTCTCTAGCGTATGACTTCATGCGAGACTTAAATAAGGCTGAGAGAAATATAGCACACTAGAAGAGTTGTACACATGTATACTTGTTACTGTCATACCATTACTTTATTTTATGTCATAATATAGTTTTTACAGTGACAATATTCTACTAGTAAATTTTAGTGAGTTAGTTATAAATTATTTTTAGTAAATATTCTGTAGTTTTCTGTACAGTACACCATTCTCATTTTTCATAATTTTAAATCTTAAAGTCTCAATGGTGTTGGTGTCATGACTTCAGTATGATACTGCATAGGATAATATAGATAGTCCTCAACTCATGACCAAAGTTGAGCCCAAAATGTCCATGCTAAGCAAGACAATTGTTAAGTGAGTTTTGCTGCATTTTACAACCTTTCTTGGCACATTTAAGTGAATCACTATAATTGTTAAGTTGTCAATATGATAATTAAGTGATTCTGGCTTCCTCATTGATTTTGGTTGTCAGAAGGTTGCAAAAAGTGTTTATATGACCCCAGCACACTGCAACTATCATAAATACATGCCAGTTGCCAAGTATCTGAATTTAAAGGCTAGGTCCCACTGGTCGATGGAGGCAAAACGTATGCATAAAGGACACAGCGGACAAGCAAAATTTCAGGGGTGGCTCCATCCGTTGTCATCCGCTCCAAAAAGTGGAGAAAATTTGAATAAACAGAATGGAAAAGAATGGAAAAGAACGGACGTGGGTAGTATGTAGTGGGGATGTTAAACGGATGTTGATAGGAAGCCTTGCGGATGACAGCGGATGGAAGCGGATGACACCTCCGAAGGAGTTCTTTTCCGAAAGGAGAATTGCGAAGCGGACACATAGCGGAAGGGGCGGATGCATAGCGGATGCATCACGGACGCCTATAGGAAACAAAGGGGATGCCGCGCTGATGTATATCGGATGCAAAGCGTTCACTGTGCATGCGGGGAGTATGAATTGCATCAGCTCCACGGATATAAAAGGATGTAGCACGCATGCAGTCAGCACAAAGGGGAAAGACGTGCTGCCACATACATCTAGCAGGAACACCATGGTTCGTCAGTCAGGCAAGAAGAGGAAGCCGGTGCCTACTTGTTCCAGCCCTGTCAAGAAGGACAGAACCAGCATCCCACCCCCTGGCACTGACTCTGAACCTGCTGCTGCTGCTGTGGTGGACCATCCCCAAGGACCTCAAAGCCCTGCTGCTCAAGCCCCTGAAGGCCCTGCTGCTCAAGCCCCTGAAGGCCCTGCTGCTCAACCCCTGAAGGCCCTGCTGCTCAAGCCCCTGAAGGCCCTGCTGAAGCCCCTGCCAGAGGGAGGAAAAGGCAAGGGAAGGAGAAGGCAGAGAGGAAACAGTAGACCGTTTCCGAGGAGCATGAGGATGAGGTGCTGGAATGGCTGAGGGAGAACGAGTACCTCTGGAGAAAGGGCCACAGACTCTATCGGGACCCCAAGAAGAAGCAGGCCACAGACTGTATTGGGACATCAAGAAGAAGCAGGCAGCTTGGAGAGACAAGGCAGAGAGCCTGGGGTACACTGCAGAAGTACTCCTTGGATGGTGGAAGCACATGCACACCTGGTATGGCAAGCTACACCTCAAGAAATCCGGGCAGGCCGCTGTCAAGCTCACTGACCGGGAGATGTACGTCATGGCCAAGTGCAGTTTCCTGAGGGTGAGATCCGCCACCGAGGAGCAGCCCCTTTGACACCCCTCTCCCTCAGACAGCCCACAGACACCCAGTCCTCTCCCAGCCAGGAGCCAGCTACCCTGTCCAGGCAAGTGTCTTCAGAGGGCCCCATGGCAGAGACCCCCCCGACAGCTGCACTCCCCATGCCGGCAGACTTGGAGGATCCCGTGGGGGATGACGCCCTGCTGTCACAAATGGAGGAAGAAGCAGCAGCCACCAGAGTCCAACCCACCCCCACCCCCAGCTCCAGAGGATGCAGGCAGAGAGGCAGACTGGAGGGCCAGAACCATAGTGTGCTGTTGGAGATCAGGGACACAATGAAGACCAGCACAGAACTTCTCTCTTAGCTGGTCCACTTGGACAGAGCATCCTCGGGCCGGAACACCTTCATCACCTACTTGAGCCAGACCCTGAGGGACCTGCCCGAGGCCCAGTACCAGGTGATGAAGCAGAAGATCATAGCACTTCTGCACAACCCTCAAGGCCCAGCTGAAGCTGCTCCTACCAAGTCCAGGTCTGCTTCTCCACCCCAGGCGATGTCACAGCCCTTCCACGGCTTTCAACAGCCCCTCACCTACTAAGGCTACGACTTAGTACAATTTCCCACAGCAAAAACAGACCTTCCCAGTCCAGGCTCAGGTTCATTGGACGCCACAGACGCCAGTCCTCACCCAACTGCAGACCAGACAGCCCCACTACACTCCTCCTTCCTCCACCCCACAGCCAATCCCATCAAGGGACAATCTTTCATCAGTATTGGGCCTGACATGATTGATGTCTTGATGAAGGGCCTCTCAACCTGACGGGACTGAGTCAGCTCTTGGATAGCTTCCTGAACACACCATCCCCTGTTGTACCCTCGGGGCCAAGCACCCCAATGGTGCCTCAGACCAGCACTCAAGCCACAGCCACCTCCACAGTCCCTACCCGCTTAACAGCTGAGACCATGGACATGACTCAGAGTGACTGAGAATAGTGTCAGAGACTGAGTTGTTTACTTGTTAAGTTTATCTTTGCTTAAGACACTTTCTTGGTTCATTTTGTTTTTTTAATAAAGTCATAAAGTTAAGACAGTTAATAAAGGTTATCTTTGCTTAAGACACTTGGTTCATTTTTTTTACTTAATAAAGTGTTGGTGAAAACTTTGAAAAAATGGTTAAGCCTTTGCATGCTTGTGGGATAGATAAGGATAGCTGTGGGATAGATAAACCTCCAGTGCAAGCATAGTGGGACTGTATGGTCCACCATCCCAGCTGCCACACATATGGACTTTTTTTATCAATAACAATTTATTCATCGATCAACACATTTTAAAATAAACAAAGCTCTTTATTAATGCCCTATTCATTGTAGGGCCACTCAACATACATGGCACAATCTCATCAGTATTATGCGACAGGCTCAAGGAAGCATCCATTAATCATCTATCATCCTGTCTTGCCACTCCACTGCTCCAGCTAGGGAGTTGCACCAGTGTCTCAATAGGTTGCGCTGCTTCTTCCCTTCACGTGAAGCACTGTTGGGGCCTTGTACATCCACAGTGTCTATCAGGTTTCGTCCTTGCCTCCATTCACCAGGCTCCATGTCCCCATTGCCTTGTTGGCGGTCAACAAGTCTGTTCTGCAACACTGGGTAGCGGGTGGGCATGAGATTGTGCAGGATGCAGCAAGCTTCCACGATGCTCCTCATAGTCTTGGGGTCATGCTGCATGGTGGTGAGAAGTATCTGGAACCTGTTGGCCAGGATGACAAAGGCGTTTTCCACCACCTGTCTTGCCCTGAACAGCCTGCAGTTGAAGATCCTCTCTTCACGGGTGAGGTATCTTGAAGTGTAGGGCTTCATGAGGTAGGTTCTGAGGGAGAAGGCGTCATCACCAAGTAGGGCACATCTTGTGTGTCATTGGGTAGGGGGTCTGCATCTGGAAAACCCATGATGAGGTTGTGTTCCAGCCCATCCTTGAGGTCACTTGCGTTGTGTACCTGGCCATATGAAGCTGACCCATTGCCTGCAGCATCAATGTAGATGAACTTGTAATCAGCATCAACCATGGCAAAGAGGATGATACTGAAGAAGCCCTTGTAGTTGTAATAAAGTGGACCCTGAGTTGGCTTGAGCTTTGCAGGCCACGTGCTTCCCATCTATGGCTCCAACGGTGTGGGGAAAGTTCCACCTCTGATACCGCTCTTCTGCAAGTTTTGTCCAGCCTTGTTCAGTGGTGGGGCACGTGAGGAGCTCCTCCATGTATTCTTTGATGATGGCATGCACCACTTCTCTGACCACTTTGCTGATGCTGTTGTGTGGCACCCTCCACGCATACTGCATGTTTCTGTATGTGTTCCAGAGGCCAGGTGCCGCAGAGTCAGTGCCACCTTCAGTCCGGGGTCCAGGTTGGGACGGAAGGTGGTGCTAGGCTTGGTCAACCTGGGTCTCAGACGCTGTACAAGTTCGTCAAACATGGCTGGTGGCATCCTCATGAAGTGATGGAATGCACAAGGGTCTTCATTCCTCAGCTCCACCATCAACTGGTCATACAGTCCAAACTCCATTCTTCTCACAATCCATCCTCGGTCCCACACAGCTCTTGGACGTCTCCTTCTTCTCCTTCTGTGTAAAACTTGATACAGTCTGAACAGGTTTTGGTTCTGGTGATGAATGAGCGCAGCTATCATACGGACTGTGTCATGATCCATAGTGGAGAACAATTGATGATGTTGAAGACCAAGACCAAGGGTGAAGTACACCACGGCAGCTGGACTCATACTGAGATCCAGATGATTTTCTCCCCCTTTTTATAGGAAATATTGGTAGTCCGCTAGGTGTCCTTCTACATCCTCTGGACATACTGCAGACATCCTAAATATCCGAGATACGTCCCAGATACAAACGTTTTGTCTGTTTTAATCCTTTATGTACGAGATGCATACGCTTACATCCTTTCTATTTCCGTGCTACTAACGCTGTGTAGACGTTCCGTGTACCTTTCGTTTCCTCCCTCTTTCCGTTTTCAGCTGCAGCGGGTGTGAGTTGAGGGGATGGCCAGAGGATGCAGGGAGGATACAGCGGACGTTTAACGGATGATAATGGACATAGAATGTTTGTTGCCCGTATATGTCGCGGATGTACATCGTACGCGGCGGAAAGTTCATCCGCTCATAAAGTTTTGTGCAGCTCAAAACTTCTTGCGCGGATGAAATCTCAGTGGACGGATGCTCGAGGGATAGAGCATAAGAAACACGTACGCAGTAAGTACACAACGGATACATAGCATTTTCCAACGGATGGCAAGCTTTTTTTAACATTTTACATCCTCTTTGCATCCGTAAGTGCAGTGGGACAGGGCCTTTAGATCAACTGATTATGGGCATGCTGCAATGGATATAAATGTGAAAAATGGTCATCAGTCATGAGTCACTTTTTTCAGTGCTGTTGTAACTTCAGACAGTTACTAATCAAATGATTGAAAGTCGAGGACTACCTGTCATTTTAATAATATTGGCACCACGATTTAAAAATATAAGTAAGCTAAATTTTTCACATAGGTTATGCTTCTATCATATCGTATAGCTGTAATTTTTTCATTGAATATCTATGGAGATTCTCAGTCATCCAGATCATGGCTGTCCCAAAAGTGCTTTTTCACGAGGCAATTGGACTTTCTGGTTTTTCTTTGAAGACATTTCGCTTCTCATCCAACAAGCTTCTTGGAGCAAAATGTCTTCAAAGAAAAAACCAGAAAGTCCAAATTGCCTCTTGAAAAGCACCTTTGGGTAACTATGACCTGATTGACTGAGAATCTCCATAGTTTATCATTGAATGTTACAGTGTTGTTTTGACTGATGACCAGGGTAAATAGAAACACTTAATTCTTGTTTGCGGTAGATTTTTAGCATATTGATTTTGAGAATATGAGACTAAATTCCCTTTGGAATTGCCAACAATTGAAAGAAATGCCCTGAAATCCATCTGGTCTCCTTTTATGTTTTTTGGTTCATACAGTCATTGTCAAAGCAATATAACTGCAATTTTACCTTGTATGCTGTTATGCCATTAGAAGCAATGTTACATGAGAAGTCTTCAATTATGAGGGTGCAAAAAATGCTGATACCAATAACCCAAATAGATGAAGAAAGGAATTATGATTGATTTTGCCAATTATGTTTCAGATGCTCCTGAGCAGCACACAATGATTCAAGGAGTTGAGTCTTTTCTATGAAGGGAGCATGATAACATATTCTCCTTCCCAGCTGATGTCCTGGTCTTTTACTCTGATTCTCAGTCCTGGGAACAGCCAGTGTTTATGAGCATGTTACAAATTTTTCAGTATTTAAAAAATTACTTGTTTGGGGTACATTTTTTTTCAGGGATGGGGAGTCAGGAAGATTACATTTGTGGACAATGCAAAGATATCATATTCAAACCCTGTGCGTCAACCACTCTATGAATTTGAAGATTGCCTTGGGGGTGGAAAGTCCAAAGCAGTTGCAGCAGCAGAGAGACTTCAAAAAATATTCCCTGGAGTGGTGAGTAAATGAATGATTTGATGATCAAAACTCATATGTGCTTGAACCAAAGCCAAAGATTACTCTTATGTTTATTCTTCAAAAAAGAACTAAACCGCAAGAAATAATTACTGTGCTTTAATGACTGACAGATTTTTACAGTAAGGAGAAATTGCATTTAAAGTTACATCTTGCAAACCCAAAACAAAAATGAGGCGTAGAAACAGATTTATTTTGGAACTGGTGATAAATCAGCTGTTTATCTTTTTGCTCAAGAGTGAGACAAAGTAAACATGAAACAATAGTGATTACGATAATAACAAAAAGAACAACTATGTTCTTTCTTTAATGTCTGAGATCAAGTAAGAATTATTATATAGAACATAGAATAACAGAGTTGGAAGGAACTTGGAGGTCATCTAGTCCAACCCCCTGCTCAAGCAGGAGCAAATATTAGCTTCTACCTGGGATCGAACTCACAGCCTCCTGATTAGGAGGCAAGAGTTCCACCTCAAGGCCACCGCACCAAATGATACAGATACATGTATCTGATTAAAAAATAAAATGAAATAAAACAAAAATTCAGGGAGGAGGCTTTAGCAAAGAGTTAAGTGGAGAGGCAGGAGTTGCAATAGGAAGTTGAACTTGGAAAACATGCAGCAAAGGAAACTTACAGAAATAGAAGCGTGAAGCTTTAAATGCTTTGGTGACATATACTGAGAGTGCAGTGCAAAGTTTGGTTTTTAGACTTTTTTTTCAATGAACATCTTCCACAAATGCTAGTTGAATGTAAACATCTTGGCATAATGAAAACATGACATCATTTCATGCTACTGTTAGATTTTGTATTGACTGAATTTGGAAACTTTTTTCTTCTGCCATCTGTTGGCCTGTAAGCTCCAGGGCTTGCTTTCTTAGCTGTATATTTTATGTGTTCTTCAACAGTTCTGGGCTCTGTTTCAAGTAGTGTCACCTTTCTCTTTAATATACCATTTATTTTAACACCAGAACATTAAAATATTTTAGTTTCTGAAACAATATGCCATGTTACATTTGCATATGCATTTCATATCAAGAAAATAATTAGAAATGCCTATTTACATATGCCTTTTTAACATATTATTTTTCAGGAACACCAATTTTTCATCATATTTTTACCACTATTCTACTTTGGCTAAAAACAAAAAAAATGAAGTATTTCTATCAATAAGCAGGCAAAATACATATTTTCTATAGCTATAGTTTTCTTTCTAGGTCTCTTTAAGATGAATCCAGAAAAAAATAATAACTGTTATTTCAGGCTTTTGGAGTTGGCAGGGAACAATACCCTCTTCTTCATTGCTATGCGAAGTGATCCTTCCTTGTTTTCTTTTTGAAATAGAGAAGTAAAGACTTGATGAGAAATAATTAAGTAGAGATTAAATATAAATATCTTTTTTTTTTTTGCTTCAGTACTTAATTAGTGTTACTTGGCAGAAAGTGAAAGATTCTCCATAGGTGTTCATGGGGGAGGCGGGTGAATCTGAAATCATTTTAGGTTCTGGTATATGCTGGATGATGGAGCTACCTTGCAGACCATTCAAAATGGCTGCAGAGGGGAAGGAAGCAAAGGGAAGGAAGGAAGGAATGATACCTGTGGTACTAGCATGCTTATTGTCTGCACAATCCAACATTAGTACACTTTTCCTATAGCTATAATTTATATTATACAAGGGGAATAATAATGAGGATTATATCATAGGACAGCAGTATCTGGGCAGATTAACAACAGGCTAGAAGAACCAAAACCTTTAAGATGAATGAGAATATTTACATTGTGAGAGGTTGGTTTGTTTTGGCAAGGCACAGTCAATTGTGCATTACGTCTTCATAAGGCAGGTGTGCAGCTCAAGGAACAGTTACAATCCAACTTTTCCATTAGTATATAAGACCTCAAGTATTGTTTCTGTTTCTTTTTCCAAAAAAGTTACCTCTACTTTCATTTATAAAGTCTGTTTAACCAGTGCCTTAGTCTGCTACAACTGGAGCATTTTCTGTATTTAGAACAGTTGTTTAAAGCCCATGTCACACTGCCCAACGGATGCAAAAAGGACACAGCGGACGAGCAAAATGTTCCATCCGTTGTTATCCGCTCTCAAAAGGGGCAAAAATTTGCATAACCGGAGTGGATAAAACGGACACGGGGAGGATGCAGGGCAGATGGAAAGCGGATGCGGAACGGAAGCCCAGCGGATGGGAGCGGATGGCACATCCGCTAAGCTTCCGGGGGGCCGCAGCAAAGTGGATGCGGAACGAATACAGCGGATGCACAGCGGATGAAGCGGATGCACAGCGGAAGCCTAGCGGATGCACAGAGGAAGCTTAATGGATGCCTGGCGTTAATTGCGCATGCGGGGGGGATGCATTGCGCAAGCCCCCCGGATATAAAGGGAAGCAGCTCGCACGTGGCCAGCATTCGGAGGAAAGACCTGCTGCAGGATACATCGAGTCCTTGCCTGCCCTGCCTGCATGCCTGCCTGCAAGCCTTGCTGCCAGCCTTCCTGCCAGCCTGCCTCCAAGCCTCCTGGCCAGCCTCCCTGCCAGCCTTGCGGTCTGCCTGCCTGCCAACCTTGCTGCCAGCCTGCCTTCCAGCCTCCCTGCCAGCCAGTCTGCCTGCCAGCCTTGGTGCCTGCCTTCCTGCCAGGCTTCCTGCCAGGCTTCCTGCCAGGCTTCCTGCCAGCCTTGGTGCCAGGCTGCCTGCCAGCCTTGGTGCCTGCCAGCCTCCCTGCCAGCCAGCAACTTCAGAACCATGGGGAAGAAGTGAAAGTCTCAGCAACCTGCCGCCATCCCTGGCAAGAGGGACAGGGCCACCTTCCCGCCCCCTGTCCCTGACTCTGCTTCTGCTGGGGCTTCTGCTGAAGCTGCTCCTGGCAGTGGTGCTTCTGCTGCGTACTCTGCTGAAGCTGCTGCTGGTCCTGCTGGTCCTGCTCGTGCTCTTGGACTTGCTCGTCCTGCTCGTGCTCCTGGACTTGCTCGTACTGCTCGTGCTCCTGGTCTAGCTCGTCCTGCTCGTGCTCCTGGTCCTGCTCGTGCTGCTGGTGCTGCAGGGGCTTCTGGTGATTACTCTGCTGCTGCTGATCCTGGTCCTGCTGATCCTGCTGCTGCTGCTGCTGATGATGATGATGATCCTGCTGCTGCTGATGATGATGATGATTATGATCCTGCTGGTGATGATGATGATGATGATCCTGCTGGTGCTGCTGCTGCTGGTGGTGTGGAGGAGCAGCCCCTACCACCTGGGAGCCCCTCTGATGAGGGCCCATCTGGTCCTGGCAAAGGGAGGAAGAGGCGTATTCAACAACGGGAGAGGAGGCAATACTCCATTGAGGAGGAACACGAGGATGAGGTGCTGGAGTGGCTGAGGGAGAATGACTATCTGTGGCGGAAGGGACACCGGCTGTACAGGGACACCAAGTGGAAGCAGGCTGCTTGGAGAGAGAGGGCGGAGAGTATGGGTTACACTTCGGAGGTGCTCCTCGGCTGGTGGAAACATATGCACACCTGGTACGGGAAGCTGCACCTGAAGAAATCTGGCCAGGCCACAGTAAAGCTGACGGACAGAGAGACCTACGTCATGGCCAGGTGCAGCTTCCTGGAGGGTGAGAACCGCCACCGAGGAGCACCAGGAGCCCCTCTGTCTACCCTCTCTCTCCGGCAGCCTGCTGCGACCCAGTCCTCTTCGGGCCGAGAGTCAGTCCCTGTCTCCAGGCAGGTTTCTGTGGAGCGTGCCACGGCGGAGAACCCGCGGACAGCTGTTGTCACCGTGGTGGAGCGCGTGGAGGACTCCCTGGTGCGGTGGGAGAGAGGAGACATCGAGTCCACCACAGTCGTACCCGCATCCACACACCCCCCAGCTCCGCCTCCACAGAAAGGCAGAGAGCCAGACAGCAGAAGGGGCAGAGCCACACTGTCCTGCTGGAGATCAGGGACACCATCCGCACCAGTATAGATCTCCTCTCTCAGCTGGTCCGCACCAACTCCTCATCCTCCAACCACAAGCCCTTCCTCACCTATGTCAACCAGACCCTCAGGAACATGGAGGAAGCCCAGTACCAGGTGGTGAAGGACCGGATCACCGAGCTGCTTCACAACCCTCCAGACCCGGAGGAACCTGCTCCTACCCAGTCCAGGTCTGCTTCTCCACCCCAGGTGATGTCCCTCCCATACCAAAGCTTCCCACAGCCCCTCACCTACCAGGGCTACGGTTACCAGGAGGTCCAGCAGCACAGGCAGCAGCCCTTCCCAGTCCAGGCACAGAGTCATCGGGCGACACCGTTGCCACCGGTTCCACTGATGCCACCGATGCCACCACGACAATGATGCCACCGACGACAGCGATACCACCCACGCCAGTCCTCACCCAGTTCCAGACCAGACAGCCCCACTACACTACTCCTTCCTCCACCCCACAGCCAAGCCCGGCCTCAGTACATCTCTCATCAGTACTGGGGCTGACACCCCATGGCATGGAGGAAGGACCTCTCAGCATCGCTGGTCTGAGCCAGCTGTCTGAGAGCTTCCTCAACACATCGTCCCCTGTTTTCCTCTCGGGGCCAGGCACCCCAATGACGATACAGACCAGCACTCCAGTACCACCCACCTCCACAGCACCTGGACCCTTCACCCCTGAGACTGGGCGCACCTCCGAGTGACCAATATGAGTGCCAGAGACTGGGTAGCTGGCTACCTGTAGAGTTTATTTGGACACTTGACTTGGTCATTTTTGTTTTACAGCTTGTTGTTCAATAAAGTTTATCTTTGATTCACACACTTGCTTCATTTCTTTTTTTTAATAAAGTCTTGGTGGAAACTTTTAGAAATGGTTTAAGCCTTTGCATACTTGTGGGATGGGTTAAGATAGCAGTGGGATGGGCAGGGATACCTTTGGAATGGGTAATAGCTGTGGGATGGGTAAGGATAGCAGTGGGATAGATAAGCCTCCAGTGCAAGCATAGTGGGACTGTATGGTCCACCCTCCCTGGTGCCACACCTATGGCCCTTTATTATCAATAATAATATGATAATCATCCACACATGTCAACACAAACACAACTCTTTATTAAATGCCCTGTTCATTGTAGGCCCACCCAACATACATGGCCCAATCTCATCAGTGTGATGAGACAGGCTGAAGGAAGCACTCATTAATCATCTATCATCCTGTCTTGCCACTCCACTGCTCCAGCTGGGGAGTTGCACCAGTGTCTCAGGAGGTTGCACTGCTTCTTCCCTTCACGTGAAGCACTGTTGGGGCCTTGCACATCCTCAGTGTCTATCAGGTTTCGCCCTTGCCTCCATTCCCCAGGCTCCATGTCCCCATTGCCTTGTTGGAGGTCCACAAGCCTGTTCTGCAAGACCGGGTAGCGGGTGCGCATGAGATTGTGCAGGATGCAGCAAGCTTCCACGATCCTCCTCACGGTCTCTGGGCGATGCTGCAGGGTGGTGAGAAGTACCTGGAACCTGTTGGCCAGGATGCCAAAGGCGTTCTCCACCACCTGCCTTGCCCTGGACAGCCTGTAGTTGAAGATCCTCTCTTCACGGGTGAGGTGTCTTGAAGTGTAGGGCTTCATGAGGTAGGTTCTGAGGGAGAAGGCGTCATCCCCCACGATGAAGTAGGGCACATCTTGCGTGTCGTTGGGCAGGGGGTCTGGATCTGGAAAGCCCATGATGAGGTTGCGTTCCAGGATATCCTTGAGGTCACTGGCGTTGTATACCTGGGCATCTGAACATGAGCCGCTGCCTGAAGCATTGATGTACATGAACTTGTAGTCAGCATCGACCATGGCAAAGAGGACGATGCTGAAGGAGACCTTGTAGTTGAAATAAGTGGAGCCCGACTTGGGTGGTGCTTTGCAGGCCACGTGCTTGCCATCGATGGCTCCAATGGTGTGGGGGAAGTTCCACCTCTGATACCACTGCTCTGCAACTTTCTTCCATCCTTCATCAGTGGAGGGGCACTGGAGGAGCTCCTGCAGGTATTCTTCGATGATGGCCTGCACCACTTCTCTGACCACAATGCTGATGGTGTTGTGTGGCACCCTCCAGCCGTACTGCATGCTCTTGTAGGTGGTCCCTGAGGCCAGGTGGTGCAGAGTGAGTGCCACCTTGAGCCCAGGTTCCAGGCTGGGCCGGAAGTTGGTGTTTGCCTTGGTCAACCTGGGTGTCAGGCGCTGCACAACTTCGTCAAACATGGCTGGAGGCATCCTCATGAAGTTCTGGAATGCCCGAGTGTCTTCATTCCTGAGCTCCACCATCAGCTTGTTGTATAGCCTGTACTCTTCTCTTCTCCCGATCCATCTTCGTACCCAGGCGCTTCTTGGCCGCCTCTTTTTCTTCCCGTAGTAGAGTTCACAGAGCCTGTAGATGGCTTCGCACTGTTGCAGAAGGATGGTGGCTGCCAAAAGGACTGTGTTACGATCCACAGTGGACATGACTGGATGCTGTGGAAGAGGAAGAGTCAGATGAAGGCTGCAGAGGTCTGCACAGCTAGGCTGCTGGTCTGAAAGTGAGATGCAGGTGAGTTGCTCCCCCTTTTTATAGGCAGTATAGGTGTCCCTTGGCATCCTCTAGGCATCCTCTAGGCATCCTTAATATCCGAGATAGGTCCCCTCTGCGAACGTTTTTTCTGTTTTAAATGCTTTGTTTCTGCTTGGCATCCGTTCTGCATCCGTTCCGCGGCCGTTCCGCTTCCTCCCTGCGTCCGAGCGGATGCGAGTTGCGTGGATGCGGAACGGATGCCTAACGGATATAGCGGATGCGTAACAGATGCAGAGCGGATGCGTAGCGGATGCATAACGGACGAATTGGATACATTTTCCGCGCAAAAGTTTTGGGCAGCCCAAAACTTTTTGAGTGGATGAAACGTCAATAGACGGATGCTGGACGGATAGAGAGGAAGCAAAACGGAGGCAGTGAGTACATCGCGTTAACCAACGGATGGCAAGCTTTTTTGTCCGTTTTACATCCTCTTTGCATCCGTTGGTGCAGTGGGGCATGGGCTTAAGATTGAAGTGAGCATGATTCAAACTCAACAACGATTCCAAATGTGGCTGAGATACCACTTATTTTCTCAATGGTATGCAATAATTATTCTGCCCTAAAACAAACAAAAAAAGTGGGATGGAAAGAGTTTTGAGGGTGCTGCATATTTCCGTGTTGGCTTTCAAAAACCTTTTGCTTGCCTTGTGACAAGTCTTTGTATTCTTCTCCTTCTTGTGTTCCTTTCAGAGGGCTGAAGGTTTTAACATGAGCATCCCAATGCCAGGTCACCCTGTGAATTTTTCTGAAACAACCTTACAGCAAGCACAAAAGGATGTGGCTCAGCTGGAAAAGTTGATTGATGGCCATGATGTCATCTTTTTGCTAATGGACACCAGGGAAAGTCGATGGCTTCCTGCTGTCATCTCAGCCAGCAAGAGAAAGGTATTGCATGTACATTCCCACAGGCAGTTCTAAAATGGGAAGGGGTGGTTGTCAAAGGCTTTTTGAAAACATTTACACTGAGCATACAGAATAGTGTTTCTCAATCTTAACAACTTGAAGATGTAGGAATTTCATTCACAAACTTCTTGCATACTGACCAGGGAATTCTGGGAGTTGAAGTCCACACATCTTCAAGTAGTCAAGGAAGAGAAACACTGTTACAGAGTATATTTTTTATATTTACTGGCATACAGTGTTCTTCATTGAAGTTTAGACCAAAGATTAGGTTGATGAACTTAAAACAAGTAGTTGAGGGATGAGGTTGAAAACCTTATTTCCATGTATATTGAAAGTTTAGAAAGAATGACTGAAAATGCTGTTTTTGGATGGCTTTTTCAGAAAGGCTATTAATATTTTTTGAATATTTTGGGAAAATTGTTTTAATAATTTTTAAATTTGATGCTAATAAACATTTATAAAGTATATGAAGCCTATTCAGCATTAAATATGGAATTGTTTTATAATTTTAACACTGAAATGCATAATCTGTTATTCTAGGTTGTTGGTCTCTGCTTTTGAGCAGTTTCTGTTATCTGAACTGTAAAAAGCTACAGAGGCATGGAACTGTAAAGTAAGAAGAGGCCTTGAAATTTTATAATCCAACCCCTGCCCAGGGGAGGAATCCTCAAACCATCCAGACAAATGACTGTCCAATCTTTGTTTGAAAACCTCTAATAATGGAGAGCTCAGCAATCCAGAAATCAGACAGTTCCATTACTTACTGTTTCTTGTGGTCAAGAATTTCCTTATTTTGAATTTGGGCCTTTCTCCCTGTAGCTTCCACTATTCCTCATTCTAACAGACCCCTAGTAAAGAAATTCCCATGCAGGAGGTTAATACCTATGTAATCTAACTAAATTTGAATCTTCGTAAGCTGTAATTATCAAGTACTGGCATTTTAACTTGGTTGTGGGTGTTTTTAAGTAGAAAAGGAGGAGGAAAATGTTTTAACTACATTACATGTACTAAGAGTACTAATTTTCTCTGTCTAATGATACTTGTCCTTTCCCCATATTATGCCTCCTTTTCAAAACTACACTAATGGATCAGGGAGTCTTCCAAAGTAGATTTGGTGAACACATGATAAAGAGGCTTATCTGACTTGAGCAATAAGCTTTACTTCTGCAATCTTTGTTGCTCATTTTTATTTTTAATATTTTGCTTACTGTATATGCTTAAATGTAAACATCACTTTCTTTGCTTTTCAATATTTATACAGCTGGTCATCAATGCTGCTTTGGGATTTGACACATTTGTCGTGATGAGACATGGGCTAAAGAAACCAAAGAATCATGAAACTGGAGATTCTCCATGCAATAATTCATCTGGCTCGGTCGATCTTTTGGGATCATCACTTTTTTCAAATATTCCTGGCTATAAACTTGGTTGCTACTTCTGCAATGATGTAGTTGCACCAGGAGATGTAAGTAGAGCTTAAGCAAATTGATAGGACTGTGCTTTGAATTTTTTTTCTTCTCTGCATTATGACAGTGAGAAAAATCTGTTAAGTTTTTTTCCACTACAGGAATATTTATTTCTCCTGATATGATTCTTAAAGGTGACTTAAAAAGAGTCACCCCTGCCATCACCTCCTTATTGCCACCATAATGACATAAGAAAAGTATTCTAGAAAGCTGTATTTCTCTAAAAAAGAAAGGGAATGAAAGCCTTTTATCAATTCCAACTCTTCTGTAGGGTACTGTTGATTCCTAAAAACTTCTCTAAAAAAGTGGAGGACCTATTTTCCAGCTCCACTGTGAAGTGCTATCTTGTCAGAAGAAGGAAGAGGATTAGATTTTGATTTTTGGCATCAGTGCCTTTTTTTTTTCCTGAAAAGCAAAGAGACACCCGCATTTAAGAATAGGAAATGGGATTATTAGGGGTCCTTGGTGCTCTCTGAGGTTGCTTGTTTTCTGGTAGATGTTTCATTACCCAAATTAAGTAACATCATCAGTCTGATAATGTTACCTAGTTTGGGTAATGACACGTCCCTCATGTCAACTCTAAACTGGCACAAGCACTAACATTTGGACTTATATACCGTTTCACAATGCTTTACAGCCCTCTCAAAGCAGTTTACAGAGTCAGCATCTTGCCCCCAACAATCTGGCTCCTCATTCTACTGACCTCTGAAGGATGGAAGATTGAGTCAGCCTTGAGCCTGGTGAGATTCTAACTGCTGAACTGCAAGAAGCCGGCAGTTGGCAGAAGTAGCCTGCAGTACTGCATTCTAACCACAGTGCCACCATAGCTTCAGATATTTTTCTTTATTTTTGGGATTATTAGCAGGTAATTGGAAAGAGAACCGTAAATCATTATTCTGTATTTTATTTTTAAGAAGAAAAGGTGTAGAGAAAAAAACCCCCACAATGTATCCTCTTCCTTTGCAGTCCACCAGGGATCGGACATTAGATCAACAGTGTACGGTCAGTCGACCAGGATTAGCCATGGTAGCAGGAGCACTTGCTGTTGAATTAATGGTATCCATTTTGCAACATTCAGAAGGGTAAGCCATCATTGTGGAAAAGAAAGAAATATTTTAGAAGTTTTATTTTATTCCCGTTCTTTCTCGGAAACATTGCCCTTCTGAAGATCAGTCAAATAATGTTGATTTGGATTTTATTCCAAGTTTTACTTCACTTGGAATAAAATCATGTTTAAAACATAATGAATGCCAAGCTCTTCTGTACAGAAAGTTTCTCCTCCTTTTTGTTAGAGGCTATGCAGTTGCAAGCAGCAGTGATGACAGAATGAATGAACCTCCAACCTCTCTTGGACTTGTGCCTCATCAGGTTAGTAAATTGGAAGGTAATACAACTGTGAAATTATCCCTAAAATCAAGTGGCATTGAAGACTATCTGTATTTAATATAGTCCTACAATGAGCAACCCTCTAGTAGTAAAAATAAATAGAGAAATGGTTGAAAAACTATAGACGTTGTGATTCATGGCTTCTGGTTAAGAGTTCAGAATGACACAAATTGAGAGGGGAAATCAGTTTAAATTTAAGAACACATAGAGATGTATTCTAAATGTTAAGCCATTAAATAGAGGTCAGCTTTGTACTAAGATCACAAATAATGGATGGGCACTTAAAAATACCCATTTCCTTTAAATTTTGTTTCCGAGACCAGTTTCTAATTTCATTCTAAACCAAGGCTTGATAAGGAGCCCTTTTCCTGTTGTTTTTGGAATATATTTTCAAAAATATGCCAGTTTCAAAGCTTGGTTAAAGCTGCCTTTTGAGCCTGGCTTGTTTATAATATTAACTCTGCTTTTACCTGATAGGAAACTTTAAGATCCAGGTCTGTTTTTTCACCTGCACAAAAATGTAGAGTCACAGAGAGCATTTGAAGTTCCAATAGCCCCTCTCCCATTGTTGCTTGGCAACGCAGCCACATTTACAGCTATTTGCCATATCCCATGGTCACATGACCACATTTTGCTGAAAACTAGCATTTCTGATTTCAGCAAAACCACCTCCATATTAAAACATTGATTCGCTGAACGACTGCTGTAAAAAATGGTGTAAAATCAGGTGAGGTACATGACCAATCCACTTTACAACCTTCACAACTTATGACCACGATGGCCAGACTCCATTGTAGTTGTAAGTCAAAGACTACCTGTATTTAATACTCCATTCTTCCTCCTGCATTATCAAGCACATTGCTTATTCACATCCTACTCCTCTTGATGTTTGAAAACATGATTGGTTTACTTCCAAACCTTATGGGCATCTTAATTCTTTTTTACTTAACTATTTTACTCAACAATGTAAGTTGCTGTTACACTTGTGTTGCTAACGTTTTTAAAACAATATTTTTGCTTTGTTGCACAAGGAAATGAAGAAAAATCAGTCCTGGTGCTCTTCCCCTTGTAAAAAATTCTAAAAAAATAAGTAAAAATAATGTCATTTTTGTTGCAAAAATCACTTGCAAAATGAAGTTTAATTAAATTACAAAATCTCCTTCTATGTAGTCACTCCTCCCCCCTACACATTTGTGTCAACAATTGGTTTCCTGTTAGCTAAGAAGATGTAATGCTATCCAAGTTCTCTTTGTAGATAACATATCCGTTTAGGATTCACGCTGGGGGGGGGGGGGAGTCTTTGGTTCAGAACTTTTTGTTTTTCTTGCTTGTATGAATTAAGAGAAATAAAGATAGTACACCATAATCTAATTAACTCTCATCTTTCTCTTCATTCATAGCTATATTTTATTCTTATTGTTGAAAGGTCTGCTGTGCATCAGAATCTTACTATCTGAATGCTCAGCAAATTTCCAATTTAAATACAAATGCCTAGCACCATAATTAAAAAAAAAAGAGATCCCTGTTCCTTAGCCTTTCCTAATGTTTTAATTTTTTCAAGTTGTTTTTGGCGCAGTTATTGTTCTGACCCAGGCTTCGTCAAACTTAATAAAACTTCAACTGAATTTAAAAGTAAAACCTTTTTTAATGTGACGCTGGGAATTACTTGCATTCCCAGCTAAAACTCATTAGACACAGTTCCTCCAGATAAGAGCATGCTTTTCAGTGCTGCAGAATGCTGCCAAGAGACAGAAGTCCAATTACTTAGAATATAAACCAAGAGGAGTTCCAGAAGAAAACCAGAGTTTGCAGGGCTTCACTGAGGAATCAGAATCTCATGAACTTCTTTGCTTCCTGAAAAGAGCAAGTCACCGAGGGCTGACTTTCATCCCTTATGGGAGGGGCAATCACCTTCCAGCCTTATTCCCAAGTCTTCCCTTCTGCTTCAGCTGCTATCTCCTTCTAGCAGCTCTGCGCACTGGGAACAGGCTCCCCTGGGTCTGTTGCTGCCAGACTCCGAAGGCAGCACCCCACTCTCAGATGGTCCTGGCCCCATCCCTGCATTGTATGCAGGACCCTTGTCAAAGTCCTCGCCAGAGTCCCTGACTGGTTCCCTTTCATCCTCCCTGTCCTATATCTCTGCTGTCTGCACCGGCTGCCGGCAAACCACAACAGTTATTTACATTCTTTGATTGACACAGCATGATCTTCTCTGTCACATAGTGGCTGCCATGCTCCCCCACTAAGGAAAAGGATAGTATACCTTATTTAAGCAACCTGAGATTCTAAATAAATTGATGGTATATTTATTATTAGAAAGTTGCAATCCCGATGTGCTTAGCTGTCACACTAAGTCATTTATAACTTAGTTGAGGTTATTTCTGAGCAAGCGTAATATCACTGTTTGATCATCGTGAGAGGGCTTTATCCATTCCTAAATATCAATTTTGGCTTATATAGGATCCTGGGTTAAAATGTGTTTGATTGAGTTGTGTTACTTAGTTTGCTCTATGTTTCAAACCACTGGCTTTAAGTATTTAGCCTGGATATAAACCTGGTGTCCATGATCAGCACTGAAGATCTTCCCAGCCACCCACTGACAGTCAGTGAGGGAAGCCAATATCACTGCAATGATATGCTTAATCTTATTAAAAAAAGTGTCCTAAAATTGGATACAACACACTTAACCATCCGATTGCTTAATGACAGAAGTTCCAATCCCAATTGTGTTCATAGGTTGAGGATGAATTGGATGGTTACCTTATATGGTTGCAGCTGTGGGCAATATATATTCCGAAAACCAAAAGAAGATCCCAATTGTAATTGAATCCAACAGTACCAATGAAAGCAGAGCCAAAATCAGCATAGCAATAGCCAGTGGTGCGTTTCAAAATTTTTTACCATCAGTTCAGTGGGCGTGCCTTGGTACACTTTGTGTGTATGTGTTAGGAATGTAAGTCACCTAACAGTTATTTGGGTTGGAAATATATAAACTAGGATAGACATTTTAATACTATGTCTTTAAGAGAATCCTAAAATTGCAATTGGGTGTGGTTTCTCAAACAGCCATAAGATGGGGCCGGAAACCTGGCTTGTTTAGTCTCAGTCTGTCTCTGTTTCCTTCTGTTGGAGAGTTTTGTTGTTCCTCCTAATGACTGTTACTGATCGTTGATGTAAGAACCGTTTTTGGACTTTGGATCGTTGATGTAAGAACCATTTTTGGACTTTGATATTTGGATTATCCCTGAACTGAACACTGACTGCCTTACCTGTGAATGATTTGGACTGCCTGTTTGGACTGCTTAAACGTTAATTGAAAGTAAAAACCTACATTTACTGTACAGTGTATCTTTATGCTGTGTGTATGTTATTCTTCCCTACTCTCACTACATCTCCCTGTATGCACTCATTCTCCTAATGGGGAATTACCTCAACACTGCTTATGGGCCCAGGTCATACCAGGCTCAGATAACTGGAAGTTGGTGTAAATGCACAGTACTGTATACAGACAGCTGTTTACTGTTTAATTGTGGGTTACTGTCCTGGTAAAGATGGCACAAGACACTTCAACATGGCTATCACTGATAACTAGGAACTATGTTTCCTAGTCTATGAAGTGCAGTCTACTTCTGTGTAGAGAAGGGTTATGGAATGTAGTTCAAAACCCACCAGATGTAAATGCTTGGAATCCAGAAAATGAGGACGATGTCAAGAAGCTTGCTGACTTTAAACAGAACAACGAACGAGCTCTTTGTATAATTGGACTAACACTGAGTGACCAGCAACTAATCCATATTAGTGGAGAAGAGCCTGCTTCTAGGTTTTGGGAGAATTTGAAGAGGATTTATGTTCGTGACAGTGTAGGTGCATACATACATCTTACACGTAAACTGTTTAGAGCACGTCTTCTAAAAGGTGGAGAAAAGAACTTTTCAAGAGCTACATGAAAAGGAGCTGATATTTTCAGAGCTGCATCAAGTTTACATCATTCTTTCATCATTGGATGAAAGTTATGATGATTATGTATCTTCACTGGAAGTCCTGCCCAGAGATCAATTGACATTGACTGACATAATCGGAAGGTTGTTAGAAGAGGCAAGAAGACGGCTGGATAGGGACCAACTGAGGAAGGAACAGCCACAAGAAGAGGATTTGTCTTCAACTGCCTATACTGTTAGGAAATGTTTTTCTTGTGGGGCTAGGGAACATATAGCTAAATTCTGTAAGAAGGGAAAACAACAGAATACTGGTAATCACCAGAAGGCCAAGAGGAATATTAGTTTAGCTATGTCTAGCAATTCAACTGTAAACCATGATTTGTGGATTGTTGATAGTGGAGCATTGCAATGCATTACTAAAGATAGAAAGAGGTTTGTAAAGATGTCTAAGAGTAAGCAACATGTATCATTGGCAAATGGATGGAAGATGAAGGCCTCTGGTGAAGGTACTGCATATTGTAAACGAACATTTAATGTTATGAACATTTAACTATGTTATATGTACCTTAACTGAAATTTAATTTATCAGTAAGGGCTTTAGTTAATCTTGGTTATGTAGTAACCTTTAGGGGAGATAACTGTATAATAGAGAAAGAGGGTAAAAGTGTTACTGCTATTTTAAAAAATGATTTATATGTAATACATGATGATCAGTTGAAGATGGCTAACTCAGTTTATAACAATGTTAAGCCACATGATGAATGTATACATTTATTGCATAGACATCCGGGGCACATTAATTTCAAAATGATCAAACAAACTGTTGAATTGTCAGATGGAGTAAAATTGAAACCCTGTAGCAAATATTTAAACTGTAATGCTTGTAGTCAGGAGAAAAGTAAGGTTACTCCTGCAAACAGACTTAAAGAGTTTAAAACCAAAGAACCTTTAGAGGTTGTGTTTACTGATATAATTGGTCCTAAGAAACCTAGGTTAGGAGGTGCCTGTTAAGTAATTACTTTAGTTACTGATAACGAGATTGAGTTTGTTAACAAAAGATTCCAAACTATGTTGAAATTGGCTGGTGTCGAGTATAAATGTTCTGCACCTTACAGACCACAACATAACTCGTTTGTAGAACGAAAAGGGCAAACATTATAAGCCATAGCTTGTACTATGTTATCTGATTCAGGTTTACCTGAAACACTGGGGTGAGGCCACAATGTGTAGTAACCATGTGTTAAACAATGTAGTAAATACAACAACTGGAGAATTACCATTCACTCATTGGCATGGCAGAAAATCAAATTTAAGTTTTCTACACATATTTGGAGCTCCAGCATGGGTGCATATTCCCTCACAAGTAAGACTAAAAGGACAACATAGAGCTAAGAAGTTATTTTTTGTAGGTTATGAGGCCAACCATAGATCATTTAGATTCTAGGATCAAGGCACAGCTCATGTTTATTGTAGTGCTAGTGCAAAATTTCTTGAGCACGTTGGGTGGGATAAATTGGAACAGGAATCCAGCAATGATGTTATTACTAACACCCAAATAGTTCCTAAAGATAAAATCAGTAAACCACAAAGAGCCATTAAAGAGGAAGAACAGGCACAGGAGAAAGTAGTAGAACAGGCACAGGAAGAGGTAGAAGAACAGGAGCAGGTGGCACAGGAAAGTCCACCAGTAAGTCCTGTAATACCAAGACATTCAACCCGAGTAACATGACCACCTGATAGATATCAGGCTAGTGTTGTATGTCAAGTGAATATTGTTCCAAGTAATTATAATGAACTAAAACTGTATCCTACTAAGAATCAGGCTGCTTGGCAGAAAGCAATGGATAAGGAACTGGAATCATTACAAAAACTGGAGGTATATGAAAATGTTAGGCTACCACCAGGTACACATGTCATACGATGTAAATGGGTTTAAGAACTGAAGACAGGTGTAGATGGGACTGTTCCCCATAAAGCCAGGTTAGTAGCACAAGGGATCAATCAGACAGCAAATGAGTACAATGAGGTGTTTGCACCTTGTCTGAAGGCTACTTCATTAAGGGCAGCATTAGTGTGGACAACTAAGGAGGAATACATTGCTAATCATTTGGATGTAGAGACAGCGTATCTGCATGCACCGTTGCAACACTATATATTGTGCAACACTATATTTTATATATCATATATAAAAATGATAATACAACTGATTGCTGGAAATTGAAAAAGAGTCTTTATGGCTTAAAGCAATCAGGATATGAGTGGAACCAGTGTATAGTTAAATAATTAACTATGATAGGTTTTGTAGTTGGCATGGCTGATCCATGTTTGTTCAAAAAAGAAAGTAATGGTGTAATTTCATTGTTGCTATTTACTGATGACATAGCATTAATCACCAAAACTGAACAAGAAGCTACTGAGATAATTTCACTGTTGGAAAATAAATTTAAGATAAAACAGTTAGGATAAATCAAACATTATCTTGGTTTAAAGATAGATGGAACTAGGGGAGGATACAAAATCTCACAGGCAGATAAAATTAACCAATTACTAAAAAGTTATAAAATGGGTCTTTGTAAGCTGGCTAAAACACCAATGAGCCAGGAGTTTAGCATAGTGATGTTCAAAGTCCTATTTTTGATAAGAACATTTATCAGTCTTTGATTGGTAGTATATCTTATCACAGTAATTGGTCAAGGCCAGATATTGCATACTGTGTCAATCAATTAGCAAGATTTAATGCTAAGCCAACTGAAAGGCACTGGCAAGCTGCTAAGCATATGTTTAGATATCTGAAATAATGCATTATGCATTGTATTTGGAGCCTAAAGATGAACTGAGTTTTACTGCATATGCTGATGTAAGTTTTGCTACAGACATAAATACACGAAAATCTACATCGGGTACTGTAGTATTATTGGGAGAGGTGTGGATTGGATGGAAACATTAGATTGGATTAGAAACATCTCAGTTTGTCAACAATAGAGGCTGAATTCTAATGTTTGTCTTTGCTATGTACAGATTTAGTTTTGTATAAGCAACTACTAATTGACATGGGAATTGATGTAATAGATTCTATTGTTATTTATGAAGATAACCAATCAGCAAAACAGATGGCTTCAAATATTGCTGTTAAAACAAGAATGAAACACACAGATTTAAGATATTTAAATGTGAGACAATGTGCAAAGTAAGATGATTAAGGTAGAATACTATTTGTCAGAAAACAATATAACAGATCATTTTACAAAGGCCCAAGGCTCTATAAAGCATAAGGCTTGTTGTGAGGATTATGGACTTAGAATGTAAGGTTGTATATATTGTCCTACCCACAAGGGGAGAATGTTAGGAATGTAAGTCATCTAACAGTTATTTGGGTTGGAAATATATAAACTAGGATAGACATTTTAATACTATGTCTTTAAGAGAATCCTAAAACTGTAATTGGGTGTGGTTTCTCAAATGGCCATAAGATGGAGCCAGAAACCTGGGTTGTTTAGTCTCAGACTCAGTGAGTCTCTGTTTCCTTCTGTTGGAGAGTTTTGCTGTTCCTCCCAATGACTGTTACTGATCGTTGATGTAAGTCTGTTACTGAATTGTTTTTTGATACTGGACTTTGATATTTGGATTATCCCTGAACTGAACGTCTTACCTGTGAATGACTTGGACTGCCTGTTTGGACTGTTCTGAAACGTTTATTGGAAGTAAAAACCTATATTTACTATACAGTGTATCTGTGTGCTGTGTGTGTGTTATTCCCTACTCTCACTACGTCTCCCTGTATGCGGTCATTCTCCTAACGGGGAATTACTTCAACAGTATGTGTGTGCTAAACGCATACTTTGCGCAGGAGCAGAGACTTTCCAACTCACCTCCTGAAATCCTACACTCTCCCTGTCGCTTCAGCAGCTGCCACGCGGCAATCTACTTGCTGTGCAAAGCAGTTGTGTTTCAAAAGCAGGACATAAAGGTTAGTAGGGGAGCCTGGGTGGGTGGCCCAACAGCAGAACGTTGGAGAGAACCGGTTTGGTGTCCGCTGCTCATCGCCGCTACTGGCTCAGCAGAAGCAGGCTGAACTGGTAGAATACCACCACTGGCAATAGCTCAGAGAAATGCTGTAGAAATGCTGTACAGAATTAATGAGTCTTCATAGTTTATAAGGGAAGTAAGAATAAAGTTGAAAGATACAGAAGTCAAAGAATAAAAAATTGAGATAGTGATCACAACCATATAATCAAACCCCAAACTCTTTTTTTTGCTAGCCCTCTACATATAAAGGGGGGAGCAGAGCTTGGATCATGTATTTATGACCATCTTTTTGACACTCTCCTGCCCCATGTGGCTACCAAGGAAAAAGGATTGGCTTGATTGAAGCTGCTATTTTACCCTTTCAGTCTGGAATAAAAAGATTGAATCCCTTATTGGACAATAAAATTATATTACCAAATTAAATTGGAGGACCTGCAACTGCAAATAGTTCTGTATTCTATTCCAATTTCATTTTAAATTTTATTTTATTGCAATTTCATTTTAAATTGTATTTTATCCAATTCCATTTTAAATAGCTTTTTATCAAATTTTAGTGATAATTTGTTTCTGGAACTCTGCATTTTGATATGGCCCAAGGACTAATCAATCAATCAATAATATAATAATGATAGTTCTCTAACATTCAGAATTGGCTAGCTTTTGAACAGCAGGAAAGTAAGCTTCCTTTTTCTCTGAAAATTAACCATGTGGTTAACATAGTAACAGCATTTTCCCTTACTGCTCTTTCAGTCCCTTTCTGCAAGAGGTTTATACTCCAGGTGGTGCTGTATGTCTGTCTGCAGAGAAATCGTCCGACCTGAATAACCATGCCCTCAGTTTCTGTAGAAAAGGTCTTCTTTCATCGTCAGATATGTACATGTTGCCTGCATTTTCTGAACAACATGAGACCTGAGAAATTAGCCAGGGCAATACTACTGATTTCAAAATGCTGCTATACTTCCCTTGTCTTGACAGATCCGAGGTTTTTTATCAAGATTTGATAATGTTCTTCCTGTCAGTCTGGCATTTGACAAGTGTACTGCCTGTTCACCCAAGGTAAGTTTTGTATCTGTGTATATGCTGTGTGTGTGTGTGTGTGTGTGTGTGTACGTGTACAGAATACAAATGTTCTGCAACAAACAGTTGTTTTATTCTTTCCTGTGTGCTTGTTTTTGCGTAAAATTTTGCATGCAACCTTATAGGTTTAGATGATGATTTTCAGATGTAAATTTCCTGTCAGTTCCTCAGGTATGAATACTCATCTATCCTTTTTAGAAAATACAATTTTAGATAATTTTGGTTCAGATATTAAAATTCCAATGTAATTTATGGGCAAACAAATGTAAAATGATTGTATCAGTACAAAGTGTCCTGAAAGATACTGTCTTTCATCACTTCTAAATTTTATACGGAATAAAATAATTCTTGCTGCTGTCACTCATAAGTTCTCTGAAGATGGGCTCTAGCACTAGTCTGAAAGCTCAGACAAAACCTCTTGTCCCGGTGACTGACCTAGATTGGATCCTGATTTAAGGTGTTCAGAGAAACATTTGACATATTCACACAATCTCCTTGAAGAAGGTTTTTCAAAGTATCCATTGTGACAAAATCTGATTCCAAACTTAGATGCCATGTGTGTATTGATTATGCCTTCTCTGACTTAAAGTCCCACTTGATAATATATGTTCTTTTTCCCCTTTCCTTCAGTTGCCTGGTACTCCTTGTAGTTAAAGACAGTTGTTTGTGGATGGGTTAGTGTACTTCCATATTAATGGATATTGAACTGTGCCAAAACTATTACTCAGGTAAAATAGATATGAATAGGAAGAATCCATTTCATAGCATTTGTCTTGCTTGCTTGCTAATGAAGTGATCATGTGGACTCCTTCTCATCACCGACAGGTAGTCCTTCAATTACAACCATTTATTGACCGTTTAAAGTTATAACAGACTTGAAAAAGCGACTTCTGATCATTTTTTTCCCACTTATGACCATTGCAACATCCCCATAGTCACATGAACAAAATTCGGATGCTCGGCAACCGGATTGTATTTGTGACAGTTGCACTATTCATGTGATCACCTTTTGCAACCTTCTGACAAGCAAAATCAACAGGGAAGCCACTTAACAACTGTGTTCCTATCTTAATAATTAAAGTGATTTGTTTAACAGCTGTGGTAGGAAAGGTCATCAAATAAACAAAACTCACTTAACAACTGTCTCGTCTAGTTGCAGAAATGTTGGGCTCAATTGTAGACAAAAGTCGAGGATTACCTGTGCTATTCTTAGTTTCTATTCTGATTGAAGCAACATTGTTGACGAGTGTATGAACTATTTCTCACTACAGATTTATCCAGCCATCAGTTTAAAATGAAATTCAGTACAGCGTTGATCCAACTCATTTTTCTACCTAAAGTGAAATCCAAGTCCTCCTCTTCTGACTAAGTTAGAGCGAGACTTTTGGGTGCCCATTTTTACCTTGACATATTTTCTAACCTTTATCGCACATAGGAAGGGATTAGAGATAGTGGAAGATGCCTTAAGTGGCTGGGTTTGAGATCAGAGTTAGACAGACTCTAAAAATTCCTGTACGAGATAGACAATTATATGGTGTACAAAAATAGGTGTATTTTTTAGGGCAGGAAGAGCCTTCTATATTTCATTTCAGTCCCATATTTATCATATTTGTCATATTTGTAATTTAATCATGCTAAGGTTAGTCTTTGAAAACAATAACAACAAACAAAACTGAGCAATCCCCCTCCCTACTTGACTTTGATCTTTTATTTTTAGCGTGTGGGGAGTCCACATAGAAAACATTAACAGTTTATTAAAATCCTTTGTGTCATATTAGATAAGAATGCAAGCTGTGAACCAAATAGTTTAATATAATCTTACCACATCTATGAACACATAGTACTCTAACCGTTAATTATCCTTAAGATAAATTACAGATCCTAACTTGAGAGGCTTAAGGTTGGCTAGGAGAAATTCAGCTTCTTTTTTTCTGCAACCAGATCAAAATTTACATGAATACATTACAGATTTATTTCCTTGTAAGTTTTACACAATTTAATAGATAATGAAGAAAATCACATAAAATACATCCAATCAAGCCATCCAAGTGAATTGGTTAGAGTTTGAATTTCTTCCATAGAAAAGCTCCACTCATCTACTAAAACTTCCTCTGGTGAAATGTATTGTAGATCAAACAGCAACAGGATTAGAAGTGAGAATTAGGTAAGTCAAAAAATACCCCTCATTTATTTTAAGTTACATTGAAATGTAATTATAGTTTACTTCTTTTAATATGTTTACTTCCCATTGTGACACATTATGAATATAGTTTGGGGTCCACTCAGGGATGTAGCCTACACATTGCTAAATCAAAAATTTAGGCAACAGGGCACTCTTTCAAAGGGGTAAATGCCTGGATAGTTCAAGTAATTTTTAATAATCATGGAGGATGATAGTTTACTCAATTATATGAGGAAGGGGAATATGACCAATTGTCCTATCTTGCAGAATTAGAAATAGTTTCCTTTTTTTATATTGATGGTAAAGGGTAGATAGAGAAATCAAGGGGGAAGACAGCAGTGGTCTTCAGTTCTGATCTACATCATCTCCAGGAGGTAACATGTCTTTGGATATCACTTCCTGAAGAACAGTAGTTCCAAACAACTTTGGGCAGCTTAGCCTGTTTTAGGCTTCCCACAATCATTCATTGGTCAGTGAGGAAAACAGCCTGCTAAAATAAGTCTTTAGTGTGATACAGCAGGACTCTTGATATTTGTTAAGTTTGTGATGGCGAACCTATGGCACGCGTGCCACAGGTGGCATGCAGAGCCATTTGTGCTGGCATGCAAGCTATAGGCAGACTTACCTCATTGCGCATGTGCACACCTCACCACTGATTTTTGGCCAGATTGAGGCCTTTTTCAGCCTCCTAAAGGCTTGGGGAAGGCTTCTGCAGGCTCCTACAAGCTTTGTTGGCCGAAATTTAGCCCGTTTTTTCGTTTTTTTGGAAACCAGCTGTGAGGCGCAGTGGAAGTTAGGGGACGGTAGTATGGGGGATGGGGGGATTGTGCATGCATGCATAGGGGATGTTTTTTTGCCTTCTGGATACTGGCACGCAAGTGCGAGCATGCAAGTGTGCACAGTTTTGGGCACAGGAGCCCCAAAAGGTTAGCCACCATTGTGTTATTATTTTCCCAGATTATTCCCCTCTAAGGAGTGTCATGCTCATTGTGCCCTAATTTTCAAGCATGCTGATTACTAATGTAGTGTGTAAGTACTCTGGGTACACATTGCTAAAAAAATGTCAGGTATTCCTGGTTTCCACTTCTTTGTCCATGGCGTGAACATCATCTTTTTGTTTCAAGTATGGTGGAAATATTGGGAAGGAGGGTCAGAGAGAAGTGATTTTTTTTCCTTATTACTGTGGTGTTTTTAGAAGAGTTCTGTTTTACATAAACAAGTTCTTTTTTTCAAAATAAAATACGACTTGAGCTTTGACAGCTACATTACTCCATAGTAATCATTTTTCATGTGGTAAGAATATTAAATTACTTTTATGCTGAAAAGGTTGGCACGTGTATTTTCTTAACATAACATTTATTTACATGTCCTGCTCCAATTTGTAACATAAAGTCTGTACAGTTTCAAGCATTGAGATTTCTGATACAAACAATGATAAATTCAATGATCTGTTTATCTGGATTCTCTGTAGGTTCCCTCCATCCCACCTCATCTCTGTAATACATTTGTCACAGTTTCACCCTAATTATTTCCTATATTTGTGCTGGAAAGGTTTTTAGTCTTTGAAACTAGATGTTAAGTTTCAAATTTCTGTGAGCAGGTAGGTTTCTAACCTTTGGAGGGAGCCATTGAGGAATTATGAAATGCTTTTATAAGAAACCAAGTTCTTAATTTTGGCTTGATAATAGCCTTCCATAGTTGTTACACTTATTAGGTGTTATATCACATTATGAGTGGAATGTCAGGCAGCTGTCTTCAAGATTAGTGATCCTGTTCACTATGGTGAACTCTGGATTCAATTTGTTAGAAAGAATTGGATCCCATAGCTGCTTAATCTCATTAACATACAAGAAAGACTGAGAAGTTGACTAGTGAAAAGACAGCATGCAGTTTCATCTAGTATCATGCATTTAATTATAGGGAATGGTTTGTCAGTCTCAATTTACCCCTATAGGAACTTAGAAAGTAAGCAGGTGGCCTCTCTTGGCCCTTGGCAAGCTGCCTACCCACTTGGAAAGCCAACATTTTCACAAAGCTACAGTTTTTAGGATCATATTTATTTGTAAAAATTCCTTTATGTAGTTCCTGTAGTTCTGATAGACATATTTTGCACACACAAAAAATCTGGATGGTGTTAGTTTTTCATTGAAGCTCTAAACATTTGGGCATTTATGATAGGAATTTATTTACTTGAAACATTTATATAGCCACCCATCTTATATTGAACTCTGGGCAGCTCCCAATCAACAATTAAAAACAAGAGATTGGCTATAACAATGTTGCAAAACTGCCTATAGTATACCTCCTTTTCCATCTAAATACTCAAGTGAATTAAGAAGATGTCTGCCTTAGTCACTGTCAAATGCTATATTTTTTTCTCAAGCAAAAAAATCAGTCCCTTTTGCCTAGGTAACAATTTTTGCATACTTTCATCATAGTCATCTTTCTTACTGTCTGTAAGTGACATAGTCCAGTGCTTTCTTAAGAAATAGGCTCAACTTTCCAAATAGAGTAACGGTAGTAGAAATCATCCTAGGGTAGAGGAGAATGTGACAAGAACCCTCAGTTATACATGACTAATTTGTGTCCAATGTGCATTCTTTGACCAGTCTGAGCAGCCTCTTTCTGAAGGTTCCCACAATCACATTTTTAAATGCTGAATGAACTCCCTGGCATGGCCAAATCCACTTTCTCCACACCCAATAATCACCTTAGAAGTGTTAAATCTTCAGATGCTAGAAAGAATGCTAGGTCACCTGAGACTGCCAGTTCATAGGTACACTTTCAAAGAAGTTTTAGCTGTTTTATTGGCCCTAATAATTATTTTGCTTCTTTGGGTTTACATTGGTATGTCTCATTCTGGTTTCCCATTAGTAATTTAGATTTCCATCCAAAAGTCCCCCTTAGAAGTACTTCTAAAATTCTGCAGATTACTTAATTGAATTGTCCTTTCAGAAGCTGTCTCATTCCAAACCTCAGATTTCATTACATATAGGAAAAAAATGGTTCTGTGATTATGAAATATATTTCTTGCTAATTTAGATTTCTTCTAAATTAACCGTTTCTTTTCTCACAAAAATTTCCTAGTAGGAATGTCTCCCTTATTGTTTGCCATTTTTTGGACAGCAGCAGCTTTTCCCCTTTTCCTATCACCTGTATGCCAACAATTGAAATGACCCCATTGTTCTCTCTGATGCTTTTGTTGTTGGCATTCAAACAAATTTGGAACTTCTGTTTTAATACAGGCTTGTAATTATATTTATCTTCATTTATGTCACAGACCCATAGCAGAAAAAATGTTCTATGCTCAAAACTCAGCTTCTTATCAAAATTTTTCTGGTTAATAAAGACAGAATAAAAATCTGATAAATAAAGGACAATTTGGTATGTATGCTGCTTTAAGTGATTTCTAAAAGTAAATGGAATTGAAAGACATATAATTCATCCAAGGTAGGCCAGTGTTTCAGGTACCTAAAGATTAATCTGAATACTAACCATTCTGATTTTAAAATTTCTATTTCCCAGGGAGGGGAAGGAAAGGCAAAGTGAAAGGAAAGGCAAATATACGCTGCTCAAAAAAATAAAGGGAACACAAAAATAAGACATCCTAGATCTGAATGAATGAAACAGTCCTATTAAATACTTTGTTCATTACATAGTTGAATGTGCTGACAACAAAATCACACAAAAAATATCAATGGAAATCAAATTTAACAACCCATGGAGATCTGGATTTGGAGTTACACTCAAAATTAAAGTGGAAAAAAACACTACAGGTTGATCCAACCTTGATGTAATGTCCTTTAAACAAGTCAAAATGAGGCTCAATAGTGTGTATGGCCTCCACGTGCCTGGATGACTTCCCTACAATGCCTGGGCATGCTTCTGATGAGGTTGTGGATGGTCTCCTGAGGGATCTCCTCCCACACCTGGACTAAAGCATCCCCCAACTCCTGGACAGTCTGTGGTGCAACGTGGCGGTAGTGGATGGAGCGAGACATGATGTCCCAGATGTGCTCAATTGGATTCAGGTCTGGAAATGGGCGGGCCAGTCTATAGCATCAATGCCTTCATCTTGCAGGAACTGCTGACACACTTCAGCCACATGAGGTCTAGCATTGTCTTGCATTAGGAGGAACCCAGGGCCAACCGTACCAGTATATGGTCTCAAAAGGGGTCTGAGGATCTCATCTCGGTACCTAATGGCAGTCAGGCTACTTCTGGTGAGCACATGGAAGGCTGTGCGGCCCCCTAAAGAAATGCCACCCCACACCATTACTGACCTACTGCCAAACCAGTCATGCTGGAGGATGTAGGCAGCAGAACATTCTCCGTGGCGTCTCCAGACCCTGTCATGCCTGTCACATGTGCTCAGTGTGAACCTGCTTTCATCTGTGAAGAGCACAGGGTGCTAGTGGCGAATTTGCCAATCTTGGTGTTCTCTGGTAAATGCCAAACGTCCTTCATGGTGTTGGGCTGTAAGCACAACCCCTACCTGTGGACGCCGGGCCCTCATACCACCCTCATGGAGTCTGTTTCGACCATTTGAGCAGCCACATGCACATTTGTGGCCTACTGGAGGTCCTTTTGCAGGGCTCTGACAGTGCTCCTCCTGTCCCTCCTTGCACAAAGGCAGAGGTAGCGGTTCTGATGCTGGGTTGTTGCCTTCCTATGGCCTCCTCCACATCTCCTGATGTCCTGACCTGTCTCCTGGTAGTGCCTCCATGCTCTCCATGCTCCATGCGCTGACAGACACAGCAAACCTTCTTGCCACAGTTTGTATTGATGTGCCATCCTGGATGAGCTGCACTACCTGAGCCACTTGTGTGGGTTGTAGACTCCGTCTCATCCTACCACTAGAGTGAAATCACCACCAGCATTCAAAATTGACCAAACCATCAGCCAGAAAGCATAGGAACTGAGAAGTGGTCTGTGGTCACCACCTGCAGAACCACTCCTTTATTGGGGATGTCTTGCTAACTGCCTATGCTTTCCACCTGTTGTCTATTCCATTTGCACAACGGCATGTGAAATTGATTGTCAATAAGTGTTGCTACCTAAGTGGACAATTTGATTTCACAGAAGTGTGATTGACTTGGAGTTACATTGTGTTGTTTAAGTGTTCCTTTTATTTTTTTGAGCAGTGTAGTTTGTTTTTTAAAATGACAGTGAAAAACCATTAGTTAAGCATCTTTTAAGAAGTTAAAAGTTCAACAGGATGTTTGCCAGTCAAAGCCTTGTGCTCTTATTTTGGGAGAATTCCTTTTTTTATACTTCAGTGCTAAGTTTCAAGGGTCTAGCCTTTATGCTTCTAAATATGATACTCTTGTTTCTTGATCCTGGCTTTTACATTTGTGTCTGTGTATCTAAGTATGTTGTCTTTTCAGATTTAACACAACATGTTCTTCAATGGATTCTAGTAATAATATAGCCAATATCATAATCAGTCATTTGCTTTGACAATCTATTCTGTGCGTTTATCTTCTTTTTCTTCCATAAATACTTGCCAGTTTACTTGTCTGGCAGAAATTGGCCATTTTTATTGAATTGGTTCTACGTTACAGAACTCACTTTCAGAAACAGGAGCTGTTTTAATATTTTTTGAACCCCACCAAAATGTTCTAACTGATCTGAATGCCAGTTTTCCCCTGGATTTACATTTGCTCCTTCAAGCTGTAATCTCTCACCTCAAATATGACAGTATTCCCAAAAATGTCTTCCAGAAAAGATTTAGGGAGCTGCAAAGAAAAATGGAAGTCAGAGAACCATCCTTTTGTAAATACACAACAAGACTTTAGATGCCTGCTCTTGGGAGCTACAATTAATAATTGGAAGAATTCAATTTCCTTTTAGCTTGTCAGCAGATAAAATAGAATAGAATTCTTTTTTTTTTTTTTAAATATATTAATTTTCTACAAACAGACAAACGTACAAAACATTAAAAACATCTACTCTCATATATACTTCCGGTGTATCGGTTGGTTCATCAGTTTTGTGCATTCATTTTATAGTGTCAATTACAGTTATATTGCATAACCACTCATATTGTCAATCCATATTCTAATATTACTAAAAAAAAAAAAAATCTTTTTCTGACTATACTTTTAATCATTCATGCTTTGTGAGATAACAATACTTCAAACAGTTTATTCTATAACTTATCATATAATCATAACAAATCAATCCTAAAAACCCTTCATATATATAATACTAATGCTCTATTATTGTATTTTATCATCTAACCATTGATAAAAAAAACCCCAAATTGCATAAAATTGTTTATCTTCTTGTTCTCTAATTTCAAATGTCAATCTATTCATCTCAGCACATTCCAATATTTTCTTAATAATTTCTTCCTGCAATGGTATTTTCTCATTCTTCCAGTTTTTAGCAAATACAGTCCTAGCCGCTGTTAATACATTTACAATCAAATATTTCAAGTCTTTATTATATATATCAGGTAAAATTCCCAATAAAAAGATCTCTGGTTTCAAGTCTATGTGTTTCTTTGTCATTTTTTCCAACCACATGTGAATTTTAGTCCAATATTTTCTGGCATTCTCACAAGTCCACCACATATGATAGTATGAGCCAGGTATCTGATGACATTTCCAACATTTTTCAGATTTGTTCTTGAACATTCTTGCTATTCTTGTCGGGGGAAGGTGCCACCTGTAAAACATCTTATACAAGTTTTCTTTATATGCTATTGACATTGTCATTTTATAATTTTGAGACCACAATTTTTGCCATTGCTCTAAATCAATCCCATATCCAAAATTCTTCCCCCAAGCAATCATAGTTTCTTTAACTTGTTCTTCCTCTAGCTTAATTCCCAATAAATAACCATATAACTTTTTAATCACTTTCTCATCAGTACCCATCAATATCTTATCTAAATCAGTCTGTTTATCATAGAATCCTTCCGTTTTAAAATCTTCAAGATATCTTGAGTGTATTTGCGCATATGAAAACCAATTCATCCTTATACCTTGTTCCTCTAAGTTTTGGATCGTTTTAAGTCCACACTTTTCATCCAACAGTTCCCCATATCTAACTGTTTGTTCCTTTTTATAGATCATAGGATAGGAAAAAGCTTCAGTAGTCGATAACCAAACTGGAATTTTCAAGTAACATTGTTTTTTTATCTTCTCCCAATTTAATCACAAAGACTCCCGTATATAATGTCTTCTGAAATACCCCTGTGTTTTAGTTCCCTTGAACCATAAAAAAGCATGCCAGCCCAACAGTAAATCATGTCCTTCTAATGTCAACAATCTATGTTTTCTTAATGTTATCCATTCTTTGACCCACATCAAACTTGCAGCTTGATAATACAGTTCCCAATTAGGCAGGCCAAAACCTCCTCTATTTCTAGCATCTTGCAAAAGTTTTAACTTTATTCTCGCTTTTTTACCTTGCCATATAAACTTCAACATAGTTTTATTTAAATCTTCAAAATAGTCTTTTCCAAGTCTAATTGGTATTGTTTGAAAGAGAAATAAAATTCTAGGTAAAATATTCATCTTAATTGTTGAAATTCTCCCTATTAATGACAATTGTAAATTTTCCCATTTCTTCAAATATGTAATTATCTGTTGTTTGAGTTTAATATAATTATTCTCTTTTAATGTGCTACATCTTGCTGTCAAATATATCCCCAGATACTTAACCTTATTTGTAACTTGAATTTTCAAAAGATCTGTCAGTTCTTCTCTTTGTCTCAATAACATGTTTTTTGTCAAAATCTTTGTTTTATCTTTATTTATTTTCAAGCCAGCCATCTCACCATATGTCTCTATCTTTTCCAATAACTTTGGAGCGGTTTCTAATGGGTCTTCCAGAATAAAAGCTAAATCGTCAGCAAAAGCTTGTAGTTTAAATTCTTCCTTTTTAATTTTCATTCCTTTTATATTTTTGTCATCTCTAATATTTCTATTCAACACTTCCAAAGTTAATACGAATAACAAAGGAGATAGGGGACATCCTTGTCTTGTGCCTCTTCTTATATTAATAAGATCTGTAAATTCTCCCTCCATCATTACCTTTGCTGTCTGTTTATTATATATGGCTTCTATTGCTTGAATAAATTTTCTGGCAAAGCCCATCTGTTCCAATAGTAATAACATAAATCTCCAGTTCACATTGTCAAATGCCTTTTGAGCATCTAGGAATATCAAAGCCATTTGTTTTTCAGGATGAGCCTCATAATATTCCAAGGTATCCAAAATGACTCTCATATTGTCTCTAATTTGTCTCTTTGGCAGAAATCCATTTTGATCTGGATGAATAAAATTATTTAAATATTTTTTCAGTCTTTCTGCTAAGATTGAAGCAAAGATTTTATAATCTGCATTCAATAAGGAAATAGGTCTATAGTTCTTAATTTGCAACGGGTCAGCCTCTTCCTTTAAAATAAGTGTAATATAAGCCTCTGACCATGTTTTGGGTGTCATCTTCTTTAACATAACTTCATTCATAATTTCTAACAATGGGGTGTTCAATGTTTCTTGAAATTTTTTGTAGAATTCTGCCGGAAGCCCATCTGGACCTGGTGCTTTCCCATTATTTTGTCTTTTAAATGCTTCATTTAATTCCATCATTGTTATATTGCTTTCTAACATTTCTTCAGTCTCTTTAGGTATCTTCGGTAAGTTAACATTCTGTAAATACTGTTTAATTTTTTCCTCATCAATATTCTCTTGTTTATATAGTTGTCCATAATAATCTCGAATAATTTCCTTTTTCTCCTTATTACCACAACAAACTTGACCTTGATCATCTATTAGTTTCAATATTTTTCTTGATTCCTTCTCCTTTCTCAGTTTATATGCTAGCCATCTATCTGGTTTATTTGCATCTTCAAAATAATTCTGTTCAGAATTTCTAATTTTCTGTGCCAGTTCTTCTTTCTCTATTAATTCCATTTTATGCTTAATTACATCCAGTTTCAATTTAATATCTTTTTTCTGTGGTATTTTCTGTAATTCTTTTTCAAGTCTTATATATTCATCTTCCAAGGCCTTGGAGGTTTGTCTTTTCCTAATATTCTTTTTTCTTGTATAGTCTATTATCAAACCTCTTACATATGCCTTCATTGTATCCCAAACATTCTGTATTGAAGTATCTTCTTTTTTATTTTCTTTAAAAAAAAAAAAAACAATTCCTTCTCCATCCATTGTATAAAGTCTTTCTCCTTTAAAATAGTATTATTTAATGTCCATCTCGATCTTTTTTTTTGTCCCTTCCATTTAATTGTCATTGGACTATGATCTGCCCAAGTACTTATTTCAATATTTGTTTCTTGAATAGTAGATATTAATTCTGTTGAGATCCAAATCATATCTAATCTGGACCATGATAAATGTCTATTAGAGTAAAAAGTATATTGTTTAGTTTTAACATTTCTTTCCCTCCAAATATCTTTTAAGGTTAATTCATCTGTCATTTTAAAAAAAGATTTAGGGAGAGTCTTTCTATTTTGTTTTGTTGTTGTTGTTATATAGTCCAATTTATTGTCCACAATTCCATTAAAGTCTCCCATCATAATTATGTTAACATAGTCCAGTCTAATTATTTCCATATGTAGTTTTTTATAAAACTCTTCTTGTTTATCATTCGGAGCATAAATTGCAATCAAGAGTATTTTTTTATTATTATCCATTATTTCCACCATTAATACTCTTCCATCTTCATCCGTGTAGATCAGTTTTGCTGGAATATCTTCTTTAATGTAGAGAACCACTCCTCTTTTCTTACATTGAATCAAAGAAGTAAATATTTTCCCTAATTTTGGCTGTACTAACAATTGCTCATGTTGCTTTTTAATATGAACTTCCTGTAAGCAAATTATATCAAATTTTAATTTCTCTAATTTGTGAAAGGTTTTCCTTCTTTTAACAGCTGAGTTAAGTCCATTTATATTCATTGTAATCAGTTTTTTTTCTTCCATGATTATGCTTTATATTTAGGTCTAACAGCTCTCGTAGCTCTCACTTCACGTTGTTCTTTACTGTCTACCTGTCCACCTACAACTCCTTTCTCTTTTTCAAGCTCCAGTTGTTCCTCCTGAAACTCAGTTAATGAGACCTCTTTCTCTGCCTCCTCTCTTTTTCTTCCGAAAAATTCTGCATAGAAAAGTTCTGCTTTTTCAATCGAGTCAATTCTATGTCTCTGCTCTTGCCACGTAAAAATTAGTCCTTCTGGTATCAGCCATCTATAGTTCACTTCATTTTCCAGTAGCATTTTGGTCAAAAATCGGTATTCTCTTCTCATCTCTCTCACTCTTCTAGGTATTTGTTTTAAAACCATAATCTCTTTGCCTTTATATTTCAATGCTTTCTCTCTTGCCACTTGTAATATTTGTGTTCTGATGGATTTTTTGGTAAATCTAATATGTACTTCCTTTGGTAGTTTATTTCTCATCGCATATCTTGTATAAACTCGGTATATCTCATCTACTCCGTCCATCATCTTTTCCTCGGTAATTTCCAGAAGATCTGCCAATATTTCTATCATTATCGCAGCCAAGTTTTCTCCTTTTTCCTCTTCTATATTTTGGAATCTAAGATAAAATTCTGATCTTTCCATCTCCCACCTCAACATCCCAATTTTTTCTTGTTCTACCACTGTTAATCTAGTGTCAATATTTCCAATCTTCTCCTCTCTCTGTTTTCCTTCTTCCTCAATTTTTTGGAATCTCTCCTCATACTTTCCCATCATTTGTTTAAAATTTTCATCAGATTTCTCTATTTTTTTATCCATAGTATCTATTTTTATCTTAATATCTTGAATTCCTTGCATGATCATCTGTAAATTTACTTTTTCTTGTTCCTTATCTTGCTTCAACATTGTCTGAATTAAAAGTTGTCCTTCAAGTGGTGGGGAAGCAGAGGTAGAAGCAGAAACGCCGAATGATTTTGGTTTCCTGCTCATTTTAATATTTCCAAGGCTTCAAGCTCTCTTTGACTTTGAATCCAGCTGGTATAGTAACCAAATATAGTCCAAAAAAATCAAAAAAAGGAAATCCAATAGTAAAAAGCCCAAAACCAAAAAAAAAAAAAAAGGAAAAAGGAAAAAGAAAGGTCTTCAGGTTCTTCTAGACCCTAATCCAATTGAAATAAATGGAAGAAGCGAAGAAGCAAGAAAAAAAAAGAAGGAAAAGAAAAAAGAAAGAGCTCTGAGGCTTTCCCTTTAAAATAAAAAGCAAAAATACTAGAGTTAAAATTTACAAAAAGGCTGGCGAGTAGGAATTTCAAAGGTATATATATATATATATATATATATATATATATATATATATATATATATATATATATACACACACTGTACATTGCACTTTATTTCTTTATCCAAGGCTCTTATTATGACTGTCTTCTCCAGCAACTTCAAAGCCAAGCCTCAAATGTTGAAATATTGATAAGAGTCCAAGAGAGCACCTGTAATAATATTTTACTGTATTCTCCCTCTATCTTATCACATTAAAATGCCCTTGAAAAGAAGTGCTTTTCTCCCCAATTCAAATAAAATATTTTCAAGCCTCTAGTTGGCAGTGTTGCAGCATCTCTTAATACTCTTTCCCCCCCCCAGCCAAAAGAAAAAGTATTTATAAAAAACTCAAACAAAAAGAAAAAAAAAGATAGCCAAAGGGAGCCTCTATCCTAAAAAGAAAGTTAAAAAGATAAAAAATAAAAATCAAGTGAAGAATAAAAATATATATAAGAGAAAATTCAATCCGGTTACCTACAAAGTCACATTAAAGTCCTCAAAGAAAATAAGAAAAAAAAATCCAAGTCTCAATTTGACATCACTTAAACGCCGCTCAACCAAGGTTCAGTCAAAGAAAAATAAAGTCACAGATTTCTTCTTTGTTCAGGGTGTCCTTTCAAGTCTTAAATCAATTTATAATGCAAAAGAATTTCTCACCCAACCGATACACGCTCATTTAAATCCCTTTCTTTCCGGAGCTGTCCCGACTTCAGCAGCTTTGAAGGCTGCCTTTCCGCTTCCAGCAAAAGGGCTTCTCCCGGATCAAACCAGAGATTTTGCGATATCTCTGGGATCCTGGGACTGTGCCCTTCACAATCCCCGTCTCTACGGGACGGTTTAGGTCCGTTAGAACCGACCAAGGGCGAAAATATCAGTTACGATCTCAGAGCCCCGAGATCGCAGCTGTAACACCGAGACGTAGCTCCGCCTTCTCCAAATAGAATAGAATTCTTTATTGGCCAAATGTGATTGGACACACAAGGAATTTGTCTTGGTGCAAATGCTCTCAGTATACATAAAAGAAAAGATACATTCATCAAAAATCATAAGGTACAACACTTAATGTTCAACTTGCTGGCAGTCTTCAGAATCCATCCTATATGAGACCTGGTGTGCCTTTGTCCCTCCCTCAGCACTTTCCCAAATAATGAACATTTGGGTTTTTTTTCCTTTGGAAATTCACAATGGTGCCAGTGCTACCAAAGGAGGAATCTCTTTTGTGGCAGCCCTGACAACTGATTTTTTTTCACTTCCACCACCAAAGGTTTGCATCCTTAACTCTTCTGACCGAGGCTTCTGAGACTGTAATTGCACACATGATTTTAAATACAAGTCTTGTTTTATTGCAACAAGGGGAATTATTTTCATTCCCAGCCAGTAATGAATCTCAAACAGCCCCTCGAGATAAGCACCCACCTTTCTTTCCTGTGAAGTGCTGTCAATAATGGAAGTGTCCAATGAACTAGAAAAAAAATCAACCGAAGTACAAAGAGCTTCAAGAATTAATCTGAACTGAATGAACGAATTTGCTTACAGCAAAAGTTTTGTCATCTTTTCCTGTCCTTTATACCTTCTGGGAGGGGCAATCACCTCCCAGCCTTATTCCCAAGTCACCCCTTTTGTTTCAGCTGCTCTCATCTTCTAGCAGCTCTGCATACACTGGGAACAGGCTCCCCTGGGTCCAGATTCCAAAGGCTCCGGAGGGAGCACCCAACTCCCAGATGGTCCTGGCTCCATCTTTGCATCAGATGCAGGACCCTCATCCGAGTCCTCTCCAGACTCTCTGATTGGTCCCCTTTCTTCCCCACTGTCCAATTCTGCTGCTGTCTGCACAAGCAGGCGGTGAACTACAACATTAGCATTTCATTCCTGTCCTGAAATCAGGGCAGATTCAATAAAACTTCTTTCCCTCTCTGTTGTACAGATTTAATGGAAATTTCATGGAAATTTTGATTGTGTTTTTTTAAAAAATAGTGATTCTTCCTATGATTCTTCCTATTCCCTTCCTCCACTTAGACTGTGCAGGAAAATTTCCTTAATGCACAATAGTGCAAATTTTGCTGCCACTTACAAGGGATTTGGTAGTTGGATTTTATGACATCTTAGCATAATTTGCAGCTGCTCAGAATGGCTGTGTTAGCTGGGCCATGGAGGCTATCAGTGTTGGCTTGTGTTTTGCCTGATTTTCTGTCATCACCTTTTCTCGGACGCTTTTTCCCCCCGACCCCCACAGTTCTACAAATGTACCCAATATATATAGATAGATGTCAGTGTAGATATAGACATATCATAATAGGAATGGGGACACCACTGTTTTTCTTTTTTGGGTGGGAGGGATGAAGGGATTTCCATTCATCTATATAAAGTCAGATTGCACTTTTGTGGATTCTCAAATTTTGGCCAGCTGGGAGGCAATGATACTGAAATTTTGAAAACAGGCCAGCAAAAATGTAGATGTGACCTTGCTTATGACACTTTGGATATTAACAGAGAAAGGTAAAGAAAACAGAATTATACATTCATGCAATTGTGTGTTGTAGTCTTGGGAAATGGAAGGCTGGTAGTTAAGAAAACCTCTTAAATTGAGAATCCTGTGTTGAGTAAATGAGTAACACATTTTTGCCTTTGAGAACTTAAATTACTAATGCTCTTTCTTTAAAAAAATCTTTTATGTTCTGAGGTTTTTAAAAGCTTTCAGATGTGTGAATTAGATAGTCATTTATATTATTGGCAAGTATACAGAGATATAGATTACCAGGGTTAAAAACCTGGGGTGGAGAGTTTGATTCTTTTGGCTTTCTCCTGTACGTTCTTTTCCACATAACTATGAAGCAATTTGTCACTGAGGGCTTTCTTAGAAGAACTTTGAAGCATAGAGAGAAGAGAATAAATCCCTTCTTTCCCTTTCTTCTTTTTAAATCCACAAATATAGTTCCTTTGATAAACCTTTTTTTGGAATATTTAAAGCATCACATCATTATGAACTGTAATCTAGTTCTCTTTAATTAAAGTTGGAGAAAAAGTTTTAATTTTCAGGCTTTGGAAAGCTAGTGTTCAGATCGTTAATCTTTAACAAGAAAGTCATTGTTTACAACTTACATATGTTTGCAAGATAATAATGGGATTTTTTTCTGATGTAACTCAATAATGTAGAGAAGAATTATAACTAGAAGAAAGAGAGGAAATCCCACTTTGGGAATATGGAAGAGAAAGGGAAAAAAATCAACTGAATATATAGATCTTTTGAGCAGAAATTGATTTTTACCTGAGAAGTTGAGAATAGCTGTGAAATTGATGAAACTTTTCTTTGTAAAATGATGTTCTGAAGATAAGGGGTTGTTCTATTGTGGTTGTACATCTGTATTGCCTCTGTCATTTATCCTTTTATAAAAGTCAGTTTTTATATAGTTATAGTTTTATAATAGTCAGTTACAGTGCTAATCAGTTACATTGCAGAGTTGATGTCATGTTCTAATTTTCTCTTCTGTCTGGTTTGATACAGAAAGCTATGTGACACAGCTTTAAAGTGAGCAGTGCACGGAGAGGATAAACATTGTCTTAAACAAAACTGAAGTTATCATTAAATCTTAATTGATTTTTATTGCAAGTTTCTTCCTGAATATGGACTTTTGTTTCTTAACTGAAGGACTTCCCAATATGATCTTTTCTTCACTACAGTAGTTCACAAAAAGGCAGTGGCATTTGTGTAGAAGTGAGTGTTTTTTGTTTTGCATTTTTTTTTATTTTTTACATACTTGATCTTAGCCAAAATATTTTTTTAATATAATAATTCCATCTTCAATTAAACTGTGTCAACCGAGCACAAATATATCTGTAAAATGATAATCAAAATTTGAAACAATATTCATTACATCAGCATGAATTCTATATTAAAATGATAATATTCAATATAATAATCATACTATTTGCTTTGCTCTCTTAGCATATCTTCTTTATTTCACTAAAACTTTATTTTCTTTTGTTTTCCTGTTTCTAACTTCCATTTTTGTCATATATCCATTGATAAAATAAGTCCCATGCCTCATAATATTCAGTTTGTTCTTCCTCCCTAATTGCAAGTGTTAATCTATTCATTTCTGCACATTCTAATATTTTCCCAATCACATTCTCATCTGTGAGAATCTCTTCACTTTTCCAATTTTGTGCAAATACAATTCTAGCTGAAGTTAATATATGAATAACTAAATATGCATTCCCCTTACTATATTTTTTGGGTAAAATCCCCAACAAGAATATTTCTGGCTTTAAATCAATGTGCTGTTATATCATTTTTTCCAGCCACATATGTATTTTTGTCCAATTTTTTTTTTTTTTGCTTTTGAGTGTGTCCACCGCATATAATAATATGACCCAGGTATCTGATGGCACTTCCAGCATTTAGCCAACTTATCTTTAAACGTCTTTGCCAACCTGGCTGGCACAAAATGCCATCTATAAAACATCTTATACAAATTTTCTTTGTATACAGTTGACATTGTTAATTTATAGTTTCTGTCCCACAGTTTCTGCCATTTATCTATGTTGTTCAACCAAAGTTATTTGCCCATACGAGTGTTTTTTAAATAGGTAGTCATTTACTTAAAACAGTTCATTTAGTGACCATTTGAGGTTATAGCGGCACTGAAAAAAGTGACTTATGACTATTTTTCACACTTAAAACCATTGTAGCATCCCCATGTTCACGTGATTTACATTTGTATACTTGACAACTGACTCACTTTTATGACAGTTGCAATGTCCCGGCCTCATGTAATCCCCTTTTGTGATCTTTTGACAAGCAAAGTCAATGGGGAAACCAGATTCACTTCATATTAGTAATTTAACAACTGCACCAATTCACTTAACAAAAGTGGCAAGACAAGTCGTAAAATGGGGCAAAACTCACTCAACAAATTTCTCACTTAACAACATGAATTTTTGGCTCCATTGTGATCTGAGGACTACCTGATTCATAAAATAACTATTAAGAATCCAATTACAGACTATTTTAATGAGCAGCATCAGCAAAAAAAAAGTTTGAAGGTCTGCTATTTTTGTTTTATTTAGGTTTATTTATATTCCACCTGTAAATAACTCCAGGTACTAAACATAGGTAATACTCTTACCTCCTATTTTTCATACAATAGCAACCTATGAGGTGAGTTGGGCAGAGAAAAAAAACCCAGCTAGCTTTCATGCCTAAGGCAGTATTAGAACTCACAGTCCCCCTGTTACTATCCTTGCACCTTAACTACAAAACCTCTGGTTCTGTATTGGAACACTGATTTCCTAACTTCTTCTGGTTTGGGTTATATCACAGGCAGATGAATCTGTTTAAATGTTTCCGTACATCCACGGTCCCCTTACTATTTGAAATAAATAACTTACATTTTTTTCACATTTTATTTGATTTGTAAATCGCTTACAAGATACTGGTATAAGAATAAATATAGTTTTGAATATATGAGATAGATACATAAATAAATACATGAGATAGATAAAAACAATAGGACAGGGATGGTAGGCACGATTGGTGTGCTTATGCATGCCCCCTATAATGTATAATATGTATGTATGTATGTATGTATGTATGTATGTATGCTGTTCAGCTTCCTTCGGTTATTATCCCACGTCATTGTAGTTGTGCTTTTAAAGTTGTAGCAACGTTTCAACGGAATCTCATCTGCCATCATCAGGCTTCTGCACTGAGTTCGTCTGTGAGTCAGGCTATCGCAGCCGTTTAGTTTTAAATTTGAGGCTAGCCTACTGTTGACCAGAATGCTTTTTTCTTCATCCTGATTGGTTGAGAGTCTTGGTCTGTGTTTATTGGTCTTGGAGTTTGCTTGATTGGTGTTTCTGGTTTCTTCTGTCTGTTTTGTGGCTTTGATTGGCTGGCAACATTGTGTTCCTGTATCGGAGGCTTTCAGTGCAGCTTGGCTTCGAGTAAAAGGACGGCTATCATCTATTAGGAAGTTCGGTTTCATCTGGGCACCTGGTTGGGGTGTGTTTGAGCTGGAGGTAGCTGGAGGAGTCTGTTTGTGCCCAGGTGTTTGCCTGGCTTGTGGTATGGAGATCTTTCTATTTGAGAGTGCAGGCTTCCAAATGATTGACAGTCTGGTGGAATCATCTCTTCT
>BLBF01000003.1:49530894-49605434 GCA_015471245.1 Laticauda colubrina | reverse complement strand
ATACATGCCTCCTATAATGTTGAATGCAAACATTTTGTGGTGTTACAACATATCCATAAAGATGCAATTTGACTTATAGCAAGTGTAGCAAGTTTCATGGTGACAATTATCTCAGTTATGGAACAATCTTCTCAAAATTGTTTTCCCAGAACCATCTTATTCAAACCTGATAAAGCTCAGGTATAGTTTGAGGTAGTCTGTTGGAGGAGGAAGATTCTCTATTTTAAAATCTATGTCTTTGAATTTGGAATAGCTGGCGATTATATGGATTATATTTCAGGTTTATATAGTTTTATGGTTTTATTTTCTAAATGTTTTTAAATAGTTCAATGCAATGTTTAGCAGCAGTATGCAATAGTGTAAAAATTATTAATACTATATAAAAAGAAAAGAGTGAACAGTAATATGGTCAATCAATATTTAACCTATAATATTGACAGAGGAACGCAGTGGTTTAGTGGCTAAGATGCTGAGCTTGTCAATCAGAAGGTTGGCAGTTCAGCGGTTTGAATCTCTAGCACCGTGTAATGGAGTGAGCTCCTGTTACTTGTCCCAGCTTCTGCCAATTAGCAGTTCAAAAGCACATAAAAATGCAAATAAAAAAATAGGGTTTGGTGGGAAGTAACAGCGCTCCATGCGTCTTTGTCATTTAGTCATGCCGGCCACATGACCATGTTGATGTCTTTGGACAGCACTGGCTCTTCAGCTTTGTAACAGAGATGAGCATTGCCCCATAGAGCCAGAAACAAGCATGCATGTGAGGGGGAACCTTTACCTTATTGACAGTTAAAGTAATAAAAAATATTTTATAATCCCAAAAAAGTAAACTCAAGCTGAAACATTTGTTCCAAAAGAAGAAATGCTGAGTACTTTTGTGCAAACAAAACTGATAGAATTTTTTTTCAGTTAGAAACATATTTTTGAAAAATGAATAGGTCTTGCATATTTTCTTAATCCATTTGGTATGAGTAGATGTTTCGGTCACTTTCTTTCTGATAGCTTTTTATCTTTCTTTATTTTATCTCAGTATATGAGCATTTACATTTGTTTATTATAAGCTATTGTAATAGGAACTGGCCAATCACAGGCCCACCTGCTGCACCCAGAGAGAATCATCTGACTCCTGAGAACCAATAAGGGAAAAGAAGGAGGTTCTGCCAAGGTTGGATGGAAAGTATCAGTATGGCATTTGTGAGAGAATTGGCTGGTATCTGGGATGAAGGAGTGACCTCCTTAGAAATTGAGAGGTTTGGTTTTGGTTAGAATTGTGTGAAGATTTTTAATTTTATTTTATCTTATCATTTTAACCCGTGTGTTGTATGAAGAACCCTATTTTCTTTAGGTACAGTGGCAGATTAAGGCTCATTTTAGGTACAGTGGCGGATTAAGCCCTAAGCACTGACAAATTTTGGTGTCCCCCTCCTTTGTACATATGGTAAAAATGAAGCCAAGCTTAGGCTACATAAAAGTTTTTGTGGTGCCCCCTTTGGGCCGGGTGCCCTAAGCACATGCTTAGTCTGCTTAATGGTTAATACACCACTGTTTAGGTTCCTTTAATAAAGTTGTTTTTTGTTCAAATCCTAGAATGAACCAATTGCCTTTTAGCATGTGCCTCAGCTTGGCTAAACTACTAACTATCATTTTTTTTGTTTGGTTTCCCCTTTGCTGTTTAGCCAAAACCTGGGTGGGGTGAAGATTTTCTTTTCAATCCTTTCCTGCTATGGAAAGGAGAAATTGCTTTATAGTGAAAGGCTGGTGGCAGCTGGGATACCTATTTTTTCCAGTCACTGTTCACGCACAGGTGCGGTTACCTCATAACTGAAGTACTTAGAAGAGGGTCCGATTCAACCCGAGAGGCACACATTTCCTTTATTTCAGCTTCAAAGGGCTTTTTACTGAACACATGCAAATAAAATGATAAATTTGCAATTAGTTAACTTCAGACACATCATAGATAAGTTCCAAGTTAATATATATTTTAAAGGAACAATTATGACTCAATTTAAGGATACATAGCTTGTTAATTATTCAGTCTGCCTGTGCTGGTTTTGCTACCCTGAGCTCATGTATTCTGCTGTTAAAGCAGATATTGTTTCTATATTAATCATGCATTGCAATCCCTAGAAAGTTCTCTTTATTTTTCATAGCATGAGCAACAGAAGTCTTGATCATTTATGTAGATCTGAGTGGGACAAGTATTAATGGAGAAAAACAGTGTGTCCTGTCTTGAAATTCATAAAGGAGGAAAAGAGTTATAAATTTTGGAAAACTCAGCTGGATAGCAGTTCTTAGATTAGCTAGAAAAGCTAAGCAGGTTCAAACCAAGCTAAATGTTAGACAGATGGTAACTACTCTGCAATATTGTCAGGATAGTCAAAAAGCATTCTGGAAGAACTCCCTTCCATATTACTGCCATGAAAAGTACATGTCCATGTTGTCATTAAGGATGAAACCACTTGAAAAAGACATTACTTATGAAATACTATTAAATAAAGCATAAATACATTTGTATACGATTATAGTTAATTTACTTATAAAAAGAATAGCCTGATTTTCATTAAAAATAACCTTAAAGCAGGATATAGCAATACAGACCAATGAAACAATATGAAATAGCTCCAATTAAAGGAATCAGCCAAGAACAACAACTGTAATATATTAAATGCTACAGACTGATGTCAACCATAAAAGTTATTCTCTTTTTCAGTTCTGTTGAATGGCGAGATACCTGTGCTCTTAATTGTACTTGTTAATAATTTTGGTATGTTTGTTTGAATATGAGCTTACTCTTGAGTGGTAGCTTATGGTAAAAAGTTGGCCTAAAATAATAAAAAACAGTATCTCCTGATGCAATGTTTGCAGAATGGCTGTAAATAATTTTTAGATTGCTGTGAAATTGTTTCTGGCATTGTCTGTGGAAATTTCCCAAGTAATTGAGAAACTTTCTAAACTTCGATGTTACTAGTGTAGTCTCTGATGGCACTAATTCTCTTGTGAAATTACTGCCAATTTTGAAAAGTATTTGTTAATATGCAGCTTATTTTCCAGATCTTACAAAATCCGTTTCATTCCAGTATCTGAAAAGACATAATGTAGAGCTTTAAAAAAAGGAAACAAAACATTCTGAAGCTGAAACAACTCCCTTACAAGAAAAAATGTAAATCATTTGAGATACTTAAATTAGTTTGTACATGATATAGAGAATGGATGTAGGTATCTTGTCATAATACACACATTTATAATCAGAAAAGTTTAAAGACGGATAAAAGGAAGTGACATGATATGATATGATACGATATATATGATATCAGCCTCTGTGGCGCAGTGGTTAGAGTGTAGTACTGCAAGCTACTTCTCCAGCCAGCTGCCTACAATTTGGCAGTTTAAATCTCACCAGGCTAACTCAGCCTTCCATCCTTCCAAGGTGGGTAAAATGACCCAAATTGTTGGGGGCAATATGCTGACTCTGTAAACCATTTAGAGAGGGCTGTAAAGCACTATAAAACAGTACATAAGTCTAAGTGCTATTGCTATTAGATAGCACAGTTAACTGTTGAATTTGATCCGCAAAATGTGATGGTGACACTAATTTAACAGATGGCACATCACATGCATGGATAATTAGGTTACTGAATTGATCTCCCCTGCATGTCATCTAGGTGTCCCAAATTGTCTCTGGACAACCTTGTGGAATATGCAGGGGGGAAGGAATCCTTCAGTGAATCCTCCAGTGGGTTAGTTCTGTTGACTGCTAGACATTGCAGGATATGTTGCTTGTATGTTAGTGTGTGGCTCCCTTTTTCATTGATTAACTTTGTACTAGATGCTCTACCTGTTGTGATCCTCAGGAGTTGTCCATCAATTTGGCACATTACATGTAATTCTTTTTGTTTTGAGGTTGTGATAGCACAGAATGAGAGGTACATACAACAGTTCCTCAATTTTCCAACCATCATGGTGTTCCTTTAGTAATGTGATTTCATCCATCCTAGCCATCCTATGCTCATGCTGCACAATCTATCCCTAAGCCTTGCTATGGTCATGTTGTGCTGTCTGTCACCTGGCCTTCCTGTGCTCGTAACCCACCATGCTGTCCATCTTCTGATCTCTCCTCACTCACATGCAGCCTGTACTGGGCCTCCCCATTGTCCCCCCAAGTTCAAGCATGGCCTGCACTGGACCTCTAGGACCTCTTCCACACACCCCACTCCTCTGTAGCACCTCCGTCCTCCTCATCTAGGGTTCTCATCAGTTCCCATTTAACAAACTACAGATTTTGAGCTTACAACAGCAAGTCAGCATTGTAACATCACACTATTTAGTGATACCAATCTGGTCTTAACTGCCACCATTACCTGAGGATTACTTATGTATTCTCTTACATTATTGCCTGCGGTTTTTTATACTGATTCTTACCATTTGGTGGTGTTTTTTTCACAGTTTTTTTAGTTGAATTTCCATAACTTGATTTTTTTTCATAGAAGTCTTAAGATAATATTTTTCTGTCACCATTGAAAAGCTTTTATTCCACTTTCAAAAAAACTGCTATATTTTTAAATCTTGGAAGAAAGTAACAAAGATGTTCTGAACTTGAATGTCAAAATAAGGCCGCCAAGAATGCACCACTAAATATAGAGTTTTCTTCCACTCCCAGGCATGAGGCAGAATCCAGCCTTTTTCATAAAGACTGGTTTTGCTTCAGTTTTCTATCTTTCTTTTCACCCCATAGGCTCATTGTAGTCCTTCGATGGGCTGCATCCCATGTATTCTATTTGACCAATGCTATTTTGTGGATAGTTTCTACAGAAGTATTTGGTTTGGTGTCCTGCAAGCAATAGCAAATGTAACTAAATATCAATCTTTGTGGGACATTCTATTTCAGTAAAAATGTAAATGCCTTCATAAGATTATTATATTATTCAATACTGAATTTGTGTAAGGGTTGAATTGGTGAGATGAGAGTTCCTGATTATCATGGAAGAGGAAGCCATTTTATAAACATGATGGTTGAGGGGAAAAAGTTTTTGGGGGGCTTAAAGTTGGTGGGTGAGAAGATTTCTTGTATACTATTAGACACAGAAATTCTTGACAGGTAATTCTTTGCAGTAAAATTAATTATCTAACTTTTTAGAGTTTACATGGGAATTCTGAGCTAAGAGAGAATTATCCAATTATACCTGGTATGAAATCTTGACAATTTGATGTGTGAATGGAGTTCAAGATTAAAATTGAAAATGTGATTGGTGTTTGAACATTTAGATTCTCACTGCATGTGGAGGACTTTACAATAACAAAACTAATTCTTGAATTTAAAAATCACATGTATTAAAAAAAATGTAAGGGGAAATGTAAATGTATAGGTTGAGTCAACAGGCTGAGAGGTTGCCCCATTCTGCCACCATTGTCACCTCCTCCTTACTCTCATAATCCCTTTAGACCATTGATGAACAACCGCTTTATGGCTAGGGAGTATTATTTTAATATTACCATTGAGGTAAGGCTAAAAATTTAGGCCTGTTTTTTATGGGGGGAGGGAGCACGGACATTGGAAGATTCAGAGAAAATTCAGTACCAAATAAGTGTTTAGGTATAGTAGAGGCTTTAATTTTTACTATACTCAACTGAAAAGGTTTTTTTTTTCTCATTTGGGTCTGATATACATGCCAAAAAGCCATCCCAGTTGATTTACTGCAGCAAACAAGTAATAATCAGAAGAAAAGTTCTACTGCCTCATTCTGGAAAATCCTCGTTGAGAGGAGTTGGAGTCATTGCAGTTTTCTGGAATGACTGGCCATCTGATTTGTTTTGAGAATTCACCAGAAATCTTCAGCATGTGCGAGTGTGTTTGGTAATCCATATGTATGCCCTCAGATCTCATATGAAGGTGTTCTTTAAATGAGGTATTGCATGGTGCAGCTACTTCATATTGTGATTTTGAAAATTATAGCTTTTGAACCTGCTGCAATTTACCAGCCTTCCCAAATATACTAAGACATATAATAGAATTCATGAGTAGACTAGCCATTGCTGTAAGATAGCATGATTTTCGATTAATACAAAATTATTATTTTATTGGTTGGTTGGTTCTTTGTGTCGCCAATCTCATCCAGAAGCAACTCTGAATGGCTTACAAACATTAAAACCAGAAACATTAAATGATAAAACAGTAATAAGAATAAACATAGTTATACCAAAAAAGTATCTACTAGCCATCTCCAGAGTGATACCACATGTTGGGTCCCAAGGCCCATTGGCAGAACCATGTTTTCAGGTCCTTATGAAGGTCAGAAGGGTCGGTGAGGATCTCACCTCAGGGGTTATAATGTTCCAAAGGACAAGAGCCATGGCAGAAAAGGCTCTTCTCCTGGAACCGACCTGCTGTTGATATGGGTGGGATGTGCCAATCCCATTGGGATGAGAAGGTTTCTCAGATAGCCTTAACCTGTGCCATGCAGGGCTTTAAAGCTAATAACCAGCATCTTAAATTGTACTCAGGAGCAAACTGGCAGCCAATATAGCTTGCAGAACAGTGGTGTAACATGGGCCAGTCTGTGGGGGAGTCTCAAGAACTGCTCCAGCCATCACAATCTGCACTAGTGGTAGCTACCAAATTCTCTTCAAGGGTAGCCCCATATAGAATGCATTACATTAGTTCCAGCGTGAAATGACTAGGGCTTAAGTGATTGAGTGTAGGGACTCCTGATCCAGGAAGCGATACAACTAGCACACAACATGAAGTTCGACAAAGGCTTTCCTGGCCATGACTGTCACCTTGTCTTCAGTCAGGAGTAGAGAATCCAGAAGAATTCCCAAGATGTGCACAGAGTCTGTCTGGGATAGTGCAACCCCATTCAGAATTGTTCAAGAGTCCTGTATCTCAGAGCTCCATGCATTCAAATCCATTCTTTCTTACCAGGGTTCAGCTGAAGTTGTAGTACCCTGTCCAGGCCCCCACAATGTCCAGGCACTTCAAATGGGCAACGACAACTTCACTTGAGTCATTGGAATGGAGAATGTAAATTTGGGTGCTAGGCACATTGATGATACCTCAACCCCTGGTGGTTGATAATCTCACTTATCAGCTTTTTTTTAAAGCCATGTAGATAGTACTAGGTCTGCAGAATGCCACAGAGGACTGGCTATGGCTGGATCTCTCACTTCCTAGTAATACTGATTAGGACTGGCCTTGAAAAAAGGAGCCAAACCAGTGCAAAAGTGTGCCTCCCATCCTCTATAGCTGGCTCAAAAGAGTGCCATGGTTGATGGTATTGAAGAGGTCAAGAAGAGCAAGGATGGTTGCACTACCCCTATCTTACTCTTGTCAGAGATCATCAACAATCGCAGCCAATGCTGTTTCCATCCCATAACAGGGCTTGAATTCCTGACTGAAAGAAATCCAGGTAATCCATTTCTTCCAGGACTTTCTGAAGCTGCCAGGCAACCACTTTTTCTTCCACATTCCTTAGGAAAGGAATATGAGAGACTGGATAAAAATTGTCCAGGCAGGTGTGATCCAAGATGCTTTTTTAAGCAGAAGGCAAACAAAGGCTTCCTTAAAAGGCTCCCGTAATATCTTCTCCTGCAGTGAGGAATTAATCACTGCTTTAACCATCCTGGTGATCACCATCTTGGAGGCTTTCATCAACCAGGAGGGACAGGGATCAACAGGTAATTGCACTGACATCCATTTTAGGAGCTCCAACCTAACTGACCTGATCTCAGATAACTAGGCAATATCCAACCCAGGCATGTCAGATGAATTTGTACCACATTCTAATTGGGAACGAATCCAAGTGATTTGTTAGGTATTAAGCAAATTCCTCTGAACATGAACATCCAAGCCCTGGCCTAGGAAGGATTGAGTGATCCAGGACAGGACTGCTGGGTAACATTCTGAGGATGCAATAAGGATGGATGAATAGTAATGTTTTGCCACTCTTACTGCCACAAGATAAGCCTTGTTGCGGCTCTAAGTCATGTCAAGTTGGAGTCATCCCTCATTTTCTTGCAGTGGTACAGTAGATGTCTTTTAACCCTTTTTCGAAAGCTCATTGGTGAATCACTAGAAGGGTTAGGAGCAATGGATCAAGAGAGACCACACAGACATTATCTTGTTCAAATCCTTAATTATTTTCAGGACATTACCAGAAATTCGGCAGGACCATGCAACAAGGCCTCTGGGATAGCCCCAGTTTCCTCTGAAACCTACTTGGGTCTATCAGTTGCCAGGGGCAGATCCCACATATGGGTCTGGCCTCCCTGAGGAGCTAGGCAGTAAGAGAAGTTGAAGGACAGAAGTGTGTGATCTGACCCTGACAAGGGGGAAATGGATAAGTTCCCCCATTAGACCATGTTCCCATTGTCCTAACAAGAAAATCATATTCAGTGTGTGGCCACTGTCCTGGGTTGGATCTGAGATTATCTTGGATTGGCCCATGGCTGTAAGGGTAGCCATGAACTGCTGAGCTGCTTCCAAGGCCACACTTTCAGAAATATAATTATAAACCTTTATCTGTTGGTAGGATGTGGTGGCATCCTTTAGCAAGTTGCTAAATCATCCATGAAGCCATATTGTAATTTGTTTGCCTTTGAACATGGTCAGGTATGAAGAATCAGGACTATATATTAAGTTCCAGTTAAATTGATTTATTTACCATGCCTATACAAAATAGTAAAACATTCAGTACTAAATTGACACCACAGTAGACAATGGGATTCAAGAGGGCTTAGATCTGGACTGCTTGTGGAAATGTAGTGACTCTCCACTAATTTCTTTCCTGACTCCACCTCCAGACTCTGCCTCTACCTCTCTACATACTCTATATGTATAGAGTAATATGTACTTGCAATACATGATGTATAGTTGAATGAATCAGGTTTTTTCAACATATCACAATAAAATCACACCATGATAAAGTGATTTGTGAGCTCATTCAACAACTGCTTGTCATTATCTTCACATAAAACCAAGCTGAAATAGATCACATTTTTAATTGAATGTTTGTTACGCAATTGGTTCCTATTTGTTATGGTTGAATAATTCTTCTGCCTTGATTGGCTGTAATTCTGGTTCTCATACTTTGGCTTATCCATTCTATGCTGAATGGAGAGGAAAATATAAGGGAATGATGTCTTTGCAATGATTATGATGAAAACAATAAACAATGCACTGGGTCCCAAGCCTGGAAAGGTTGAGTAAAAGCAAAATTCTTGCCTAAGGGCTGTATTTTCTTAATGTATCCACCGTGGATGGCATGAATGTCTTTTTTCCATAGGAATAATGAATTGAATGCCTATGCCAGGAAATAGAGCCAGCATATGGTTCTCTCAGGAACACAGCAGGCCAGAATGACACAAATGAATGATATTTGAAACATATAAAGTGTTTTGCATTCCAAAAATGGAAATGAGATGGAGAGAAGTGTCAATTACTTGGCAAATTAGTTTTCAGAACATGCCATACAGTAGGCAGCTGTTTTTGGTTGACATCAATCACAGCACGGAAGTAATCTGCCTTACCTCTCAGCCAGGAATTGATATTTTAGAACATTCTTGTCAGGCATCAGGAATCAGCAAAATACTTTCACTATTGCTGCAGATTCTCTTATACATATCAAAAAATTCCGGCTTTCTTAGAAATGGATTAATAACAAGTTTTCATAGCTGCATCATCCAAAAGCATTTTCTTCTATTCATCGGTTGTTTTTATTTAAAATAGTAATTACAGGAAAAAGAGACAGTTCCAAATCCACATGCTAGAGAAGTACAACCAAAAATGATGCAATTGCTTGCTTTTGGTCTGTAAGTACCAGAGTATTTCAGCACAAACTCATCCTCTTTTCCTTTCTTTTTCCTATTTGTTCCTGGCCAACTGTTTATTTCATAAGCTTTAATATTTTATTGCTATTATTACTGATTGTGTGCACATTTGCAGAAATAATAAGTACTTACACAACTTGGGTCTAACAGATATTTGACTTATGGGAATACAGTTAGTGTGATTCTTTAATGAAATGCCAAATCACTATTGTGAAAATGGTTGGAAATCTTTGGTATGTTGGACGGGTTCATACATTGCTCTAATGTGATTTTTTTTAGTATGATTGATAAACTCAAACACTGTCATTTTTATATGGTATCCTTCTGACTAGATTTTCATACATTTGTTGGGGAAAAGGCAATCAAAGTTGTTGGACACAGCATGTAAGTGCAGACAATGTGCGATGAACAAACCAACCTCTCTGTGTCTACTAATTGCTGTAATTATTAGGTAATGCAGCTTGTTTCTAGTTAATACAATTAATCTGTACTTTGTGTAACTGGAATCATAGTTCAATTACAAACCTGAGTACAAACTACTGATAATTTTTAGGATTCTCTTGAAAATTTTAAAAATCTTTATAAAAACCTTCGTGTTTTATTCATAATTGTACAATTATAACAGTAGACATATTTGTAACATCAAGAGTCCTTGTTCACACATACATGTTTACTTGGCCTTGTTTGGAACCTTCTAGGACTTAGGAGCCTCACTATTCAAATATCATGTGACTAAGCACAACTCTCACCAAACTCCTTCAATTTAACTTTTAGTGGCCATTAATGATTTGTCTGTTGTTTTTTTACATACTTCCTTTAATCTTATCTCAGCTTCCTTCAAAACTCTTTCCAGTTCATGAAGATATCTTGTCTTCCATTCATATCATAGAGGACTGAGTTATGATCCTAAGATCCTGTTTCACTTCTGGAGTAGACTTCTCAGATAGGCATAAATGATTGCTTTTTGAAAAAAACCTGGTGAAAACACAGTCATTGTCATGCTCCCACTACAGGTCCATTGCATTCATTCTACTTATTTTCAAGTCACTCACGGGAGTAAGCTTTTAGAGTGGCAACTTTTGAAGTTGTTATATATTTGTTGTATTCTTCCAAGCCTCCTACTATGTCCAATTTGTCTGGCTGCTCTCCTATCTCTGAATTTTCCAACTCATAGATTTCAGCTGCCCCATTGTTGGCACTGACAAAATTGCTCTAATAACCCTATACTGTCTGATTCCAACTAGGTCAAAAAGAAAAATAGTTCAAAATTGTGTGACATTTATTTTTTGCCTACTGCCCAACATTGTTTCTATACTTCGTTAAAAATAATGTTTTCTCCATACAACAGCTTTTAGTTTATTTGAATATTCAAACCTTATAAAAGAGACTATATTTTTATATCAAATAATGTTGCCCATATTCTTTTATAGATACTGAGATAAATATATATAATTGGAATCATATTCATTTGGAATTTTCTGGAAAATCCAAACCTGAAGATTATATTTCTGATGCTTTCCTAGTCTCTGATATTGTCATCTGCTATTCCTTCAGAAGAGTTTGATTCATTTAGTCTACTAATGAGTTAGATGGCACATCCACTGTGGTCTTGATTTTCAGTAGTCTACTGAAATGAAGCATGATAGGTTAGTGCTATCATTTACGATCATAATTACAGTGCTTTCAGTCCACTACTGCATCTTATGTGTGAAGCTCATAGCTATATCATCATATGAACAAACGCAAATGCCTCACCTTTTGAAAGTTATCCAGTGCTTCCCAAGGTAGTCTTAATGCCAGTCAGTCCAGATTATATCAGACAGTTCTGTGGGAGTCTGCTATGTAAACAAGATGGCACAAAATCCATCCCTCTTTTGCACTTTACTTTATAGATCTCTATTGGCTGTGCCTTCCATTCATCTTCATTCTGACAATTCTTATAGCTGTAGAGGATGAGCTCAATATTTTAGGCAAATCGTATACCTATTGGAGAGATCTGTAGGATGACTGCCACTCAAATATAAAGGAAATTATTCAGTGAAAAAGTTCAGGATTTCTAAGCATCTATTAAAATCCCTGCATTGGTTGCCTTTGATAATAGCAAAGAAGCTGATGGATCCTGAGTTATATTCCCAAAAGGAAAAAGAAAAAATTTTTTGACCCTGAGCATACCGAGTAAAGTTTTTAAAAAGAGAGGTGGGGGAGGGAAAAAAGCTCCAGAGAACAATGATCAACAATGAATTTCCCTTATAAACCAAACAGGCTTATGAACATCTGCCACAGGAAAAATATATTCAGACAAATACAGCATTTTAATAGTATTTACTCAGCAAAGCAAAATTAAGGTGCCAGGAGGGATACTGAAGTTCATTTGTGAGGGCAGCTGAATGTGCAAATCCAGTGAAATTATCTTTTAGCCTCTGTATGCAGGAGTCAACTCATATTTGAAACCTCATTTCTATGAAATGAAATTATTTTAAGAATGGCTAGATTCCAGAGCACCAGGAAGCATCATGGGACAATGGATTTTGCAGGAACTCCTGAAAATAATTATTTACGCTCTGAAGGGATTATTACTTCACCACAAAGAGAGAGATGATCCTGAATTCGAGCTTGACATTATTCCACTGTTCCTTTTCAAATTTTTTCCATTGTGTTCATATACATCTTCAGAGTTCAAGCCAGATTTCCTTCTGTTGAGTAAGATACTAAAGATCTGAATATTTCTGTTCAAGAAGACATTTCTCCTTATGCTGGATAGCTGCAGATTTTTTCATAAACAACCGTAGAGTTTTTCAGCGACTGTGAAAGTTACTTTTCAAATATCCCCAGTGCCCTAATTAAACTTCTTAAGGCCCGGTCCGACTGCACTTACGGATGCAAAGAGGATGTAAAATGTTAAAAAAAGCTTGCCATCCATTGGAAAACGCTATACATCCGTTGTGTACTCATTACGTATGTGTTTCATATGCTCTATCTGTCGAGCATCTGTCCATTGAGATTTCATCCGCGCGAGAAGTTTTGAGCTGCACAAAACTTTGTGAGCGGAGGAACTTTCCGCTGCGTATGATGTACATCCGCGACATATACGGGCAACAAACGTTCTATGTCCGTTATCATCCGTCAAACGTCTGCTGTATCCTCTCTGCATCCTCTGGCCATCCCCATAACTCACATCTGCTGCAGCTGAAAAGGGAAAGAGGGAGCAAAGAAAAGGTACATGGAACGTCTACACAGCGTTAGTAGCACGGAAATAGAAAGGATGTAAGCATATGCATCTTGTATATAAAGTATTAAAAATGGACAAAAAGTTTGTATCTGAGATGTATCTCGTATATTTAGGATGTCTGCAGTATGTCTAGACTATATATAAGGCCCCATAGCGGACAACCGATATTTTCTATAAAAAGGGGGAGAAAATCATCTGGATCGCTGGGATGGTGTACCATACAGTCCCACTATGGTTGCATTGGAGGTTTATCTATCCCACAACTATCCTTATCTATCCCACAAGCATGCAAAGGCTTAACCATTTTTTCAAAGTTTTCACCAACACTTTATTAAGTAAAAAAAATGAACCAAGTGTCTTAAGCAAAGATAACCTTTATTAACTTTCTTAGGTAAACTTTATGACTTTATTAAATAAGCAAAATGGACCAAGTAAGTGTCTTAAGCAAAGATAAACTTAACAAGTACAACTCAGTCTCTGACACTATTCTCAGTCACTCTGAGTCATATCCCTGGTCTCAGCTGTTAAGCGGGCAGGGACTGTGGAGATGGCTGTGGCTTGAGTGCTGGTCTGAGGCACCGTTGGGGTGCTTGGCCCCGAGGGTACAACAGGGGATGGTGTGTTCAAGAAGCTGTCTGAGAGCTGACTCAGTCCCGTGAGGTTGAGAGGCCCTTCATCAAGGACTTGAGATGTCAGGCCCAATACTGATGACAGATTGTCCGTTGACGGGCTTGGCTGTAGGGTGGAGGAAGGAGGAGTGTAGTGGGGCTGTCTGGTCTGCAGATAGGTGAGGAGTGGCGTCTGTAGCGTGCGATGAGACTGGACTGGGAAGTTCTGCTTCTGTTGTGGGAAGTCCTGGTAGTCGTAGCCTTGGTAGGTGAGGGGCTGTTGAAAGCTGTGGAAGGGCTGTGACATCGCCTGGGGTGGAGGAGCAGACCTGGACTGGATAGGAGCAGCTTCAGCTGGGCCTTGAGGGTTGTGCAGAAGTGCTGTGATCTTCTGCTTCATCACCTGGTACTGGGCCTCGGGCAGGTCCCTCAGGGTCTGGCTCACGTAGGTGATGAAGGGCTTCCAGTCCAAGGATGGTATGTCGCTGTGGACCAGCTGAGAGAGAAGTTCTGTGCTGGTCTTCATTGTGTCCCTGATCTCCAACAGCACACTGTGGTGCTGGCCCTCCAGTCTGCCTCTCTGCCTGCATCCTCTGGAGGTGGGGGTGGGGGTGGGGGTGGGTTGGCCTCTGGTGGCTGCTGCTTCTTCCTACATTTGTGACAGCAGGGTGTCATCCCCCACGGGATCCTCCAAGTCTGCCGGCATGGGAAGTGCAGCTGTCGGGGGGGTCTCTGCTGTGGGGCCCTCTGAAGACACCTGCCTGAACAGGGTAGCTGGCTCCTGGCTGGAAGAGGACTGGCTGTCTCAGGGAGAGGGGTCTCAGAGGGGCTGCTGCTCTGAGGGGAGGGGCTCAGAGGGGCTGCTTCTCGGTGGCGGATCTCACCCTCCAGGAAACTGCACTTGGCCATGACGTACATCTCCCGGTCAGTGAGCTTGACAGCGGCCTGCCCAGATTTCTTGAGGTGTAGCTTGCCATACCAGGTGTGCATGTGCTTCCATCATCCTAGGAGTACTTCTGCAGTGTACCCCAGGCTCTCTGCTTTGTCTCTCCAAGCTGCCTGCTTCTTATTGGTGTCCCAATACAGTCTTTGGCCCTTTCTCCAGAGGTACTCGTTCTCCCTCAGCCATTCCAGCACCTCATCCTCATGCTCCTTGGAAACGGTGTACTGTTTCCTCTCTCCCTTCTCCTTCCCTTGCCTCTTCCACCCTCTGGCAGGGGCTTGAGCAGGGCCTCCAGGGGCTTGAGCAGCAGGGCCTTCAGGGGCTTGAGCAGCAGGGCATTCAGCAGCAGGGCTTTGAGGTCCTTGGGGCTGGTCCACCACTGCAGCAGCAGCAGGTTCAGAATCAGTGCCAGGGGGTGGGATGCTGGTTCTGTCCTTCTTGCCAGGGCTGGAACGAGTAGGCACCGGCTTCCTCTTCTTGCCTGACTGACGGACCATGGTGTTCCTGCAAGATGTATCTGGCAGAACATCTTTCCCCGTATGCTGACTGCATGCGTGCTGCATCCTTTTATATCCGCGGAGCTGACGCAATTCATACTCCCCGCATACGCAGTGATATACATCTGATATACATCCGCGCGGCATCCTCTTTGTTTCCTATAGGCATCCGTGATGCATCTGCTTCATCCACTATGCATCCGCCCCTTCCGCTATGCATCCACTTCACAATTCTCCCCCGGAACCCCTTCGGAGGTGTCATCTGCTTCCATCCGCTTTCATCTGTTAGGCTTCCTATGAACATCCGTTTAACATCCCCGCTACTTACTACCCACGTCTGTTCTTTTCTGTTCTTTTCCGTTCTGTTTATGCAAATTTTCACCACTTTTTGGAGCGGATGACAACGGATGGAGCCACCCCTGAAATTTTGCTCATCCGCTGTGTCCTTTATGCATACGTTTTGCGTCCGTCGGCCAGTGGGACCGGGCCTTTACACTTTCACATGGCTTCCTATACCCTATATTTGGTAAATATAGACTTTATACTTCCTTTGCTTTCAGTGAATCTTTTTTCAGTGTACTGTATATCTTAAGATGTTGTTTTCTATTATTCCTGTACTTCTTAACCACTCCAATCTGGCCAATGTATTATGTGTTTTGTATTGTTATTTTTAACAGAATAAATTATACAATGCTTTTGATTGATTGGTAACTGGAAAAGCCAAGACACTGATGATGATTCAAGTTTGAAAATGTACTTCAACATTCCATAGAAATTGTTGCTAGAAATTGCTGTGCATCTGTCTGGGTTGCCATGATCTCTAGTGGGATTATTTTTTCTATGTAACATATACCAAAATAAAATCAAGAAAAGAATAGACAGGTTACACTTTTTTTTCCAAATTTTTATTAGTTTTCAATAAACAAACGTACACAAACAAAACATCAAAACATAAAACTTCTTTTTGGAAAGCGGCTTAATCCCAGGTTACATCTTTTTATACAGACATAGATTCAAAATTCATGCTCACTTTTTATCCAATTTCATATCTTATTTACCATTCTACATTTTCTATATAGCTTCTCCCCTCTTTTCACTCTCTTAATTCTATTGTATTTATTTCATCTCAATTTAAATCATTATACATATTTCTTTTGTCTGTTCTATTTCAATTTTCTATTATCTTTTCTCATTAACACAAAATTTCTCCTGTAATCACTGATTGAAGTATGATGCCTTTGAATCTTTCCCCTAAATTTTAACACTTAAAATAATATATACTTTTCATTCTGATTCTGCTTAGTACATTCTAAAGTTGCCTATTATATTATAAAATAAAATAAGAAAATAATAAGTTTCTAATATAATTACAACAATAATCCATAGCAAATTAAACTCTATTATTAAATCCAGTTTTCTAACATTATTTCAGGTATAAATACAACAATATAATCTTATGTACTTTTGCAGAGTCTCTTTTTTAAATCATATTTTTCCCACTATTTCTGAATAAATCTTGTTTCTTTACATCTTATTTTAAACCTTTATAACTTCTCTTCCCTTTTTCCCTTCCTTTCTTCTCAAATCCTACCTTTACCCCCTTGTATATCTTTTATCTGTTATATTTTTTCTCCTCGTATATCTTTTATCTGTTATATTTCAGTTTTCTATTTATCGTTTCTCATTAACACAGTTTCTCCTTTGATCACAGATTGAAATATAATACCTTTAAATCTTTCCCCTAAATTTAACACTTAGAATAATATATACCTTTCATTCTGATTCTACTTAGTGCATTCTGAAATTGCTTACTATATTATAAAATAGAAAAGAATAATAAGTTTATGATATGATTGAAACAATAATCCATAGCAAATTAAGATGTATTATTAAATCCAATTTTCTAACATTATTTCAAATATAAATATAACAATGCAATCTTGTGTACTTTTCTTTTTTAATTATATTTTTACCCAGTATCACTAAATAAATCTTGTTTCTTTACACCTTGTTTTAAAGCTTTGTAACTTCTCTTCCCTTTGTCCCTTCTTTTCCTCTCCAATCCTGCCTTTACCCCCTTGTCTCCTAGTATATCTTTTATCTGTTCTATTCCAATTTTCTATTTGTCTTTTCTCATTAACACAAAAATTCTCCTGTAATCACAGATTAAAGTATAACACCTTTAAATCTTTCTTCTAAATTTATCACTTAAAATAATATATACTTTTCATTCTGGTTCTGCTTAGTATATTCTGAAACTACTTACTGTATTATAAAATAAAAGAAAACAATAAGTTTATAATATAGTTAAAGCAATAATCCATAACAAATTAAGCTCAATTATTAAATCCAGTTTTCTAACATTATTCAAATATAAATACAACAATACAATCTTATGTACTTTTCAGAATCTCTTTTTTAATCATATTTTTACCCACTATCTCTGAATAGATCTTGTTTCTTTACATCTTGTTTTAAACCTTTGTAACTTCTCTTCCCTTTTTCCCTTCCTTTCTTCTGCAATCCTGTCTTTTTACCCCCTTGTCTCTTAATCTCCACCTTCTTGATCTCCACCTTCTTCTGTATTTCTCTTTTCTGTTGCTTTCTAACATATTGATTTTTCATCTTATTTTTCCCTTTTTTGGTTGTTTTTTTAAATCTTAAATTCTCCATTCTCTTTCCCCTCTTTCCCTTTTCTTCCCCAGCGAAAATTGTTTGTTCATTAAAGATGGCTTCTTCTTCATCGCAATCTTCTTGTTCTTGTAGTTTCTGGTAGGTATAAATCGCCATTTCTAAAAAATGAAAAACAGATCCAGAAGAACTCTTCCCTTCTTGGTCCTCTTCTTTTAGCTTTTTAAATTCAATTTTCAGTTCATCAACAAGTAGTGCCATTGTAAAAAGGTTTTTTTTAAACAACCCAAATATTTTTAGTTTTTCAAATAATAATTTCCAAGAAGTCCCAAAGTCACCAAGCAGTCCAAATACACACAGTCTGTTTCATTTAGCACTTTCTTCTTTTTATATTTTCTCTTCCTGGGGTTATAGTTCAGTTATAAAGCTCCAGTTGAAATATATCTTTTAGAAGTTTTGTTACAATTTCACTCTAATCTTATAAATTCCAAGCAACCTCCTCCAAGAAAATTTTAATGTTAGTTCTTTTCCTCTCCCTTCCCACTGATAGCAAAAAAAAAAAAATTTTTTTTCAATGCTCAGAAATCTTTATTGTCCCCTCAGCTTCAATTTTCAATTTAATTACCTGTTGATGCCAAAACGGTTTTTTCTGATTTCTCCATTCATTTGCTATCACCGTAAGGAAGGAGAGGAAAAAAACCCAAACTTTCCCTTTTTACTTTCATTTGCCGCTTCTTCTGTCTTCCTAGGGAACGATGTATCTTTAATAAAACTTAAAAGTCCAGGGCATTTAGATATTACTTGTCATCTCGGTTAATGAAAAACTTTTACTTTCTCAGCTTCATCCTGCACATTCTTATCCAGATGAAAGCTTTGTGGTGGCCATTACTGACCGCCGCTCCACCACTTTTGGAAAAGGGAGTTTAGCCAGCTGAGAAGGGGGGGGTTGCGATTCCCCCGGACCCCTGCTGAGTCTCCCCTATCTTCAGTTACCTCTATGGGGTAACTATAGCCCCCAAATCCAGCTGGATCGGGGGCACTCCAGCGGCAAGCGCAGCAGGAACCACGCACAATTGCGAATTCCTGCCGCCACTGAAGCCTTGCAAACTGGAACTCCCCAGACAGGTTACACTTTTAAAATCAAGTTTTGGTGACAAAGGGTGTTTACTGGGTGGCATCATTATGTCATTAAGTAAGTGTAGGATTTTCAGATTTGCTTTTGAAGGGTTATTTTATTGGGGTGGCTGAAGTTTGAAAGGTTTCCATGCCTCCTTTTGTTATTAAAAAGGGTAGGCAAAATCTCACTTACCTTTTATTTATATTTGTCATTTGTATCTATCCTTATATTTATATTTGTCATTTATATCTATCCTTCAGCCTATAAGGCACTCAGTTTGACAGTGATTGTGGGCTGCAGGCTGGCCAACCCATTCTTGCTAAACATTCCTCAAAGAGTTTTCAATTTAAAACAGTCATAAATTACAAGATTCACAAACTGTTTAGAGTAGTCCAAGGTGTATACAAAATATACCAGCAAATACTTTTATCAAATAAATAAATAATATCCAAATTGATAATCAGAGCCATTTGGATCTTTGATCTTTGAAAATGAAAGTTAACTTTTCCTAAAGTCTTTGTTTCTTGGAATGTATGTGGACAATCTTTTTAAAAGCACTTTCAAGGCTTTTCTAAAGACAAATGCTTTAATGAAGACCTGATTTACATTGCCCCTCATAATTCTCGGTTTCTGCCAAAATCAAACTTAAACTATGAGTTTCTGTCTGCAGATAAGAGCAGTCTGTGTTCTATCTTTGGAAGAGCACTTACCCTACTTGCTGGCTCTGCACTCTCAGGCTATTGTGATGAAACTACTTTGACTGTATTTTGCTTGTTCTAATAGACTCTAATAGTTTATCTAATAATTTATCTAATAGACTCTGTACCCATCATGAAAAATCCTTGGTGGAAGGAGTGTTCGGGGGGGGGGGGGGAACAGATTTAATGAGAGCATAGCAAAAGAGCCTAGCCTTAGAGAGAGACTAGCCTTATATTAGGCTTATTATATGCTTTTAAATTAAATGTCTGTCCATCATGAAAATTAAGATAAAACAGAGAATAAATATCACAATTTAGTCAGCATTAGCCACTTCCTATTCATCTTATACATGTTTTTTTCTGTAACTCCAGAAGAAAATGAACATAGCCTGTTGCAGTTGCATAAAAAAAAAATGTTACAGTACAACCTTTATGTAACATTTTCTTAATTCAGTATTTACATCTCGTCTCGCTCTGCTACAGAATATTTCAGTAGCAATTCATACAGATAAATAACTATTAACTTATTTTGTTTACTTGGCTTTGTTGTCTCTTTATTTTTACCATGAGTACATTTGCTAAGAAGTCTGATACAGAACCTCTAATGCAGAGGTCCCCAAACTTGGCAACAGCATAGCTGGCTGGAGAATTCTGGAAACTGAAGTCCACAAGTCTTAAAGTTGCCAAGTTTGGAGACCTCTGCTCTAATGTATCACAAAATAGGCAAATGGCATTTGGTTTATCTCTAGAACTTAACTGATGATATGAAAATCTTGGAGTATCTTCTTTGTATTCTCTGCTTAAAAAAATCTCCCATTCCTTGATGTGAATATGCTGGAAGGTTTCGCTCTCTGTTTGTTTGTTTTTTTAATTAAATGGTTTCTGTTAAAGGGAAAATTCCTCATAATTCATGATTTTAGCAATGCCAGACCTAAAGAAACGGGCAAGCAAAGATTGTTATTGTTCAAACTGCTAGTTATCTTGAAATGAATAACCACCAAAATATGACTGAATGTTAATGTAGTGAATTTGAATGTGTTTCATTTAAGGTAAAGTGAAAAATCTTGGGATTCATAACACTGTTTATTTAAATAATATAAAAAAGAACTTCCGTGATTCTGTTAGCAGAAACACAAATATTTATGTGTTGTAAATAAGCTGCAATTTCTTACTTTGTAAATTTATATTTAGAGTCATATTCAAAAACTCTGACCCTTGTACAATTACAAAAAAATGATATTGTCCCTTGTGCTTTCATTTGGCAGGTCCTTGACCAGTATGAAAGAGAAGGCTTTAATTTCCTAGCAAAGGTTTTTAATTCTTCCCATTCATTCTTAGAAGATCTTACAGGTCTGACTTTGTTGCATCAGGAGACCCAAGCTGCTGAGGTAAGGTCCTTCAAATATAAACAAAAAAAAATTAGAGTGAGATTTATTGCTGTTCAGCTTCATTAAATTAGTAACAACTTAGAGTGTTTTTTTAGCGATTAATATTTTCACATAATTTGCATGAATCCGATTCATGCAGCAGTTGTTAAAACTCATTTTTCCTTAAAACTCCCATCAGATTATTAAACCATATGTCCACAGCCCACAGTGGATTCAGTTCACTATTATTTTAAGGCTAAATAGCAAACAGTTTCTATTTAATTCTACATATGTGGAGTCATCTATCTATGAGGTCACTAGGAGTTGAAAACAACTTGAATGGCAAATATTCAATAGGTCAGTCAATATGGGAGTGAATATGAGGTACAACTGAAGGAAAAATTTGCTGGTGATTTTTCTGGTACCATTACCATGGTAAAATGTGGCATTTTAATTATTAACTACTATCAAAATAATTGTTATAGGATAAAACATTAAAATTAAATTTCTGTTTTCAGTTTTGCAAATGCTAGTTTATTTTAGGAAATGACAATATATTACCTCTCCTATTTAAATGTATTCACCACCAAACTCCAATAAACTCTGTATATTACAACTTTGTAACTCCATAAATGGAACTATATTGTGTCTTCATAACTTACCTTTTGTCCTTTCATCTGTTTGGAGTGTTTGAGCTATTTGGAGTGTTTGGAATATTAAATGATTAACAGATTGGCCCTAGTTCTCACTTGTGCTCTTTCTTCGTCTTTGTTATTGGTCGTGTTTTGGTATTAGCCATCAAGTCTCAATTTGTGAAGTGGGCAACCATATAAATCAAGTAAATTAATAACAAAGTACATCTCCAGACCATCACTTTTCAGTTCTTGTGTGAATGCTGTTCTTCCACGAGTAAACTACCTGGTGCTTCTCAGAGTAATTGCTTTTTGAGGACTTGCAGGATTCAGAACTCCTAACAGCTGGCTAAAGTTATCAAGTCCTAATTTCAGCTCTGAATAGCTTTTAGGTCTCTTATAGTTTATTATTAGAGCCTGAATGTGGCCTTGGCATAGACCAAAATAAACCATACTTTCTCTTTTTCTGATCTGTTTTGGTAAAGTTATTTTCACTGAGGTTTCACATTTCTGTTTCAGGAAATTGGTTTGGAGTAAAGACCAGAGAGCCATTATTAGAGTGCATTTTTCCACCTCAAAACATGGGTAGTTGCTGCTTTTTTTCCACAGTCTTATGACTCATGAATGCTTGGCTGTTTAGTTTTAAAATCTGTCCTGTAAGAAGCATTGCCTTCTCTGAAAGAGTATCTGTCTTTTTATTCACCTAGATGTGAGGGAGAGTCTGAAGTCAGTTCCATTTATAACTAGTAGTACAACATCATGGTTAGTTTGAATGGTTAAAATCATTAGTTATGACTTAATAGTTGTATCCTGTATGTCTCCCTTCCTTCCTTCCTTCCTTCCTTCCTTCCTTCCTTCCTTCCTTCCTTCCTTCCTTCCTTCCTCCCTCCCTCCCTCCCTCCCTCCCTCCCTCCCTTTATTATTTCATAGTTATATATGTCAGGATTTACACTAAGCATTAGTAAATATTGTAACACTCTAGTTAACAGCTGAGATGGACTGGAATCACTTAACTAAATAAAATTCATCAAATATGTATTACACAGTCTAAACTTTGAAGTACAATATTGTAAAAGGGAATAATTGTACATATGGTACCTATGAGTGTTATTGTCAAGCAATCCAAATTCTGTGTCTTCCTGCTATTGCACCTGAAGTACCACTAGTAAAGGATACCCTAATTAACAATTGCTTCCATATTTTTGCATTTTTGGTGGGTAGGATTATACTGTATTCCTTCCCCGTTCCTTGTTTTCAATATTACTCTCTCTTGGGGTAGCTACACCAATAACCCAAACATGGTTCTTTTCAGGGACAGTAACGCTTGGTGTATTATGTTCCCAGTATTGATCAGTCTAAATTTTAAAATCCTATATAAATTTTGTTCTATCATTTTCAGTGACCATGATTTCATGTTTCAATAATTCATACTGTTTTTAAATAATACTTTTATATAAATATCAGAGTAATATCTTCCCAACATCCTCATTTATTATTATCCTTGGGAACTGTTCTATTTGTTTCTCCCCCACCCCACCCTGGTCTCAGTTCACCGTATTTTGCAAAATATAGTTTGGAAGAGACTTACAATAGTTGGGACGAGTGTTAAAATTTTAATTTGACTTTCCTATATTGTCAGTATCCCTTCACCCATTTTTAGCATCTACTGCTTCTCAAGTGACACTTGTTAACTTGGATTATATATTTAGAACTGCAGCTCTTTTTCATATTGTAACAAAGGTAAATGTTAGTAAAGTGACATATTTCCTGGAACAGCTGAACTGTCAGAGAAGGTAAACAAAGAAAAAAGATGAAACTTTGAACTGTAGTGTTGGGGAAAACATAAAATTCCTCGGATCAGAAAAACAAATAACTGAGTACTAGATGAAATAAAATCAGGCTGCTCTCTGGAAATACTAATCATGAAGTTAAAGCTTAAATATTTTGGATACATAACAAGATGGCAACTGTCCTGATGAAAAAGGAGAGGAACTTGATTCATGGAAAAAATAAGACAATTGAAAAAGAGATTGACAGAAATCAAGGTGGCTAGATGCTGTTCATGATACAAGCACAGCCTTAACTCAAAGAAGCAATTATTGTGCTGATGGACAGTCATGGTGAAATTATACTCATTCAGTCACTGAAGAATAAGAAGTGCATAAATTTTAGTTTAGTAAAAATTAGTTTGATAAGAATAGAGATTTTGCAAAACCTATAAGTAAGATTTGTGACAAAACTATTATGGAATTCTATGGTCAAAAGTCCTCAATTTTGTACTTTGAGGCAGATTCTTCTGTAAGGGTCCCATTAATATTACATCAGAAAACATCTGATTTAGCATGCAAGGGCAGAAAATGGCTGCTGGATGAATATAAATACAGTATTTACTATTACAGTTAAACATGTTTCACAGAAGATTTCAAAGGCATGTATATTAATACAAACCTGTCTTTTTTTATAATCTGTAAGATATTAGAGAAGATTGGCTATAGGCAAGTTAACAGTTCTGAGGGAACCAACAATTCACCAGTGAGTTAAAACCAAAGTCAGAAACCAGGTTATTTTTCACTCATAAAGTTCAGGCTCAAGTCAGAGTATCACAGTACATATTCCTATCTGCTCTTGGAACTCGGAACCAATGCCAAGCTTTGGGAGACCTGAAACCCACATTGATAGGAAAAGACTAGATAGGATCCATTTTGCTCAGGTGAATTTGCCACTGCTCCTTTTCTCTGTCCCTTGTTCTCTGTTTGCTCCCTCTGTTTACAGGTTAACAGTTCTTAGCTTTGGTCTACATATTAACTTGGTTTGTAAATGATAATCATAATTAGATAATTTATTTGCAGGCAACATCAATAAAACTTTATAGTTGCTGGTATTCTTTTAGCACTAAGATTATTTTAACAAGACCATCTTTTAGGTTCATATAAGCAACTTTTTAAAATAAATCTAATTTGAATCAATTGCAAAAGCATTTCCTTAAAATATATTTTCCATGTTGGTTGTTGTTCTTTATAGCAGGTTCCATTGCAGTAAATTATAAATAGCTTGTTGGAGACACTTTCTGTTAATAACTGAAAAGAGCAAGAACTGCAACAAGTAAGAATTACAACATTTTTGCTGTAATTAAATACATAAATTATAGAACAGTTTATCTACAAACAAATAAATAACTGTATCGTATATAAGCTCCTGTACGTCTTTGGAACTGGAAGAGAAAATCATAGTTTCATTTGTATAAATTACTTCCAGATGTAGATTTCATAAATGTATAACATCATTTCTATGAATTATTCAAAGCAAGTCTACATCATGTAAACTGAGTTTTTTAATATTCTATATGCATATCATTCAGTGTTTAAAATTGTTTTCTATTCATACAAGATTAATTATGACACTTAAAAGAGTATTTTAATTATTCACATCACACTGTGAAGTAAGTATGTAGTAGGTAGGTATTCCCATTATGTATGTATATAACCAACAGTACTTTTCTGGGACTTCATGATATGATGCTGTTATGATTTGGTTGTCCTCTGCATTATATTTCCCTCCTATGCACAAGACAGGAGGAAAGTAAGATATTTGGGAAACCACTTTCCCTGGTCCTTCCTCTCGCTGTTCTTCATAAAAAAGGCTAACAAAGTTGTTATTCTTCTTCACAATCATGACTTTATTGTGAGAGTATCCATACTATAAACAGAAACACTTTACTGTTTATAGTATTTATGGATACTATAAACAGAAACAGAGAGTTTGTGGATGAGTCTTTGAAATAAATACTCATATACTAAGATAGATAGATAGATAGATAGATAGATAGATAGATAGATAGATAGATAGATAGATAGATAGATAGATAGATAGATAGATACCCATCGCAACCCATGGATAACATTCGTCCAGGTTTTCCTGTCCTTTACCATCCTCCAGAATCCATTTAAAATAGATAGATAGATAGATAGATAGATAGACAGACAGACAGACAGACAGACAGACAGACAGACAGACAGACAGACAGACACCATGTTCAATAATAGGCCATTCATAGCATACAGTTGTAAGCTCTATTACTAGTTATTTAATAATGTTTTGATACAGTATTTGTATTTCTCACTGATATAATTGTGTTTAAATGTGAGACAAAAATTTCTACTGAATCAGTGTTCAGGATAATGAAAGTAGCAAATCATTGCACAAAGTATATTAATAATGAACAAATTCCCCAAGAGGCAGACTGTAGTAGTTTCAGATTACACAAGAAGAATGTGGCTGGTTAGTTTTAAAAATGTATCACAGATCATCATCAGATGTAAAAGTTCCCTGCAAGTGGTAGCCACTGCAGTGGGACAAGTAAGGAAGCTGGGAGTATTATGAAAATGACAATCTCTTGAGTGATAAGTAGCTTGGACCTACAGATAAATTGGTAAGAATGACCATAAAAGTAGCATAAATATCTTTAATTTAGCTTCATCATGGAAAAATAAGTCCTGTCCTATGAACTACTTTCAGTAATTTGATGTTTCAGATGACAATACCTTTATTCTTGTTCTTCATATTATTGGCTTGGTAGAAATTAGTCTGTTCTTTCTGTGTGGAACCTTTAGGGACAGCCTATTTAGTTTGTGGTCAGTACAGCTAAGTTGAGCAATCCTTTTGGACAACTGAAATGAAACAAGACTGTAGAAACTATGATTATAAAGTTAAAAGATGGAGAACAAGCCAACCACCAGACCATGGCAAATGTTTGGAAGCCAAATGTAACAAAGCCAGCTAACAATGTAAAGCATAAGTTGTTTGAAAAGTGAAATGAGTACTATTCAATAAGACATTTATAAATGGAACTTGTTTTAAAAGACAGAGAACTAGAAACCAAATAAATATAGAAACAAAGCTTTCCTGTATGGAGTTATTCCACCTTTTCTTGTTATAATAATAAATACAGCTTGCTTAATTTTTTGAATATCTACATAAATCTGGCAACATTTTTTCAGTCTCATTGTGACTTTTTTGGCAGTAAAAAAATTAAGAATCCTGGCAAGTGTCTATCTTATACTTTTATCAGATAACATGTTAAATTAGGAATATTCAATATGTAAATCAAATGTTATGGAATCATGGAGTTTCAAAAAGTGATTTAGACCAGAAAATCCAACAGGAATCCAAACTAAATCATTCCTGGGAGCTGGCTATCCAACCTCCTATCCTACATAAAGGAGCCTACATATTTTATTCTATTTTGTTCTATAGCATCCAGGTTATTTACATACAGCTTCTTTCCTGTATTGTTAGAGCTGTTTTCTAAAGGGTTAAGTATGGAGTTTAGCTATTTAACATCACTTATTAAGAATATTAATCGGGCAGATAGGAGATATTTACAAGATCAAATCATAGGTGTTTGTCAACATAGCAATCAGAAACAATACCTGTGCTATATATTGTAATTCACAATTTTCCTATGATTAAAGATCAGGATATTATCTACTGTGTTATTCCTGAGTCAGGAAATCACCAGTAGAACTCTTCCAGAAAAAAGAAACTGCTGCTGCAACTCCTACATTTATAAATTCATACTTGCCGTTGACTGCATTTAGAAAGCCATTTTCATGTGACAATTTAAGTCATACTGAACTAAGTAATGGCAACTGGAAAGCAAGAGTATTTTGGATCAAAAAGACTCCTGCCAACAAATAATATCTTATGTTCACTTTACGCAATGTACTCACTGCCTCCGTTTTGCTTCCTCTCTATCCGTCCAGCATCCGTTTACTGACGTTTCATCCGCTCAGAAACTTTTGAGCTCAAAACTTTTGCACGGAAAATGTATCCAATTCGTCCGTTCTGCATCCGCTATGCATCCGTTACGCATCCGCTATATCCGCTAGGCATCTGTTCCACATCCGCCCAACTCCATCCACTCGGACGCAGGGAGGAAGCGGAACGGACGCAGAACGGATGCAGAACGGATGCAGTACGGAAACAAAGCATTTAAAACAGAAAGAACGTTCGCAGAGGGGACCTATCTCGGATATTAAGGATGTCTAGAGGATGCCTAGAGGATGCAAAGGGATATCTATACTGCCTATAAAAGGGGGGAGCAACTCACCTGCATCTCACTTTCAGACCAGCAGCTTGGCTGTGCAGACCTCTGCAGCCTTCATCTGACTCTTGCTCTTCCACAGCATCCAGACATGTCCACCGTGGATCGTAACACAGTCCTTTTGGCAGCCACCATCCTTCTGCAACAGTGCGAAGCCATCTACAGGCTCTGTGAACTCTACTACGGGAAGAAAAAGAGGTGGCCAAGAAGCGTCTGGGTACGAAGATGGATCGCCAGAAGAGCAGAGTACGGACTGTACAACAAGCTGATGGTGGAGCTCAGGAACGAAGACACTCGGGCATTCCAGAACTTCATGAGGATGCCTCCAGCCATGTTTGACGAAGTTGTGCAGCGCCTGACACCCAGGTTGACCAAGGCAAACACCAACTTCCGGCCCAGCCTGGAACCTGGGCTCAAGGTGGCACTCACTCTGTGCCACCTGGCCTCAGGGACCACCTACAGGAGCATGCAGTACGGCTGGAGGGTGCCACCCAACACCATCAGCATTGTGGTCAGAGAAGTGGTGCAGGCCATCATCGAAGAATACCTGGAGGAGCTCCTCCAGTGCCCCTCCACTGAAGAAGGATGGAAGAAAGTTGCAGAGCAGTGATATCAGAGGTGGAACTTCCCCCACACCGTTGGAGCCATAGATGGCAAACACGTGGCCTGCAAAGCACCATCCAAGTCGGGGTCCACTTATTTCAACTACAAGGGCTTCTTCAGCATCGTCCTCTTCGCCATGGTCGATGCTGACTACAAGTTCATGTACATCGATGCTTCAGGCAAATAAAGTGGATCCACAACTGACTGGTTCATAACACTCAAAGGATCAATATCAAGATGGAGAGCAGTAACCAGTGGGGTCCTGCTGAGATCTGACTTGGTATTATTCAACATTTTATTAATAGTCTGATAATGGAACTGATGGGTTGCTTATCAAACTTGCAAAATTAATATCTACGAGCTAGAGCTAACAAAACTTGCTCCCCTTTGATCTTCAGCCAATTTAATAACTACAGACTGAGAATGGCTTCCTATTTTTACACTCTTACCATTCCTAAGTATAGAAGAGCTTTCTCCCTAGCTCGCTTTAATGTCTTGCTGTCCGCACTACTGGATGGGCGATTGAAGAGGCTCCCGATTAATGAACGGTTATGCCCCTGTGACAGAGCTGAGGTTGAAACCATGGAGCTTAGGCAATGTCCTTTGATATTGCCCTATGTTTAACGCAGGCAGATCTAAGTTACTGTCTCTCCTTGAAACAGACCCTTCTAGACCCAATGTTAGTAATTTGTTCTTATATTGTGGAGGGGATGGCTCCTCATACATCACTTCTCAAGTTTCCAAATTTTTTTAAAGAGCTTTAACCATCAGAAGAGAATGCTGTAATTCCCCTTAGTCAAGTTTTTGGTGACCAATTGTTCATGATTAATTTTCCCATGTTCTTCTTTTGTTGTACTTGTGTTTTGGTCTATGACCGCAAATAAAGTATTATTATTATTAACTTGCAAAATGTACAAAACTAGGATGGCAGAATGAAATTGAATCTAGGTAAATTAGAAATCTGGGGTGAGAAGGAAAATACCTGCAATGAGAACAATGTTTATTACATTAGGGGGGAAAAATACAGGCCATTAAGGGGGAAAAATACAGGCCATTCTCCTACCATATAATTTTTCCCTTTCCAGGAGCAGTTGTCTCCAGATACCCACCCACCCACAAACACACACAATTCTGTCCTGTGATCAGACTTTTTGAAAAAAAAAACAGGTTATATTACATGGAAGGGAAAAATATTATCTGTCTTCAGCTGCTGGTTGATGAGGAAACTTTTCTGGCTGGAGAAGAAATGTAAGAGTCAGATGGAAAACCCCAGAAAACTATTTTTAGTTTTTAAGGTGGAGGTTCCCATACATACATTAAAAGATATCTCTCTATCCCAATTCAAGGGAGTGTAATAAACTGAAAACTTTTTTTTAGATAAACTAAATGTTCTCCAGTGTTGAAAAATATAATCAGGACACTAAATCCTCTCTATGCTATCACTGGCCAAGAAGTTCTATTCTTGAAAATGCTAACTTTTATCTTTCCCTCCCACTCACTGTTCAAAAAGAAGTTTGAGGACAAGCATGATGTTGCTGATACATGCAAAAATGTTTCTGTGTTTCTTCATATATTAAATACCTGACAGTTTTTGTTTTCAAAATAAGTCATTAATGTCCTAATATTAAGTAATGCTTTCAACCTTAAATTATGTACTCAAATATTGCAGTACTTGTTTACATAAAGTAAGATAGATTTAACAAAGATTCTCCAGGCTTAAATAGGTCTTCTTCTCGAGTCACTACACAAGTCCTGTCCAGTGCAGAGCGCAGGATCTGGCTTTGGTGTTGAAAGTCTCCAGGTCATTGACAGTGCATGGCTCTGGTAGGAGAGGGCAGACCAAAAGATGTTGCATTGTCTGATCCTGCCCACAGTCGCAAGCAGTATCTCCATCCCTATTATAGCCCCATTTCTGCATGAGGACTTTGCATCGTCCTGTTCCTGTCCGTAGGCGATTCAGGCATGACCAGATGGGCCATGCCTCACTTGAACCCGGAGGAAGTGATTCACTTGGTTCATAGGAGAGCTGATGCGTCACAGACTGGAGGTGGTTGGACCATAGGGTAATCCTTCGACCGTGGGCGGTGTCATCAAGGGATTCGGTTGAATGGAGAAAACTGCGTCTGGATTTGAGTCTCTTTTTAGCCGGTTCACGATTGTAGAGTGGGTGGCGAGGGTTAACTTCTTGCTTGGTTTTCTCCATCTGTGCTGAGACCTCTCGCCTGATGTGTGGTGGAGCAATACCACACAGTAAGTAAAGGTCATCTACTCTTGTTGGACGCAGACATCCAGAGATAACTCTGCAAGCTGCATTCAGGACTGGGTCGATCTTTGCAGCATGGGATGACCTACACCAGACAGGGGCTGCATATTCGGCAGTGGAGAAGCATAGAACAAGAGCTGTGGTGCGGATAGTTTTGGCATCTGTTCCCCATCTTGTATTAGCAAGCTTCTTCAATATGCTGTTCCTTGCTCCAGCTTTCGCCTTTGTCTTGGCAATGTGCTCCTTGTAAGTAAGGGAACGATCCAGTGTGACACCTAGATAGATCGGCTTATTGGTGTGTTTAAGCCATTTTCCATACCATCTGACCCTCAGTTGTCGGTTAGCATCTCTGTTCTTAAGGTGGAAGACGCTAAGTTGAGTCTTCTCCGGGTTTGCACGTAGGTGATTTGCGGCATAGTAAGGAGTTAGACCTGCCAGAGCATCACTGAGTGCTTTTTCCACCTCTTCAAAGGATTGCTTCTGTGAGGCAATGCAGAGATCATCAGCATACAGATAGCTCCTTGTACTTGGATGGATTGGTTGGTCATTCGTGTAGATGTTGAAAAGAAGCGGGGCAAGGACGCTTCCTTGCGGGAGACCGTTTTTCTGTCTCCGCCATCTGCTGTGGGTACCATTCAGATTCACATAGAACCGCCGGTTTGAAAGCAGGTTCAGGATCACTTGTGTCAGCTTGACATCCTTGGTCATCTCAAAGACTTTCCTTGTAAGAATCCTATGGTTCACTGTATCGTAGGCCGCAGAGAGGTCAACAAAAGCTGCTCCAGTTATCAGCCCTTCCTCAAACCCATCTTCGATGTACTGTGTGAGATTCAACAGTTGGCCAGTACAGGACTTTCCTGGCCTGAAGCCTGCCTGCTCGGGAATGAGGAGCTCATCTACAAAGGGGGCAATACGGTTGAGTAGGAGCCTTTCAAAGAGTTTGTACGTGTGGCAGAGCAGGGAGATAGGTCTGTAACTCTTTGGGCTGGCTGGGTCTTTGCCTAGTTTGAGTAAGGCGACTACTCTGGACTTCCTCCATAGCTTTGGCAAGGTGTTGTCACTCAGACATTTGTTCAGCATGTCAAGCAGCCACTGGAGTGCAACAGGTCCAAGATGTTTGATCTGCTCACAGAGGATATCATCTAACCCAGCTGCCTTATTACTCTTCATTGCTTTGGTAGCACCACACAGATCATTCATGGTGAAAGGTCTTGTGAAGTCAGATGGCCCTTGGGAAGCTGTCTCAGCATTTTGGCTTAAATAGGTTAAATAGAATAATATATTACAAGGAAACCATGTTTCTTTCTTCTAAAAATATAGCCACTCCTCATTTAGCCAATAGCTTGGAAATACAATGATTAAAAAAGTTCATTTTTTCAAAGCTGTCTGAGAAGTTTATCTGAAACAATAGCAAGAACCAGCTGCATCTCCCTCTCTCTCTCCCTCAGTCCCTCTCCCCCCTCCCTCCTTGCCTCCCCCCTTCTCCTTCTCCAACCATTTTGTTTAGTGACCATTTTACATCTGATTCAAGGAACTGATTGTGGTTGCTTAACAAGAAGTGTTAGATTTTTGTTAATTAATTACAGTTTAGTTTATTTCTGGTTGGCTAAATAAGAATAGTAGGATGATTTTAATATGCTTTATTGTAGTTTTTATCTTATGGAAATTACTGTTTCTGTTGTGTAATTCTTTTATGGAAATTGCTGTTTCTAATGTGTAATTCTCAAAGTCTTGTTAATTATAGTTTTAGGGTTTGCCTTTTATTTAGTATTTTGAGATGAATAACAGGTTACTAACAGTATATCACTTTATAAAAATTCTCTTTAAGATGAGAACATAAATCTTTGGTTGGTCTTCCAACCAAATATTGATCCATTTATATATTGTAACCAAAAAATTTTGTCTATATCACCATATATTATTTTGCTTGTCCTTCTGTCTCATATTTCTATTCTTCTTCTTCCATGAGATTATATAACTGGGGTATGACAAGCTAGTTTATATATTAAGGAGGGAAAGCAAGTATTATTTTGATATTTTGTCATTTGAAGATTCTGATTCATTGCCAAGTATTTTCTCCTACAGCATTGCGCTTGGAAGCTATCAGCCTGGCAACTCTCAAGCCTGATAAGGTCTGTGGTTGTAAATCACTGTTGAACGACTGTTTGCCGGGACTTTGCTGGATGTGAATGAGAGGAATTCACATTAGGCTAATAAAAAAGGGGTTTTGTCAGGACAAGGAGTCTGCTTCTTGATTTTGTGAAGCCTAGGTTAAAACAGGTACCACATCCAAGAATTTTACAAAACACATAAAGAAATGCAGCTTCCTGCAATAACATCAGTGGAACTGCAAAAAACTGCACCATTGTATATTTTAAGAAGATACTTGGTTAAGACCTGGGACCCTGGCAGCAACCCATATCAACTTGTTGTTGTTGTTAAATATACTGTAAGGTGTTCACTCCAATTCTGTATGAGTTCACATTAACCCCAGCCTTTCCATGAATTAGTGCTATCTGATGGGATCCTGGAAGTGGGATTTCTCTGAAACTTTATCTCCTCAAACTTTCAAACAGCCCCCATTCATTCCTCTTTTAGACAAGTACTAAAGACTTGCCTCTTTCCCCAGGTTTTGAGTCAGAGTGAGTGGGTGGCTCCTTTGAGGATGAATTGTGTTGGAAGATTGTGAGGCTATAGGATTAATCATCAGTTTTCCTACTTCATTTTTATTTTTGTATGGACTTGGGTGGTTTCATAAACATGAGGTATGAATAAATCGGTAAATACTGACTTGTAATTACTTTGGACATTATCATGCTCTGTCTAGAAAAGGTAACTTGTGATTTGGTGGGTCCTCCTGAATATCTTGGATCCATCTCAAACAGCAGGCAGAAGCCCTGGATATCAAAGCCTTTGCTAAACTTTGGATGGTGCCTTTGGACCAGAATTAGCTGCAGTCATTGACTTGGTCACTACCTGATGATCGAGATGGGACTGCCTCCAGAAATAACTTAGAAGTGGCAACTGAAGCAAAATAAAAAGTCAGGCAGGATATTGCTAGGTCATTCTGTGTAGTCTTGAACACCACTTGTAACACCACTTTTAACAGTTGTTGCCAGTAAGCTTCCCAGTAGAGTTCAGAAGTTTTCTGAAGTTTTGCAGCAGAATACTGTGATATATCAGGCAAAGCCTCATCAGAACTGAATCTGTCCATCTGGCTCAGTCATCAGGAGAAGATCTGCTGGGAACAATCTCTCTGAAAGAAGTATGGGGACGGGTTGGAATAGGTAGCCCCCATTCTTTTGAACGCTTTCCCCCAAGAGGCAAGTATAACTTCTTTTGTTAGTTTTCAGTTGTTGTTTGAGTTTAATAAGTGAGAGTGTGAATGGTAGAACCTATTGTAGGAATTTCAGAAATTTTCAGTTGTTTAGCACAATGGAAAAGTCACCAAATAATGTGCTCATGTATTCTTTTGAATTATTATTGTTAGATGAGGCAATTTCTAGCTTGCAAATACGTCAACAGAAAGACTGTATTATGATCCTTCTATCTGTGTATTTAAGTTGACAATCTTAAATCTTTAGAGATTTAATGATTATTGTATAGTTAAGTAAATGAACCTTTTTGGATACAGTTCTTAACTTTGCCACAGAGCATTACCACTTCCTTTTTTCTTTTGTTAAGTTTCTTCATTTTTGGAAAAGCTACATTGTTCTGATTCCACTTTTCTAAATGGCACACAATTCTGATTTTCCTTCCAACAGTTTATTTCACACGTGGTTAATGCCAGTATTCTCTACTTACATATGTAAAATGCATTTGGCCCATGGTACATAAGAGAAGGGGATGGGATAAAAGAATTTATTTATTTTTAATTCATACATTGCATTTTTTATATTCAACATTGAATTGAAAGGAAAACTATTAATAAGTTTTCTTTGGCAAAACAAATAAGATTTAAAATCTTATTGGTATCTACAAGGTATTGTCTTTAAAGATACATGTATTTGTGGTTATGAAGTATTTTCATATGAAGTTATTAGATTATTCTTTGAGAAGCAAAGTATCATGTGATAATGCATCACAGTCTGTAAAACTGCAGATCCTCGAGAGCCAAAGAAAGGAAGAAATTCAACTGTCACAAAGTCACCTTCCAAAAATAGAAGTAAATCAGTTCCCTCTAACAAAAGAGGAACAAGTTTCCTCTTAAAAAATCATCTCCTACAACATGAAATTGTCATGTTTTAAAACTTTTATAAATTGTTCAAAACAAAGAGCCATATCAAGTCAAGAAAGAGAAAAAGTGAGTCACAGTGATGAAATATATAAACGGATTGATAAATGTTCATTTGAAACACTCCATTAAAATCATTCCTTAAAATTGTTGGGGGGAAAAAGAATGAATTTCCATAGTGTATTTGAAGATTTCTATGTCAGAATTTCTGAGGACTGCACTGACTTGGTTATTTCACCCTATCACAACATTTAGTTTTGCTCTATCAGTTACTTAAAGTAGTGACTGATTTATTATATATTAAGTCACTTTTGACTCTTAGCAACGTATAGGTAGATTTTCTCCATAATCGATTATTAATCTAAAACTTCAGATCTTCCAGTGCTGTATTATAACTGAGAACATCCAGTTAAGTACTAATTGTCCTCTTCTCTTTTCTTCTACCTTACCCAGCATCAGAGTTGTCTTTATAGAATTAGGTTTTAGCTTAATATGTACAAAGTAAGTGAGAACTCTGGGTTGCTTTGTTCAATTATCTGTATATTTGTTTTCTTGGGTTTCCATGGTATTCTCAGGAGTTTTCTACAAAACCAAAATTCAGTAGATACATTCTTACTTTTTCCAGATTTAATCCTCTTCCTTCAATAAAAATGTTTTTGATGGAAACAAAAACAAATATGAAATTAAAGGCAGTTATGAAACAAAAGCAATGGTTTACGACATAATTGTTTTGCTTCAGTTTTGGATTAACTATTCCTCCACAATCTCCTTTTTTGTGTATATTTAATTCTGACTATCATTCAAATTGATCACTTGTTGTCTTTAGTGTTCTGATGAACCAATGAAAAGCATTGAACTCTGATACCATCAGAAGGTTTGAGGAGATCACCATATTCTTGAGTACAGATTTCTACTCAGTCTTGGCCTAGGAAAGTGAAGCTGCAGGCATAGAACACATAGGTGTTCAGCATCCCAGGTTAAGTCTCTGTTGTTTAACTGAACACCTGAAGAAAGCTACAAGAAAAACATCTCCCTTGTTTTTGCACATGTTTAGAAGGATCAATACATGGATATTGCCTTAATATATAGAAGCATCATGTCTGCAGAATAGAAATAATAAGAATTATAAAGTTTGTGGGAGATTATCAATTAGGGAACATGCCTCATTGCATTCATGTTTATATTTTTATTCTGGACAGTTTTAAAAATATCTATCTGTACTCTGAAATAATGTTCATCTACCTTGTTTTCTGTTCAAGCTTTTTGTCTTTCTTTTCTAATGAGTTATGTGTAGTGTCAGGTCATACAGAATGAAAATACATGTAGTCCTCACTTAACCAAGTGGTCACTTTAACAATTGTTTGAAGTTCTGGTGGGCTTTAAAAAAGCTTCTTATGACCCATGCTCAAAGGATTACATAGTCATGTGATTGCATTTTGCAACTGCAACTATGACTGGTTGCAGAATCCTGTGGTTACAAGCGGAAAACAGCAAAAAAAAAAACTTGGATATTCTGTATTTACTTTAACAGCCACATGGTTCTGCTTAAAGATCATGTAATTTGCTTAATGACCATAATTACTCACTTAAAAAACACTGCAAAATGGTCATAAAAATAAGCCGAATCATGTGGTGATCCATTTAACAACCACAATAATGTATGGCCAAAATTCCTGGCTCATGTCGTACCTCCATTGGATCCCAATTTGGAAGAGGCGGAGGAGTTGGAACTGGGACCATCCAATGGGGATGGCATTATCCTCTTGGAACAGAGAGTCCAGGGGCTGAGAATGAGGCATCTAGCAACAGGGAAGGACAGCCAATTGGAAGGAGAGATGCCTGCCAATTGGAAGGAGTGGATCAGTTGCAGAGAACCAGTGGATTTGACAGGCTCCAGATGATATCTGATGACAAACAGCTGCCTCACTTGATCCACAGGTGTGGAGAGTGGAGCAGAGGGAGGCATAGAGGAGATCAGCAAGGTTGCCCATGAAGAGGTAATCCTGCCCCTCCACAAGGAACACTTGGGGAAGAGTGGTGTAACCAGATTTTGGGGAAAGATGTGTTTGTTGGTAACACCTGTTTGCTTTGATGTACACCTTCTTGGTTTTTGTGAATACTATCTTGTGAATCTTGAATTATGGTTCTTGGCTCTGAATTTCAGACTTCATTTGTGGACTTTGGACTTGATTCCCTGACTTCGGACTCTTGGATCGTGCTTTGGTTTTTGGAATCCTGGACTTGTGTTATGGACTTGATACTTGTGGTATTGCTCTCTTGGATTCATGGGTTGATTAGGACTTAGTTCGTGGAACCAGGGAATTTGGACTAAGGGAAAAGTGAGGGCTGGGGCGAGCTTCATTGGCACCATTGATGGGACATTGGCACTGTGATAAGTGTGTAATGAACAGACTCTATTTAACCGGAGCCGAGCCAGCTTGACTTGGGTCAGAACCATTCAATTCTTGTCATAAATTGAGGATTATTTGTACATGAAATAATTAATACAACTCAAAACATTATCCTGCAGGATATTTTGTTTTGATATCTTAATTTTCATATTTCAAGTTTAGTTATTACTCGATTTCTGTAATATCTACTTATCCATGACCTGTAAAATGGATTTATCACAGCTCTCCAAATTTTGATGAGGTCCAGATATTGAACCTTTGTTGTTCCCGAAGACAGTTCGAAATAATATTCCATAATATTCAGCTATTGAAATAAAACATTATTCTTGCAAATGGACAGTAGCTTTGGTTCAGTACACATTCTTCTTTTTTTTGTTACATGTAGAAGGGTTTCTAGAACTTCTCTAACATCATTTTAAATCCTAAAGTGGCTTGTCTAACTTTGGCTTAATGTTATATGTGAACCAGTTTACTAAGTTTTCTTCAAGAAGCCATAATTACACTAGATATAACATGCCTATGACACAATACAACAAGCTACCCGCTCTCAATGCTTCCCTTCCATTCACTCCAACCTGTTTTAAGGTTCCTATCTTTTAATTGTCACTCCTCTAGCCAACATTGTCCTACTTCAGGAAACCTCTACTTCTTGCTTATCATCTTTTAATATCTATTTGTGGCCCCGTTCTTCTGCTTTGATCGGGCACCTTAGGTGAGTTTATAAGAAATACTGGAGAAAAAAAATCTCGATGTTCTTAGTATATTATGTGGATTCTGTGAAAAGGATATTCTATAAGTTGTTTTTTGTTGAAGATAGAATAAACATTTAATTATGTGGTAGCTGAAGAAATTATTATGTATTTCTAAACAAATAAAGGTAAAATGATGGAGTATTTTAGTCCTCAAGTTAATAAATCCCATTAAAGATCCTGTTCTTTAGTGTTTTCCTGTCTGGTGGTTTGATAACTAGATGATTTTCTAGTGTTAGTGCATAGATGATTTTCTAGTGTTGTCCTTTAGCAGTGAAGGATTTCTTTTGGTGATTTAGGACTGCTCATTTCTCCGTACTTTGTATTTTCAGACATTTATCAATATACTGCCTTATGCACTGAAGTGCTGGTTCTAGCCCACCTCCTAAAATGTAGAATTTGGAAGCAGATTTTGGAAACCACTGCATCTAGAATATTAGTGGCTTTAGGCTACCAGGCATCAAAATTAACTCAAGAATACATTCATTTCAAAAAACATTCTGTTTTGCCTTCAGAGGCAAACAGTCTCCAAAGTCAAGTAATGCATTTCCAAGGCTGAAATTAAACAGATCTATTCTGTAAATGGCTATGACGGTAAAGGATGGAATTTGGCATGAACTTAAAAGAGCAGATAGCATAAGTGTGATAAGTGGCATACAACTTTGCTTACCCAGTAACATTTTCAAAGAAATTCTGTTTCAAATTCTTTTAGGAATGAAGAATATATTTTGTCTAAGAAGCACATTCATTTTGGAAATATAGCAATGGCACATTTATTTGTCAGAAAAAAATTGTTCAGATCTTATTTTGTACTCCTAATATAATAAAAGCACCTGAAATTTTCACTAGTAATGAAAATGTTGAACACATGTTAAATATATACAATTGATAAACAGATGGACCACAATTGAGAGTGACTTGATTACTATAGAGCAGGGATGTCAAACTCAAGACAAGGGGCTGGATTCGGCCAGCAGGGTGCTTAGATTTGGCCCGTGGGGCTGCCCTGGAAGCAGCAAAGGACTGGCCTGTGGTGCCTCTGCCAGCAAAAACAGAGCTCAGGGAGGCTGCACAAGGTCGCCTTGGGTTCCATTTTTGGCCACGATGGCTTCCTGCAGCCCTCTGCCAGCAGAAATGGAGGCCCGGGGAGGCTGTACACTCAGTTTTCACTGGCAGAGGGCTGCAGGAGGCCATCGCGGTTGAAAATGGAGCCTCGATAAGTGATGTTGACCTGGCCATGCCCTCTGACCACACCTCCACAGCCCTGAGATCAAACACAACCCTGATGTGGTCCTCAATGAAATCAAATTTGACACTCCTGCTACAGAGCTATCTGCCGAGACACTTATCTTTGAGACAAATATTTGGTCACTTATTAAGATTCAGTATTCATCGATTTTCCTGCATATATATTTTTTCTTTTGAAAATGGCTTTGTATGAAATGGCCAAGGAAAAAGAAAAAGATGAAAGAAAAAAAATCAGAAATAATAGACCAAAGTATGGAACTGAATGGACAACATGTATAAGAAAGATGAGAATAATGAAATATGTTTTTTGCCTGGAAGATAGGACAGCAATATCAAATTCAGGTTATCAGGAAACTTCTTATGCATATAAAGTTAAGATTGTTATTTGAAACATTTAAAATGTGAAAAATAATGTTATATTCTCTATCTGAAATTATGAACTAATAATGCCTTTCAATTACTTATTTATTTATGGGATTTATAGGGCTGCCCAACTCAAACTGTATGATTTTTGACTGTGTCAAAAACAAGTAGTAGAAAATATAACCACCTAACCTTTAAAAAAGGCCCAAAGTGTAAAATATAAAATGCTAAACAAATAATGTCTATTGTATGAAATATTGAATATATTTATATTCTGTTGTGATACAAAACATTTTATTTCAATTTGACTAAAAATACAGTCCTTTTATGTTGACCGTAGGAATTTAAAGTGTAATCGTAGGATAATTTGTATTTGCTTTGAAATGCAGAACTGGAAAACCTACTAGACTGAAAACACTGGATAAAATTAGTATCTGGAATTGTACTAACTTTTCTGTAAATTATAATAAATAGCTATGTTTGAGCAAGACATCTTGTTTTCTTTTTGGAAAATGAAAATAATGTTGAGAGAAGTATGAAATGGAAGATAGAAGAACTGTTTGGCAGTTCCAAAGAGAACTGTTTGCATGTAAAGATGCGAGTTCTTGGGTATCAACAATTTAGATATTTTTGCCTTTTCTCTTTACATTATAGTGGTTGGATAGGAAAGATAATCAGCAGCCAAATCAACAGGGGCACTTGTATTCCAGCACAGAATTATTATCATTTCAATTGGTATCATGGCATTATTTATGTAGGACAGTGATTCTCAACCTTTTCTTCACCGCAGACCTTCTTTTGTGGCCATGGACTCCCCCCATGACTTAACTCAAGATTTAAATCATAATGTATCTTCAAACCTTTTCAGAGACCCCCTGTGATGACATCACACATCTCCAGGATCCACGGACCACAGGTTAAGAACTACTGATATAGGATAAATAGACTAGACTAGATTAGACTCTGGAAGTCTTCTAGTCTAACCCCCTACTTAGATAGGATAGCATTTCAGACAAAAGGTTATCCAATCTCTTCTTAAAAGTTTCCAGTGTTGGAGCATTTACAACTTCTGGAGGCAAGTTGTTCCACTGATTAATTGTTCTAAGTGTCAGGAAATTTCTCCATAGTTCTAGATTGTTTCTCTCCTTGATTTGTTTCCACCCATTGCTTCTTGTCTTCTTGTTCTGCCGTCAGGTGCTTTGGAGAATAGCTTAACTCCCTCTTCTTTGTGGCAGCCCTTGAGATATTGGAAGACTGCTATCATGTTACCCCCAGTTCTTCTTTTCATCAAAGTAGATACACCAAATTCCAGCAATGGTTCTTTATATGTTTTAGCCTCCGGTCCCCTAATCATCTTTGTTGCTCTTCTCTGGACTGTTTCTAAAATAGTCTCAACATCTTTTTTACATCATGGTGATCAAAACTGGATAAAGTATTCCAAGTGTGGCCTTACCAAGACATTATAAAGTGATATCAACACTTAGCGTGATTTTAGTAGGATACTTTTAGTACAATATAGGATAGGATATGATCTTTTATTTATTTAAATATGCCATGCTTTTCTATTCAAAATAAATCTCAAAGACATTTATAGTAGAAGAATGTCAGTACAAAAAGTCTTACAAAATGAGAAGATCTTGGCAAATCTGGTTATGATATTTTGGGTAAAAGGATATCATCAGGAAATAGACCACACCCTTCCAAAGAAATCACCCTTATCCAAGATTGATTCGAAAAACCAAAAGATGCTTGATATGTTATATTTTTATTTTTCTATAAAATTATTGAAGCACTTTGAGTCTCAGTCCCGGGCACTTCCAAAGAGCACAATAAATATTTTTATGACAAGAAAAACAGAAGTTGTTAGCCAAATCCTGTTTTATCCATGCACTGTATGTGTTAGCAGGATTTCCTATTTTATTTCTTTCCATTGCCTAAAAGGAGAAAGTAAGCTTAAAATCTAGAGAAGTTTTTCTTGCACATTTCCTTTGTACAGAGGTTTTTAATTAAATCTGTTTAAATTATTGATATTTGAATCAGAAATTCACATTCCCTCATTCTGAAATCTTGTTCTTTTCCCCTACATTTTCTTCACACAGTTTGGCCTTTACTTTAATTAAATTAAATAACATCTCAGGCAGTGATTTTAATTTAATTATGCAATGTAAAAAGAAACAGTTCATATGTCTGCTCTTTAGTCTTTCTTTTATTAGTTTCCTATTTCAAGTTTTGAAATGGCTGCACCATGATTCAGTTCTGATTAAAACAATGTTTTAGAAATTTTCCTTAAAGTGACTGATTGAAAAGACAGCATGGAAATCATTTGAAGATAACTCTAGTTGTGTTCTGTAGAAGATGGGTGAGATTCAAATTCATCAGTAAGTGTTAAAGCAAGTGGAAGATTTTCTATCTCTTATTTTTATATATCTCATTATGCATATACAATGCATGGGAGAATACTTTTGAGGTTTATGAGTAATCAACATTCACATATTTAAGCAACATTCACTGATACTCAGATAAGAGAACCAGTTAAAGCATTTGACTAGAAACCAGGAGACTTATATTCTGTTGTCCTGTCTTAAGCACAAAAACCAAATGGGTGACTTTAGGCCAGTCACTCTCAGTCCCCATCATGTCACACATGACCATCAAGTCAATTTCTGTTGTAACAAGTGAATCAACACTCGGACAATCTGGAAAAAAAAAAAAAAAAACAGATCTCGCACTTGCAGGAAAATGCTAAGAAGAAAAAAAACTGATACCCAAATAAATGAACATAGGCAATCTTTTAGGCAACCCTTTTTTTCTCCCCTGATTTGGTGCTGGGGTGGAGGCAAAGTGGTTGCAAGCTGCTTGCTTTCTATATCCTCTATGTCATATTGCGATAGCAGTAGACTTGTCAAAAGGTTATTTCTGAGAATGTTAGAAAAAGATGACTTCCAATTTTCAGCCCCAATTCATGCATTCTGATTCTTCCTTTCATTATTTATATCCACTAAAATTTATAGCCACAACTACATCCAAACCAAACAATAGTATTTTAAATCAAAAATCAAGTATATCTTCCATTGGATCATTATCAAAAACTAGAGATACTAAAGACTTTTGCTGCATCTCTTAAAAATCAAAACTGACTTGCCCTTTTCAAAATAATAAATATATATTTGTTATAGCGGTTTGTATTCTCTTGGCAACCTCTAAACAAGAATGTCAGAGTGGCCTCTCTGGGAATGAATATTAATAATTTTAAGCACTGCTTTACAAAAGTCATCTTAATCGGGACCAATTTAATCTAGGTAAGGCAAAAATTAGTAATTACACAACTTCATGTCAGTACTTTCACAGTCAGCCTTTCATTAAGCATGATTGGGTCCTGAGATGCCATCTATGGAATTTTACTCTTAAAATTATTCCTAGTCATAGGGAAGACAGTTTTTGTTGTTAAGGATGCTTTTTGAGCTCTGCTCCATTTGGGTAATACATGTTTAGAGAAGCTCGAGAGCCAAGGTAGCATTGGGACTTTCAGAGGAAGGAAGAACTCATGAAAATATTCTCTCCCTCTTTTGCCAAGGGAGCCCTCTGATAGATCAAAGCCTGACTCATAAGGAGAGATTCTCAATTTTGGAAGGGAAATTTGTGTGCAAACCTGTCAAAATAAAGCCATTAATTGAAATATGTTTAAATTTTTAATTAAGGTATGGCATTATATTGTATTATATTCAGAGAAGCATCAGTAACTCCTTGTTGATAACTTTCTAAACAGTTCAAAGTAACTAACAATATATTTAAAACCAGTTTAAATTGCCTATGTTAAATGACGAGATAGAAAATGAACATTCATTGCAATCCAGTTAAACACAGGTACATCTGCTGCAACTTCTGTTCAAACATCAAACAGTGATTCAGCATTTGGGTCCCTCCAAATGCATCAAGCAACACCCTGATTCAGGAAACAACACCCTCTATTGTTCCCAGGCCATTATTTGCATTAGCTAATCTGATTTAAAAGTTGCAGCCTGTCAGTATTATTCTCTTCTGCTGGAGAGATATAATTTCACACTCATAGGTTCAAATGAATAGTTATTATTTATAATCTGAAATATGCCTCCTTCAGCCTGGTGTGACCTGGACATCAATTCTGTATTTCTTCTCTGATTGATAGGGTGTATCCTTATTCTCGAGGAATTGCTTAATATATTGTGTCAAATTAGGTTTGATTAATATGTTTTTGTAGGTTGCTTTTTTTCCCCTCCTGTTTAACTTAAAAAGTTGAAATTAAAAAAAAAATGATTGGGCATCACATTTCCTTATCTTTTCTGCTATTAACTTTTAAAAACTATTTTTGTCTTTAGAGAAAGGAAATATATTGTTTGAATATAAGAATTTGTGTATTAATCTATATCAATTAGTAATGAGGTCCCACAAGATAGCAATAGCGCTTAGATTTATATGCCGCTTTACAGTGCTTGTAGCAATTTTGACTCTTGACTGTATTAAAATTATTTATTTAAGTTACTAGTACTACTCAAACTACATAATGGCAAATACAGTAGTAGATAGAATTCCCCCCTCCGTTTTATGCTGCTCCAACCAAAACAATTAAAATGTTATTCTAAAATACAAACTTTTTCATTATGCATTTCAGTCTTTTCATACCAAAGGACAAAAAGAGCCCTAAAAAGGGCTTTAACAAAATATTTAGGTAGGCACATTATCTGATGTTGTTCGCTACAAAGGAGGAAGGATTTTTAGTTCAGAGGTCAGTGTTGGTCTTTCTTGTGGTGATCCTTCTCCTTCACATTTAAACATAAACTGGACTTTGGCTAAGTGGATACTGTCAGTTAATCCTTGCTCTATACAAAGCTGTTGTGATCAAATGGGCATTGTCCAACTGTATTTTTAGTCTTCTTTGTACATTACTTAAGATGTATGTGTAACAGAACAGCAGAATATAGACTATGGATTAAAATAAGTTAGAAGTGTTAAATAATACCTGTTGGCCAAAATCATAAAAACTAAACAGGATTGTGCATGGGCATTTAGTTATCCCAAGAAAATGTTTTTGTTTTTTGTTTTGCTTTCTCTTCGCAAATGACTGAAATATTATCCCACAAACTCCATCCAAGTTTACATGTAACTAGGACAAGAAATTGCATTCAGATTCTTCTAGTCTCACAGAATGTTTACCACAGTTCTTTGAATAGAAGCACATCTTTCATGATACTATGTAGCCAGAGGCTTGTGTGACATTCGTAAAGAAGGATCAGGTCTTTGATCGCACAACTGCAGCCACCATGTTGACTTTTTTATTCCCTTGAGTGTAGCATTGTGAATGAATGAGGAAAATATATAAAGTTAATGGTCCTGCTTTCTTTTCACTTGCTAACCAAACAAGGAAAAAAGATACTACTTCACCTTCTAGTGGGAGAACATTGTGCTGAACTTGCCTTATAAATTATTGCCAAAGTAATAATGATTAAATCAAGCTAAAATATAAAAAAGGTAAGGAAAAATAATCTGAGATGAGATAAGCCTCTGCTTTGATTGGCTAAAATAGTTTCTGTTCACACATGTCCAGTACTTAGAGCGGGGGTTCTCTTTATCACCAAAAGCATTTTGTCATGTTGATACTGGCAGCGCAACAACTCTGACTTTACAATGTATGAAAGAACTACTTTTATCATTTCTAATATGTTGCCTGAAGCCAAAACGGACAAAGCAATATTAAAACACTCCCATTCAGAAGGAAATTCTTACCACTCAGCCTTTGAGAATATGACTTCAATAATGAATATTGAAGCAATTCATTATTATAATGACAACTGTTGATCTTCCAGCAATTGTTTAAGCTGAAGTCTTAGGCTAGTCACCTAAGAGTCATCTGGCCAGCCATCCTTCCAGCATAAATTCACTTGTTAAATAACCGTATCCTAAGTTTTTGATCTTGTTCTGAAATTATAGCCTGCATGCTGCTATAGTGCCTTAGAAAAACTTGATATAATATTTTGGACTGAAGAACTGATAATTACTTGCTTGCCTCAACTTTCCTACTTAAAGGAGAACATGTATTTAACAGATTCTATTGGTGGAACACTACAATTTGCATTACAATTTATTTTTGCTTTTATTTTTATTTTTTCTATTTAAGGATTTTTTTTAGGTAGATCCATATCCACTGTTCCAATAGAGTTGTGTATGTATATAATGTGATCCAATTGTGTAATTCAGTGATGAAATTGCAAGAAGTTTCATATGAACCAAATATTGTGATTTTTTTCAGTTATGATAGGAACCTTTCTATAATAATGTAAAATTTGCTCATTCAAAACATTTTATAACTTTTATTAAAATGATAAATATATAATCCATATTAATATAGGCTGTTCAGTCTCAGTGCTTAATGGAGCATGCCCTAAAATATCTTTCTGCTAGTTTGGATGCCAAGAATCAAATTAAATGCCTCTTTAAATCTTTGGCTATAAATGAAACATTGCTACCATTGAGTCTCTGTAACAGGTTTTTGTGCTCTGTCATGGCTCACAATCTTACAAAAAGATTTCTCCAAGTATAAATTCTTTCTATATGAAAAATAATAGAAAAAAAGTTCTATTGTGCTTTTTCTCCTTTGTGATGTTGTCAGTGTTTTAAAGATAAGGGGAAATATTTTTTTTTTCGTAGAATTAATAGCTACATAATAAGTAAAATCTGCAACATTTTTTTAACCTGCTGAGAGGACTCCAGGCAGTTTAAAAAGGATCCACAATGTATTTTCTTTGTGATTGCAATCAACAACTCTTTCTTATACCTCAGAGATTTAGCATGAGATGCAACATTCCACTATATGATTTAGGAGGATCACGTTGTATGGAGATAATTCTTGTTTTTTCAATGTCCGATTTGAAGTTTTCACTGAGAAGCTTTTTTTAAAAAAAAAAAGCTTTCTCACAATGTGTCATATTAGAAGAAATGGTCTTTGAACATCATTGTTTCCTCCAAAATGGTAGAAAGAAAATAATGTTTATTATTTAGCCATGAAACATTTAAAAATAAGCACTACCAACCCAACTCTGGAGCAAATTGTTTTCGTACAGAATTTCAAGAGAAATTCTTACATTTCAAGAGAAATGTAAACCACAGTACAGATAGTACAAGCTGGTAGAGTATAGTATGTATAATGTGCATTTAATTTATTGTGTTGATCCCAATATTGAATATTAAGCTAGGAGAGTGATACATTGCAACATAGTGATACATTACATTGCAACATTGCACTTATTACAGTGTGGATAACCATGCTAATAGAACACTTGCCAACAGTGCAAACCACTATTTATGTTAGAGTTGAGACTGAGAGTGCTCAAATTCGTCCTCTACCTTGCAGGTAAATTGATTTAAATCTCTTAACATTTTCCAAGGAAAATTTAATTATTCAGTTGAAACCTCAAATTTGTTTTGAAATTTAAGTATTTGAACTTAATTATTTTGAACTTTCAATGTTGTATATGCAATAAAAAGGTGTAAATGTTTTTTCCCTGTCCAGTCACATCCAACTCATCTCCATTTCTTAGTCGAGGGAGACAATATTGTCCAAAGACCCTTTCCATGATCATGTGGCCAGCATGGCTATATGCCAAAGGCATATAGAAGGCTGTTTCCTTCCCACTGAAGTGGTACCTATTTATCTACTCGCATTTGCATGCTTTCAAACTGCTTAGATGAGCAAGAGCTGGAGGAAGTCATGGGAACTCACCCCATCACGTGGTGCTTGGGTCTTGAATCTGAGCTGTCATTTTTACAGCTAATAAGTTCAGCATCTTTTAACAACATGTTAAATTGCACAGTTTTGCCTTTAATAATTTTTTCTGCCATAATTAGAAAACATTTATATGCTAGGAATATTAGTATAACATTTTTTGTGGGGTCCCTTTGCAATGTGTAATATTAAATCACAACTATGTCCATATGTCAGAGTTATTTGCAAGAAAACTACCTCATAGAAACATAATAAATTATTACAGAGAAACAGACTTTTGTACTCACTGGGGAAAACCAGTTGCCAAACTGCACTCAATTTTGCAATTAATGTTCTCCATATCAAATCTTCATTAAGTAAGTTATGTTTTGCTTAGAAATTGATTTTTATTCCATCAGTTGGACATTACTTTTTCTCAGTGGATTTGTATAACCAGAAGCTTCACTAACTTCAGGAGGAAAACTTGCAATAAAATTCCTGCAGGAATTTATAAGAAGACTATAAATCAGTTTTTACATCTCAGGAATATAACTTTTTGCTTTTTTTTCTATTTTATTTTTGTCTATTGAGATTCCTAGATATAGTGAAAGAGATAGAGGATTTTAACCAATGCTACAATATTTAGGGTTATACTTTTTTTCTCATTTAGATATTGTTGCAGTTAAATTTTACATATATGGTGATACAATTTTCAATACTACAATTACAATTGAATTTCCTTGTTATGCATTTATATTTTTCTTTGAAAATATTTCACCCATTAGGAAAAATATTTCCAGTGTGTCTTTACTTTCATTCTTTATACAATGATTATTTGTTATTAAAACAAATGTTTTATGGAAATGTCTTATCAACTTGGGAACCTTGGCTTACCTAGAATTATTGAGATATCATTCTTTTTTCCTGTGTCTTCATGTCATTGCAGATCTTGTAGATGCATGATTGCCTACAAGAAATTCTGCCTGTGGTAAACCAAGCCTGTCCAGAGCTCATAAATACCTACTTTACTTTTGGCTCATGCTTCATTTTTCAAGTGATCCCCTGGCTGCCATAATCTTGATAATTTTTTCCTCTTGCTGGAGAAAAATCTCAGAGTGATTTATGCTCGCGTGACACATCAAATATAGCTCTTCTAGCTGTAGGTAGAGCCATGATCGGGCATGGGTGTTTGATAGAGAAGTAGAAAGTATCTGTTTGGTATTAATTGCCCAACACTAAGGAATTATTTCCTTAGCCCACTTCAGTGTCTTGCTCTTTGTGATTTTATAGAGAAGGTATAAATAATAAAGCACTCCTTTTTCAAAGAGAATATGCCCATGTGACCAGGAAGAAACTGAAATTCTAGCTCGCATAGCTGATTTTTCTATAGAACCTAATATCTGCAACTTACCAGTTGGACCATTTTTGGGCAAAGATTAGTTATATTCAACAAATAAATGCATTTATAGTTTTTCCTTTGCTGCTTTTCGTTGTGTATGGGAGAACTGTAATGGCATTTCTCTAATTATCAGAACCAAATACACCTTCTCATGCCTGTTAAATCATTTGCACAACCACACTCACCTTTTATTTATTCATATGCATGAACCATTTATTACCAGGCATTCCAGGTTCTCTTCTTCTATATGCTATGGTTGTCACTAGATTGCCCTGTAGATACTGACATTTGCTCTGCCTTATGACTTTGGTTAGTTGAAGCTTTTAGATAACACCTTTTAATAAATTAGAGAAGTTGTGAATTGGGTTTCAACCAACTTAGTCATAAATGTTTTAGATGTGTCACTCCTATTCATGGAAGGACAGCACTGATTACCTTGGGCACATTCTGGCCAGTACACTACGTGAATTAATAAAAGGTAAAAATTAATAAAAATTAGACTTGCAACCCAAGTCCAATTTTACTCAAGCCATACTCTCTCTAGTCTGTGAAACTTAGAGTCTCTAATATGAGGCTATCTTGTATCTTGCCAGGCAACTTGTACTGTTGCCTGCAACCCATCAGTCTAAAGGGTACTGACAAACCCTGAGGGCTACTTTCTACAATTATGTATTTTATTGTTATTTAATTTTATATTGAGCGGGATGCAGAGTTCAGCTTTGATTGGGTCAAATTTGATTATGAGTTTTCTGGACTAACTCAGAAAAACAATGAAACCCAAAGTAAATGTTGGTTTTTTTAATAGCAGCCTGCAGAATGGAGTTCCAGTTGCTTGCTTAGGTATCCTTGGCAAAATATCAGGAGTCTGGTTTCTCAACCAGACCCTAACCCTAACCATACATTGGTTCCCAGGAAGGACTTATTAAAAGACAGAAACAGAACAACAGAACACACAAGTCATTACCTGTAGCTTCTAATTCAAATATAGGATTAATAAGTTGCCCCTCATACAAAAAATATGGTGTTACATTTTTCCAGGTATTGGATAGCAGGACCATTCATGCATATAGACCATTACCCAATCTGAGCAGATTCTTCCAAACCATAAGAAAAATAAAATGATGCCAGTATGAGAACCAAACTTTACAACAAACTCAGATGTTTACTTCCGTGCCCCAATCTATATTAACACAGGTCCTAACATAACACACAAAAGATGAGAAGTGTCTTTGCATGATCCTCATCCAATGGGATATATGCCATCATCTGCCAGCAATAAAAAAAACCCTCCCTTTTTACAACCCTTAATTCAGGGTAGAGTCAGGATGACTAAATGGAACTGTTTACTGGCTGGATGCCCTTCTTGATACCATACGGAGTTCACAATAGATATTTTTTTCTTTGTATCCTGGGAGAAAAAAATCTGCTGTTTAGGATTGAACTCTCAACCTTCCCAATGGGAGGTGAGCCTCTTCACCACTAGGCTACCCTGCCATTCAGCCATCTGCCAGCAATGACTCTCTGATTTCTATATAGGAAAAAAATTAGACAAAAGGATTGATGGACACAAACTTAACCTGAGGATTCAGAACAAGGGCAACATAATTTCAGCTTTCCAGGACATTCCAGAGTAGACTTTAACTGTTTTAGAAAAGTGGGACTTTAACAGCACCATCAAGTGAGAAATCAATATTTCAGCAAACACAATAGTTTTTTTTTAAATACATTACACTTTTTAATTGAGGTTACTTGTAATCTGTTTCACATGTAACCTCTATTTGCATAAACAACCTATTTCCCCCTCTCTATTATCCCCCACTAATTTCCCCTTCCCCCAGTTTAAATCATGGATCAGTCTAGCTACTCCATGCATCTGATGAAGTGAGCAACAGTCACAAAGTTCTGGGCCTTTTAATTAAATGTTAGTTAGCAAGTACTACCAGACTTGAAATGCTATTGAAGTACTACCAGACTGTCTTGCTATTACAGACCAACACAACTTTCTTTCTATAATGTCTGAACATGAGTATCTTTGGCAGTGCAATTTTTGTTCTGTCCTACGATGTGTGGTAAGTTTCTGTAATGCTATTGTCAAGAGAATCTTTCCCAAGGAAGATGAGAAACACTCATTCCAGGGAGCTGTGTTTCCCTGCAGCAGCTCCCAAGCTTTTCTCAGGATTTTCATTTTTTTTTTCCCCAAGAAAAAAGCACTGAGTGGTAATTATTAGAGTAGCTTTTTCATCATTTCTGGTGCATTCCTGCCTCCCTATCCACTTTGGGAAGGGCAAGTAGATGTCTTATAACATATGTTAAGTAAATAATATTAATTAGAATAGCTCCTGTTTTCTTGTTTCTGTTGACTTATATTCAGATAAGTATACTAATAATCTTAAATCTTAGAGACTAATTGTTAGGCAACATTAAGCATGTCCGATAGTCGTAAGACATTATTCTGAGCATTCAGTTCTTTTTAAATAACAGTTGTGAACATTCATAAAAAGAAGAGCCAAATACTTAGAATGTATTTATAGTGGACATGTTAATGCTTTTTATAGAAAGAATTCATTTTACAGCTTTGTAACATAATCCCATTTGGGAAACACACTAGAGATATTTTATGCCTTCTCTGTTCAAATACAAATGATAGTTTCTCATATTATCACTCACTCTTGGATTTGTATTTCTTTGGTCTCTGTTGATCCCATAAAATGAATATCATTGCATTTGTATAATAGCTTTAAAAGATCAAAGAAGGTTCCATATGGGGAGGCAGGGTTAAGAACTAAAGCAAGCTGTTTTACTTGTAAGAAACTGGAAACTGTTAAATCCACATCACCTCTATAATTATATGACACATGTATTATATTATAATCTCACGTGTGTTGCTAAAGAAATCTTATGGACTGTTTGATCTTTTAGATACCAATTCTTTTAATTCTGTTGATGAGTTCTTTTGAAATATCTTGTTTGCATCCACCTTGAAAATATGATTTAAACATTTTGTTTACTTTGTTTACCCTGACACAACAAACTTTGTTATGTGATATATTAATTCATCTTTATAGTTTACTTCAAAATCATAGCCTTTGATATGAATAGGACATTCTTCAAAAGACAAGGTAACTTGGACTCAAAAGTATTTATCTGCTGTTAGAGTTACAGTCCAATTGTAGACATGTTTATGGTGAATTTAGTTACAGCTATAAATTGATGTGTAGAATTGATAACTTTAATTCCATACAATGATGAAAATTAAGATCTCAGCATGAGAATCCTTCTCTGATTAGTTTATAGAGCAATACATGCATTATTTCTCATGTACTATGAGAAATCTATTTGTCTTTGAGAAATATTGCAAATTTTCAACATCTCCCAAGAATAATATTTGAAGGGAATATTTCCCTCAAATAGTGTACCAGCATAATATAATGTTCCACAAGTTTATTCATGTAGGTGTCTATTGGATACTTATGAAATCCTTTGTGAGTTTATACAGCTTCCTTAAAAACAAAGCAAATAATAAGAATGCCCTCCTTCCTCTAGCAGGACATAACCATCTTCTTACTAATCCATCCTACAGAAAAGCAACCAAATGATAAATCCATTCCGTTTAAATGCAGTATCTAGACTGGTGAATTTATGTGCTTTCTAAATAAAATATTGGTCAATTGGTGATTACCATAAGTTCTTCTTATGTTTAGTTTGACCAAAAGGAGTATTAAGCAGTCCCATCCCCCCTTCTAGTTGTGTTGGTGCTGTGCCTGGTATTTACCATGCTTGTGTTTACTGAAGAACCAAGTTCTGTATTTTAACTGGAAGCCTGAGTATGGAAGATTCTGGCTGAAGTGGAAGCACTTGTATAGAGGACTTATGAAGTCATATCCAGAGCAGCTGCTGATTGCAAGAGTTATATTCAGGGAGCTGTTGATTTTCCATTGTGGGTAGAATCATTGCTTCCTGATAAGTAAGCAGAGATTGAACAAAAGGCAGTTTCTAAAGAGCAAATGAATTTAGCAAGCAAACAGGACTTTGTGACTGCAGGTAGGGCTGAGTCACTAACAAATTTTCCTGAGCCTGTGGTATATATTTGGGTAACCAGAAATCCTGAGAAAGAAAGAATAAGAAATAAAAGATTCTATGAAAATGAATGAACAGGACCCAGTGTTTGTGATTTTCAGTGCTTATGGTATGGTTGTGTTTCTGCCTAAAAAGATATTGCATGCATTTGCAAAAATTCAGAGTTGTGGTAACTCTTGTGGCACTTTTTAGCTTATGGCAGGTGACAAACACTTATCAAAGTCTTAACAGAGAAATGAAACACTGTAGTAGGAACCGTCATGGAAAAATAGTTGTGCATAAAATAAACAAAGAAACAAGTCAAATGGAGCCCGAAGTAAGATACTGTATTTCACTAGAGCTCAGAAACAAGCTTTCAGTGTGGAAAAAAAGCATAATGGAACTGGAAGTGGTAGATCCCTGAAAGGTTTGGGTTAGGGTCTCATCAAATCTGCTAACAACTATCCCTCATGTGAGAACATTTCATCCTGCAAATAATTGCTACAAGATCTTATAAAGAAAACATTCAGTTTCCATTAAATGTGAATGCTTTCCACATCTGTAAGGCTCCAATTTGTAAGCAAATATGGCCTATACCTGCAAATATGATTTACAAGATAAGAACAATTAATGGAAAATATATCTTTAAGGAATTGTTACAAATTATGCAAGGGAGACCCTAAAAGTATTAGAAATAGACATAAAAACATTTTGTGATAGGATTACTTCCATGGAAATGAGATAAAAGAAAGAATAATACCAGTAATACTAAAGTTTTAAGTTTAATTTGATTTGATTTAGTTTGATTTGGTATGAATTTGGATTGGATTGGATTGGATTGGTTTGTAAAATCAACTCAAGTTCAAAAAACTTATTTTTTACTTATTGTGGTTGATATGTATGAAAAATACAGTGAATGGGAATGGGAAAAAGAGAACTCACTGGACGCTATTTGTATAATAACAGTTATAAAGCAGGCATCAAGATACAAAGAAAGAAGGGGAAAAAAGGAGAGAAAATCTGCAAGATGATAATAAAAGCAGGTAGATAATTTGCCATTAATCAATTCCTGTCGAAAGCCAGGTTGAGGAAAAGACAAGTGTGAATGCCTGATTTGTTTATTCAGTGTCTAGAGAACAAAGACAAGTTTCCCTGTTCCCACTTTCTCAATTCTTTAGACTTTGTTTTGATGAAATAATGCATTCTTCCTTCCGTTTCAGAATTTATTGTTAAAAGATGAATTACTGCTTCAGTGGTTTCTGAATCCAAATGTTTAACTAATTTCTTATCAGGTCTTTGGTGTGGCGCTCCCTCTCTCTCTCTCTCTCTCTTCTTAAGTTTTCACAGGTATTTATATGTATGGTATTCAGCTTTGTTTGGGTATTTTCCCACGTCCTTATAGTTGTGCTTTTAAAATTGTAGCAATATTTCGGCAGAGTCTCATCTGCCATCATCAGGCTTCTGTATTATGTTCGTCTGTGAGTGAGACTTTCACAGCCGTTTCTGTAGAAATCAATGTAAATTTTTATTTTTTAATTCCCCTTTTATTATTTTTATAAATAACTCAAGGTGGCAAGTGTACCTAATGCTCCTCCCTCCTCCTATTTGCCCTGAAATAATCATGTGAGGTGAGTTGGGTTGAGAGAAAGTAACTGGCCCTATGTCACCTAACCAGTTTTAATTTCTCAGGCAAGACTAGAACTCACAGTTTCCTGGTTTCTAGCCTGGTACCTAAACTCGGGGGTGGGATTCAGCTGGTATGGACCAGTTCAGGCAAACTAGTAGTTCCGGTGATGAGTTGGCCCCATCCACCTGCCCCTGAACTATTCTGTCCTATATTTGTTTTGTTTGAAGTCCAGCTGATCAGCGCTGCACTGCGGATTGCCGTGCATCAGCTATTTTTATTAATTGGGTAAAAGGAAAGTTTTCTTGCTATTTTCAAATAGACCCTGTGTGCACAGCGTGTTTGGTAGATGTGCGCATGCTTTGTGCACTCACCAAACTGGTTGTTACACTGCTTGAATCCCACCACTGGCTTTACGCACCACTGAATCAAATGTAACATATCAGCCATTATATACATCATATCAGAGATCTAGTAGGGGTATTCAGCTAGTTATCCCTGCTTTCTACAGGATAGCTGCCACAAAATATTTATGGAAAAATGTTTAATAAGTAATGTCATTTTGTAAAGTACTTTTTCTGAGAACTGTTGTAAAATTGCCCTCCTTTGATCTTTTAGGTCCTTGTTTGCTTGTGTGTTTCCCTTTTAATATTTTTTTTCAGGTACTTTTGCAACCAAAAGGAGGTGAAAAGTAGTATTTTTCCACATTTAAAAAGTCAATTCACTTACAATACTGTTATAGTGCTTGATAAATAGAAACTGGGGTGGATAGGGGGATTTTTTTCCCCTCACTCCATTGTGTAAAAAAAGTATTTAACATTTCACAAACTTGGGGAGGAGGGAAATCTTTGAGAGAGAGGATATGTGTTTCTGAAGTAGAAAGATAATTCTTCTCCCCATTTCAATATGTTAAAAATAGACACAGATCTGTGATATAAATACAGTGGATGCAAATCTAATTCCCTTGGCTTTGGCTTAATGTCCTATACATAGGATGGAAGGCTTGGGCCCCCTCTTACCACATTCTCTGGTTCACCTCTTTGTCCCATCTTTTTCTTTGGACTAGAGCAGCAGTTGCCATCCGGTGAGCCCACTGGTAGGCCGTGAGAAAATTTTGGTGGGCCTCAGAGAAATCTCACCCCCAGAGCACCTCCCCCAAAGCAATTAATCCAGGCTGTGCAGAAACACAAAGCTGCTCAGCCCACATGGCCCACGAGAACCTTCCCCGCCCACTCACTCCTTACCCAACAAACTTGTCTGCTAAGTTGCTATTTTTTCTTTTTCCGACCATCATCTGTTCTGCTGTGCCGGGATATTTAGATTAGCATAGCTGAACCTCCCTTAGGACTGAAGGTTTGCTTGCAAGCAAATTCAGTACATACTTATGGCAAGCAAATTTGAGAGACTGAGCTAGCCAATGGCAAATAGATACATTGATCAGTCAATGATTCTGTGAGCAACTCAATCTGCCTGCTTTGCCTGATTTTGGATAAAAGTTGCTTTTTTATATTCAATATTTACATACATGGAATGTTGTTGATTTTGTGAGTTTGCTTACAAGCAAATTTTACGTGACAGACTGAGCTAGCCAATGGCTGATAGATAGATTTCTGAATGAATCTGTGATTCCCTGAGCAACTCAATCTTCCTGCCTTGCCTGATTTTGGGTAAAAGTTGCTCTTTTTTATAAAAAAAATCAATATTTATATAAATATTTATAATATTTACATGTAAGCCATGCCCAACCAGTCACATGACCATCAAGCCACACCCACAAATTCGGCCACACCCACAGAACAAGTTAGTGGTCCCTGGGATCTAAAATTATGAGTTTGGTGATCCCTGAGGTCCAAAAGGTTGGTGACCCCTGGACTAGAGAGCATAGTAATTCCTTCTTCCATCATCCATCACCTATTTTTCAAGAGGCATATCATACAACATCAGTTGTGTGTAAAATATGGTGTCTAGAGCAGGGGTCTCTAACCACCGGGCCCTGGACTGGTACCGGTCCATGGATCATTTTGTACCGGGCCGGAAAGAATTAATAATCATGATTAAAATATACATAAAAATATTTTTTTAGTAAAGAAATAGTAAAGAAGCCCTTTACTATTGGGGAAGAATTGATTTTGCCAGTCCTTGAAAAAGTGTTTCTGCGTGAAATTGGTCCCTGGTACAAAAAAGGTTGGGGACCACTGGTCTAGAGGATTAAATCCTTTCTCTGTGAGAGGCCAATTTCAAAAGAAATAAACAGAAGCATAGTTTATTTTTTCAAAAAAAAAAAAAAGTAAAAAGTACTTTCTTTTAACTTTAAATATCTAAATGCCTAACAGTCAGTGTTGAAGTAAATGAAATACAGAGCTGCCTAGTCTTGTCATACAGCTAGCAAATTAAGATTTTAAAGAACTTAAAAAAGAAAACCCACAGCTCCAGAGATGGTGTATGGTTGATATATATTTTTATTTTCCCATGACTACATTTGAATTGATATTATAAAGTGTAATATAACTGCATATAAAAGGCTGTGGTATAATTTCATCATTTCCAAATAGAATAGATTTAACCAATTCTTGATTACGGTGATTTGGCTCCAGAGCGTAATAATCTGTTTTTGGGGGGAGATATCCAGAATTAAGAGGTACTTCACTGTTGCAGAAAGGGAACAGAATTCTAGTTTGTGCCAGTGCTCATTCTAAAGACTAGGTCACACTGGCCGACAGATGCAAAACGTATGTAAAAAGGACACAGCGGACGAGCAAATTTTCCATCCGTTGTTATCCGCTCTCAAAAGTGCCCCAAATTTGCATAAACAGAGCGGACAACAATGGAAAGGAACGGACAGGGGGAGGATGTAGCAGGGATGTAAAGCGGATGTTCGTAGGAAGCCTAGCGGATGGAAGCGGATGGAAGCAGATGACACATCCGTAGGGCTTCCGGGGGAGAACAGCGAAGCGGACGCGTAACGGAAGAAGCGGATGCGTAGCGGATGACACGGATGCATCACGTACGCCTTATAGGATGCAAAGCGTTCACTGCGCATGCGGGGAGGATGCATTGTGTCAGCTCCGCGGATATAAAAGGAGGCAGCTCGCAAGCAGGTCACCATTCAGAGAAAAGACCTGCTGCCAGAGACATCTTGAGAGAACACCATGGGGAAGAAGAGGTAGCCTGTGCCTACTCCTGCTAGCCCTGGCAAGAAGGACAGAACCACCATCCCACCCCCTGACGCTGACTCTGAAGCTACTGCTGCTGGTGCTTCTGGTGTTGCTGGTGCTGATGCTGCTGGTGCTTCTCCTGCTGCTGGTGGTGGTGGAGCTTCTCCTTCTGGTGCTGCTGGTGCTTCTGCTGCTGCTGCTGTGATGGACCAGCCCCAAGGCCCTCAAAGCCCTGCTGCTGAAGGCCCTGAAGCCCCTGCCAGAGGGAGGAAGAGGCAAGGCAAGAAGAAGGGGGAGAGGAAACAGTACTCCATTTCCGAAGACCATGAGGAGCAGGTGCTGGAATGGCTGAGGGAGAAAGAGTACCTGTGGAGGAAGGTCCACAGGCTCTATCGCGACACCAAGCGGAAGCAGGCAGCGTGGAGAGAAGACGGAGAGCCTGGGCTACATTTCAGATGTCCTCCTGTGGTGGTGGAAGCATAGGCATACCTGGTATGGCAAGCTGCACCTGAAGAAATCCGGGCAGGCCGCTGTCAAGCTCACTGACCGGGAGACCTATGTCATGGCCAGGTGCAGCTTCCTGGAGGTGAGATCCACCACCGAGGAGCAGCCCCTCTGTCAACCCTCTCCCTCAGACAGCCCACAGAGAGCCACTCCTCTTCCAGCCAGGAGACAGCTACAGTGTCCAGGCAGGGCCCCACGACAGAAACCCCCCCAACAGCTGCACTCCCCATGCCAGAGGACGTGGAGGATCCCCTGTCTCAGATGGAGCAAGAAGAAGCAGCCACCAGAGACCAACCCACCCCCACCCCCAGCTCCACCTCCACAGAAAGCAGGCAGAGAGGCAGACCGGAGGGACAGAGTCACACTGTCCTCTTGGAGATTAGGGACACAATCAAAACCAGCACAGATCTCCTCTCCCAGCTGGTCCACTTTGACATACCATCCTCCAACCGCAAGTCCTTCATCACGTACGTGAGCCAGACCCTCATGGACATGCCCGAGGTCCAGTACCAGGTGATGAAGGAGAGGATCACAGCTCTTCTGCACCACCCTCCAGGCCCAGCTGAACCTGCTGCTACCCACTCCAGGTCTACTCCTCCACCCCAGGCGATGTCACAGCCCTTCCACGGATTTCAGCAGCCCCTCACCTACCAAGCCTACCACGAACAGGATTTCCCACAGCAGAGGCAGTCCTTCCCAGTCCAGACCCAGTTTCCTCGGATGCCACAAACGCCTCACCTGACCCAGCTGCAGACCAGACAGCCCCACTACACTCCTCCTTCCTCCACCCCACAGCCAAGCCCTTCCTCAGAACATCTGTCATTAGTCTTGGGCCTCATATCCCAGGTACTTGAGGAAGGGCCTCTCAACCTCACAGGACTGAGTGAGCTCTCTGAGAGCTTCCTGCACACACCATCTCCTGTTGTACTCTCGGGGACAGGCACCCCAATGGCGCCTCAGACCAGCACTCCAGCCACAGCCACCTCCACATTCCCTGGTCCCTTTACATCTGAGACCATGGGCATTTTGCTTTTTAATAAAGTCATACAGTTTGTTATTAATAAAGGTTATCTTTGCTTCACACACTTGGTTCATTTTTTTTTACTCAATAAAGTGTTGGGGAAAACTTTGAAAAAAGGGTTAAGCCTTTGCATGCTTGTGGGATGGGTAAGGATAGCTGTGGGATGGGTAAGGATAGCTGTGGGATGGGTAAGGATAGCTATGGGATGGAAAGCTGTGGGATGGGTAATGATAGCTGTGGGATGGGTAAGGATAGCTGTGGGATAAGGATAGTTGTGGGATAGATAAACCTCCAGTGCAAGCATAGTGGGACTGTATGGTCCACCCTCCCAGCTGCCACGCATATGGCCCTTTATTATCAATAAAAATTTAATCATTGATCAACACATTTCAACATAAACAAAACTCTTTATTAATGCCCTGTTCATCGTCAGGCCACTCAACATACATGGCACAATCTCATCAGTGTGATGAGACAGGCTGAAGGAAGCATCCATTAAGCATCTACCATCCTGTCTTGCCACTCCACTGCTCCAGCTGGGGAGTTGCACCAGTGTTTCAGGAGGTTGCGCTGCTTCTTCCCTCCACGTGAAGCTCTGTTGGGGCCTTGCACATCCACAGTGTCTATCAGGTTTAGTCCTTGCCTTCATTCACCAGGCTCCATGTCCCCATTGCCTTGTTGGCGGTCCACAAGCCTGTTCTGCAACATTGGGTAGCGGGTGTGCATGAGATTGTGCAGGATGCAGCAAGCTTCCACGATGCTCCTCACAGTCCCTGGGTGATGCTGCATGGTGGTGAGAAGTACCTGGAACCTGTTGGCCAGGATGCCAAAGGCGTTCTCCACCACACCCGTCTTGCCCTGGACAGCCTGTAGTTGAAGATCCTCTCTTCACGGGTGAGGTAACTGGAAGTGTAGGACTTCATGAGGTAGGTTCTGAGGGAGAAGGCGTCATCACCCACGATGAAGTAGGGCACATCTTGTGTATCGTTGAGTAGGGGGTCTGGATCTGGGAAACCCATGATGAGGTTGCGTTCCAGCCCACCCTTGAGGTCACTGGTGTTGTAGACCTGGCCATCAGAAGCTGACCCATTGCCTGAAGCATCGATGTAGATGAACTTGTAGTCAGCATCAACCGTAGCAAAGAGGATGATGCTGAAGAAGCCCTTGTAGTTGTAATAATTGGACCCTGAGTTGGCTGGAGCTTTGCAGGCCACGTGCTTGCCATCTATGGCTCCAACGGTGTGGGGGAAGTTCCACCTCTGATACCACTGCTCTGCAACTTTCCTCCAGCCTTCTTCAATGGTGGGACACTGGAGGAGCTCCTCCACGTATTCTTCGATGATGGCCTGCACCACTTCTCTGACCACAATGCTGATGGTGTTGTGTGGCACCCTCCAGGCATATTGCATGTTTTTGTATGTGGTTCCAGAGGCCAGGTGGTGCAGAGTCAGTGCCACCTTCAGTCCAGGGTCCAGGCTGGATGGAAGTTGGTGTTTGCCTTGGTCAACCTGGGTCTCAGGCGCTCCATAACTTCGTCAAATATGGCTGGTGGCATCCTCATGAAGTGCTGGAATGCACGAGGATCTTCATTCCTCAGCTCCACCATCAGCTTGTCATAGAGTCCAAACTCCACTCTTCTCCCGATCCATCTTCAGACCCAGACAGCTCTTGGACATGTCCTTCTTCCCCTTGCGTAGAAAAGGTGAAACAGTCTGAAGAGGGCTTGGTTCTGGTGTTGAATGATGGCGGCTACCAAAAGGAGTGTGCGATGATCCATGGTGGAGATCAATGGATGATGTGGAAGAGCAAGAGCAAGGCTGAAGAGGTCTGCACACCCGGGCTACTGGACTGATAGTGAGATCCAGGTGATTTCCTCCCCCTTTTTATAGGAAATGTCGGTTTTCCGCTAGGTGTCCTTCCAGACATCCTAAATATCTGAGATATGTCCCATATATGAACGTTTTGTCCGTTTTAATGTTTTATATACAAGATGCATCCGCTTACATCCTTTCTATGTCCGTGCTACTAATGCTGTGTGGACGTTCCGTGTACCTTTCACTTCCTCCCTCTTTCCGCTTTCCGCTGCAGCGGATGTGAGTTGCGCGGATGGCCAGAGGATGCCGAGAGGATACATCGGACGTGTAACAGATGACAACGGACTAAGAACGTTTGTTGCCCGTATGTGTTGCGGATGTAGATCGTACGCGGCAGAAAGTTCATCCGCTCAAAAAGTTTTGTGCAGCTCAAAACTTTTTGAGCGGATGAAATAGCAGTAGACGGATGTTTTACGGATAGAGCGTATGAAACACGTATGCAGTGAGTACACAACGGATGCATTGCGTTTTCCAACGGATGGCAAGCTTTTTTGTCCATTTTACATCCTCTTTGCATCCGTTGGTTCAGTGTGACATGGGCTTAACTATTACTGTGTGCCTTGTCCTACACAGTCCTCTGAAGCATCTTTACAAAGATGTAGAAGAAAGAAAAAACTGTACAATTCAACTCTTTCTCACCTCAAACGTGAAAGAGCATCCTGTATGAGATTTCAATTTTTTTATTATTTTAAAACAATTTGTAATAATTATTTATATGATTGCTAATTTTGCTATATAAAAATCCAACCCAAAGCTCTAAAAAAAAAAGTTTATTTAAATTCAATCTTTGAAACATAAATATCATGGCATAAATACATTTGATGAAATATAAAATATAAGGTACTGGGCAAATGATTCCTTTTGATTTAGTAAAAAAAAACCATTTGAGTTTGGGATGAGTATTGTTTTTTTATTACAATATAGCCCAAAGTGATAGATTAATATAATAGGTCGGTTTTTATTTTATAAAATGTATAGTTTTGGCAATAAAGTTTTGGCAATAATTTCTGCAAAACCAGAACATATGTTTATAATTTATGTTGTTAACAATTATACCATAAAAGTAACAACAAGCAAAATTTAATTAATGACTGGAAATTTTCCTTTTTTCTTACAGATTTGGGATATAAGTGATGATGAAACACTCTGAAAATCTAATGTGTGAAGTAAAAGACAACCAACAAGCCGACTTATTTAAGGGTTCTGTGGATGTATTTTTATCAATCATTTAATGATTGCTTCCTTCAATTTATTGCAAACATAAACATATTCAGTATACATCTTTGATCAAGATGGGACACTGTGACAGTCTCAAAGCCAAATGTACTGTGGTTACTCCACTTTTTATTGTGTTCTTGATGCACATAAAGTTAGTTAGTTGTAAGACAGCTCAAATTAAAATTATTTCTTGTTTCTATGTACAGCTTATATTTACATTTTTTCTTTACTGCATATCTTTGCATATCTCCCCCATTTGCCCCCAATTAGAATGTTTCTTTCAAATAAATGTGAAAAATATTTTACAGTATTTTAGGGACTTGTCCTTATTATGTAAGACTGAAAACTGAACCAATGAAAACTAACCTACACTGAGGGAATAAATAAAACAAAGCAGGCCAGATGTTTTGGGATACAAAAAGACACTGGGTCTTTTTGTCTTGATTACTATTTGTACAAGGGACAGGTAGGAGTTCTATCTTCTCCCCTCAATTCAGTTATCTTCATCCATCCCTCTCTCAAAAATAAGGGATTCTGAATAAAATAAGCTGCAACCTAAACAAGCAAGTACATTCCATTAACTTCATTGTACAGACAGCAATTTAGATTGAAGCTGTCAGACTATTTCATAGACCTACCTTTTCCCTTTTTGCAAATGATTAGTAGTTTATATCCCTGTAAAATAAGGAAATAAAATTCTAACTCCCATTAAAAGTGTGTACTGAATAACAATTCAGCAATAGTTCTGAGTAATTAATGTAACAAATATGATATTTGTTTGAATACATGGACAAATCTATTTTTGCTTGAAGACACAAAATGTTAGCTAATAGAAACTGTGGGCATTGTTAGCTTCATTGTGTTTAGAAAAAAGCCTTCCTTTTCACCCATTTCTTTATAAGCAGCAAGGCAATACAATGCAAACTGTCTTTTTTTTTTTTTCATTTTAGGAAATATTATATTGGTCTCTATCCTGAGCAGTAGCTCCATATACTATTAGTATCTGTTGACTTAGCTTTCCTCCAAAAGGAACTCCCAAGTGACATAAAATACCCAGACAAGGAGACTAAATATTTCATGTCCTTCAATCTTGTATTGCTTTCCTTCTATAAATTATAATCATAAATTTGCAGAGAAGTTCAGAATATGCAATTCATGATATATTTTTTAAATTTTAATGGTGCAAGTTGGTGATTCAAATCTGTGTTACTCAGTTTATAATTTCCACTGTTTACATTTATAATTACTTTCCTGATGCAGCATTTAATAAGGAGCCTAGCTCCTGTACAATATTTGCAGTATTGTTGTTCACTGACTAAATTTCTTGACCATTTAAATCTAGATTTGAAGAAGGCATGATTTTAAAGAAAGCCCAGTTTGTATAGTTAAGCATTCCAGTAACATAAATGTTATTTGCTATTTTTCAATTGTATTGAAATGCTTGTATTATAAATTAAATAATTAGCTAGTAATTTTCAGGCTCATTTTACTAAAAAAAAATTGTACTGGAGAAAATCAGGACTTTACCGCTTGTTATGAGTCACTCCACACAGACGTCATTTGGAGATAGTGAGCAGGAAGCTCTGTTTTGAAATTTTACAGGCTTGGTTTGTTGAGAATCAAAAACAGCTTGGTGTCTCCCAGGAATACTATCCAATGAAATGTCTGTCTTGATTCTTGGATTAACAACTTTCAATTTGTCAACTCTTTTTTCCCCACAGAGAAAAACCTATATATGACATTTTAAGCACAAGGTAATATGATGTTTCCTTGCTTAGCGATCTGAGTAACTTAAGAATTGTATAAGACTGAATTTGCTTCCTGTCCAGATGCTTTCCAGATGTCTGTGTTGGGCAGAAGTGCCTCAGTATGACTTAGAAGATCTTCTGTTCTTCAATTTTATTGTTTTTCCTCCTCTCTTGTGACAAAACAGAATGTAAAATGTTGTAAGCACTTTAATTGAAGGGGACATAATGAAAATTTTTAGTCAAATTAGTGCAATGTACATTAAAAGAACTTCCAAGCACTTTTATTTGCAGCTCTGTATCCATTGAAAGTGGGATCTGGTATTGCCCATACAGTTGCTTCCAGAATGGAAGTGCTTTGGATAATGGGCATGGGCTTTTAAATGATTGGGGTTTTTTAAAGTATTATTTTGTTTTAATTTGGGGCTGCTATGACTTCCCCAAATGAAGGACAAAAATCCTGAAAATTAAACACTGTGTTACATCCTTTGGAACTAGAACTTGATGTAAGCAAAAATAAAAAATGATCCTGTCTTTATTTAAAAGCATAAGGAAAACATAAATATGGTAACTATTCATTCTGCCAGTGACAACTGCTCAAATATTAATATGGAGTTTTAATAGGCCAGACAGGGCAGTCTTTGGTCTATCTGAAAGGAACATATTCTTTAGTTGAGCTTGAATTCTTGTAATTACAAGAACATGTCTGTGTAATTCTTTTGGCAACAGGACAGGAGTGCTTTGCTACTGCATTTTTCTCTATTTATTATTTAACTTCTCAGTCTAAGCTACAAAATTAGCCTAAGATTTCCAAGACATTTCTTCTTTAAATATTATCTAGATTCGATCCTGGGTTGTTTTTTTTAATAGATCAGCCAAGATTAGCTACTTGATGCCATCTGTTTAGTCCATCTGGCTCCATGCTAAATAGTGTCCTGTTTTAATTCTCCTGGACCAGAGCTAAATATGGACAGTTTTGCTTTAAGTAGATAAATGGGCTATATTATCTTTTCATATAGCAATTATTGCTGATGATTTTTTAATTGAGAAAACTAGATTATGTATGTATGTATGTATGTATGTACATACAGTATCCATGTAACATATAAAAGTATGCTTTTTATCACTGCTATATAGGGCCATCATGATTTGTTGTACAGAGGTTTTTCATGGCTTGTTTCCTTATCCAAGATGACGAGATAGAATAGCTCTGGGTTTGGGGTTCATTGAATTGTCGTCATCTTTGGTCTTGGATAAGGTGGCACTACCTCAGGCATACCCAGTGCATAATTTGGGGATTCTCCTGGACTCAACCACTTGTGCTCAAGGAGCAGGTGGCAGTCATGGCCAGGAGGGCCTTTGCACAACTGCAACAGGTGAGCCAGTTATACCCTTTCCTGGATCAACAGTCCCTGTTCACAGTCACTCCTAGTCACCTCCTATCTTGACTATTGCAATGTGAACTACATGGGGCTGCCTTTGCAAAGTATCCAGAAGCTTCAGTTGGTTCAAAATGTAGCAGCCCACATGTTTTTGTGCAGGCCTAGGTGTATGCATATGTCACCTCTCCGGCATGAGCTGCATTGGCTGCCAATTTGGTTCTGTGTCCAATTCAAGGTGCTGGTTGTCACCTTTAAAGTCCTATATAGCTTGGAACTAGATTATTTGAAGGACTGTCTTCTCCCAGTTACTTCTACTTAACCTATCACAGCAGAGAGGCAAGGAATACAGGGGTCCCCTCTCCTAAGGAGGTATTTTAGTGGGACCAAGAAGAAGGGCCTTCTCTGTGGTGGCTTCTTTCCTGTGGAACATTGTCCCCACAGAACTAACATTGGCATCGACTTTGACATTCGTTCACAGGATCTCTTGCACAAGACCTGGTTTTGCCTTTGGATCTGGGGAATTCAGAGTGAGATGTAGCCCATCAAATAGCTGATTGATTGTTGTTGTCAGAGGAATGGGAGGTATTGTTTTTATATGAGATTTTTATCTTTGTAAGCTGCCTGGAATCACTGAGAGTAAGTTGGGCAACTATATTAATGTTCATAGCGTTAGATTAGGTTAGAAAGAAAGAGAGAAAGAGTATTGGCAGATAATTTCAAATCGAGAAAAAGCAATCCAATGGAAGTTAGAGACTTTACAACTTTTCCAGTGATACTATTCTAGCATTAAGGCCAGATCAAACCTTAAATTAGCTTTAAGATTTAATTTTAAAGATTAAGATTAATAGAATCTTCTAGCCTTTCACTGGATATATTTGTAAGTAAAGCAAATTTTAACTCCCAAATCAGTTTCATACCTATACCAGATTTCAAGACCTAATTCAGAAGAGCTTTAACTCTAGGCCTGTTTTAATGCCTTCACCTCAACTGTCTTGGAAGGTAAATATAAGAGAATTACTTTATAAATATACTTTCTCTGTGATAAGTTAGAACAGAAACTGGACAGGTGCTGCTAAGCACCTTGAATAAAAAAACTAAGCAATTTCCAGATTCTGCACTGTAGCTAGTGTATGTACCCTTGGGCCAAAGAAATATAAGCTAAATTGTTGTTTTATAAAACGCTGACACTGCTGTATGCCACCTGGAGTCACTTTCATGCAAGAGATAAGCTACATAAACATGATAATTACTTCTAAGAACCATTAGCCTGAAAAGAAGATACAACTAAGGGAAAGACAATATGTGGCTTCTCAGTGGATTGCAACTTTCATGAGCCTTCTCTGTATCAGCCCAGCTGTTTAGGGATAAATGAGAATTTGTGGATGCTACAATCTGGTCAATCTGATTCAGTTTTAGCTGATGCAGGGGTTCACCCACACATGATCAGATGTATGTTAGCCAGTATTGTTTACATTCATTTGGCTCTTTCTGTAGCCTACATCACACAGTTAATGCCAGACTTGTCCATTCAAAGGACCCTACCCCAGTTAAGAAACATTTCCAGTGACTGGACCTTTCCATAAATGGCATTTACACAACCACCCCCTTGCTCTACAATGAAGAAAAGGGAAACCAAGGTTTGTGTGCCTGCCTCTGCCCCACTGCTTAATTCTAATGGAACAGGCAATTCATGTGCATGAGCTTTGAGGCGTGAATCGTGGAAAACTTACACTACTGTTCTATGTTTAGAGGAATGCATAGTTCATTTTTTGTCATACATTAGCACAAGAAATAATTCTTGGTAACAGTTACTCAATGTTGCATATACAATCGATATGATTGCCTAACTTGCTGGCTAATGCCAAACTTACTGCCGTTGTTGGTTCCTGTCCCTTGATTGACAATATTCAATATGGAATCCTGTAATGGCTCAGGTTTTTTTTGCTGGATGCTCACTTTGAATCTCAAGAGAGAAAGGTTTATTCGTAGTAATAGAATGGGGGGGGGGGGGGACCTTGTATTTTTCTAAAATAAAGGTCTGAGGAACCAGAATAGGGAATGTAAATGAAAGCATAGGAGACTGGGAGGTGAGGGGTGTCTTTTCATTCCAGAAACATAACCAAAGTCCTCCTTTATGAAAGATATTTGTAACAAATCAATGTGACCTCTGAAATGGCCAACAATGAACAGTGCAGCCAGTCATCCATCATGAGGGCTGAAATGGCCTCATGGCAAATAGATTGAAGTGTGCTGGAATTGAGTCACAGCTTTATCATAAATTTCAAAAGTCTATTGTAAGAATAGTGATGATGATAATGTTTTTGACTTTTTAAAAAAAAACTTCTGGACTGTCATGAATAACCAGAATGTCAATTTAGAATTCCTCCCACATATCTTGTTACAAATAGAGAAATTTTAACTATCTGGAATAATAGGAGAAAATGTTCCTTAAATGGAGAAAACTAGAAACTGAGAAGACCTAATATTTTTTCTGACATGCCGATTTTCTCTTCTGTGATGACTGTTTTTTCCTATCTGGTTCCACTGGCAACATAAGTGCTGGAGCGTGAGTTCACTCACTATCTGCTGTATCTGAAAGGGCATTAAGTAGAAGTGCCCAAATTGGCCGGCACTCCTTGATCTGTAAGCTGACAAACCTCTCTGGCCTTGGCTTGACATCTTCTTTTATGGGTTTATAAATAGGTAGTGAAGTTGAACTGTGCAATCATGCTTTCCTCCTCTGATATACAAGTATGTAAGATGTCATCTGTATAAAAATTAGAATGTGGAAAAGAAAATAATTGGGAAGAAGGAGGAATACACGCACGCACATATTCTGAATATTATACACTGAAAAAAAGGGAACACTTAAACAACACAATGTAACTCCAAGTCAATAACACTTCTGTGAAATCAAACTGTCCACTTAGGTAGCAACACTGACAATCAATTTCACATGCTGTTGTGCAAATGGAATAGACAACAGGTGGAAAGCATAGGCAGTTAGCAAGACATCCCCAATAACGGAGTGGTTCTGCAGGTGGTGACCACAGACCACTTCTCAGTTCCTATGCTTTCTGGCTGATGGTTTGGTCACTTTTGAATGCTGGTGGTGCTTTCACTCTAGGGGTAGCATGAGACGGAGTCTACAACCCACACAAGTGGCTCAGGTAGTGCAGCTCATCCAGGATGGCACATCAATGCAAACTGTGGCAAGAAAGTTTGCTGTGTCTGTCAGCGTCGTGTCCAGAGCGTGGAGACACTACCAGGAGACAGGCCAGTACATTAGGAGACGTGGAGGAGGCCATAGGAAGGCAACAGCCCAGCATCAGAACCATACCTCTGCCTTTGTGCAAGGAGGGACAGGAGGAGCACTGCCAGAGCCCTGCAAAATGACCTCCAGTAGGCCACAAATGTGCATGTGGCTGCTCAAATGGTCAGAAACAGACTCCTTATACCTCCATGAGGTATAAGGGCCCGGCATCCACAGTTGGGGGTTGTGCTTACAGCCCAACACCATGAAGGACGTTTGGCATTTGCCAGAGAACACCAAGATTGGCAAATTCGCCACTGGCGCCCTGTACTCTTCACAAATGAAAGCAGGTTCACACTGAGCACATGTGACAGGCATGACAGGGTCTGGAGACACCACGGAGAATGTTCTGCTGCCTACAACATCCTCCAGCATGACTGGTTTGGCAGTAGGTCAGTAATGGTGTGGGGTGGCATTTCTTTAGGGGGCCGCACAGCCTTCCATGTGCTCACCAGAAGTAGCCTGACTGCCATTAGGTATCGAGATGAGATCCTCAGACCCCTTTTGAGACCATATGCTGGTACGGTTGGCCCTGGGTTCCTTCTAATGCAAGACAATGCTGGACCTCATGTGGCTGAAGTGTGTCAGCAGTTCCTGCAAGACGAAGGCATTGATGCTATGGACTGGCCCGCCCATTCCCAGACCTGAATCCAATTGAGCATCCATCCACCAATGCCACGTTGCACCACAGACTGTCCAGGAGTTGGGGGATGCTTTAGTCCAGGTGTGGGAGGAGATCCCTCAGGAGACCATCCACAACTTCATCAGAAGCATGCCCAGGCATTGTAGGGAAGTCATCCAGGCACGTGGAGGCCACACACACTACTGAGCCTCATTTTGACTTGTTTTCAGGACATTACATCAAAGTTGGATCAGCCTGTTGTGTTTTTTTCCACTTTAATTTTGAGTGTAACTCCAAATTCAGACCTCCATGGATTGCTAAATTTGATTTCCATTGATAATTTTTGTGTGATTTTGTTGTCAGCACATTTAACTATGTAATGAACAAAGTATTTTAGAATATTTCATTCATTCAGATTTAGGATGTCTTATTTTTGTGTTCCCTTTATTTTTTTGAGCAGTGTATATAGAAATATGGATTATTCTACATTCAGATGCAGTGTTCCCCAAATTGAGCATCTGCTGTAACGTTGCAAACATATCAGCAGTTACACAGTTACTAATATGTGCACTATATCTGCTTGTGTACAGAGCTTTTTCCTCTGTGCCAATCAGGGCAGAGCTAAATTCTCTTATTTGCTTCTTTATAGATCAGTCTAGAAAGCACCAATGATCCAAGCCAGTCTGCTTTTTTTAAAAAAGTCCACCAGTAGCTATAGTCCCATTTTGGGTGGCCAATAATGAACGTCTGAACATGACTTGTTATTGTTTTGTTTTCACTTGTTATGAGAATACTTTATATGTATACATATTACATCTTGGGTGCTTCAGTTGCAAATTCTGCAGACAACATATATTAACTTGGAAGGAAGCAACATATTTTTTAAAAAACTATGTATAAAAAGGTTTGCGTGCTTGTGTTACACAGAAGAATGTTTCCACACCTCAGTTCCTTCCCTAAGTTTGTTTCTGTATTTGTTTCTGTTTATTCCATCTATGTTAAGAATCACATCACCTCTTGTGTGAGAGTAGAAAGAACACAGGAGCAAAGTGTTTAAAGGCAATGCACTGTTGAATGATCTCCCTATCATCTGCTTTAATTCTTGATAACTGACTAGTTAGATTGTTTTTTACATGTCATGAATTATGACTGGAGAAGAGCAATTCCTTTGAGATGGCATTGGATGACAGAAAAGTCCCATAATCGTCTGCTTGTTTCCTAAAGATAATGTACTTGATTCAGCTTTCCCAAATAATGCCAATTTGATGTAGAGCAGAGCAATATAAAGCAAAATTACTAACTTTCCTTTCTAATCCTGATGCCATTCCTTTCTTAAGGCCCGGTCCCACTGGCCAACGGACGCAAAACATATGCATAAAGAACACAGCGGACAAGCAAAATTTCAGGGGTGGCTCGATCCATTGTCATCCGCTCCAAAAAGTGGTGAAAATTTGCATAAACAGAACAGAAAAGAACAGAAAAGAACGGACGTGGGTAGTATGTAGCGGGGATATTAAACAGATGTTCATAGGAAGCCTAGCGGATGGAAGCGGATGACACTTCCAAAGGGGTTCTGGGGGAGAATTTCAAAGTGGACTCATAGCGGAAGGGGCAGATGCATAGCGGATGAAGTGGATGCATCACGGATGCCTATAGGAAACAAAGCGGATGCTGCGCGAATGTATATCAGATGCAAAGCGTTCACTGTGCATGCAGGGAGTATGAATTGTGTCAGCTCCGTGGATATAAAAGGATGCAGCACGCACGTAGTCAGCATACAGGGGAAAGACTTGCTGCCACATACATCTTGTAGGAACACCATAGTTCGTCAGTCAGGCAAGAAGAGAAAACCTGTGCCGACTTGTTCAAGCACTGGCAAGGTGAAGAAGGGCAGAACGAGCATCCCACCCCCAGGCACTGACTCTGAAGGTTCTACTGCTGCTGCTGTGGTGGACCAGCCCCAAGGCCCTCAAAGCCCTGCTGCTGAAGGCCCTGCGGCTGAAGCCCCCGAAGGCCCTGCTGAAGCCCCTGCCAGAGGGAGAAAGAGGCAAGGGAAGGAGAAGGGAGAGAGGAAACAGTACACCGTTTCCGAGGACCATGAGGATGAGGTGCTAAAATGGCTGAGGGAGAACGAGTACCTCTGGAGAAAGGGCTACAGACTGTATCGGGACACCAAGAAGAAGCAGGCAGCTTGGAGAGACAAGGCAGAGAGCCTGGGGTACACTGCAGAAGTACTCCTAGGATGGTGGAAGCACATGCACACCTGGTATGGCAAGCTACACCTCAAGAAATCCGGGCAGGCCGCTGTCAAGCTCACTGTCTGGGAGATGTACGTCATGGCCAAGTGCAGTTTTCTGGAGGGTGAGATCCGCCACCGAGGAGCAGCCCCTCTGACACTCCTCTCCCTCAGACAGCCCACAGACAGCCAGTTTTCTTCCAGCCAGGAGCCAGCTACCCTGTCCAGGCAGGTGTCTTCAGAGGGCCCCACAGCAAAGACCCCCCCGACAGCTGCACTCCCCATGCCGGCGGACTTGGAGGATCCCGTGGAGGATGACGCCCTGCTGTCACAAATGGAGGAAGAAGCAGCAGCCACCAGAGGCCAACCCACCCCCACCCCCACCCCTGCCTCCAGAGGATGCAGGCAGAGAGGCAAACTGGAGGGCCAGGACCACAGTGTGCTGTTGGAGATCAGGGACACAATGAAGACCAGCACAGAACTTCTCTCTCAGCTGGTCCACTTGGACAGAGCATCCTCGGGCCGGAACACCTTCATCACCTACGTGAGCCAGACCCTGAGGGACCTGCCCGAGGCCCAGTACCAGGTGATGAAGCAGAAGTTCACAGCACTTCTGCACAACCCTCAAGGCCCAGCTGAAGCTGCTCTGACCCAGTCCAGGTCTGCTCCTCCACCCCAGGCGATGTCACAGCCCTTCCACGGCTTTCAACAGCCCCTCACCTACCAAGGCTACGACTACCAGGACTTCCCACAACAGAAGCAGAATTTCCCAGTCCAGGCCCAGGTTCATCGCAAGCCACAGACGCCATTCCTCACCCAGCTGCAGACCAGACAGCCCCACAACGCTCCTCCTTCCTACACCCCACAACCAAGCCCGTCAATAGACAATCTGTCATCAGTATTGGGCCTGACATCTCAAGTCCTTGATGAAGGGCCTCTCAACCTCATGGGACGAAGTCAGCTCTCGGATAGCTTCCTGAACACACCACCACCTGTTGTACCCTCGGGGCCAAGCACCCCAATGGTACCTCAGACCAGCACTCAAGCCACAGCCACCTCCACAGTCCCTGCCCACTTAACAGCTGATACCATGGACATGACTCAGAGTGACTGAGAATAGTATCAGAGACTGAGTTGTTTACTTGTTAAGTTTATCTTTGCTTAAGACACTTTACTTGGTTCATTTTGCTTTTTTAATAAAGTCATAAAGTTTACCTAAGAAAGTTAATAAAGTTTTTCTTTGCTTAACACACTGAATACAGTTTACTTGGTTCATTTTGCTTATTTAATAAAGTCATAAAGTTTACCTAAGAAAGTTAATAAAGTTTATCTTTGCTTTAGACAGGGGTCCCCAACCACCGGTTCCCGGACCAGTACCAGTCTGGATCATTTTTTACTGGGCGGCAAAGCTTGGGGGCCGCCATCTTGTTTCGATGGCGCTTCCAGGTTTTTGGTTGCTTCTGGGTTTTCTGTTGGAAAGTGCTTCCGGGTTTTCAGCTGGAAAGCAGTGTTTGGGTGCTGAAGGAATCCTTGCGCCTTAGTTTCGTCAGGGGGGGGGCGGCTTAGAACGAAGAGCTGTCCCGACGGCTGTGGAGTCTCACGTGACTAAGGTACTGGTTCGTGGAAGAATGAATAATCGTGAAACCGGTCCCTGGTACAAAAAAGGCTGGGGACACTTAGTTTACTTGGTTCATTTTTTTTACTTACTAAAGTGTTGGTGAAAACTTTGAAAAAATGGTTAAGCTTTTGCAGGCTTGTGGGATAGATAAGGATAGTTGTGGGATAGATAAGGATAGTTGTGGGATAGATAAACCTCCAGTGCAAGCATAGTGGGACTGTATGGTCCACCATCCCAGCTGCCACACATATAGACCTTTATTATCAATAACAATTTATTCATTGATCAACACATTTTAAAATAAACAAAGCTCTTTATTAATGCCCTATTCATTGTAGGACCACTCAACATACATGGCAGAATCTCATCAGTGTTATGCGACAGGCTCAAGGAAGCATCCATTAACCATCTATCATCCTGTCTTGCCACTCCACTGCTCCAGCTGGGGAGTTGCACCAGTGTCTCAGTAGGTTGCGCTGCTTTTTCCCTTCACGTGAAGCACTGTTGGGGCCTTGTACATCCACAGTGTCTATCAGGTTTCGTCCTTGCCTCCATTCACCAGGCTCCATGTCCCCATTGCCTTGTTGGCGGTCAACAAGTCTGTTCTGCAACACTGGGTAGCGGGTGGGCATGAGATTGTGCAGGATGCAGCAAGCTTCCACGATGCTCCTCACAGTCTTGGGGTCATGCTGCATGGTGGTGAGAAGTATCTGGAACCTGTTGGCCAGGATGACAAAGGCGTTTTCCACCACCTGTCTTGCCCTGAACAGCCTGCAGTTGAAGATCCTCTCTTCACGGGTGAGGTATCTTGAAGTGTACGGCTTCATGAGGTAGGTTCTGTGGGAGAAGGCGTCATCACCAATGATGAAGTAGGGCACATCTTGTGTGTCATTGGGTAGGGGGTCTGGATCTGGAAAACCCATGATGAGGTTGCATTCCAGCCCATCCTTGAGGTCACTTGCGTTGTATACCTGGCCATCTGAAGCTGACCCATTGCCTGAACCATCGATGTACATGAACTTGTAGTCAACCATGGCAAAGAGGATGATACTGAAGAAGCCCTTGTAGTTGAAATAAGTGGACCCTGAGTTGGCTGGCTCCTGACGTGCCTCCCATCTATGGCTCCAATGGTGTGGGGAACATTCCATCTCTGATACCACTCTTCTGCAAGTTTTCTCCAGCCTTGTTCAGTGGTGGGGCACCTGAGGAGCTCCTCCACGTATTCTTCAATGATGGCCTGTACCACTTCTCTGACCACTTTGCTGATGCTGTTGTGTGGCACCCTCCATCCATACTGCATGTTTCTGTATGTGGTTCCAGAGGCATCGCCTCTGGTTCCAGGTGCCGCAGAGTCAGTGCCACCTTCAGTCCGGGGTCCAGGTTGGGACAGAAGTTGGTGCAAGGCTTGGTCAACCTGGGTCTCAGACGCTGTACAAGTTCGTCAAACATGGCTGGTGGCATCCTCATGAAGTGATGGAATGTTAGGGATAACATTGTTTACCCTAACTGGTTTAGGTGAAATA
>BLBF01000003.1:49433128-49530884 GCA_015471245.1 Laticauda colubrina | reverse complement strand
GCACAAGCGTATCTGTTATTTTTACTGTATGTTAATAAACATACAAGCTTAGCTCACTCATTTATCTGTGTGCCTATCTGACTAACGCTGCACATTCTGTTTAGCTTGTCTACCTAACCCTGGTTGGGGAACCCAGGCTTAACATGGAATGCACAAGGGTCTTCATTCCTCAGCTCCACCATCAACTGGTCATACAATCCAAACTCTATTCTTCTCACAATCCATCCTCGGACCCACACAGCTCTTGGACGTCTCCTTCTCCTTCTGTGTAAAACTTGATACAGTCTGAACAGGTTTTGGTTCTGGTGATGAATGAGCGCAGCTATCATACGGACTGTGTCATCATCCATGGTGGAGAACAATTGATGATGTTGAAGACCAAGACCAAGGGTGATGAGGTCTGTACACCAAGGCTGCTGGACTCATACTGAGATCCAGATGATTTTCTCCCCCCTTTTATAGAAAATATCAGTTGTCCGCTTTGTGTCCTTCTACATACTCTAGACGTACTTCCCGACATCCTAAATATACGAGATACATCCCAGATACAAACTTTTTGTCTGTTTTTAATACTTTATATACGAGATGCATACGCTTACATCCTTTCTTTTTTTGTGCTACTAACGCTGTGTAGACGTTCCGTGTACCTTGTTTCTTCTCTCTTTCCATTTTCAGCTGCAGCAGATTTGAGTTGAGGGGATGGCCAGAGGATGCAGAGAGGATACAGCGGACATTTAATGGATGATAACGGAGATAGAATGTTTGTTGCCTGTATATGTCGCGGATGTACATCGTACACGGTGGAAAGTTCATCCATTCACAAAGTTTTGTGCAGCTCAAAACTTCTTGCGCGGATGAAATTGCAGTGGACGGATGCTCGACGGATAGAGCGTATGAAACACGTATGCAGTGAGAACACAGCGGATGTATAGCGTTTTCCAACGGATGGCAAGCTTTTTTTAATGTTTTACATCCCCTTTGCATCCGTAAGTGCAGTGGGACCGGGCCTTAAATCTAAGTCTGAAGTAGATTGCTGCATATTGGTGCACTATGAAGCATTTGTGCTCAACAGAACAGGACGTTTTCCTAAGGTAACATCACTTATTCTTTCAATTTCTATAGCAGCCCATCTAAACCAGTGACTCAATCATAGGTTAAGTTAGGACTTTACATACATGGTATGAATGCTTATGTTATTTGCAGTCCTTTGCTTTCATTCAAAAGTTGGTTTTGTTGAAAGAAGGCGGAGCTACGTCTCGGTGTTACAGCTGCGATCTCGGGGCTCTGAGATCTCAGCTGATATTTTTGCCTCTGGTCGGTTCTAACGGACCTAAACCGTCCCGTAGAGACGGGGATCGTGAAGGGCACAGTCCCAGGATCCCAGAGATATCGCAAAATCTCTGGTTTGATCCGGGAGAAGCCCTTTTGCTGGAAGCAGAAAGGCAGCCTCTAAAGCTGCTGAAGCCGGGACAACTCCGGAAAGAAAGGGATTTAAATGAGCGTGTATCGGTTGGGTGAGAAATTCTTTTGTATTATAAATTGATTAAGACTTGAAAGGACATCCTGAACAAAGAAGAAATCTGTGACTTTATTTTTCTTTTGACTGAACCTGGGTTGAGCGGCGTTTAAGTGATGTCAAATTGAGACTTGGATTTTTTTTTTTTCTTATTTTCTTTGAGGACTTTAAGGTGACTTTGTAGGTAACCGGATTGAATTTTCTCTTATATATATTTTTATTTTTCACTTGATTTTTATTTTTTATCTTTTTAACTTTCTTTTTAGGATAGAGGCTCCCTTTGACTATCTTTTTCTTTTGTTTGAGTTCTTTATAAACATTTTTTCTTTTGGCTGGGGGGGGAAAGAGTATTTAGATGCTGTAACACTGCCAACTAGAGGCTTGAAAATATTTTATTTGAATTGGGGAGAAAAGCACTTCTTTTCAAGGACATTTTAATGTGATAAGATAGAGGGAGAATACAGTAAAATATTATTACAGGTGCTCTCTTGGACTCTTATCAATATTTTAACATTTGAGGCTTGGCTTTGAAGCTGCTGGAGAAGACAGTCATAATAAGAGCCTTGGATAAAGAAATAAAGTGCAGTGTACAGTGCATATATATGTATATATATATATACTTTTGAAATTCCTACTCGCCAGCCTTTTTGGTTAATTTTAACTCTAGCATTTTTGCTTTTTATTTCAAAGGGAAAGCCTCAGAGTTTTTTCTTTTTTCTTCTCTTTCTTTGTTTCTTCCATCTATTTTAATTGGATTAGGGTCTAGAAGAACCTGAAGACCTTTCTTTTTCCTTTTTCCTTTTTTCTTTTTTGGCTTTGGGCTTTTTACTATTGGATTTTTTCTTTTTTTTTTTCTTTTTTTGATTTTTTGGACTATATTTGGTTACTATACCAGCTGGATTTAAAGTCAAAGAGAGCTTGAAGACTTGGAAATACTAAAATGAGCAGGAAGCCAAAACCATTCGGCGTTTTTGCTTCTACCTCTGCTTCCCCACCACTTGAAGGACAACTTTCAATTCAGACAATGTTGAAGCAAGATAAGGAACAAGAAAAAGTAAATTTACAGATGATTATGCAAGGAATTCAAGATATTAAGATAAAAATAGATACCATGGACAAAAAAATAGAGAAATCTGATGAAAATTTTAAACAAATGATGGGAAAATATGAGGAGAGATTCCAAAAAATTGAGGAAGAAGGAAAACAAAGAGAGGAGAAGATTGGAAATATTGACACTAGATTAACAGTGATAGAACAAGAAAAAAATGGGATGTTGAGGTGGGAGATGGAAAGATCAGAATTTTATCTTAGATTTCAAAATATAGAAGAGGAAAAAGGAGAAAACTTGGCCGTGATAATGATAGAAATATTGGCAGATCTTCTGGAAATTACTGAGGAAAAAATGATGGACGGAGTAGATGAGATATACCGAGTTTATACAAGATATGCGATGAGAAATAAACTACCAAAGGAAGTACATATTAGATTTACTAAAAAATCCATCAGAACACAAATATTACAAGTGGCAAGAGAAAAAGCATTGAAATATAAAAACAAAGAGATTGTAGTTTTAAAACAAATACCTAGAAGAGTGAGAGAGATGAGAAGAGAATATCGATTTTTGACCAAAGTGCTACTGGAAAATGAAGTGAACTACAGATGGCTGATACCAGAAGGACTAATCTTTACGTGGCAAGAGCAGAGACATAGAATTGACTCGATTGAAAAAGCAGAACTTTTTTATACAGAATTTTTTGGAAGAAAAAAAGAGGTGGCAGAGAAAGAGATCTCATTAATTGAGCTTCTGGAGGAACAACTGGAGATTGAAAAAGAGAAAGGAGTTGCAGGTGAACAGGTAGACAGTAAAGAACAACGTGAAGTGAGAGCTACGAGAGCTGTTAGACCTAAATATAAAGCATAATCATGGAAGAAAAAAAATTGATTACAATGAATATAAATGGACTTAACTCAGCTGTTAAAAGAAGGAAAACTTTTCACAAATTAGAGAAATTAAAATTTGATATAATTTGCTTACAAGAAGTTCATATTAAAAAGCAACATGAGCATTTGTTAGTACAGCCAAAATTAGGGAAAATATTTACTTCTTTGATTCAATGTAAGAAAAGAGGAGTGGTTCTCTACATTAAAGAAGATATTCTAGCAAAACTGATCTACACGGATGAAGATGGAAGAGTATTAATGGTGGAAATAATGGATAATAATAAAAAAATACTCTTGATTGCAATTTATGCCCCGAATGATAAACAAGAAGAGTTTTATAAAAAACTACATATGGAAATAATTAGACTGGACTATGTTAACATAATCATGATGGGAGATTTTAATGGAATTGTGGACAATAAATTGGACTATATAACAACAACAACAAAACAAAATAGAAAGATTCTCCCTAAATCTTTTTTTAAAATGACAGATGAATTAACCTTAAAAGATATTTGGAGAGAAAGAAATGTTAAAACTAAACAATATACTTTTTATTCTAATAGACATTTATCATGGTCCAGGTTAGATATGATTTGGATCTCAACAGAACTAATATCTACTATTCAAGAAACAAATATTGAAATAAGTACTTGGGCAGATCATAGTCCAATGACAATTAAATGGAAGGGACAAAGAAAAAGATCGAGATGGACATTAAACAATACCATTTTAAAGGAGAAAGATTTTATACAATGGATGGAGAAGGAATTGGTCTTTTTTTTTAAAGAAAATAAAAAAGAAGATACCTCAATACAGAATGTTTGGGATACAATGAAGGCATATGTAAGAGGTTTGATAATAGACTATACAAGAAAAAAGAATATTAGAAAAAGACAAACCTCTAAGGCCTTGGAAGATGAATATAAAAGACTTGAAAAAGAATTACAGAAAATACCACAGAAAAAAGATATTAAATTGAAACTGGATGTAATTAAGCATAAAATGGAATTAATAGAGAAAGAAGAACTGGCACAGAAAATTAGAAATTCTGAACAGAATTATTTTGAAGATGCAAATAAACCAGATAGATGGCTAGCATATAAACTGAGAAAGGAGAAGGAATCAAGAAAAATATTGAAACTAATAGATGATCAAGGTCAGGTTTGTTGTGGTAATAAGGAGAAAAAGGAAATTATTCGAGATTATTATGGACAACTATATAATCAAGAGAATATTGATGAGAAAAAAATTAAACAGTATTTACAGAATGTTAACTTACCGAAGATACCTAAAGAGACTGAAGAAATGTTAGAAAGCAATATAACAATGATGGAACTAAATGAAGCATTTAAAAGACAAAATAATGGGAAAGCACCAGGTCCAGATGGGCTTCCGGCAGAATTCTACAAAAAATTTCAAGAAACATTGAACACCCCATTGTTAGAAATTATGAATGAAGTTATGTTAAAGAAGATGACACCCAAAACATGGTCAGAGGCTTATATTACACTTATTTTAAAGGAAGAGGCTGACCCGTTGCAAATTAAGAACTATAGACCTATTTCCTTATTGAATGCAGATTATAAAATCTTTGCTTCAATCTTAGCAGAAAGACTGAAAAAATATTTAAATAATTTTATCCATCCAGATCAAAATGGATTTCTACCAAAGAGACAAATTAGAGACAACATGAGAGTAATTTTGGATACCTTGGAATATTATGAGGCTCATCCTGAAAAACAAATGGCTTTGATATTCCTAGATGCTCAAAAAGCATTTGATAACGTGAACTGGAGATTTATGTTATTATTATTGGAACAGATGGGCTTTGCCAGAAAATTTATTCAAGCAATAGAAGCCATATATAATAAACAGACAGCAAAGGTAATGATGGAGGGAGAATTTACAGATCTTATTAATATAAGAAGAGGTACAAGACAAGGATGTCCCCTATCTCCTTTGTTATTCGTATTAACTTTGGAAGTGTTGAATAGAAATATTAGAGATGACAAAAATATAAAAGGAATGAAAATTAAAAAGGAAGAATTTAAACTACAAGCTTTTGCTGACGATTTAGCTTTTATTCTGGAAGACCCGTTAGAAACCGCTCCAAAGTTATTGGAAAAGGTAGAGACATATGGTGAGATGGCTGGCTTGAAAATAAATAAAGATAAAACAAAGATTTTGACAAAAAATATGTTATTGAGACAAAGAGAAGAACTGACAGATCTTTTGAAAATTCAAATTACAAACAAGGTTAAGTATCTGGGGATATATTTGACAGCAAGATGTAGCACATTAAAAGAGAATAATTATATTAAACTTAAACAACAGATAATTACAGATTTGAAGAAATGGGAAAATTTACAATTGTCATTAATAGGGAGAATTTCAACAATTAAGATGAATATTTTACCTAGAATTTTATTTCTCTTTCAAACAATACCAATTAGACTTGGAAAAGACTATTTTGAAGATTTAAATAAAACTATGTTGAAGTTTATATGGCAAGGTAAAAAAGCGAGAATAAAGTTAAAACTTTTGCAAGATGCTAGAAATAGAGGAGGTTTTGGCCTGCCTAATTGGGAATTGTATTATCAAGCTGCAAGTTTGATGTGGGTCAAAGAATGGATAACATTAAGAAAACATAGATTGTTGACATTAGAAGGACATGATTTACTGTTGGGCTGGCATGCTTTTTTATGGTTCAAGGGAACTAAAACACAGGGGTATTTCAGAAGACATTATATACGGGAGTCTTTGTGATTAAATTGGGAGAAGATAAAAAAACAATGTTACTTGAAAATTCCAGTTTGGTTATCGACTACTGAAGCTTTTTCCTATCCTATGATCTATAAAAAGGAACAAACAGTTAGATATGGGGAACTGTTGGATGAAAAGTGTGGACTTAAAACGATCCAAAACTTAGAGGAACAAGGTATAAGGATGAATTGGTTTTCATATGCGCAAATACACTCAAGATATCTTGAAGATTTTAAAACGGAAGGATTCTATGATAAACAGACTGATTTAGATAAGATATTGATGGGTACTGATGAGAAAGTGATTAAAAAGTTATATGGTTATTTATTGGGAATTAAGCTAGAGGAAGAACAAGTTAAAGAAACTATGATTGCTTGGGGGAAGAATTTTGGATATGGGATTGATTTAGAGCAATGGCAAAAATTGTGGTCTCAAAATTATAAAATGACAATGTCAATAGCATATAAAGAAAACTTGTATAAGATGTTTTACAGGTGGCACCTTCCCCCGACAAGAATAGCAAGAATGTTCAAGAATAAATCTGAAAAATGTTGGAAATGTCATCAGATACCTGGCTCATACTATCATATGTGGTGGACTTGTGAGAATGCTAGAAAATATTGGACTAAAATTCACATGTGGTTGGAAAAAATGACAAAGAAACACATAGACTTGAAGCCAGAGATCTTTTTATTGGGAATTTTACCTGATATATATAATAAAGATTTGAAATATTTGATTGTAAATGTATTAACGGCGGCTAGGATTGTATTTGCTAAAAACTGGAAGAATGAGAAAATACCATTGCAGGAAGAAATTATTAAGAAAATATTGGAATGTGCTGAGATGAGTAGATTGACATTTGAAATTAGAGAACAAGAAGATAAACAATTTTATGCAATTTGGGGTTTTTTTTATCAATGGTTAGATGATAAAATACAATAATAGAGCATTAATATTATATATATGAAGAGTTTTTAGGATTGATTTGTTATGATTATACGACAAATTATAGAATAAACTGAAGTATTGTTATCTCGCAAAGCATGAATGATTAAAAGTAGTCAGAAAAAGATTTTTTTATTTTTATTTTTTTTTTAGTAATATTAGAATATGGATTGACAATATGAGTGGTTATGCAATATAATTGTAATTGACACTATAAAATGAATGCACAAAACTGATGAACCAACCGATACACCGGAAGTATATACGAGAGTAGATGTTTTTAATGTTTTGTATGTTTGTTTGTTTGTAGAAAATTAATAAAAACTTTAAAAAAAAAAAAAAGTTGGTTTTGTTCAACATGTTGAATGTGCATAAGGCTGACTTTTGTGTGTAGCCACCATGCTTTCCCATTGTGTGATATGTGACTATGGATTACTCTTGGTATAAGCAACCAATTATGGATTATTCAGTAATTATAATTAAATGATGATTTAGCATAAAATGTGTACCCATAGGCTTATCATATTTTGCAGATTCCTTATTCCGCAGATGGGTTTGGATGATACCATAACCTTAAGAGTGAGTTGTGAAATATTTTCATTCATGAAAGCTGAATGAAAATCTATTGGCCCTCATTTTTTGGATCCCAATCTTGACACAATAATCTCAAGGAAGGGAAGTATGTAGTAACATAAAATATGTGAACGGAATCCTTATAACTGTGTGAGGGAGACACTAAAGAACATATTATTTGGGGGAGGAGAAGGAACTTAGTTTGTATTAACTAATTAACTTTTTAACTAATAAGCCTTAACTAATAAGTTAAATTGTAAGATTTCCATAGAGCAATGCACTGTATTGTATTATATAAAACATTCAAACAGCTTGAAAAAATTGCAGGCTGATTTGTAGTCCAAGAAATAATTGCGGTTATTGATCGATTTAAGAATAAACTGCCACAAATGAAGGCAAATATACACGTCCCAGGATAATCTTGCAGGATTTAATCTGGATCAGTCACTGGGACGAGAGCTTTTGTCTTCCAATCCTTTGGACTTCCAATCCTTGGAGCCCATCCTCTGTCTCTTGTATTTTGTACTTTTTTTTTACAAGTAATGCAAAAGCAACTCTTACATTGCATGCTGTGCTTTGCTCACACTGAAAAAGAATCTAGGATCCTTTTTCAATCTAGGATCTAGCATCCTTATCCAATGCTCACACTGAAAAAGAATGTAAGTAAGCCTCTGTAAGATCGATAAATATCAGGCAGTCACCTTCCCGGATAATCCCCAGAATGGACTGGAGGGACTGCATTTTGAATCTCCTGTAGATTATATGCTTGTTTAATCTTTTTAGGTCCAGGATTGCTCTCCACCCCACTGAGGACTTTGGAACTACGAACAGGATAGAGTAGAACCCCTGTTCCTGTTTGTCCCATGGGACCGTTGAATAGCTTGTATGTCCAATAGGTGTTGGGTTGCTGCCTCCATGAGGCTTCTTTTTGCCCTGTCCCTTGATACTGGGCAACTTCTGAAGTACCTGGGGGTGTGGAGAGAAATCAGAGGGTGAGGCCTAGTCTCACTGTATTCAGGACCCAGGTGTCTGTGGTGGTTGCTTCCCATCAGTCGGCAAACAGGCCCAACTGTCCGCCGATGGGCTGGTTGGAGTTGTCACTTGGTGCGGCAGAAGGGGCAGCTGACTGCCCATGCCCTGAAATAGTAGTGTGTTTTGGCCTTTTTGACAATGCTGTGGATTCTCCACCCAGCACACCGGAGAAATGTATAACCTAGCTTTTTGTTTTCTGCTGACATTAAATGGCAACTAAAATGCAAGTCCACCCATTGGAATATTTTATTTGCAAGGCAAATTAAGACTTGATTTCCTTCCAGTGCTTCAATATAATTCCCATATTGGTTAGGGCTTATGTATTAAGATTCCAGACTGGGAAATAGGAGTTTTTGCTATTTAAGCCTGCAGTCAGAAGAAACACTGAATCCTTGTGTCTATTATCTTCTGAAATTAGTTCAAGTATAGATCCTTGGTTTAATAATATGTTTAATTCTAACCATCACCAGTGTAACAGATGTTTGTTGTGCACATTATTGAAAGGAACCACTTAAATATCTTACCAAGTGACTTGGCATTGCTAATGCAGGCAAACCTTATTACACTATAAGAAACCACATGCTCAAAGTTGTAAGATGTAAGAGCACTTTATTGTTCATTAAGGCTACTTTTAAGTACAAAAAAAAAAGATGGCCTGCCAAACCTTTTTTAAAAATTGCCAGGTGAAACAAGGCCACAAAAGAATGATATGTTACAGATTTACAAACATGGAGAACATTGTTCAATCTGGACTGTAGATCCTGTGGCTCTGTGAAAAAAAAACTTCATGTAAGAATGAAGTTATTATTCTTTCTCCTTCTCTTCCCCCTCCCAACCCTTTTGGCTTTTAAACAATAATTCTGTTTTCTGTGGACTATTTTTCTTCTTGCAAATGGTTTTGTGTGTATACTACACACTGAGAAGATAATCCTCAGTGCATTTACTTCAAAGAAAGTTGCACCACAATCAACACAAGTGTATGTCCCAAGTGTTGTATGTTAGGACTGCAGTGATTATTTTATGCCCCATTTACTTATCACAGATAAGTAAATTTAACTTTGTAGTTTTGTGCTTCAAAGAAATGTCAAAAGGGTTCTGTAACCACAAAGTCCATCTGCAGTCATTAGTACTTGTTAGACTGCTCAGTAGCCTGTAGCAACAACACACTAGTGGCTATTAATTGCTAATGCAGTGTTCTTATAGAATAACTGTGTTCCTGCACTTTTACTGTATTACAGACATCTACAACAAAAAAAAGATCAACTTTTTTCTCCAGACAAAAACAAAAGAGAATGATTACAATAAAGGAAAGGGAAAAATTAAATAGCTACATATCATTAACAAATTAATTGTTCCTCAAAAAAATACCTACAAATTTCTCTGTACATTCTTTACGCACAGCGTAATGATGGTCTTAAAGTTACCTATATAAAAAAGTTTTTTTTTCTGCACTTTTCTTACAGGGGTAGGGTACTGAATGCCAAAGACGACTGAGCATTTAACTACCCATTAACATGACTGCAAAATGTGTGAAAGGGGCAATGAAGGGGAAGCTTCTCTTGGCTTTTTCTTGCTTTTAAAAGTAGGCAGCTACACTCTCGTATGGAACAGGACAAAACAGATCCTTTGCTGTTCTTTTTTAACAGTGATTTTTATTTTTACAAAAATATAAATTCTGGCCCCAATGCTGTAACATAGCCCAAAGAACATCACGTGCACTTCAGACTTTTGCCTTATCCTATCTGCTTTCAACAGCACCTATCTTTTCAGGTAACCCATTATTAAATGGACTAGTTGTAACTGCTGGAATGTGTAGGGATTGTGGGTGAGTTGTAGCATTAAAAAAACAACAGCTGAGCCCATTACTACTAAAAGAAATCTGTTCTTTATGCCTGCCTCTATTACCTAGTTAGTGACTATTAATACAGCAAATGAAATAAATGCAAGTATAACACCTTTATAAAAAAAGAGGAATGTATGGTGCCTTGGCCTAGGTGTATAAGCAGCCTCAAAAATTAGATTTCTGCAATTAGAGCATACATGGATAAATATATTTCAGTTAAGTAAATTTCAATTGAGCAGGTGATTCTCTACATGAAAATTGTTTCTTTTGTCAGAAATGCCATAGTAGCATCCTGAACCTCATAGTACTCGATATATAAACTGCTTCAGTTGAGGCCTGACCAGAGGCTACTGTCCGGTTGCTGGCTGCTACGAAAAGGAATATCAAATACAAGTATCAGAATACAACTGTACCAGCAGTAAGTTTATCTAGGACTGTTAATGGAAAAGAAAAATACCTAGTTTTCAACGAAGGCTAATATATTTCTTACTGTCTGTACATTAATAGATACCAGCTATTTTTCCATAAAACATGCATCTTTTAAGCACTATTGAACCCTCTTACCTCAGCTCTACTCTAACAAACTGCGGTGTGGAAAAAAAATGCCCATGATCTGTTGATTATGCTGTCCAGTTGCAAGCGCGAAGACCTGAAATCTACACCGAGAAGACCTATAACCTGTATGAGACTTCCCCTTCCTAAACAAATGTTGCTTCTTGTTTTCAAGAGGCGGAGAACACCAGACGCTTTTTGCTGAGCAGTTTGCCCTCAGAATAGAAGCATCCTGCCTAAAAAGTTGCTATGCAACCCTAACCTCCTCCAATAGTGCAAATCATACACAACAGTTCTTTTCAAGTATATACATACATTACTTCACAAAGGGAGAAGAAAGTAATGGAGACAAAATCCAGACACAATTCTACCCTCAAGAAGCTAATCAAAGCATACAAGCATTTGGGTCAATCCACTGTACAGAATGGCTTTTTTACTTCTCTTCCTCCCCCCCCCCCCGCATTTACTTGCATTTACGTTTCGTTTTCATAAAGGGGGGCTAGCAAAGTTGCATCAGAGGTCTCTTTGGTAATTGAGGCAGGAAAAAAAAAGAGTGCTACATTATTTAAAAAAAACAATTTAAAAAATCAAATAGTTCCTGCTATCAATTTTAAGGGCATGTGTATTAAAAAAACAAAACAAAAAAACCCGAACACACACAAACCATGTATTGAATTGTTATCTCCTTTTATATCATCCCTCCCAAACACTTTTCGTTTCGAGTACTGTTCAAGCTCAGCCAAAACAATACCGACTCATGTTTGGATGAAGAAATTGTGGTCCCGTGTTCATGAGACAACTGAAGGTGAATGATTATGATTGACCAGATGGGAGGAAGGAGGAGAAGAGGACTGGCCCCTCCTGGAAGCAGACTCTGGACTATTGGACACACCATCCTTGGCAGCTTTGATCTGAAGCCAGGTATCTCCGAGAGCTTTGGCAAAGTGGTCATCAACTGATCCTGTGATGGATACAGAGTTTGTCACTGGCTCTGGCTCCTTGTAATTCTTGCCAAGGCTTCTGCGGAAGTGTTCTTCTACCACTGGATCGCAGGCAGCAGTAGCTATAGGGGAAATGCAGAAGACTACTAAGAAATGGACAAACTACTGCTTTTCCATATGACTAAAAAAAATATTCTAACTCCCCTTGCAGCTGTTCTGCTTTTTAAGTACAATTGCAATAAATATGATTTACTTCTTAATCTATGTACAATATGCATTAATAACATATATCATTATATAATACCATCAATTGCTGTTTTAATAGAAATGCATTGTCCAGATTTTCTATTATTTGTGTGCTCGGGCCCTTTAAATTAGGCAAGAGAAAAGAAAAAGAATGTATATAATTGTCATTTTAGATTACTATGTGAAAGCCAAAAACAGCTGTCTCCAACCTGAATAACCTCCACTAGTATAGATTTCAACTCCCACAATTCCCTTGTCAGCAGGGCCATTGCTGACAATCTTGAAGGCACACAAATTGGAGAAGGCTGTGAGAACATGCTGATGAACTCCATTTCTGTAGATTGATGTAATGTTGCCAAAATTATTTCCATAAAAAATCAGAAAACTGAAAATCAGAATATCATGTGGATTTAAGAAGGCTCTAAAACAGATCAAAGAGATGTTGATAAAAGTTGTTTAAAATGTGCAATTCTTTCCTTTGTATTTCTTGTTCATTTTATTCTAGCCAAAGTAGTAAAAGGCATTTAAATGTTGTCTCTTCAGACTATTTTTCTGAAGCCAACTCCACATTATGTTGTCAAATATGCACAAAGTCAAGGGAGGGATTTGATTCAAATCTAAATTAGCTACATTTAGATCCTATTGAAATTAGTGTGAAAAGTTGTTCACAAAATTAAGTTTGCTATTGCTAAAAAGGGCTGATTGTTCTACCTCCTGAATAACAAGCATCTGCCTGGAAACAACAAGGGAGGGATGTTAGTCTACTATCCATTCTGCTGAGCTTCTTATGTGCATTTGGCTGGCCACTGGCTGTTACTAAAGGCTAGACTAGATTGGCCCTTGGCATAACCCCAGAGTGGGCTTTTCTTTTGGAAACTCTGGATTTCAGTTTCTAACTTTATTTCATAAAATATCCAATTTTATATTATATTAACCTTTCAGCTCTTTATTATCATATATAACTGCTTATATTGAGTATTATTGAATTTAACAAAGATAAGCAGTCTTTAAAAACACACAATATCAAATGAGTAAAAATCCAAATATATGGATTTATACTTTATTGATTTTATTTATATTTTTTGGATTTATAACATGTACAAAGATTATAAATAATCTTCCATTGGTCAATCCAGATTTTCTTATATCAATAAATCTTAAAACTTCTGAACTTTAATAAAAATAGGAAGATCTTAGTGGGACTTCTCCTTTTGTACATATAGGAAATCCTTGAGTTACAACCATTTGTTTTGTGCCTGTTCAAAGTTACAAGAACAAAGAAAAAAGTGACTTATGACTATCCTCATGGTCATGTGATCAAAATTCGGATCATATTTATGGCAGTTTCATTGTTCCGGGGTCACATGACAAAGCCTTCCATAGGGAAGCCAAATTCATTTAACAACCATGTTAGTAACTTAACAACTGCAGTGATTCACTTAACAGTTGTGGCAAGAAAGTTCATAAAATGGGGCAAAACCTGCTTAATAACTCATTTAGCAATAGAAATTTTGGGCTCAATTGTGTTTGGAAGTCGAGGACTATCTGTAATTACATATTTAATTTGACTGCAGTGTACTAATTTCACCCTGCTTAAAAATATTTCTATTTCTGTAATTCATTACATATATTAATAGTTATTTGATGACCACATATAATGGATCTTTGGAAGGAAAATTAGGGAAATAAGAGTTACTTACTGCTAGACGGCCTTCGGTAACTGGTTGGCATAGCAGCCCCACATCCACTGTGCACAACTGGACAATGAGAAAGGTTACAGTTTCGATTGCTTGCAGAGGCACATGTGATTACAGACGGACGGTTCTGAGTATAAAAGGACATAGAAATCATAGACAGTTCCTCAAAGAGTTGCTTAACACAGCAGTTACAATTTGTCACCTGAGATATTCCCTCACAAGACTGCCTGAAATAAATGTGGGCACCAATTCCCATCTTAATAGGGAACAATGAAGGTCATTTGAAATAATCTAAGCATAGGAACTAAGAGAAACTTAGGTGGTTTGGAAGAAACTCTTGGCTCTTCCGGTCATTAAAATGCGAGCAGAAAAAAAGTACTTGTATCAATCTAGCAATCTGTTTGGTTAATATTGAGATATAACTGCTTTATTGGGTTGTATCATTTACTTTAGCTATGTATTACTATTTTTTTTAAATGATAATGATTTCTTAACATATATTATTCCAGGCATCATGTAATCCATTGTGTATTATTAAAACTTAGAAACATAGTAATACACCAAATTACATACCGCAAAATAATAAATTAGTCAATACTTAAATAGTTAATAACCAAAAGATCTTCAGTGTAATATCCAATATTATATCCAGGGAGAAAATTATATTTAAATACTACTGAATGATTTTTAAAATATGGCCACAAATACAATAATCATTGTCCAGTAAAAACAAATATTGTGATACTGTTCAATGACAGATCTGATTGCCACTCCAAGAAACAATGGCAGGAATTATCAAGCTGCCCCAAAGTCATAAGTGGAAGCCTCTCTCTTCCTCCCTCTTCCTTGCCTATCATGAATAAACCAATGATGCTGAGGAAATACACTATGCAGAACAATAGCAGATGGAGGGGAACACTGGATTATACTACATTACACACCAAATGGTAATATAACAGACAAAAAAATGTTCAGGTCATATCCCTGTGAATAAGGGTTGCAGGGAATGTACAAAATACCAAATGCTGCTTAGTAACAATTGTAAGACCAAAAAAACTCTGATTTAGCTGAGTGAGAAGCTTCTTGAATTCAAGGGAAGAAATATAATTTTGAATGTAATGATAGTTTCTAAGTGGGGAATGGTAACGTTATGATTTTTTTTCCTAAGTCACAAAGGAGCATGTGAGACATGAATTAAAAAGTCCCAACTATCGTCAGTTGTAACTTCTTAACTTAGTAGTAGTTTTTTTTTTTTTTTAAATCCACCTGGAAAAAAACAGTGAAAAAATAAAAGGGCAACTCTAGTGTAGGCGGAAAGATAAAACTACAGAAATGTTCTTAAAGGGAGAAAAAGTGACATTAATCCACCTATGCTGATTTTTGTCCTTTAAACTAGTGCATTTTCTTTCATCTTTGGTCTGGTAGTAAAAAAAAATGGAGATGATTCTAAGGCTTAAGTTATGAGTCCATTTAAAAATCCTTCAAAGTTACATTTAGTAGCAGCCTAACTAGGAATTTGGGGAATTCCTGATTGGCTCAAACTTTCATTCAAATATGAAGGTCCTGAAGTTCTGAAGTTGACCGCAATTTGAGGAAGGGAGGAAGAGAGAGAGGGGACTTTGGTCTTGGATGACATTCCTTCTTTTCCATGAATCAAGAAATCAGTGGACTTCCATCACCTTGTAATGAACTCAAGGTAATATTTTAAAAGAAAAAAAAAAGAAAAAGCATATTTTCCCATCTGTCTGATCCAGAAATTTTAATTATGGATTGCTTTTAACTCAGAGGTACTTTTTTCTTCAAAAGGTAACTGGTTTTTTTTCCTTGAGGAAGAAGAAAACATTTCACTTCTCATCCAAGCTTCATCAGTTCTTATGGCAGAGGGGGGAAATGGAAGGCTAGGTACTGACAATTGAGATTGGATGGCGGGGAAATGGAAGCAGAGATGGCATTCAGCAGGTTCTGACCAGTTCTGGAGAACCAGTAGTGGAAATTTTGAGTCGTTTGGAGAACCAGAAAATACCACCTCTGACTGGAGATTTTACAGTCTCCTTCCCCTGCCATGCCCACCAAGCCACACCCACAGAACTGGTAGTAAAAAAATTTGAATCCCACCACTGGATGGAAGAATAGGATCTGATAGGATGGGGCGGATGGAAAGATTGTATTTCTTTGCAGTCATCTGGCTGTTAGCACTTTCTGACAGCTGTTGAGGATATTTTTGGGGTTTAACTGCGCTCTCAGGGTAATCTGAATGAGAGTACAACTGGTTGTGGAATCTTCTTGGAACTGCTGCAGGTATTGCATTGTAAACTGGAGATAGGTGTTTCATTCACCCACCCCATCCCGCGAACACCCATTGAGGAAATTCTAACATAGATGGATTCTTTTACCCTGTTTTCAAACCAACAGTCCTCTGTACAACTATGACCTGGATGACTGAGAATTTCCAGACTTCTCTTCATTAACAATTGATGGATCAAGAAACCTATTTCTGTATGTATCACTTCAGTCCTCATTAAATATGGCTGCTGCAAAACACTTCAATTACTTAAAAAGGCAAGCATGTTAAAAAAAAAACAAAACCTTGGCTACAATCCTTCCTTCTCAACTTCAAATCTTCTACAAATATTTTATATAGAATTTGTTTCGGCCATTTGATCAAATTTTTGAAAAGTGAGTGAACAATAAAATATTAATCAATACTTCACAACTGTTAAACATGGATTTCTTTTTTGAAGAGTGCTTTCTTGAAGGATATTTTGAAACTGGTAGAGAGCTTCGTTGCTTCCTTGTGAATTTAAACAGCTAAGAAAAGGACCTTTTCCAATGTATAGAAATATATAGTATTCCAAAATAGTGCTTGTTTTAATAGATCGCTCAAATAAATAAATATTTATTTATGTAAGTTTCAAACAACCAGATTTGCAAAATTCCATTCTATTTCCAGAGTTTGCAAAATTATTAATTGGAAGGAATTAGGAAAGTTATGTAGACAATGACTCCACAAAAACCAACCAACCACAAACAACCACACAAAAAACACACACAAAGAAATATAAAAATTGTAAAAAAGCTAAATGAAAAATAGTTGCCTAGCTTAGCAAACAAAAATGCCAAGTACCTGCTGCCGTTCCACTGATGTCATTGTAGGAGTCATGCTTACAGACCGAATAACATCCATGTTGTTTTTGGTCAGTGCTAGAGGTTGATCCATAGTTAAGCTTGGGATTGAGGCGTATATATGATTAGCATGAAGGCTCATTGTTGGTGCAACAGCCCGCTCAATGGGACTACGACTCCTTTCTCTATGTTCTTTTCGGTAATCCCCATTTGCAGTCTTCATTCTAAGGGAAAAACAAACCAACAAACCAATACTTTAATGTTTTGCATTTAATTCAAGGAATGCACTCCAAAGACAAGTTTATAGCTAATCTTCAATTTTATATCACTGATTTTAGAGACCATCTGCAGTTAACCCTCTCCCCCCAAAAGCTATTGATGACTCAGTTTCAAAGTTATGGCCTCTACAATGCTCCCATGATCCACTTGAACTTTAGGGATGCTGCAGCATGCTCTCCCCCACAATCTAGCTTCCCTCCACCATTCCACCCATTATGCCCTGGCAAGCTTTGGGACCTGCTTTCCTCCCTCAGGTCCTACAGTCTTGCCTCCATAGCAAATGGCACGCAGATGACTAGTTTTTTAGGGAACAATTTTTCTTATATTCTTAATCCAACATTTTATCACAGCACATATGTTATGCCTCCCTACTACAAACAGACATCATTTCTTTATACCCATTAACTGATAATGATCAACATAGATTATTTTAAATTTCATCTTTGATCCAAGCTATATTTTGTTACAAAGTTAGGAACAAACACTCTCTCAATATGATTTAGATGAGGGGACAGAATGGGAGTTCATAAAAGTTGCAGATGACACCATTTTAAAAGAATGGCTCAAGATCCAGAAAGATTTTGACAAAACTTGAAGACTGGCCCCATCCAACAAAATGCAATTCAGGGGTGAGTTTTAAACTTAGGCAACAAAAATCAAATGCACAGCTATAGAATAGGTGGCACATGGTTCAACAGCAATAGCTATGGGAGAGGATCTAGGAGTCTTAGAGGACAGCCAATTAAATATAAGCTAGCAATATGCTACAGCTGCCAAAAAAGCCAGTGCAGTCCTGCTTGTTATCAACAGAGGGATAGCATCACAGTCATGTAAAGTGTTAGTATATATCTGGAATACTGCACCCAGTATTAAACCAGTTACGGCATAGAGATGTTGCTAACTGAATAAAAGTCAAGTACTTCAATGAGAAGAGCTGCTGTACTTATTTCTTCAGATATATATTCATTTAGCAATTCTGCTTATCCTCAGTGAACTATAACTTTTTCACAGAGGCATTAATTACACATTGCATTGAAATAAAAATAAAAGCTTTGTTTACAAATAGTTAATGCATTTAACATATGATCTTGGAAATTCAGACAATGCCTTAGAAAAAACATGAGTCATGTAAAAACAAACTTTCTAATTTGCTGACTTCAACAAACTAATAGAGGGTGAAATTTAATGTGTTGTGTGTTTATGTCTGTGGTACCATCAATTATAATTCTGCCTTCTGCTTTGTAAAATGTGTAAAAAATATTGTGGTCTTCCATGTGCTGAAAAAATCTTCCCTCTCTATTCCAAAATTGAAGTTTTTAGAGACATCTAAATGCAAGAAATAAATTTAAGGGATTTATGATGAGTCACAAGGGATAAGTAGTGAACTGCACTGTTCTTAAATAAGTTGTGTCTATAACATTTATACATTTGCTGTCTCTCCAGGTGTACAGTACTCAACAAATTGAAGTTAAGACTTATAGATGTGTGTTATTACAAGATTTGATCCATTTTATTAGACAGCCCAATTTTATTTGGGTTGATTCATGAACCATTTGATTTGATTCTGGCAATGAATCCAAAGCTTAGTTTCAGATAGACAAGTCCAATGCCTTTCTCTATCACTGAAAACCAAAAATGGCTGTAACAATTTTTTTTCTGAGTGACCTGGTTGTTTGACATTTTAGGAGCCTAAGGAGATGAAAATTGCATTGGCTTGTGCAAGACATAACTAAACATTACAACACTGAAGCAGCCTTATATGGAATAAATAATCTAGAAGAAACAGTTAAGTATTTGTAAAAATTGAACCATAAAAATGATTTTGAATCTGAATTTGCCTCCATTTTTCACGTATGTGAGTTTTTTGTGAGATGTGAGGAGAGGAGGTACTTCATTTGAAAGGTACATACCTCACAAAGCTAGCCCATGAACAGACTGAATATTGCAAAGTTAGATGAATGAACACAAATTTAACATATCCTTCTGTTATCACGTATACAGCCACATTCATAATACGGAGTGGCAGAGGCAGAAGCAAACATCCATTGCCGTAACTTCTCAGATAAAGTAAATTCTGCTCTTGGGACAATGCAATGGAAATAATGCAGCCATATTATTCATCTTCTTCTCAAACATTAGGATTTGACAGTCCTGTTAAAACTCTTATTCTGGCTGGAGCTATTATTGTCAATCCCAAAACTAAACTCTTTCCTACTCTTTGTATATCCCTCTCTAGTTTGTTGTCGTCCCCCAATATCCCATATACAAATCTTTTCTCTATATGGAGAGGTTAAGGGTATGTATGTATGTATGTCTTCAAAGATTTGACAGCATTTAAATTTTCTATAAGTAAACTCCAATCCATATTTTGATTCTGACATTTCTCCAAATCTGATGAACACAAGTAGGAGGAATAGTCAGCCTATAGTAAAAAGGGTGGGATTTAAAAATCCCAGCAACTGGTTCGCTGGCCAGTTGATGGATCGGCGTGGTCATGTTGGGCATGGCCCACCAGTACTTCTGGTTTGGCCATTTTTCATCTCCCCAAGGATACACAGGTTTCCCTCGGGCCTCTGGGAGAGCGAAAACGGCCTCCGACGAGCTCTGGAATCTCCCTGGAAGCTGGAAATAGGTCTGTTTTGTGACTTCCAGTTTGGCTGTTTTTTGCCTTTCCTTGGGCCCAAAGGCTTCCCTCAGGCCTTTGAGAGAGCGAAAGTGGCCAACCCCCCAGCTCTGGGGGCCCTCCAGAAGCTGGAAACAGGCTGGTTTCTGGCCTTCCAAAAGCCCTATTTTTGCCCCGCCCAGAGCTTCCGCGCAGACCCTGCACTTACCTGCATTGAAAATGGGCCATGTGGCGACTCCTGGGAGGGGAGGGACAGGCAGGCCAGCCATTTGATTCAAATACTGGTTTGGCAAACCAGATACAAATTTAACATCCAGTTCGTCCGAACCGGTCAAATCCCACCCCGATAAAAAGTATTAATCTATCAGGGAGACTTTTTGAAAGCGGAGACAACTAGAAATTAATTGTTTGGGGGGGAGTCCTGTCTCCTGTCTCTTAATGAAAATGTCATATTTAGTTAAATATGTCCTACTAAAATTTAAGCATGCATACTTACAAGCGCAATATGTATTATTTGTTATACAAAAACATTTTACTGGCACATATTGGTAATTGGCAGGCAGTAGCAGAATGCTGGAGTAGAAAATTAGAAATAGCTTTAACCCACGAGATACTACTTTAATTTTAAGATATCTTTTTCCTTTCTTTTGCTCTCTGCCTTAAGAGACTTGACAGCTTGACTCTCACAAAGACACTCTTAATTAACAAGCTATATTGTTCCAAAGGAGTTTTTATCCATCAACTTTTTCCTTTGCATGCTTCTGAAAAGGCCGACATAAATGCAATATATTGTTGAAAGAAATAAATTGCCTCCTTTATCATCTTAAAATAATAAAGTTAAAAAAACTTTTTAACAAACTAAATGCTTGTGTGTGCATATCAACATAATGTCTATCTATGAGACATTTTAATATCTATTTTTGGATACATGTGTTTGCCATTTTTATCTCAGTTTACTTGCTCTGTGAATTTAACATACATTTCCTGATTTTAGTCTCTCTAAACCAGGTAGGAGCTGTAACACAACTGAATATCATCATCATCAATCCAGTTATATGTCATTCACTTGATCCTTTGAATTAGATCATAAAGCAGTACATAGCAAATCTTTGCGTTTGAATGAAGATAGCTTCTCTTCACTTTGACACAGCTTAAGTATTTTATTTCTCTTATATTGAAGACATAAATTAATTTATTTTCATTGTTCTCTTCAGTGAATCTTATCCAGGCCCCACATCTTTCCCAAGCATCATGTGTTGAAATGGACATACCAAAACCACACTGGACTGTAAAATCTGTACGTCAGGAGTTTTTCTTCTTTTTAATTGAAAGCAATATTTTGAGCCCATGCACTCAACAGTTCAAATGTTAAGTTATAACACAGTATCCTTAAACAATTCTTGTTTTAGAGAGCTCTTAATTATCAAGTTTCTATTTACTGGAACAGAGTAATGGTAATTCACACCCATCCTGGAGAAATAACAAGTATGCCAACTGTTCAAGGAAAAATGGAAGAAAAGAGCAAGAAACACCCCCCCCCCCGGAACAGTTTCCTTATGCTCTTTTCTTGTGCACAGCTCCTTTAGAAACAGCCAAAGGCGCTGCTTAAAAAACACAACAAAAACTTAACATCCTGCAATGTCTTTTTATAGAACTTATATTCAGGTTGGTCTGACTTTAAAACATACATCTCAAAAACAGTTAACTGAGGCAATAGCAATAAGTGTAGTTGAAAAACAGATGCATAAAAGTTTATTTCCTTATCCTCCAGGTTCCTACATCACCATTACCAAATCCATTTGAATTTTTTTTTTCTCCTGCTCACCAGTTTATAATTCTTGTTTAACAGCTAATATTGTGAAAAACCTGAAAGGATAGTAATTTTTATTCTCTTCCTCAAATGCCCAAAAAGATTTCATTTGTGTGTGTGTGTGTTGTCTTTCATTTTATTAAAAACCTGAATTTCACATTTGACCAAACAGGACCAATAGAATTTTAAATAAAATGCTCTGGTGGACAAGATTTCTCCATGGTGTGTTATTTTTACATTTCCTCTAAAGGTGATCTTATTCCTTAATAAGTACTTTTTTTTTTTATGTTCAAATCTCAAGCAATGGTTAATTACATGGTATTTCCAGAAGTCAAGTGCTGAGGTTTCCGACTTTCTGAATAATATTTAACTGCTTTTCTATTTATCTTTTTATAATCTGTAAGCCACCCAGAGTTGCCTTATTGGGGAGATCTGCAGTAAATACATTTAATTAAATAAATAACATACCTGAGCTTCCAAAAAACTGGATGACCACTATATGGCAACAGAGGTACAGAAAGCTTTCTCTGATGTTATTTAGAGCACAACCAAATTTGTTTTATCCTAAACCGATCAGTCTAATATAACCCTGAACATTGTTTATACATATACTTATGAAAAATCCACCTAGTTAATAATCCTATAGCATCTGAAGCAGTAATTTAAAATAACTCCAGCAGTTGAACTCCAGCATCCTTACACTGAATAATCCATTGTGAATAATCCATTCCCCCAAAAATACCTATCAAAGCAAAGGTTTGAATAGTGTTGTTATGTTGTATAATATACCCAACGTATAGACCAGTGTTTTCTTCAAATAGTGGAAAAAGAACCAAAAACAGGAGGATTGAAAAATCTCCAAATAACAGATTGATTCTTCATTATTTATTCACCATACATCCTATGAATAAAAAAAAATGGCTTGTTACACCTAGTTGTTAGAATGTCTGCAAAAGGACATACTATAGAGGTCAGAGTGGTGTAACCAATGCTGTTGGCACATTTACAAGGGTTAAAGTTTGTAGCACAATACTACAACTGATCATCCTGACAAAAGAAGTGAAAATCTATGGATAATGCTTATTTGTTTTTTATTTTGTGTGGTTTTGTATCCCAATACCGGTTGTGCTATCAAATTACATACATTACTACTGTGAGATAAAAATGCTATCTATCAAGCAATTCAGTTACAAAAGCTTACTGGAGGTCAACAGCCATTTTTACAGTACTGAACAAAAATTACCTTTTCCTTATCTTACTTCTTAATTTTCATTAATGTGCCTTGAATAGTCATTGGAGATATGCATGGTTCAGCAATTGAATCATTTTATAGAGCAATCAGCAAGGTTTAAATAAATAAAAATTTGTAGCATGCAACTACTGAAAGCTCTTTATTTCTAAGATATCATTAAACTATGCCTACCTGCTTTCTGCTAAAAGCAGGTTGTGTTATATATACTCAATATTTTTACAAGCTACATATTTAAAGGCATACAGATACATTTAAAATACTCTTAGAGAAGGCTATTGAAGGATAATCATAATTATTTCATTCTTGTCCATGGATTATTCCAAAGTGACACAACCAAAAATATTTTTGTCAGCCAAGGAACTCTCCCTTTTATATGGATATTCTAACCACGAAGTAAAAGAGAGATATTGATCTAGATAAATCATACCATACTTAAATGTCAAATTTCAGGCAATATTACACCGTAACAAAGAGACATAATACATCTGAAGCTGTAACTTGGTAGGCCTAATTTAAGCACTTTCCAGGACATTCATAAACAGTATCTTTTCTTTCATGGTTTAAAGCTGTCAACATTCTACAAGATGTGGGATGCTATCAACATATCTTTCTGTCACCAGTGAATACATCTGAACCACATATCAGTTTAAGGTTTAAGATGGTTAGATTCTTATAAGCACTATATGATTCATTTTTATTAAGGCAGTAGAATAACTATCCAGTAATAAACCTAGAAAATAATGTTTCAAAAATCTTTCCAATCAGATTCATTCCCTGCAGCTCAGTTATCTTGAGAAATTGTTTCAAACTGTTCAAAAACTTTTTGTTCCATGCTAGACATTAAGGAGGCCATTTAACGTACAACATCCCTGAAATGCTAACGAATTATTCTCAAATCCCTCCCTCCATTTTTTCCCATGATGTTTTAAGCACAAATTGAGAATCATTCGATGCCATATTGTGAGTGACTACAATTTTTGTTGAAGCAAGTTCACTGTATCATAATCAAGAAATAAGAATTTACCAGTGCTCTATTACTGCCTTCCCTTAATCAAATACTAATCTGCCCCCCTTCACTCAGAACTATATACATCTTGGAATTACATCTTTATCCAAATGATAATATGTATTTAGGCAATATTCTCAAAGATACAAATGACTAATTTATGACTTCCTAGAGGCCTAGATCCTTCAGAACTCTGATATGAGATCTGCCATGAGTATCTAACACATCAATTTTCTACTTTTTGAGGGAACCTGATTGGCAAAAAGAAAATGGTTATGATATTCCACAGAACACTTTTCTTACATATTGGGCTAGTAGCATCTATTTGTGAGGCCAGTGTAGTTTTTCCATACTTAAGTACAAAAATGTGCAATGAGAGTCACCCATATATTTGAATCATTCAACTTAAGAAGCATCTGTTGCAATAAAGGTCCCCTGATCAATTTGCCCATTCAATCACCACCAATAAGCATATAACATGTCCAAGGGAAGTCACAAAACAGCATGTAGTTGTTGACTGCAATTGCTGCAGAAGACAAATCCTTTCTCCTCCAACATTAAAAAAAAAAAGATATTTTTGGAACCTGTGCTGATCATAACAAACAGAAGTGAGATAAACAAAAAGGAGCATACTGTGATATTATGAAAGATATACACAAGGAGAGGAGGGCAAGGATCACAGATGTGAAAAAGAAAGGTTTTAAACATAAACCAAAGGGTCTTGAGGGAACAAAACACAGCCTCTAGCATACAAAACAAACATCATGTGTATTTGGGAGGGGAAGATCTGGATTCAACTGCACTTAATCACATAGACACCCGCTGAGGCCCTTTTCCTCCACGCTGTAAGCAGCAGCCCAGGGTATGAATTTATGTTGTGCTATCTGAATGCACAGCAATGGTTTATACCAAATGGATCAAGCCAGAAAGGGAAACCCATTATTTATTTTGAAGTCAATTCTAAAGCCCATGTCACACTGCATCAACGGATGCAAAGAGGATGTAAAACGTTAAAAAAAGCTTGCCATCTGTTGGAAAACGCGATGCATCCATTGTGTACTCACTGCATACGTTTTTCATACTCTCTATCCATCCAGCATCCGTCTACTGTGATTTCATCCGCTCAAAAAGTTTTGAGCTGCACAAAACTTTTTGAGCGGATGAAGTATCCAACACGTCCATTATACATCCGTTACGCATACGGGGAACATCCGTTATACGTCCATCGTCATCCGTTATGCGTCCGCTATATCCGCTAGGCATCCGCTACACATCCGTGCAACTCAAATCCGCTCCAGCGGAAAATGGACACAGGGAGGAAGTGAAACAGACGCGGAATGGACACACAGCGTTAGTAGCACGGACGTAGAAAGGATGAAAGCGGATGCAGCTCGGATATAAAGCATTAAAACGGAAAAAACGTTCGCATAGGGGACGTATCTCGGATATTTAGGATATCTGCAGGATGCCTAGAGGATGCAAAAGGACACCAAGCGGAAAACCGACATTTCCTATTAAAAGGGGGAGGAAATCACCTGGATCTCACTTTCAGTCCATCAGCCCTGGTGTGCAGACCTCTTCAGCCTTGCTCTTGCTCTTCCCCAGCTTCCATTCTTCTCCACCATGGATCATCGCAGGTTCCTTTTGGTAGCCCCCATCATTCAACACCAGAACCAAGCCCTCTTCAGTCTCTTTCACCTTTTCTACGGGAAGAAAAGGAGGTGGCCAAGAAGTGTCTGGGTCTGACGATGGATCGGGAGAAGAGCGGAGTTTGGACTCTATGACAAGCTGATGGTGAAGCTGAGGAACGAAGACCCTCGTGCATTCCAGAACTTCATGAGGATGCCACCAGCCATGTTTGACGAAGTTGTGGAGTGTCTGAGACCAAGGTTGACCAAGCAGAGCACCAACTTCCGTCCCAGCCTGGACCCTGGACTGAAGGTGGAACTGACTCTGCGCCACCTGGCCTCCGGGAGCACGTACAGAAAAATGCAGTACGCCTGGAGAGTGCCCCACAACACCATCACCATTGTGGTCAGAGAAGTGGTGCAGGCCATCATCGAAGAATACCTGGAGGAGTTCCTCCAGTGTCCCTCCACTGAACAAGGCTGGAGGAAACTTGCAGAACAGTGGTATCAGAGGTGGAACTTCCCCCACACCGTTGGAGCCATAGATGGGAAGTATGTGGCCTGCAAAGCTCCAGTCAAGTCAGGGTCCACTTATTTCAACTACAAGGGCTTCTTCAGCATCATCCTCTTCGCCATGGTCGATGCTGACTACAAGTTCATGTACATCGATGCTTCAGGCAACGGGTCAGCTTCAGATGCCCAGATATACAACGCCAGTGACCTCAAGGAGGGGCTGGAACGCAACCTCATCATGGGCTTCCCAGATCCAGACCCCCTGCCCAATGACACACAAGATGTGCCCTACTTCATTGTGGGGGATGACTCCTTCTCCCTCAGAACCTACTTCATGAAGCCCTACACTTCCAGAGGCCTCACCCGTGAAGAGAGGATCTTCAACTACAGGCTGTCTAGGGCAAGGCGGGTGGTGGAGAACGCCTTTGGCATCCTGGCCAATAGGTTCCAGGTATTTCTCACCACCATGCAGCATCATCCACGGACCGTGAGGAGCATCGTGGAAGCTTGCTGCATCCTGCACAATCTCATGCACACCCGCTACCCAGTGTTGCAGAACAGGCTTGTGGACCACCAACAAGGCAATGGGGACATGGAGCCTGGTGAATGGAGGCAAGGACGAAACCTGATAGACACTGTGGATGTGCAAGGCCCCAACAGACCTTCACGTGGAGGGAAGAAGCAGCGCAACCTCCTGAAACACTGGTGCAACTCCCCAGCTAGAGCAGTGGAGTGGCAAGACAGGATGGTAGATGCTTAATGGATGCTTCCTTCAGCCTGTCTCATCCCACTGATGAGATTGTGCCATGTATGTTGAGTGGCCTTACAATGAATAGGGCATTAATAAAGAATTGTGTTTATGTTGAAATGTGTGGATCAATGATTAAATTGTTATTGATAATAAATGGCCATAGGTATGGCAGCTGGGAGGGTGGACCATACAGTCCCACTATGCTTGCACTGGAGGCTTATCTATCCCACAGCTATTACCCATATCACAAGTATCCCTGCCCATCCCAAGGTTATTACCCATCCCACAGGTATTCCTGCGCATCCCACAGTTATTACCCATCCCACAGGTATCTCTGCCCATCCCATAAGCATGCAAAGGCTTAACCATTTTCTAAAACTTTCCACCAAGACTTTATTAAGTAAAAGAAATGACCCAAGTGTGTGAAGCAAAGAAAACCTTTATCAATAACAGTAAAGTGTAGGACTTTATTTGAAAAGCAAAAGGAACCAAGAAAAGTGTCCCAAGCAATGATAAAGTCAACAGGTAACAACTCAGTCTCTGGCAATGTTCTCAGTCACTCTGAGGCATGTCCATGGTCTCAGGTGTAAAGGGGACAGGGACTGTGAAGGTGGCAGTGGCTGGAATGCTGGTCTGAGGCACCATTGGGGTGCCTGGCCCCAAGAGAATAACAGGAGATAGTGTGTTCAGGAAGCTCTCAGAAAGCTGGCTCAGCCCAGTGAGGTTGAGAGGCCCTTCATCCAGGACCTGGGATGTCAGGCACAGGACCAATGACAGATGTTCTGAGGCCGGGCTTGGCTGTGGGGTGGAGGAAGGAGGAGTGTAGTGGGGATGCCTGGTGTGCAGCTGGGCGAGGTGAGGTGTTGTCTGTGGCATGCGAGGAAACACCTGTGGCATCAGTGGCATCTGTGGCGTCGGTGACATCAGTGGCATCTGTGGGGTGCAAGGAACCTGTTCCTGGACTGGGAAGGGCTACCTGTGCTGCTGGAACTCCTGGTAGCCGTAGCCTTGGTAGGAGAGAGGCTGTTGAAAGCCTTGGAAGGGCTGTGACGTCGCCTGGGGTGGAGGAGCAGATCTGGAGTGGGTGGGAGCAGGTTCAGCTGGGCCTGGAGGGTGGTGCAGCAGCGCCGTGATCCTCTCCTTCATCACCTGGTACTGGGGTTCAGGCATGTCCATGAGGCTCTGGGTCACGTAGGTGAGGAAGGGCTTGCGGTTTGAGGATGGAATCTCGAAGTGTACCAGCTGAGAGAGGAGATCTGCGCTGGTCTTGATGGTGTCCCTGATCTCCAGTAGGACAGTGTGGCTCTGTCCCTCCGGTCTGCCTCTCTGCCTGCTTTCTGTGGAGGTGGAGCTGAGGGTGGGTGTGAGTTGGTCCCTGGTGGTCGCTTCTTCTTCTTGCTCCATGTGTGTGAGAATCCTCCACGTCCTCCGGCATAGGGTGTGCAGCTGTCGGGGGGTCTCTGTCGTGGGGCGCTCTGTGGACATCTGCCCGGACACGGTCGCTGTCTCCTGGCCAGAAGAGGACTGGCTGTCTGTGGGCTACCTGAGAGTGAGGGTAGACAGAGGGGCTGCTCCTCGGTGGCGGACCTCACCCTCCAGGAAGCTACACTTTGCCATGACATAGGTTTCCCGGTCGGTGAGCTTGACCGCGGCCTGGCCAGACTTCTTCAGGTGCAGCTTCCCGTACCAGGTGTGCATATGCTTCCACCACCCAAGGAGGACATCAGCAGTGTAGCCCAGGCTCTCCGCCTTCTGTCTCCAAGCCGCCTGCTTTCGCTTGGTGTCTCGATAGAGCCTGTGGCCCTTCCTCCACATATACTCGTTCTCCCTCAGCCACTCCAGCACCTCCTCCTCATGCTCCTCTGTGATGGAGTACTGCTTCCTCTCTCCCTTCTCTTTCTCCTTGCCTTGCCCCTTCCTCCCTCTGGCAGGGCCTTCAGCATCAGGGCTTCCAGGGCTTTGGGGCTGGTCCACCACCGCAGCAGCAGGAGAAGCAGCACCAGCAGCAGGAGAAGCACCACCACCAGCAGCAGCAGGAGCAGCACCAGCAGCAGAAAAAGCAGCAGCAGCAGCACAAGAAAAAGCAGCAGCAGCAGCAGCAGCAGCAGCAGAGTCAGCACCAGGGGGTGGGATGGTGGATCTATCCCTCTTGCCAGGGCTGGCAGAAGATGGCACAAGCTTCCTCTTCTTCCTCATGGTCTCTGATGAAGATGTCTGTGGCAGCAGGTCTTTCTTCTGAATGGTGACCTGCTTGCGAGCTGCCTCCTTTTATATCTGTGGGGCTGACGCAATGCATCCTCCCCGCATGCGCAGTGATCCACTAGGCATCCGCTACGAATCCGCTCTGCATCCGCGTCATCTGCTACGCATCCGCTCTGCATCCGCTTCATCCGCTACACATCCGCTCTTTCCACTACGCGTCCGCTTTGCTATGCTCCCACGAAAGCCCTTCGGACGTGCTATCCGCTTCCATCTGCTTTCATTCGCTAGGCTTCCATTGAGCATCTGTTTTACATCCGTGATATGTCCTCCCCGTCCGTTATTTTCCATTCTCTTTATGCAAATTTGGGCCACTTTTGAGAGCGGATAACAACGGATGGAAAATTTGCTCGGCCGCTGTGTCCTTTTTACATACATTTTGCATCCGTCGGGCGATGTGACCTGGCCTTAACTGTCCTTTCTTGTTGTGTTTTGGAACAAGAATCCAAATGTAAAACAAATAGTTTGTAACCCTACTTGCAGAGTATAGGCCTTAAGGATGTCCATCCAAGTGTAGGTACTGTGGGCCCTATATTGCATCTTGTAGTTTCAGATTTCTGAGAATGAATCAGTGTCTAGCACAGTTTTTCTCAACCATAGCAACTCTATGATGTGTGGTCTGTATCTCCCAGAATAGTCTCGCCAGCATGGGAGAATCGAAGTTGTGGTCCACACATCCTAAAGATGCTGAGGTTGAGAAATTGTTCTTGGGATGTCAGTAGAAGGAAGCAGGGTCCCTAATACTACATACAGTAAATAGAAAGAAATGGGCACTATGTAACAGGGAACTCTAGAAAATCTATGGAGAATATTTATAGCTCAAGGTTGAAATGTGGAGTCCTTGGTGGTCTATGAGCTTGCTTATTTTCTTGCAGAAGTTTCATTACCCTAACTAGGTAACATCATCAGTGTTAGTAAGGACAAGGCAAGGCACCAGAATATAAACAGACAGCAAACAGCATTCCTTACTAGCACTGATAATGTAACCCAGTTAGATTAACGGAACATCTGCAAGAAAACAAGCAAGATCAGAGAGTACCAAGGACCCCTCGAGAAAATCTTCTTGTATTTTTCAACTTTGTTAAATTTAGAAGGCCACCCAACTCTATGGAGGCTCTGGGTGGCACACATTAAAACAGAAAGAAGCAATAAAAAGAAATTCATATCCTGAATAAAAGACATTCAAACAAACAAACAAGCAAACATTTTATAAGAGCCAGCCACATCATCCACATTAACCCTTTTGTGCCTCTTCCCAGGTTTTAATCAGTTGCGCGCGCGTGTGTGTGTGTGTGTGTGTGTGTGTGTGTGACCGATTACTTACTGTCTGTCTGTCTGTCTATCTATCTATCAAGAGAGAGAGAGAGAGAGAGGGAGGGAGAAGAGAGAGAGAGAGTCAGCTATTGCTGAACTAATAAAAATGGTAAATGAAATTCAATCCTGTATTTGGAACACAACAATGGAACTATACATCTGCAATACTTGACTCTGTATAGCATTAGCAGCTATGTAATCTTTGCAATTATAAAATAATTATATTTTTTCCTCAACAAATTAGGATATTCATGTTTTATTTGAGGTCAGCCAACAAGGAAGAAACACTGAAGAGAAGCAGTTTTTCTAACATGGGTTTGCTAATTTATTTCACTCTGAAGCATCAATAAAAAAGTTCTTCAAAATCCCACAAAGGGAAGTGGTCAAATACAGTAAATAATAAATTTCACTCATACTTTTTTTAAAAATTGCACATCATGCAGTTACATGTTTTCAGTTGGGGAATTGTGGGAGTCGAAGTCCACACTTCTGAAAGTTGCCAAGCTCGAGAAGCAGTGCAGCGGCAGAAGAAAAGGGCTACTCTCCATAACTCAAATTTGATATGACCTCTTGACGACACTGCATTTGCTTCTCAATTATTTAAATGGCTTTGTACAAGTTCTTCCGAAGTCTGGTTTTGATTATTCTCAACCGAGCCCATATACTAAAGTGTCAAAAATAAACTTCTTTTCCTAGTACTGATCTCATGTTGCAGACTTGTATTTTCTTATTCTCTTTACATTCAACAATTCGGAGGGGCCTTATCGGGGGCTTTAAAGTCCCTTATGGAGAATTAATAAAGCCCACAGCTGCCTACCCACACCATCCAAGTTACTTCCTCCACCCAGATAAGATCTCCACCCACATGGGACATCAGATGTACGGTCATGTTTGAAGTGTGGTTTGGGGGAGCCAGTGTGATGGCCCGGGAGAGCTGTATGTATTGCAGGGCCAAGCTGTGTATTCCAAAGGGGGAAAACATTTGTAGCCATGCTGAAACCATCAGAGGGATGAACTTCTGGGCAGGACAAGTAGTATGTGAATCTGTTCAAAAGACCACACAGCTTCTCACCCTAGCTTGAAAAATGCAGAATTAACATGGTCACATGGCAATAACAACACTGCCTTGCCAGCTGATCCAATCAGAAAAAAACAATAACTTTGTGTATTTTAAATCAAGGAGGAAAAAACTTTGCTGCCCCAAAGTTGCTCTCAGGTTTTTCCTTTTAGGAGCAGAGGAAGGTAACTAAAGGTGCTTGGAAATATGAAGCTGGTATATATTTGGAAAGAAAAGCAGGGCTGCCTCCCCTATGCTCCTCCCTCTCCCCCCCCCCTCATATTAGTAAGCTACTGATCCACTCTTACACTTCTTTAGAGTTTAAATGAATTGCAGCTGAAAATATGGCACTGCCATCTGGTTTTAAACAGCAAGATCTAGTTTGAAAAACAAAGAGTGTGGGGGTGAGAGAGACAGGACAAGCCCCTCCCTTTCTTTTTTGTACTAACCTCACTTTAATCATTGCCAAAGAGCATGAAGACAGCCCTACCTCCTCCCACAAAAAAGCCTTGGGCCTCACAAACTTGGCAAGGTCTCTCCCACACAAACAGCTCAGCAGGCAGAAGGCCCTGTCAGAATAAGAGCCCCTGCCTTTCTTCCTCTGGGAAGCTGCACACAAGCGGGCGGGCAAGCCAGGGAGGAAGGGCACTGTCCTTTGGTAGTGGCTGCTCTTCCTTCCTTTTCTTTTCCGCAGCAAAGATGGCTGAAGGGGCAGGGCTCCCTCTTTGGGGGGGGGGGGGGGGGGAGAAAACTCTTGCCTCCCTCTTGCCGTGATTAGTTAGTGCTTAAAAGATGATGAATAGGGAAAGGAGAGAGAGGGGGGGGAGGGAGGGGGAGGGAGAGAGAGAGGGAGAGGGAGGCATGCTTCCAGTCCCCGAGACAAGCCAGAGATAGGGAGATTTTACTGTAATTCACATGGCAGAGAGAGAAAAATGGCAATTTGGCCCTCTGCCTAGAGTGGCCATGTGACTTTTCCTTCCCTTTAATTTTCAATTGCCCTGAAAGGTTTATTCACTGTTTTTTTTTAAAGGCTCACATTCACTGCAACTGCACACATTTTAACAGGCAACAAAATGTACTACTACCTTTGGACAATACAAAATACCATTCATAAGCTGGCCTGTCTGATCCTTTGTAAATACAGTAACTTGGCACTGTATTGTCAGCACATATTCAGCAAAAAGGCCTGTGACATCTTTTGTATTCCTTTCACAGAAAAAAGCTAGCACAGTCACAGTTCCGGATATGTTCCTAATTCATATATAATTTAAATTCAAATGCTAACTTAAACACCATATTCATTCTCCAACTGAAAATCACAGTGACTTTTTTTTTAAGGAGGGAGGGAAGGAAGGAAGGAAGGAAGGAAGGAAGGAAGGAAGGAAGGAAGGAAGGAAGATGATATTGTACTTTCAGAAAAGGAAGCAATGCCATACATTGTTAGAGGATATTTGCAAATTCAAGGCATTTATTTCTTCCTCTTGAAAAGGCTAATATAAACAACAAAACATATCAAAAATAATATTATTAAAGTAATTTTAAAAAAATGGGGTGAGTATTCATCTTAGGCATTACATCCCCTTGATTGGGAGGCAAATACTGTATATTGGATGAACCTTAAATATCAGGAAAGGTACAGAAATCTTAGGTCATAATTTGGACTTTTGAAGTCCAACTATGGCAGCCCTAATTTTGCTGAGGACGTATATCTTCCAGCATGATTCAATGTAATACAGCACTAATAAAAATAACAAGTTAAAAACACTGTTGGCTCAGCTATTAACTCCAAGAAGAGCTAATGTACGCAGTTGCAATCTACATGAAGTAGGATCTATTTGCACATATGTTAAAAAAGTCCTCCCTAGGCTTTACTGCAAAATAAATTTATCGTACATAAGGGAACAATCACTCACACCACTTTTTCTAAACCAGAACAGCACTGTAATCTTCATCTTATAGCCACAATTGGCACCAGAACTTCCATTATTAAGCACAGCTGGGTGAGTCATCACATGACCAGACCCTTTTTATTACTTTTCTTGCTACAGCCACTAAGCACATAACATGGTCATTAAGTGAATCGAATTTCCCCCATTGACATTGTTTGTCAGAAGCCAGCTGGAAAAGTTGCAAATGTCAATCCTGCGACCCCAGGAAGTTGCAAACATTGCAAACCCATGTCAGTTGCTAGGCATCAAAATTGCAATTCCATGACCTTGGGGATGCTACAGTGGTGGCAAGTGTCAGGACCATCCACAAATCATTCTTCAGTACTGTTTTAAATTTAAACAGTTGCTGAATGAATGGTTATAAGTCAAGGACTACCTGTATAGTTGTGGGAATTTCTGTAAAAATAAGAAAATGGCATAAACCCATAGTAAATCAATACAAACTAACCTAGGGAAGACATGAAGCTATAAGCTTAATAGATAACACTGTGTAGGTAAGCACCTGGTTCAGCATTATGTCTATTCCCCTGGATTGTTTTTATACGATTTCTAGAAGAATATTTAATTTTGTTGTAAGTGTCCTCAGAGAATAATCAGTCTGAATAACATTTGTTAGAATAACTATTCTGATCTAATGCCCATTTTTTTAAAGTATGCATTTATCTGTTCATATCAAACCTGTTATATTCTTGCAAAATCTTAAGGAAAGAATCAATTTGGTCTATTGGTTGAGGCACCAGGCTAGAAACCAGGAGCCTGTAAGTTCTAGTAAGGGCATGAAAGCTGGGTGATTTGGGGTGATCACTCTCTCCCTCTCAGCACAACTCACCTCACGGAGTTGCTGTTGATTTGGGGAAAACAGGAGGATGAAGGAGAATTATATATGTTCGCCACCTTGAGTTACTTGATTACTTTATAAGGTGGGCTAAAACTTATAAAATCTAATAAACTAAACAATCTCAATGGGATTGAAAGGTTCTATCCAGTCATTTGTACCAACAGAAGAAGGTAACTATATTTCACACATTGTACATATCCCTGAAAAGATAGGGACTCCAGCAGAGTAGAAATAATAATGGTAATAGAAAAGAGAAATGGCAAGGCAAAGCATTACAGGAGTATATAAAAAAGAAATTAGCAGGTAAATCACATAACAAGAAGACCTGGCAAGAGCTAAGTGCAGGAAAGTTGACAAGAATGACAGAGGCGCTAATTCTGGCTGCACAAAAACCAAGCCTTAAAAACAAATGCCTACAAAACAGTGGTGTGATTCAAAAAAATTTACTACAAGTTCTGTGGGTCCGGCAGGGGAAGGATACTGTAAACTCTCCAGTCAGAGGTGGCATTTGTCATTTCTCCAAACTACTCAAAATTTCCTCTACTGGTTCTCCAGAACTGGTCAGTGCCTGCTGAATATCACCTCTGCTACAAAGCCAGAAATGAGAAGGTAGCAACAGACAGCAAGTGTTGCCTTTGCAAAGAGGTTGAAGAAACAGCAGGATACCTAGTTAGCAACCATCACAGTGCAGGTCTGACAATATGAGCAATGATGGCACAGTATTGGTTAGAGTGCAGTGTTGCAGGCTACTTCTCCTGATTGTCAACTGCCTGCAATTTGGCAGTTCAAATCTCACCAGGCTCAAGGCTGACTCAGCCTTCCATCCTTCCGAGGTCGGTAAAATGAGGACCCAGATTGTTGGGGGCAATATGCTGACTCTATAAACTGCTTAGAGAGGGCTGCAAAGCACTGTAAAGCTGTATATAGGTATAAGTGCTATTGCTATCTGGAGACAGCAGAATAGAAGAGAAAGAACTGGAGAAAATCACAAAATACATAGACCTGCAAACAGAAGTAGAACAACTATATCAAAAGAAAGCACCAGCAACACCAATAGTAACAGCACTTTGGATGCAATTCCAAAACTTCTGGAGTATCACTTGAACACAATCGGCATTGACAAAATCACAATCAGTCAATTGCAAAAGGCAGTTGTAATTGGAGGAGCTTACAACCTGTGATGTAACATCTTTAACACCAGCAACCAGTAACATCTGCCTATCCAAGGGTCCTTGAGAAGAACTCGATACGTGGATAAAATGCCAACTCCAGTCTAAACATTTGTCTGTGCAATAATTTTATAAGTTGCCTGATTCCCAGTAAGTCTGCTGCCATTAGATAAAAGAGCAGAAATAAAATGTCAAGATCACACAATAAAGAACAATTTATAAAAGCACATCATCTTTCAATTTAAAAAGAATTAAATGTAGCAGAAAAGAAGAAAATATCAGGGACATAAAATCACAGGTAACAAGCTCATAAAAGGCAAATATGAAAATAAAATCATCTGCAAAAAAATGAAGTACTATGAATCCCTTTCAAAATCTACTGTTTCTGTGATATCAAACTGAACATTAAGATTTTAAATGCAGGTAGTCCTCAATTTACAACAGTTCCTTCAGTGACTGTTCAGAGTTAACAATGGCATTGAAAAAAGTGTGTTTTTCACACTTATGACTTGCATAACATTCATGGTCAAATTGACCATGATCAAAATTCACTTAGCAAATTGACTCATAAATAGGATGATTGCAGTATCCAGGAGTCATGTGAACTTTTTTGCAAATTTGATAAGCAAAGTCAATGGGGAAGCCAAATTCACGTAACAAATATGTTCCTGATGTAATAACTGCAGTGATTCACTCAACAATTTTGCCAAGAAAGGTCGTAAAATGAGTGTCTCACTTAGCAACAGAAATTTTGGGCCATTGTGGTCATAAATCAAGGACTACCTATTCACATTTCTGTTCACTTCCCAAATCCATCTTAATAATTAGATTCCCCCCATGTTTTATATACAGACTTATAAAGAAAAAAATACTACTTCAGATCAAACTTAGCAACTAATCCTTTCCGAGAGAGATCCATTTAGTTTGCTTGGCCACAGTATGGAAATGATTTAGTTTCTTCCAGGATGGCTTTTTTCAAGTTTCAAATCTATCTTGCAGTTCTGAGATTTCCTCCTGGCTTCCCATCCAAGTATTAATCATATCCACTAAACCTGCTTAGCTTTCAAGGCCAACAAAGGAACAGATATAATTGCCTCTGAATTTTATTTTCAGATGGACTTATAAAAGAACTGCCAATATTGACCAGAAAATCAATATTAGCGGTGCTGAACCCAACTATTGTAATAAAGAATTGAAACTACTTGGAGAAATTTGTAGCACTATGAAAAGCACCCTTGTCTTGAATATATCAATAACTGGCAGTTTTAAAAAGAATCAAATGGTAGCATTTTTGTGTGAGAAGCATGTAGCAGGTTATAATATTATAAAAGAAAATCAAATCATTTGTAGTCTGGGAAGAAACCTTACTCAACTAAAAGCAAATGTACGAATTTATTCCAGATACTGATTTTTATAGCCATTGTCTATAGCAACCGTGTCCATAACATTCTAACTCTCACGAGGACAACTCTCTGGTAAATGGTACATCTATCAAACTGCAGGAAACATCTGGGAAATAGCTGAACAAAAGTAACAAATTTAAACCTTTTCCTCCAGTCACAAAATCTAAACTATAATTTTAAAAGAAATTACTTAGTTAAGGCCGTGTACTTATAGGACAGGGGTGGGAAATTAATTTTCCCAAGGGGGTCACTTGAGAAACTACACTACACTGTTATATAGGGCCGAACCAACAGAGCCAACACATTACTGTGAACATGCATAGGAAGAAATACACATATGTAAATTGGAAAAAAAATAGCAGTCAACTTCAAAATAAAAGCAATGCAGTTGTGTTGTGTGCATTTACATTTGATTTTTAATTTCCAATTAACTTCATGTGGGCCACAGGGACTGCCAGGGGCCCAGATGTGGTCCCCAGGGCTGTAAAATGCCCAGGTCTCACATAGGATCATAAGCACCGGATCCACTAAAATAAAAGGAGCACGTAAACATGTATGAACTCAACTGGGTTTAGTCTTGTTTGCTTAGTTCTATGGGATGGGAGATTGCTTAGATATAGTTTATAGAAGAACAGCATTCATTCAGAAAAAAAAAATGCTTGTGTACACAAAATTTTATATTTGAAGCTGACTCAAAAGAAATTAATTTTGTCGCTATTCTGATAACATTAATTATTGTGTTATTTAACATAAGGATACTTCATGAAGGAAATAATAAAGTGTCTGAAATGCTATGTCTAGCTTCATGCACTGTCAACATAAATTATTGTAAAATTAAGAAGAATGGATTTCACAGATTCTCATATCGAAATTCTTCTGCCCCCTCTGGGTCTTTTGCTTCCTCTGCTGATTTCATAGCTGATTTCTCTGGTCCCAGAGCTTTGAAGTCTCTCCAAAGCTGCACCACTGGGCAAAAAGAGACACCTTTCTTTTTGTAGATATTTCCTTTGTGAAGGAGCTGGGTCCTTAGGAAGACAAAAAAACTCTTTCTCCTAATTAGATATTCTCATTAAAGCATCTATGGATGGGGAATCTCCACATATTGATGAATTATGAATCTCAACATCTGGAAGACGTTCTGGAAGTCAAAAGAACAGGCAATACAAATATTTTCACTTATGTCACAAACAGTTGGCTTGAGGCCTCATTTAGGGGAGTATCATCATGGAAGTGGTTAATGATTCAACAGAAGATCCCACTTATATAAGGAAATAAATAACACCCCCCCACACACACACATAATTTTCACGGTTTTATGTTAATTTCCACTTTCAGATCATTAAAACAAATTGTTGCCATTGTTTTTTACATAATGATTGTAGAAAGTTTATGTAATTGGGATCTATGCCTTTGTTGAGCAATGCCTTAATTATTGCTTGCTGGAATACTGAGTCAAATGCCTTTTGGTAATCAATGAAAGCCATGCACAGAGGCATGGTGTACTTGTTGTGCCTTTCAATGCTGAACAACCTGGATGTGATCCATAGTTTTATTGCTTTTAATAATGTAAGCTGCCCAGAGTCACCTTGCAATGAGATGGATGACAAATAAATTGAATAAAATAAAATAAAGTAAAATAAAATAATCCCAAGGCTGATGACATTGGTATTAGTAATCCTGCATATACTTTTATAATTACACTCAAAAGTTCAGAAAGTTCTTTCCTATGACTTCTGTCAGTAGCTGCCCGTGACAAGAAAAGTTAGAGAGACACACCTAGATGTAATCTCTTTCCTCTTCTTTTCCATCTATTCTGCATTCCAGGAGTGATTGCCCTAAAAATATTAAATTGAGGTTTATGGCTAAGCCAAGATTTTTCTTCCAAATCCATCAACATTTCACTTCTACTCTTACTTGAAGACATTTTTTAAAATGTTGTATGCATCTATCTCCATCTGTTTAAAACATCTGCCTTCTCTTTAAACAGTATGGGGTCCACAGAAGACCCACAATGAGTAAACAGCAAGTTTGGCTGTCATTTAAATTAAGTTCTTCTCATATCACAGTTCCAGTAGAAAATCTGTAATTGGTGAAATATTATTCCACTGAGCAGCTCTAGTATTTGTGAGCTTTTTTTCTTTTTTTACATGCTTGATCAAGGAGATTCAGATTTCCCTGGCAGAATATAATCCCTAGTTGAGACAGTTATGACATCCATGCTGTTCCACTTCCCTTCTGTTGCCTAAGAAGCAGACTTTGAGGGTTATTTGTAACTTGATTTCCGTTGACTCATTAAAAGTATATGTGAAAGGAAATTCAGGAAATCTGTCCTTCCTGCGCAACAACATATATTTTCATTAGCAATTAAGCTTATAAAGAAATAATGAGGAAAGTCAAGACTACAAAATTAAAATTAAGGCCAACTCTATTGTCTAATCTTTCCATTCTTGAAAAGAAGTCCCTTTTTTGTATTCTTTTTCAAGAGGTGAAATTGCACAAGGGAAGAAGTTTATATATAATATCTAAATGAAAAACTTCCTAGGCATTTGAAACTTCACTGGCTGAAATACTGACTTTCAGGCAGATGAAGTCATGCAAAACAGATGCTGGTGTCCCAGGTAAAGTTGCACCAATTGAATTTCTGCCTGTCTTCCTTTTGAGGAGACATTTTGGCCCTCTGCTCCTAGAAGGAAATTAGTAGTCTTTTTGTTGATGAAACAGAAGATTAAGTAGGGTAAAAGGCATAGCAGCAACACCAGACACAACAGTTTTAAGTTTAAAGAAAAGAAATAAAATGAAGGAAGCCATTTTCAGACACAGCCAGCTATATTAATGGTGATAAAAGAAGTTTGGGTGGGAACTGGTCAAATCTATCTTCAAGGAAACAGTTTTCAATTACAGGGTTACAGAAACTTTGCATTGTCCGCTTACCCATTAGACCACAAAGAACGATACATATGCTGTGTCATGGCAGAGACAACATAATTTTTCAATATTTGGGGGGAAATGAAAAACTAATTTGTAGATGTTTAAAAGCAATTTCAAAGAAAATTGCATATATGTAATATATAAAGAAAAACTGTTTAAAGAAAACTTCCTTGTCAAAATAAATAAGTGTGTGTGTGTGTGTGTGTGTGTGTGTGTGTGTGTGTGTATGTATTCTGCACTATATTTTTATTTTTTTAGTTTGTATTCACTTTTACCTGTTTAACTATATTTAATATATTATTATATTTAAGAATTCTAATTAAGTAAAAATAAAAAGAACACATATGTGATGCCCTAAATTCTTACCAACCTTATTATGGATTATTACAGAGAACATGAACAACATAGTTATGCATTTACTGATTTAAATACCATGGATAGTAATTTTTTTCTTGTATACATGTATCTATTGTATAATAGATGAATGAATGGTATAAACTTAAAGACTTAAGACATTTAAATTAAATATTGTAATTGAATAGTTTGCTTTTAATTTCACTGCTGTATTAAAAAGCAAACCAGTAGACGTGTTCTATTACATTCACAGTATACAGTGAGAAGAGAATAAATCATATATATTTCACTGCTGTATTAAAAAGATATAGAGGGGGAGGAGAGGGGGAGAGAGAGACTCCAAATACACACACCCCAAATCCATGTGCCATCTTTCCAAGGACCATTTATTTTACCACTACAGGACATGGTTGGCAACTTGATGCCTTCCAGATGTTTTGGACTTTGACCCCCATGAATGCCAATCAGATTGGCAAACAGAAAGGAATTGAAGGAACTGTAGCCCAAAATGTGTATAGGACTCAAGTTACTTTACTTGCAGTTAGCTATGAATAGACTAGGGATAAACAAGTATATACTATTCAATCAACTTAACTGGCAAGCAAAGGAACTGTATACACAATTCATTCATGAGATATAAACTCCCTACACTCCATAATCTCTATAAGAACAATGGAAAAGACCGTGTGTGCCAATTTTTCAACATTTCTAAAGCCAAGAGGGTTGTAAGATTTTTTTAAAAAATTCTCATATTCAGAATAAAACATAAAATTCCCAATTGAGTTATTAATTAAGAACAGTTTAATTAACAATACAGCAATAGTGTAGTAAAGTTAAGACTGGGACTGGGTTAAGGACTTCTGTCCTCACTGTGAGTTGTGTTGGGGGGTGCACGAAGAAAGGCTCAGCAAATCTCATTGTACACATGTTGTACTCTGACAATAAAGGTAATAATTCAACATCAATCAAATGACAGATCTCTTCAGGTTTTTCTCATTAAGAAAATGCATTTGCCAAATCTCCAGCTTTCAAACTGAATCCAGAGGGAATATATTTGTGAAGCCATGTGCCCATATTGATCATGTTAAGGGCCTCATAAGCTAATTAATGTTTTATTGTCAAATAAAGAAAATATTTTAAAATATCCTATTTGCACAATTAAGGAAATTACGATTTCCTGACAAGGGTAGATTTTTTTTAATGGTGTAATTAAGATTAAGCTTCTTTATTGTGTCCAATGCACTATTCTGAAACCAAGCCTTGTGAAAATATAGCCTATGATTCTTTCTGCCCTCATAAATGCAAATTTTGAAGGTTTATATTTCATTTTCTTAATAATTTTGATGAAAAACAGCAATCAACCTTGCCCTGCAAGAGTACGAATCTGGCTTTTTGTCTCTTTGCTTCCAAAAATATGTACTTCTTTGCTTAGTAGAATTTGGAGTTCTGCAGCCTATAGCCCTAATAATAAAAACAATTTCATAATAGTAGTCTTTTAAGTCAGTTCTATTGGAGTAGCCAGGAGTCAACATTTAAACACATAAAACAACAAACAGTACTTGATTTTATTACTTTATTAAATTATTGTTTTATGTTCATTACCTTAACAGTATCCCAAAAGTCTTTTTCTGAGTACAACCATTTCAAATTTCAAATGTCAGAAAATATAGGAATAAAAATTAGATCATTGCTAAATCTTCTCCACAAAAAAATCCCCAAGGAATTGCTACAAAGTTTCATATACATTAAAATGTTGGTACAAATAAAAAGGATTCAAAATATTTTATGATAAAATTACATAGATATCTAAATTCTGCTTTGACACAATCATTATGATTAATAAATCTCATTCCTTATAATTAGTAGCTAACAATTTTCTAGTGAAAACCACGTGGAGTCTTAGAAGCCAAAAGGTAGATAAATTTGGAATGGGACAACTCACTGCAGCCAACTCGCATGACCAACTTGCTACAGCAAACTCATCATGGCCAACTCACCGTGGGAAAACTCACCATGGCAACTAACTGCGGGAAACTCACCACAGGACAATTTAGCAGTTCAATTTAATTCTTTAAAATAAATAAAACATATTTTCATTTTTGTAATTCACATTTCATTCTTTCCCACCTTTTGCATCCTTTCTTTAATGATTTTATTCCACCATTTCTTTGACATTAGTGTAACTCTTGTCCGGCAGCAAATTGTCCTACGTTGAGTTGGCCATGGTAAGTTGTCCTGTCGCGAGTCGGCTGCAGCAAATTGGTCGTGGCAAGTTGGCTGTTGTGAGTTGACCATGTTGAATTGGCTGCAGCAAGATGGCTGTGGCAAATTGTCATAGACCCGAATATAAATTCATATGAATACATAAAAACATAAAAACAATATAATCCAATAAACTACAAATTTCCTATTTAAAAGTTCAAAAAAAATAAGTAATATTGTTATCATTATATTTGCTGTTTTTTTTTGTCTATTTCTTAACCAAAAATGAGCTAAGGAAAAATGATACAACTCAGCATAGAAGACTTTTAAGGCAGAAATTATGCCTTCTGTGAAAAGGCTGAGGTCAGCTATTAAGAGCTCCTTCTAAGATAAAGGAAGCCTTGTTTTCAGCTAAACTATGAAAAGGAGAGAATACCTCTGACCTAACAAATGAAAAATGCATACAATATAAGTCAGGCCCAAGACCTCAGTTTAAACTTTAAGGGACAACACATAATTAGCATTCCACTGGCACAGTAACATCCAGATACTTTCAACCTAAAATAAACTGGACCAGATGTATAAAACTGCAAAGACATTCTGCAACTAAAGAGGGTAGTTGGTATGGGTTTTAAATTTTTCACTTATTAACAGAGCGTAACTACCAACCAAAAGGAAGAATATTTCAAAAGTTGGGAAAGTTTAATAGGACCACAAAGTTTTATTATGGAAACTGGAGAGCAAGTTAAATTTACCCTAAAATCAGTAGGTATTATTATGTTTTTCAGGTAGTTTGAGCATATAGTAGAGGTAGACCTCATGTTACAAGCATAATGGAGTCTGTCCATTACGGTTGTAATGCAGGAGGATGTTAAGTGTATCACGTTAAGTGAATAAGCCCCCATCCCTGATCCCCCCAAGGCATTTGTTAATTGAACAAACAGGTTGTTAAGTGCACATTGAGATATAGAGATAGAGAAGACTACATTGGGGGAGCTAGTGCAAGAACAAGATTGTCTGCCATTGGCCACCCAAGGCCTTCCTCTATTCGCTGAAGTATCTCATGCTGCACTTCCCACCCCTTGGGATTCCCATAGCTCTTGGCTCTTCTCCACACCAACTATAGCTCACTTACCTTTTCAAGATCTCCAGAGCTCAAGATGTCAGGGTAGAAAAGGAGAATAGGATAGACCAGTGGTAGCTAACCTTTTTGGGCTCCTGTGCCAAAAATTGTGCACGCACTTGTGCATGCACGCATGTGTACCAGCACCCAGAAGGCAATGTGCATGCCTCCCCCATGCCCCGAGCATGTGCGCGCAATCCCCTCCACGCCCCCTTCCCTGCACTGCGACTCCCAGTTGATTTTCAGCTGGTTTGAGGCTTTGGCCTCCCAGGCTTGAGGAAAGCCCCGGCAGCCTGAAAAATAAGCCCATTTTGTCACTTCCAGTATTTTCGGAAATACAGGAAGTGATGAAACAGGCCTATTTTTCAGGCTATAGATACTTTCCTCAAGTCTGGGAGACCAAAAAAAGGCCTCAAACCAGCAGAAAATCATCTGGGAGGCACCCGCATGTGCAGTGAGGTAAGTCTGCCTGTCGCTCACATGCCAGCACAAATGGCTCTGCATGCCACCTGTGGCACGCGTATGTATCATAGGTTCGCCAGCATGGAGACAGACCATGTGGCAGAAGAGACAAGTGTATGTAAGGATGCATGCACACACACACACACACACACGCACACATATATTTCCCTCTTTGCGAAGGGAAGAAGCATGTGTAAGGATGTGCACTCTTTGCAAAGGCACTTTTGTGAAGAGGAGAGAAGCCTGTAGTAAGGGAAGTCTTCCACTGCTGCATGCCTTCCCTCCCTCACCATTAGCTCTGCTAGTGTAAGATTAATGGAACTAATGGTGGAGGGGAAAGAAAGGCTATCAATGGAAGGAAATAGCAATGGAAGGAAATAGCTTCACCAGCACCTGAAAATAATATGGCCATTTTTTTTGCCTTTGTGGCCTAGCCTGTTCTTTCCTACCGTGGCATCTTTAACTCTGGAAATCTTGAAAGTTAAGAGAATGATTGGTAACGGAGTGGGGAGAAGTACGTGAAACCCTATGAACTAGCAAAGCAGGCCCAGTGCTCATGGGGATCCGGCAGGGCAGCATGGGGGAAATAGGCAGGGGGCATGTTGTAGCATCTCTGCAGTCAGTTGTAAGGCCATGGTACTGTAATTTATATAAATTCGGGATTAGGTTATAAATGCTGTTGGGGAAGGGAATAACTTTGAACTGTTGCTAAGTGAATTGTCATAATTCAAGGAATACATGTATTAGCATAACAAATAATTCCTCTTCTGTCTGAAAACTCTGATACTTTAGAAAGATAATTAACATTTTCCAGCTTGCCTTTTTGTAGGAGAAGCAGTGGATAATAGGCTATAAAATAAATGAAAATAAATTGAAATCTACAGTAATATTCCCTGATCTGATGCTCTTCAGCAGTATCGATAGTTGCTAAGGATTTGGGGCATTGACATCCAATATGCCAGTGGAGCATCAGATCAGGGAAGCCTTAAAAGTCCAGAAGTATGTGTGGTCAATATTTGGAAAATCCGTGCTTATTAATTGGAAATGAAACGTGGTACCTAAATGAGGCCAGCATCTTAGATAATTTGTGTTTTCCTTCAGTGGTCACAACGAAACTGTCAGCTAGTCTTTATCACTTTACGGTGACAAACTTGCTAACAAATTAATACATTAATTATCATAAATTAATTTAGCTAATATCAAATGCTAAACACTGAACTACATATTTGAGAGTTGTCTGAATACCATAAGATAGCCTCATCCCAAATATGCCCAATACAGTCAAATACTACTGCCAATTTTAGATTATGCAAAAATATTCTATTCCTTTTCAAAGTCATGCATCTTATGGTCAAACCTACATCTTAAAATAGCTGAAATATTGGATGAAGATATGGATCATTTTGTATATTATTAAAAAGGGAATGAAATTTCGTTCAGATAAAGTTGTATCATTATAGCTAGCTATAGACATGATTTAACACACCAAAGTACTGCAGTGGAGGTTTGCAGACCGAATCAAGGATAGAGATGAAAAGTTATACACGAACAATAAAAACAAGTCTTCAAAAGACAACTGCTTTATCAACAAAAGTAAACATTTAAGTAAACATTTTAACTTAACTTTTACTCTGTTTTTCTCCTTCAAGAAAAAAATAAGCAATGCACTCACTTCCTGCATTAAATAAGGTAATACATGCAAAGAAGCAAATAGCTTACTCTTCCTGTTCCAATGACTTTTTAAAATTGAACACTGAGGTATTTTTTATAAATTCAATATAAAATATTCAGCCAAAGAGATTAAAAATAAACAGCAAGTAACTTGTGGTGTTCTTGGTGCTCTCTGAACTTGTTTGTTTTCTTGCAGATGTTTCATTACCCAAACTAGGTAACATCATCAGTGCTAATAAATAATTTGTCCTGTGTAAGATTTCTTATAGTAGGGCCAAACAAAAATAATACTCTCAAATTCACCTGTAATTTGCAATGCTTTTAAATCATGTCAGCATAGCTTTTCTCCATTTCTCACAAATGTAACACAAAGAACATAAAAATATTAATCATAGTGCAAAGTATATCTGGGTGTTGCCAAGCGTACTGTTACATATTTTTTGTACATTTGACTTGATCTCTTAATTTTTTTAACCTCTCTTCTTATGTTTAAAAGACTCTGCCAAAGGCATAGAAAAAGATACAAATAATAAACTACAATCACTTCTGCAGGTGCTATAAAACTTGATTTTTTTTGGTAAATATGAATATTAATGAAATATTCATGAAAATGAGATACATGTCACTGAGTGGAATTCAATTTCATGGCTTCAACACAAACTTCAAAGTATCATGTGATTTTATCAAATTCCATGTATGTGTATTAAGTGACACATTCTGCACAACTTTTTAATATTATTTTTATACTTTTATTGATTTCAAAGTCACCAGATTCTACAATGATGCAACTGTATGTAAATTTTCCTATATAAAATGAGGTGGTAGTTGAAAGAAACATTAAGATCATAAATTAAGTAACAACTGTAAGCAATTAACTGATTGTATATAAAACAGGAAAAAGGAGGGGGGGGACTTTTCACTGTCTGTGAGTTTGTATTCTTTGAAATACTGAAGCTTTTATTAGTCACGCATTCCAAGCCTGAAGTCTGCAGGCTTCTGACTAAGGCTTCTGCAATTTATTTGAAGAGAAATACTCGGTCTACATCTTATGACTGAACACAACAATCCCCAAGCTGAGTGGAATGTAAGGAATGCAGAGTGCTTGTCAGGCTGAGGCAGCCAGGAAAGCACATAGTTATCAAGCTGGCTTGGCTGAAATACTCTGATCACTTCCTCTAGTAAGGAATGAAAGGAATCCTCTCAGCTTTTTCTTCAGGCCAATCACAGTTCTTTGCCCAGGAAGGAAAATAATCTTTTTCTTTTCCAGAAAAACAGTACAAAACTCTGCTGGCATGTGGAGAATGAAAGCATGCAGCAAACTATCTTTGTGAAACCAGCTGTTGGTGTACAGCTTGCCCAGCAGCTGTTCTTGAGTTTCCTGGCCTGTGTCTGTATACGCATGTGCATAAAAACACCCACACAAGTTTCCTTCTCCCAGAGTGGTAAGATTTAACACATACAGGATCGCGGGAGCAAACAGAAGTAGTATTTTAAAACACAGCTAAGCATTTTGTAGCAGCAGAAATAAGTAGAACTAATGCTGTGGATGAAAAGGGTGGACAGAATTTATGCTTGATTGAATAATTAGGAGGGCCCCCAGCAAGATATTGAAATTTTTGGTTTTCAACCTAGCATGTAAGCAGAACTAAAAATAATTATAAGACTGCATCAGAAAAACACAGGCACTCTTCAGAATAACGCTTAAAGTAAAATGCAATGAAAGAACCATAATGTAAGAGCACTGCTACAGTTAATTAAATTCTTATATCAACATTTTTGTGTCCTCATTCATTATCCTCCAACATAATAAAATGGAATGTTTCCTACTTATCTGAGTACAACATAATGTGTAACCTCAATTTTGGAACGCAACTATATTTTGCGTCCATGCAACTGAACAAAATGATTCATGCTGGATTGTCACTTTTCAAAAAAAAAAAAAGTAATATTCGAACAAACCTGAATACAATGCTTTCTAAATAGTAACAGCATTGACGGGTTTAATGAGAGCAGCAGCAATGAAACAGATAAATCAGAAACTTACAGATGAGGACTGAATAATCGACTCATTTTAGATACATGTTCCTTTTCACAGTCTAGATCATCTTCTCCTTGGTCCATGCTGAACCTCCTTTTGCAAGGACTGATTGGGGGAGGCCCAGTCCTATGGTTGGTCACAGCAGCAGATATGGGGAGAGACTGCATCCTGGGCTCTCCTCGTAGTGCAGCTTCACCTAGAGAAAAAGCAAATGTGAATGGATGGAACAAAAGCAGGAACATCAAAAGGCCACCCTATAAAGTCATCACCTTCCTTTAGGGTTTTCTTTAATGCTTTCTATTTGTCAGTCTTTTAAAAGAATAGTTATATGCTCATTATTCATTTTTTTAAATTAAAGTGAGATAATTGAAAATCTATATAGGTAATCTTTGACTTACAACCAGTTCTTTAGTGACCATTCAAAGCTACAACAGCACTGAAAAAACGTGGCTTATGGCCATTTATTGTTCTTATGCCTTATATGGTCATGTGATCAAAATTTGGCCGCTTGGCCAATGGCAAAATTATAAGGGTTGCTTTGTCCCAGGGTCATGTGATCACCTTTTATAAATCACCTAACAGTTGGGTTGGAAATATATAAACCAGGATAGACATTTTAATACTGTCTCTTTAAGGGAATGCTAAAAATTGTAATTGGGTGTGGTTCCTCCAACGGCCATAAGATGGAGCCAGAAACCTGGTTTCCCTCAGAGTGTTGCTAGTTGGTCGATGTTCTGATGTTCGCTGTTTTTTGGTTCCTGCATTTTTCCCTATTGACTGTTACTGATCATCATTATTCTTGGATTTGATGTTAAGTCTGTTACTGAACTGTTTTTGATACTGGACTTTGCTATTTGGATTATCCCTGGACTGAAAACTGGCTGCTATAACCATGTATGACTTGGACTGCTTGTTGGACTTTGCTTAACTGTTTACTGGAAGTAAAAACTTACATTTTACAATACAGTATATCTGTGTGCTGGTTGTGTGTTATTCCTCACCACTCTCACTATTCTCCCTGTGTGCACTCATTCTCCTAACAGGGAATTACCTCAACAATGACCTTCTGACAAGCAAAGTCAAACAGGAAGCCAGATTCACTTAACCATGTTACTAACTTAATAACTACAATGATTCACTTAACAACTGTGGCAAGTAAGATAATAAAATGAGGAAAACTGAGTTAACAACTGTCTTGATTAGCAACAGAAATTTTGAGCTCAATTGTGGTTTTAAGTCAAAGACTTGCTAACATTCAGTTTCTAAAATACACCTATTGTGAAAAAAACAACAGAAATTATAGTTATAAATACATTTTACAGTTAGTATATTCATTTAAAAGAGAAACAATCAATTTTAGGTGTCCTCATTTAATGACCACAATTGGTAATGGCAACTCTGTCACTAAGCATTAACATCAAAACCATGACAGACATACAACCTCATTTCCACTGCAGTAATTAAATGAGATATCACAGGAACACAATTTCTCTGCTGGCTTTTTCTTGAGTTTTCTTATCAGAAGCCAGCTGTGAAATGTGCAGATGACAATGACATGACCCTGTGATACTGATTAATCATAAATGCCCACCATTTGCAAAGCACCTGAATGTCAATCATGTGTCCATGGCAATCTGCAACCGTTAAGTGCAAGGACTGGTCATACAATTACTTTTTCAGCACATCGTAACTTAGAATGGCAGTAACTATCTTATTCTATTTGTAGCTTAATATAAGCAGAAAATCACCTTACTGATTTTCAGCAGCACATTTTGGCAAAGTGTTAAGAGGGGTTCTAGAAGACTTTGGCAGACACAAGTTTTAGATTACTCACCCTGACTCAGTGACTAAACAACAGCATCATAACATCACCACTTGGCAACCTATGCCAAGAGATAATTAACTTGCTTAAGGACATTTTTTACATTCTTAACCAAATAGGTTTTGAAATGTAAATTGGATTTTCTCAACCTCCCTCCCTCCCTTCCTTCCCTCCCCCTCTCCCTTTCCAATTAACACATAGGTGACTCTGGGAGGCTTACAAAATATGAATGTCACAACCAGTTCAATTCTTTTTTTAATAAAAGTTTTATTTCAGTTTTTCCACATTTTTAAAGAAATATCTCTTTTTAGAAAACATTGTGATTCCAGGTGTTCACATCTCCATACTGTCATAGTTTAGATTACATATTCATCTTTCACATTTAGTTCATATCTTACCTCTATACTTTACATACTTTCTATGATTTTTCACAAATACTTTCCTCAGGCTTATTTATAAATTTTCAATTCCTTTCTTAGCCTATTTCTTTTAGCTTATTCATTATACTTATACTTTTATCTGCCATGATTACAATTTCATAGCATATTCTCATTTCATCATTTCAAAAATTCCACCTTAGTTCAAACATTTTAACACAAAAATTTCCCCTACAAATACCAGTTAGAGTGTGCCACACTTTATATATCATCTAATGAATTCCCTTTTAAATCCCAATAATCATTTAATTTGATTATCCCTTTAAACATTTATAACAGTCATCTTCTAACAGCTACCTAACATATACCTTTTATATCAGATTCTGCATGTTTTCCCCTTCAATTACATAAAAAACATTTATAATTCCAAAAAGAAAAATTAGTCTATTCAATTCATAGTAAAAGACTGATATTGAATTCATTGCAACAATTCTCATATTTCATTTCAACTTTATTTTATAATTTAGTTAGACAGTTATTAAACTTATAATTTATCTTTATTCATTCTTCCATTTCCCCCTCACCTACTTGTAATCTCAACACTCTTCGTAATTCATTTCACTTATATTCTATAACTTTATCAAACTTAGATAATAAGTTTATCATAATTTCTCTTTTATCACAGTAGTTCCATTTATCTCTATATTTAATTTAACAAAAATCCAGTATTCCAATAACAAAAAATATCAGTTCCAATCTTTCATTTTAATAATCTATATTTTCCTACTTTCTAAATAATTTGATATTTCTAATATATTTATACTATACCTTAACACCTTGCAGTATCCTCTTTCTCAATTCTTAGGTTAACCATTATCTCTATGTCTTTTAAATAAACAATTTCTTTTCATTTTTGTTCAATTTCCATATTTCTTTATTTCATTGTTCTGTTTTTTATTGTTTTTTTCCCTTCATTTTTCCTCTCCTTTTTATACTCCAATTTTTATCCCCCTCCCTTTTTAAGACTTCCTTCTGCAGTTCCCTTTTCTGTTTCCTTTTATTTTGTTTGGTTTTCAAAATATTCCCTTTTTAATTACCTCCTCAAATCTCAAATTTTTAAACCCATTCTTTTCCCTTTTCACTTTAAACCTTGTTGCTCCAATTGCTCATTAAAAATGGCCTCTTCTTTAATCAACTACTACTCTTCTTCTGGCACTCCTTGATGTTCTTCATTCTCTGAAATCGCCATTTCTAAAAATTGTAAAACAAAGACAAACGATTTGCCTCTTTCTTGTAGCTTTTATTTCATGTTTCTCAGTTCTATTTTTAATTCCAAAAAAAGTTCTGCTATCCTTAACCACTTCTATCCAGTGATTTAATTCAGCCAATGTCTAAAAAATTTGTTTCCAACAATTAGCTTTTATTAATTCTTCTTTAGATTTTTCAGTTCCATCAAGTAATCCAATATCCATAAATTTATGTTTTTGCCAAGATTGCCAAATAATCCCAAATTGAAATCTTCCTGCTTCTTTCTTTTTTCCCCCCAAAAGTTCAATATTCCACGTTTGCTTTCCAGGGCTATGTTTTGTTGTCGCAAGATTTCACTTATTTTGTATCTAATCCAGCCTTTGAAAGATCCAGGTTATAGAAATTCACAAATAATTTTTTTGCCACTAGATGGCACTCTCTATAAAAATTCACAAATATTTTTTTGCCACTAGATGGCACTCTCTCTCTGTTTTGTCCAAATTCCACCCTTTTTCTCCGTTTTTCTCTATTTAGGGAATCTAAATCCAAAGTTCCAATAAGTACAGATATCAGTTAATATATTTTTGTTTTTCCTTTGACACGTTCAAGTTCAGCTTTAAATTTGCCTATTTAGTGTCAAGATAATATATTCTCCAATTTAAACAAATATCTTCTTCAGCTATCTCTTTCAGTATTCAAAGCCACTTTCAGCTGTCAAATTTTTTTTTTTCCCCTCACTGTCTTTGTCCACCGCTTTAATTAATTCTTTTAAAAATTCTTTAAAATTTAATTTTGGGATACCTTGTATTCAGATGTTGCACCAGATTAGCCCAGTTATTCAAGCTATCCTCTTCTTCACAGCTCCTGCACAATCTTATCCCGGCTAGCTCTTCCTCTTCAGGATGGCCATTTTAGACCACTGCTATAGCCTCTTCGGAGGGGAGTGTTCGCCAAGCCAAGAAGGGGAGATGCGGCTCCCCTTGACCCAGCTGACGATTTCCCCTTTCTTCACCAATCCTACAGGGTGGCTCTGGCCCCAGATGCAGTTGATCCAGGCCCTCCTACAGGAAAGCATGGATCGAAGCCACGGACGATCGCGGTCTTCAGTCCGTAAACGAGGATGACATCACCGGAAGTCCCACAACCAGTTCAATTCATATAATCTATTACTCTCAAACCAAATAAACCATTTTCTGGTGTAGAGGACAGTGCCATATACTACAGCCTTATTTCAAACATGAAATAGTGTCACTTTTCTTTTTCATTATATCCAAAATATAACTGAAGCGAACTGGACCAGCAGCACATTACACCCGAGCAAAAGCAATTCCACAATTTTATATTCTATTCAATGCACAGCTCACATAAAAGAACCCTATTTAATAAGCTCAACAAACCCAATTTTGTTGTGAAAGAAACCACTCAGGACTAATCTCCACTATGTTTACCAGTAAAAATAAACATTTGCCAATTTAGCAAGCAAGATATAAACTAGCAAATACACTGTGGTCTATATACATGCCACAAGTAATGGCTTCTATTCAAGGCTCTGGCACCAAAGCTAAACAGTAACTTTCCACTTTCTATGTACATGTTAAAAGAAAAACGGTGCACTGCATGGCAAACAAGTTTCCCATCAGAATATCCTGCCATGTTCATGCACACGTTATTATTAACTTTGAAATTTCTCTCCCACTTTCCTGTTTTATCCCTTCCCAACACCAAAAGTTAGTAAATGCTTGCCAACAGGCAAACTACCCGTTACTTCAAAGAAGGCAAAAAATTTAGAAAACAGTGTAGTGTGCTTTCTTAGATTCTACCATTTACATCAAGAGTTGATTATGCTGCAACTCACATGTGTGATTATGTTGTCTGCAACATTGCCAAGGGGTATGTACAAGTCCTAAAAAACCTTTAAAAGCTTTCAAAATCTCACAAAATATCTTTGAGATATTTAAACCTCAAGGATATTTTGTGAGATTTTGACAGCTGTTGCTGAATGCTCTAATATGATGCTCTAATATGATAGCATGTATACGGTATATCAATGAGTGGAAGCTTACTAGATGATTCAGCACTGACCAGAGAGTAAGATATGGATGGATAGTTAAGAGATAAATATATAAGATATTTATTTATTTGTATCCTGACTTTATTATTTTTATAAACTCAAAGCAGCAAATTTATCTAACACATCTTCCTCCTCTTCTTTTCCTCACATCAATAAACCTGTGAGGTGGGTTGGGCTGAGAAAGCGTGACTAAAGACCTGAAGTGTCATTGATTTGGGATATGAATATATGTGCACTTTCGTAAACAGATTTTTGCCTCCTGTTAATGGCCAAGAAGCCAAATTATCTATTGTGGACTGGCTGATGCAATAAAGCTGGATCTTAAAATTAAGGGAATTCTAGCAATCAATCCTAAACTGAAAGTTGCCTAGCTTGAAAAAAAAAGGTCCTAGATGATGATATAAGCTTTTAAATAAAGAGCCATACCCCAGGTTTCCAAATTTATTGCCTTGTCTGGTTTATGGCACTGAGAGTATTTATCCTCAGAATACTTCTCTTTGTTTCAGCAAGCAACTGGGCAGGGACACAGACTATCTCTCAAATACCTGTGCTTATAGCCCTATTCATCAGCTTTCCTTGCAAAATTCTGGAATGTTAGACAACATGATGAAATACAAACAAAATACAAGAGATAATGTGACATATTATTTGTCTATTATAATATTACATCAGTGCAGCCGTATAGCTATAAATGCACACAACACAAAGCTTTGCAGTCAATATTTAATCATTTCTAAGAAGCAGAGTTAAGTTTCTCCATCGATTTGACAATACAGTTCTACCTAGTTGCTCAAGATTCTGTTATTATATTTAACTGCTAGTCTGTAAATGCTTGAGAGATTTTTTTCCCTTTCACACATGAAAGTGCATCTACATTTGTATTTTTTCTCTTAACCCAATCAATACTTTCCTTTCTTGTGCCATAATTGACAGTTATATACTCTAAAAAGGCAGTTGGAAAACCTTTGAATGTTGTCATAATTGATTTCTGTATTTAAAAGGTTCTTTTAGATGAGGTTTTTATTCTGAAAACCACTGTAAAAACTCGTGAAATTTTACTGGTGATCTCAAAGGCTATTATCTTCTATTTATAATGCTCTCATTTTTTTTTATATCCTTACCAGAAAATCAAACTTCCATTAAGGACAAAATGTTAAATATTGTACTCACATAATGTTAAGTGCTAGCAGCTATCAATGTGGAAGCAAGAGTACTGCACTGTTCTGTATAAAAATTCTAAATAAAAATGATTTCAACAAAACATGTTGGCAGGAATGAAGTGTATTTCCTATCCCAGATAAAATATAAAATTAAATGTATTGTGGGCATTGTTATTTATTCATTTGTATATTGCCTTTTCATGCTTAGACAAGAAAATGCCCAGGCAGGCAAGGAGAACCCTCAAAGATAAGTTCCATGAATTTATTTGAAGCACTTTCCTGCTTCCTGATTAGCTCTCATACCAGAAATTATATAGTTTTAAAAATAGTTTAGAAGTTAACGTTGTAAAGGAAGGGCTTCTCAGTTTGCTATATTTGTTTATAAAGATACAACAATAATCCACATCCTTTATAGTGCTTCAAAACTTAAAACCTTGCAACTATTATATAAAACTTACATTGTCCTAGTAAAGCTACTGCCTTTGGATTTTGAAATTTTTTAAAGCAAATTTACTTATTTATTTAATATTCTGCCTTTATTATTTTTTCATTTACAATTCAAGGTGGTGAACATACCTAATACTCCTTCCTCCTCCTATTTTTCTCACAACAATATCCCTTTGAGATGGATTGGAGTGAGAGAGAGTGACTGGTCCAAAGTCACCTAACTGACTTTCATGGCTAAGGCAGGACTTGAACTCATAATCACTTGCTTTCTAGCCTGAAGCTTTAACCACTAGACTAGAATTAAATAGAGATTCTGGATTTTTTTTTGCATAGTAAATGTATTTCAAAATATATTTTAATTTTACTACAACATGCTTTGTAACCAACCTTGTGCATTCTATGATTCAGTGGAAATTTCTGATGCTCTTATAAATGTTAGATTATATACAGAAACAGTGTCTGTTTTTTACAAGGGACAGACAATGAATACAAATTTCCATCAGTGAATAACAAATAACATGCATGTATCTACTGGCTTAAATTAAAATGCACATCAAAATCATTATTCAACTGTTCCATGAGGCAGGCCTATATCTTTCAATTTTATTTGATGGCCATGATAAATTAAAGAAGCTATCAAAAACCTAATGGTGGCTATTCTATGGAAATTTATTTTACCTAGTTTGTTTGAATAAATAGTTAAATTATTTTAGATTACATCTTAGATCGGTGTAGTTACAAATACAGATTATGGGATTTCTCTGTTTGGTCTTTGAATATGATCTCAATATAAACACTCTAAGCCTATAGTTTTAGAAAGTAAAATATCAAAGGTGAGCAAGTCTGCTTATTCATTGAAGTATGCATTATACAGCAATAGAATTCAAATTACCTCAGCTTTCCCAGAATTTAAACAGCCCAGAATCTTCCTTGGGTTTTTCTCTGTAGTTCCAAGAAAATGTTTGAACAAGAGATACAAAACAGCTAAACTGATCAAAGATCTGACTGTCGTTAAGTGAAAGTAAACAAAGCCTTTTCTACTTCAAAGAAAATTTATGCAAGAGTAAGACTGCAAAATTAACAGCAAGTTAGAACCTGTATTTTAGTAGCATCAAGGGCACTGCTTGATGACTTAGTATAGTTCTTTAAGGCTAGCCACCTTGGATTCCAGTTTTAATGAATGAATATAATATTGATGAACTTAACTTTGGCTTTACCATTGTAAAACCACAGATAAATATGCGACAATATTCTTTCTTTCTAGCCCAGCAGCAAATGTTTCAATTAAATATTCCTTCCAGGGCAAGTTGTTTAAGTAGATTTAAGATCTATGGCCACAAGAATATATTTCTGGGTGAAATTTTCAAATCTACTTCAGCTGGTTTTGACAGCTATCGTTATCTATAGAAGACCATTTACTGAGAAAAAGTCAGGAAGAATACAATCTTGTTTTTATTCCTGGAACTCTCAATGGCTTTTGATAGTATTGACCACATTATTCTTTCTTAAGGTACTGTCTGAGATAGCTACGAGCATTAGAGCTTTGTGAGGATTCCATTCATACTTGGTTACTCTGTAAGTTTTATGCATTATATGAAGTGATATATGGTCCAAATAGTATGTGTTTTATCTCCCATATTTAGCATCTACATAAAATAACAGAAATAGAATCAGTTTGGTCTAGTGGCTAAGGCATCAGACTAGAAATTGGGAGACTGTGAGTTCTAGTCTTGCCCTAGGCATGAAATCTGGCTGGGTGACTTTGGGACAGTTACTCTCCCCACCAGGTTTGCTGTTATGGAAGAAATAGGATACACACACACACACACACAGAGAGAGAGAGAGAGAGAGAGAGAGAGAGAGAGGGAGAAAGAAAGGGGTGGGCTACTGGGGGTTTTCAGGGGTTCGGGAGATAGGGCATTCGTACTTACCTGATATGCCCGTTCTCTTTGAGCTGTGAAGAGCATCCAGTAGTGCAAGGTGCTTCAGTCTCCGCATTCATAGGCTGAGCTTGATTTGTGGAACGCTCCTCCTCCTCCACGTGACTCCTCCTCAATGTTCCCCAGTTTTGGCGAAGACGAGAAAAATAAGCGCTCTCATCCTCATGTTCTAAAAAGTTCATTGGCCGAAACAGGACCCCACCAGACATAAAAAGGGGTGGGGCTGGATGCTCTTCACAGCTCAAAGAGAAGGGGTGTATCAGGTAAGTACCAACGCCCTTTCTCCTATGAGCTATTCAGAGCACCCAGTAGTGGGACATACCAAAGCTTGGCCTGTCCTATGGGAGGGACTCCGTCTGGCCTGGAATCTCTTCCTGGTCCCTGTGAACCCGTTGCAGAACTCTTCTGCCGAAGAAAGCCTCAGCAGAGGCAAACACATCAATTTTGTAGTGTCTAATGAAGGGCAATGGGGAAGCCCATGCCATGGCCCGACAGATTTCAGTTGTTGATGCCTGTGTAGCCCATGCTACCGAAGTTGCTGCGCTTGTTGAATTAGCTGTTATGCCCCTAGGCACCTGCAGAGATTGAGTCTGATATGTTTTTGCTATTGCAGCCCGTATCCAATGGTCTATTGTGGATGGTGAGACTTTGTAACCCTGAGAATTGGGCTGAAAGGACACAAATAAGGCCTCTGATTTCCTAAAAGCCACTGTACACTTGATATAGATTCGCAGAGCATGCCTCACATCAAGCTTATGCCATTGTCTTTCCATTCCCTGTGATGGTCTGGGGCAAAAATTTGGAAGAATAAGCTCTTGTGCTCTATGAAAGGCTGAACTGACCTTGGGCATGTGGGATCGGGACATAGGACCACTCAATCAGCATGAAAAACGCAGAGATCTTGTCTGACAGACAAGGCTGCAATTTCTGAGATACGATGAGCGGAGGTGATCGCTACCAGGAAAACTACCTTGTATGTGAGAAATTGGAGATTTGACGTTTCCAAAGGTTCAAATGGACCTTTAGTGAGAGCAACAAGGACCTTGTTAAGGTCCCAGGTGGGATAACGGTGCACTGCTGGAGGGCCTAAATTGGTGGCTCCTCGAAGGAAGACCTTATGTGTGGATGATGTGAAAAAGAACTGAGGTCCTCGCAAGTGAGAACTGATGCCAAGGCTGCCACCTGCCTTTTTAACATATTAGGTGACAACCCCTTATCAAGTCCTTCCTGTAAAAACTCTAGAATCTGAGTGACAGAGGGAGAGACAGGATCAATTTGAAATTTACTATCCACCATGTGGCATTGTAAATGCGAATTGTTGAGGGGCGTCGGGTGGCTAGGATAGTGTTGATAACTCTGTTGGAGAGGTTTTCGCTCTTCAAACCACTCCACTCAACCTCCAGATTGTCAACTGTAACCACTGAGGTTCCGGATGTTGAAGGGATTCTCTGGGGGGGCTACCAAGAGACTGCGGAGGTCTGAGAACCATGGCCGCCTGGGCCAATAAGGCGCTACTAGAAGTAATACCGCTCTCTCATCTGGTAACTTCTGGATGACTTTGGGAACCAGCGGAAGTGGAGGGAATGCATACAGGAGCCCCAGGGGCCAGCAACAGCGGAGCAGGTTGAAATTCTCCATCCCTTGGGATGGGTACCTGGAAAAAAATCTCGGGAGTTGAGTGTTGAGAGAGGAAGCAAATAGGTTCACCACTGGCTGACCAAATGTCCGTGCCGTTTCCCCAAACAGGAATGGGTGGAGACGCCACTCTTAGCTGTTTCGATTGTGTGCCCCCCTGCTTGTTTATGTTGAGCTTTGGCTGTTATATTGTCTGTCAGTATCAGTATGTGCTGACCGCGTATCTGGGGGAAGAAGTTGCGAAAGGCCAGGTATACTGCATGAAGTTCCAGCCAGTTTATGCTGCATGACTGTTCTATGTCGGACCATCAGCCCTGGGTTGTGAGCGACTGGATGTGAGCTCCCCATCCAAACAGACTGGCATCTGTGGTGATGGTGAGCCTTTGTGGCTCCTTGAAGAGACAGCCTGTGTTGATAACTGGTTTGGACCACCAGAGGAAAGATAGGAGAAACTTGGGTGGAAGGAACCCTGACTTTGTGTTTGGAGTTGCTTCAGCCGGATCGCTGGTACGGTAGCAGGAATCACTGGAGAGATCTAGTGTGGAGGCGGGCCCAAGGAATAATAGAAATACATGAGATCATTTTATCCAGCAATTTTGATAGGTTCATTAAGGACACCCTCTTAAGCAACCTGATCTCCTTAACCAATTTTTGAATGCTATTTAGTTTATCTGGTGACAGATAAACCTTGCCTTCCACCGTATCTATGACCGCCCCTAAATGGATTATCTGAGTCGATGGTGTTAATTGACTCTTCTTCCAATTTATTAAGAAGCCATGCTCTTGTAGGGATAGTAATGTGCTCTCAGTGTCTGTGACTGCCTGATGGGCGGAAGGGGATAAAATCAAAATATCATCAACATAACACTGGAGGCGTACAGGGATGTTCCTGAGGTGGGCAGCTAGCGCTGCGAGGACCTTGATGAAGGTCCTGGGGGCAGAGGCTAATCCGAATGGAAGGGCCACATATTAAAAATGTGGTTATTGTAGCAGAATCTCAGAAACTTATAATGGGAAAGCCAAATCTAACCGTATCTCTGACCCAGGCATCAGAGGAAGAGGAGTCCCATTGGTCAGCGAACAACTTAAGGCATCCGCCAATGGGGATTGGGTCCCGGGAGTTATCTTGGATGCCAGAAGGGCCTGTTCCCTGCTCCCCGAAAGGCTCTTTTGGATTGACCACCCCTTCTACCTCTGTCCACTGAGTTGGACCTATCTGGTTGCTGTCCTGGTCTAACAGCTGGGGGTCTCTGGTATCTGGAAAAGAAGGATCCCTGATAGAAGGATCGAAAGGATCCACTCTGAAAGGACTGGGGGCTTCTAGGATCTGACTTCTGAAAAAAGGAAAGGGAGAATTTTCTTCTTGTTGTGTGTTTCGATTAGTAGCGGATCCAGGGAAGGGCCTAACAATCTATCTCCCACAATGGGGGATGAGGCCAGCTTGGATTTGTGTTTGAAGTCGGCTTGCCAGTGTCTTAACCATAGCAAGCGACGCGCTGTGACATATGAGGTAATGGCCCTTGCTGAAAGCCTGACTGCGTGATAGGTAGCATCGGCAGAAAATTCAGCAGCTGCCGTAAGTTTGGCGATATCTTGGTGCGCACTAATGTTGAAAGAAGAAACGTGTTGTTTCAAAAGACGAAGCCATCTAAGAGATGACCGCGTGAAAAAAAGAAGCGGCCGTGGCTGATCTGATAGCCCACGCGTCAGACTGATGGGCTCTGCGTAGGGCTAAAGCCTCCAGCACCTCACTGGGAATAGAGGGGAATGCTAAAGCCACTATAAGGGCTCATCTACCTCGGGGGCACTCAGTAACTTTGCAAAATCAGGGTCCAAATTGAAATATTTCCTATCATGCACAGTTGGGGGGGGTGTACACCGCTACAGAGGCCCATTGCTTCTGCACCAGGTCCGAAAATATGGGTGGAACTGGACTTACCTCTGCTTCAACTACCGTTTGGTTGAAGATCATGTCCTCTGGTCCCTCCCCTGAAGGGTTAGGTGTGTCAGATGGTTTTGGCTTGTTTAGGCCTGCAATGTTCTTTGCCTTAAACAAGAGAGATTTGAAAAGCTATGGCCGAAATAAGCCTGTAAAAACAGGCTGGTCAGGAATAAGACCCTCATTCTCAGACATTTTCCCTTCTAAGGGGTCTGCCTCTGACAGGGGCTCGCTATCGTGCATTGATCCCAATTCAGCCTCAGCCATTTGAATGATTTTATCTACTTCCTCCTCCTCCTCCGGCCCTTGGAGGGGGGTCTCCCCCTGTAAATGTACCTGGGTCTAGTGTTGCTCTGACCTGGTCAGAGACCTCAGCGGTTGGGACTATTGGTCAGTAGCCACAGGGTAAGGTCTGGACATTACAGCGTGTTGGAGCCCTGCTGCAATCCCTTGGCAAATAGCCAGCTCCATCCAGGCTTTCATCCTTTCTGGGACCTCCTCAATGTAACTGTCACCCTGAGAGGACCAGCAGCTGTCGGAGTGAATGTGGCTTCAGGAGCCTATCTGGTCAGTGTTCCAGACACTTGGACCTTTTGTCCTTGTGGAGTCAAGCTGTGCCTGGATGAAAGAGAGAGATCTAGGGGAGGAGGAAGAGGATGTGAAGAAATTGATGGGCTGGAAAAGGATGCACCCTGTGATACAGTGTGGACCTCTCGAATATGCCTGTCAATTTGCTTTTGTAAGGCCTTATGGCACCTTAAGGCGTCCCTTTCTGAGATTTTAGAATTTCCACTGTGTTTTGATTTGGCTTTTGCCTTCAAGCAAGGGGCCTGAGAGGTGCTACCATCTGCCATTTTGATTAAAATTAGAATAACAGTAATTGAATATAAATTGTAGACAAGGTGGTTGGCGCGCCCAGGGCCCGATCTGAACCAAGAATGGTTGCCCTGATAAAGTTCTTATTGCCCCCTTTTATTTTTTTTATTTTTTTTACTGGTGTCTATATATATAATGAGTCGTATCTCAGTAATAATATTTTATCGAAATTAAAATATTATACTGTCAAATAGTTTATTACCATGAGTGGTTATTATAATTGTAACAATTATTATAATATTATTGCTATTATTGCATTTGGAAGGAGTAATTGCTCCTTCCTATGAGTAGTGATATATATATATTCCAATATTAACAATGAAGAACAATGTCCAATTAGCCAAATAGCGAATGCCTAAGGCCTGGGTTGAAGATTGTAAGGGCCTTCAGCAGCCTCCATGCACAGGCAGACAATGGCCTAGGTGCTTGCTGCTGTGCCACTGAGAATAAGGCTGTGAGGGTTAAGCCAACGATTTTTAAAGCGAGATAATTATCCTCGAGTGCAGGTAGCCAAAACGAGGGTAAACTTGCTCTCAGAATCCTGGAGGGATCCTGCTGCTTCAAGCAGAAAATACCTCACACAATTCAGGAAAGGCAGACAAGGCACTCAGCCACGAGGTGGCACTCAAGATGGCATCCAGCATTTAAGTTTTTTGCGCGCTTCTCAGCAGCAGCTTCCCGCCTTGCAAACGAAGCCAGAGCTCTCGAATTAACGTAATGGCGGAGAAAAAGGGGAAATTAACACTAATTAACTTCCCCACTGAAGGAATGGCATTCAGAGAGGGGGTAAAGGTGATACAACTTTTTTTTTTAAATCAAGCCGCGAGCAAAGAAACGGAATTAAATGGCACAGTGGCAAGCAAACTGGCAGAGGTAATTGAAATTGGCTGTGGGGAGGTGGTGCACAGCAGCACCAAAAACCTCCCGTCGCCTTTTTTGGGGGCACAAACGGCTCTTCCCCTAAACAGAACTATCAGGCTAATTTAAGACTGGAAAGAAAGCTAAAGACAAAACTGAATTACAATCAAACCTGCTGTTCACGAACTAAGATTCCTGTTTCGGTCAAGGAAGCATCGAAAGTACTGCCTGTCTCGCACGAGGCTGAGCAAAAACTGGGGAACACTGAGGAGGAGTCATATGGAGGAGGAGGAGCGTCCCACAAATCAAGCTCAGCCTATGAATGCAGAGACTGAAGCATCTCCCACTACTGCTCTGAACAGCTCATAGGAGAACCTCTAGCTAAGATTATGCACAGTTCAGAGAACCCCAAATTCCACTCCTGGCTGGCCCCATCCAGGTCACCCCTCCCAGGAGTCCCCGCACAGCCTATTTTGGACACAGGTAAGTGCAGGGTGTGCGTAGAGGCTTGAGGAGGGCAAAAAATGGCCTCTCAGAAGTTTGGGAAGGCCAGAAACTGACTTCCAGACGGCCTCCGGAGCCCAGGGAGGCTGTTTTCGCCTTCCCGAGGCTTGAAAAAGCCTCTGAAGCCCGGGGAGGGCAAGAACATCCCCCAGTGCAGGAGCCCAGCTAGGCCACACCCACCATAGCCACACCAACCCAGCAACCAGGCAGGGAACCCATTGCTAAAATTTTTGAAGCCCACCCCTGTATATGTATCTGTGTGCATGTGTGTGTTTGTGTGCACGTGTATTAAAGTGCAGCAACATCACGATGTTAATGATATACTCTCACATTTAAGTGAGGCAGTAGAAGTGCTTTATCAGATTCTGGCCATGGGAATGGATAAAATTAGCTTCCCCAATAAAGTGAAGCCAATTGCAAACAACATGGAAGCACTTTTAGTGAACAGTTGATTAATCTTAGTGCATGGAGTTTACCTGTTCTGGGAGAAATTTTATTTCTTTTAAGGAATTATGCTTATAACCTGAGAACACAAGTATCCTTTAAACTCTATTTGACTAAAAGAGCTAAAATTCAGTGAACCATGTCCTAGTGATCCCCTACTTGGGTTTCTATAGCATCATATATATTAGTGTATATTATCTTGTTATTGAAGTTAATTTATAACATTCATGTTAATACAGATATTATGGCAGGTATGGACACAGAATGCCAGTGAAAAATTCACTTTCAGGCCTCAACTTACTTTTAAGTCCTAACAGAAAGAACCTATGGAGGATTTCAAGAATTGGGCCCAAATAGTCTAACCAATTTAAGCCCCAAAAGGCCTTGAATACTGAATTATGGCAGATGGCTATTTGAGTAGCACACTTTTTAGTAGCAGCACATAAACACACACTCCAGTTTTGGAAATCCTACAAAGACTGGCCTGACAATAAATCTGTTTTCTATTGTCAGAAAATATCATTTCATTCTCTCATGAAATCTCCCTTTACCTTATATTCATTTTGTGTTGTTATATTTAAGTAATTTCTATTCCAAAAGTCCTTTATGTTATCATACAACATTCTTTTAACCAAAGTATGTTAAATGTTACATATTTTAAGTTATCCATTTATGTAATATATTGTAATTGCTTTTTATGTTATATTGCCTAAGGAATCATTCCTAGGATAAATTCTGTAAGAATTTTTAGTTTGGAATCAAATTCAAATATCTTAATTCAAAAGATATTTTAATCACATTAGCTGCCACATCTAACATAGTACTTATTTGAACACTTTATATTCTTGAAAACTAAATGTGTCTTTTTATAGGTAATTAATAATGTGAATTGCTGTTTTTGAAGGAAACACAATATTGTGCATTATATTACTTTTTTCCATCACCATCATTTTATAAATATTTTATAGAAAAAACAACACTAGAAAATAAGACTATCCATCATTTTCTAGACAATTTCTTCTAAATCAAAGTCATTTAAACACATCTCTTTGAAGGTTAACCTCAAAGCACTTCACATTATTTTACTGCAGCAGAAGAAAAGAAAGAAAAGAAAGATAGCAGATGTGAGAATTAGTTCAGTTACAAACTATTAAGAACAAATACAGATTTGTAACTCTCTCAGATCAGCTTTAATATATATTGCTAACATCTATGTGACTGGCATGATGTTTAATCTTTGAAAAGTCAAGTAAATAATATTTAAACCAATACTTAAATAAGAGTAAAAAAAATAGCTAAAAGTCAAAACCAGCCACAAACTCTTGTATGTTGAAAAGAACCATTTCTTCTGTGCCATTATGATGTTTCCACAAGGAAGAAATCATGAAACCAACAATAACAAATTGTAAGAAATTAACATTAGACAAAATGCTAAAATATTAATCTAACATCAATTCCTGATTTCTATTTCAGACGTTTTCTTTGTAGTGGCTATTAAAAAATAGGCCTGTTGAAAGGAAGGATGAATTTATCATTTTTCTATTGAGTGAAGGGGAATTCTCTCAACTGTTCTGTAAAAGCAAACTGATATATGAAAGAATATAATTTCTTTGTTTAAAAAGTATGATGGATACTTCATGGATTACATGCATTAAACCAGTAGGTTTATTTTATAGCCACATGCAAATCTAAAAGATAAAAGTTAACTTGGATTTAACAAAAGCTACAAAGATTTTTTCTAAAAACTGAGAAAGCTATTAGTGGCTACTTAAGTAACCAAAATTCATATATTGAGACTTAGTACTTATCAAGTCATCTTGCTTTGTTTTGTGGAGCATTTACGTTTTCTACATGGTTTCTAAATTTGATAGGAAGAGCAGGAAATTAATTATAGCCAATCACTTCGTCCTCAATTTGGAAATTATTACTGGAAAATCCATAAAAATAAGGAAGATTGTAAAAAAACATGTAAAAGTTAATGTTCAGATCTAGGATATGAAAGAATTTACCATTTTTTTTCCTATAGCACATTATACCATGTATCAAAAAGTAAAATTCTGTGACTAATGAAGTTAAAAATAAGTGCTACTACACAATGAGATAAGCAGACTATAAGTAGTCCTCGACTTACAACAGTTCATTTAATGAGTGTTTGAAGTTACAAAGGCACTAAAAAAAGTGTCTTATGACTATTTTTCACACTTATGACCATTGCAGAATCCCCATGTCACGTGATTTACATTCAGAGGCTTGACAACTGGTTCATATTTATGACGGTTACAGTGTCCCAGAGTCATGTGACCATCTTTTGCAAACTTCTGGCAAGCAGAATCAATGGGGAATCCAGATTAACTTAACAATTGAGTTACTAATTTAATAATTGCAGTGATTCACTTAACAAAGGTGGCAAGAAAAGTCATAAAATGGGGCAAAACTCACTTAACAAATTTCTCACTTAGCAACATAAATTCTGGGCTCAGCTCAGTTTGTAAGTCAAAGGACTACCTGTATTAGAGACCATTTCCTTGTGATTTATTTCATGGATTGCTTTCACCAAAACTTTATAACATATAAACATATATAAAACTAGATCTTTGCTTTAAGGATTGTTCATGGATATCAGCTGATGATACACTATGTAGGCAATTTATTAAGCTTTCTTGATGGAATTACAAAAGCAGGATCTGGGAAATGTTATTTAAAGCACATTTTATTTTCATGTGTTAATTTTAATGCCTGGGTCACCAAAATATGTTATTAAACATTCATTTGTTCATGCTAGGAGCAGGGAAGGAAGAAGGTGAAATCACATGAATAGAAATGATTTAAAGATAGATTGCAGCATATATTTATTACAGTTTACAAGTTCACCAGATCATATATGAGTAATATTAGATCCCCAAACTATGGAATTAAATTCTTTAAGAAAAGTTGAGATATTGACACCTCACCACAAAATCTTTTATGTTAACACCTTTTAGGGGATTAAGAAGTACCAATTTACTTTTTGAAATAGGTCCTGCTCCTAAACATAATATAGAACAGAAATCAAGAGTTGTCACTTTAAATCTTTTTCTTAATGAATCTTATGAATAGGAATTCGTGTTCCTTGGACTGATTTTGGTTCACTCCCAACCACTGCCAGAGAAAGCTGAGTTCATGGATGGCAACAGAAAGGGAACAATGGAAATTTGTTACAGCCTCAGGTTATCAATTTTATAATCCAACTTCATGGAAAATGGGCACAGCAATGCAAGGTGATAGAAGATGCCACAGTTTTGGCCACTGAGTCAGCTGCACATGAGTCATATTTAATTTATGTCAGATAAAACATGCTGTCTGAAAAAAAAAGACGTTTGCCTCATCCTCTCGCATGTGACCTAAGAATTACAATATGCTTTTCTATAATTATGATTTTATTTTGTCATACATGCAGAAGAAGAGAGTAACTTGTGCCTGAGACTGTTCCATTTTTTGGATTTTTTGTGACTGCCAAGTGTTATTGACTGTGGGGATTTTGCTGCGGTACCTACAATAGAACAGTGTCAAGGGGTTGGCGCTGGAATAAGAAAAGGCAAGCCTGATTTTTGACATGACAAGAAACTGATAGAAACTGGTTTAATCTCATGCTCAAATCTGGAATTATGGGAAATAGACCTGGCTCTTTTCTTTGATTTTCCTAAATTTTGCTTCATGTCAACAAGTTATATTGAGCAGGGATTTAATATCAGGTAAGTGATATGACCTAAAATGGGCTTTTATTTTACTCCACATTTTATATGGTGAATGAAGAATAATTAATTTAGAAATACCCAGAATCATTTTAAGGATAAGTGCAGCAGAAAGTCAGAAAAGTCTTGCTGGAACTTCCAATTCATGTTTCCCAAAACATAAATCCTATGTTTAGTGATTGTTTTAGGTAATATTTCAAAAACAAAGAATGATTCTAGTTTATTGAGGATATACTGGACAGCTAAATGACAGTTCTTAATTCATTTCGAATGTCTTCACATGGTTTTTCGATCAGCATTGTTTTTCTATCACATTTTATAACATTAATTACATGTACCAAGTTGTAGGCTAGAAATATAAAGCAGAATAAATAAGTAATATTCTATACAATATCTTATAAACAAAGCCAAACCATCTATAAAAGTAATTCATCAAATAAGAAAAAGAACTTGAATATCAATGATCAAAAAGCAATGTTAAAAGTTGCTTTGGGTGAAATGTATACATTTATCAAATATATATTTGATAAATAAATTTAAAAAATCCCTAAGACTCAAAATGTATCCAAGGATGGTATATATTTACCCTTGCTGTTTTAACATTAGCTTAACTGCCATCTAATACTTCTAAAGAAGATTAAAAAGGTTAATGGATAATAATCATCATATGGCATAAACTAGCTCTGGTGTTCTTAGTGATTATCAGCACAATAGCTGCCATACCCCCATAAAATTTGAACAACACTTAGAAAATCTGCACATTGACAAAATTTCCATCTATTAATAATAAAAGACTACACTGCTTGGATCCCCACACATACTACACTGATACATAATGACATCCTAGGTACTTGGGTAGAGCTTGGTGCATATTAAGGTCATTACCAACGAAAAAAACTGGCAGCTTTGCTTTCTCATTGTTATGCTGCTGCTGCTGCTGATTATTATCATCATCATCATCCAAAACAACGGGAGTGCCACTTGAATACTATTGGCATCAACAAATTTACCATCAGACAATTGCAAAGGCGACCTTACTTGGAACAGCTTCCATCCTTCAACCGATATCTGTAACATCATCAGACATCCAGATCTGCCTATCCTAGGTCCTTGGAAAAGACTTGACAGGTAGACAAAAATGCCAAATTGTGTCTGAACATCTAGCTGACTGTGTAACAAACCATAATAATAAAAACAATTGCAAGAAATACCCTTTTGCCTACAAGCAGGAACTGGTGGAACAAAGGAATAGAAAAGTAAGAAACTAATATGCTCTGGGATTTTAGAAATCAAACAAACAAACACCCAACTACCCAGACTTAACTGTCAATAACAAAGGGAAAAAAAGTCTGGGTAATGGATACTACAATACATAGAGACAGCAGAATAGAAAAAAAAAAAAAGAACTAAGAAAGTCACAAAATACAAAAGACCTACAAACAAAAGTAGAACAACTTGGTCTTAGAAAACAAAGATAGTGCCAACAGTGCTTCTTGGGTACAATTCCAAAGTACAGTATCAGATCAAGCTGATAATGCTTGATCATCAGCATTGACAAAACATCACTCAGTTGCAACAGTTTACATCCTCCAACAACATATTTAACATTATTAAACTATCACAAGTCCTTGGGAAGAAGGACTTGGTAAGATACTAAATCTACTTGGTAGGTAAGATACTACTAAAAAATACTAAACCCAATCTAAACATCTGGCTGATTGTGCAACCAACCTTAATTTCAAAAACACTAGTTTAATAGCCCACCAGGGATCCTGCAGCTGCATTCTACATGGATGATCTTGCATTGACGAGAGGATTAGTTATATTGATCTCTATGGTCCCCCTTGCAGTTCTGTGACTAGGTGATTCTGCTTGGGGTAAAAATCACTAAATTTCTGCAACTTTCAGGGATCTTTTAAATATTGTATTTTTGCAGGATCCAATTTGTCAAATGTTTATTCTTCCACATTTTTGGAATATTCTGGAGAGAGAGAAATTCCCTGATGATGGGCTCCAGCACGAGCCCGAAAGCTTGGAAGAATAAACCTTTGGTCCTGGTGACTGACTCAGATTGGATTCTTCAACATTATCCTAGGACATGTATAATTCATCTTCATTAGCATGTTACATTTTTGTTAATACATTTCACATTTTTCAAATTTTGATATCTATCTTTTTGCAACATATACAATTTTATGCTACAACATTTTTCTTAATTTTGGAGCCTGGAGTCTAGACACAAAGAGTTAGAAATTCTTTTTAACTCCGACTTGTGGTTTTACTGCATTCAGTATAAAAATTGCACATGTCAGCATTCTTTTAGCTGGCTCCATGTGATTTAATTTAAGTCAACCACAGAATGACTGTGATAGTTTTCTAAGATGCCACAGCAGGCAAGCTGGAGATGAGATGAGGGGACTAAACAGAAGCAATGCACACCAGATGTTAGCATAGAACATCTAAAATTATTTAGCCAGATTAAGCATCCAAAAAAGAATTTACTTCCATGCTATAATTATTTGCATCTAATTCAATGAACCAGGATGCTTATATTCACTTAGAAGCAGCCACACATCTTTTTTATCCCAATAATGTGCGTGCACTAAACAATAATACCAATATTTCAACAGGCAACTTTTATGCACAACTAGAAATATATGTACACTGCAGTAGTGGTATTCAAATATTTTTCAGTGGGTGTGGCTTGATGGGCGTGCTTTGTGTGTGCGCACACACTTTGCATGCACATGCGTACCAAATGCATTTGCGCAAGTGCAAAGGTGTTCTAGCTCGCCTCCTGTAAGCCTGCACAATGCTGGTCGCTTCAACAGCTGCCGCATGAAACTCTTCTGTGCTGTGCAAAGCAGCTGCACTTCAAATTCAGCCTATAAAAGTGAGTATGGGAGCCTGGGCGGGTGGGCAGGCCCAACAGCAGAGCAGTGGAGAGAACCAGTTCTATCTCCGCTGCTCATCACTGCTACTAGCTCGCCAGAACCAGGCCGAACCAGTAGAATACCACCACTGGTACGCTGTATATGACACCTAACTTAAAAAAAAATCAGACCCCAAAAAATTCAACTGCAACTTTTAGCTTCTATATAAATACATACTTGGAATAGTAACAAAATATATCAATTGAAAATCAATTCTAGAGAACAATGGCAACTGTTAATTCTTATAATAAGCAAACAAGGATAAAATGGGCATTGGTCGAAGTTATCCTGAACGCCCTTTCTATCTATGCTGCGAGAGAGCCCAGGATGGGTTGATTCCTTCCTATGATGTCATTTAGCTGAGTCTGTACTAAGATATAAAAGCCAGCACCCGGAACAGACCCCAGCTTTGGCGAAGATACTTGATAGACTGAAAGGTGTCTCTGAAAGCACAAATGAATACAGAAACTTACTCTCTCCGGACGAATCAAGGGAGGGGCTGGGCTCTCTCGCAGCATAGATAGAAAGGGCGTTCAGGGTAACTTCTACCAACGCCCATTCTCCCCCATGCTGCCTTGAGAGCCCAGGATGGGACATAAAAAGCTTGCATGTCCATGGGTGGGTCCTCGTCCGGCTCATCACACCAACTGTTGAACCACTCGTTGAAGCACCCGTCTGCCGAAGGCTGCAGTTGCCAAGGCAAAGACATCCAGATGGAAGTATCTGATGAAAGGAGACGGAGATGTCCACATGGCCGCACGACAGATCTCCTCCCAGGGTGCTTGGGTCACCCAGGGAGCCGAAGTGGCCGCGTTTCTGGTAGAGTGTGCCATCAGAACTCGAGGAACCAGAAGGGCCGCAGCTTTGTAGGCCTGCTCAATGCAAGATCTGACCCACCTGCCAATAGTAGGAGAAGAAGTCTTGTGCCCCAAGTGATAAGGGAAAAGGAAACAAAATGGCTTCAGACTTTCCTGAAGGAGGAAGTGCACTTAATGTATATTCTAAGAGCCCTACCTACGTCTAGTGAGTGCCACTGCTGCTCTAAGTCATGATGCAGGAGGGGACAGAAGCCAGGCAACATAATGTCCTGGGACCTGTGAAACAGGTGTTAACCCTTGGAATAAATGAGGGGTCCAGACTGAGGACAACCCTATCATCATGAAAGGAACAAAGATCCTGTCTGATGGAAAGAGCAGTGAGCTCGGATACCCGCCTGGCTGAAGTGATGGAAACGGGGAACACTACCTTCAGAGTCAGGAAACGGAGAGACAATATTATAAGAAGTTCAAAAGGGGGCTTTGTAAGGGCATAAAGGACCACATGAAGATCCCAGGAAGGATACCTATGAACCACCGGAGAGTGCAAGTTGGAAGCCCCTTTCGAAAACCTCCTGACTAAATGGGTTATGGGCTAAGGAAGCGAACCCCATGAAAGAACTGAGGAGAGGGTCTTGCTGCCTGTGTAAGCTGTTGGGGGCCAAACCTTTCTCCAGATCATGCTGAAGGAATCTAAGAACCTCTGCCAACTGGTCTAAAGCAGGAGAGAGACCCTCCCTAAGGCACCATTGGGAAGGGCCTTCCAGGTGGCATCATAGATGCATCTTGTGGGAGATTTGCGAGATGCTAGAATAGTGATGATGATCCTTTCAGGAAGATCAGCCACCTCTATCCACTGCCGCTCAAGTGCCACATGGTCAGCTTGAGCCACTGGGGTTCCGGATGGAGCAGAATGCCCTTATTAAGGGAGATTAGATGGGCTGGGATCCTCCAAGGAGAAGCCACCGACAGGTTGACCAGGTCCGCAAACCAGGGCGTCCTTGGCCAATAGGGTGCCAGGAGGAGGAGCTCCGCTCGTTCCTCCAACATCTTCTGAATTACTGCCAGAATGATGGGAGTGGGGGAAGGCATAAAGGAGACTTTTGGGCCATCTGCACCGAAGGGCATTGGTCCCCTCCGCTCCCTGGCAAGGAAACCTGGTGAAGAATCTGGTGACCTGGGCAATTTGAGGAGTGGAGAAGATCCACCTCCGGCGTTCCGAATCTGAGGGAAAGCTCTCTGAATAGAGAAGGAGGAACAGACCATTCAGCCTGGTCGACTAGGCTGCTACTGAGCCAGTCTGCCTGGGAATTGTTGATCCTGGAGAAGTGGTCCGTCGAGATAGACAACAGGTGTTGCTCTGCCCATAACCCCAACCGTACAGCCTCTCCCATGAGGGCTCTGGACCTCGTCCCTCCCTGCCGGTTGACATGAGCCATGGCGGCCATGTTGTCCATAAGGACGAGAACATGAGAGTCAGTCACTGAGTGCCTGAAATGCTTGAGAGCTAGAAAAATGGTTCTGAGCTCTAACCAATTTATGGGAAGGGCCTGCTCTGACCTGGACCAAGGTCCTGAGCTATCTGGCCCTGCATATGGGAACCCTAACCCAGGAGGCTTGCATCAGTGGTTATCACTAGCCTGTCTGGGACCCTGAAAAGGAGTCCCTTCCAGATTAGCGGAGAACACCACCAATTGAGAGATCTCCAGATTTGTGGCGGGAGCGGGACCTTGATGGATGAGTGGCTGGTTCCTACTTGTTGGTAGGAAAGCAGGAACCATTAGAGTGGATAGGAGTGGAAGAAGCTCTGGAGATATGACAGGGTAATTTGCAGATCCTGATGGGCTACATGGATGAAGGAAGACAGAATCAAAATGTTGTCCAAGTAGCATTGGATCCTCACTGGAATAGAACGCAGAGATGCCATCAATGCTGCCAGAACCTTTGTGAAGGCCCTTGAAGCCGATGAGAGGCCGAAGGGAAGTGCTCGATACTGGTAATGGGTATTCTGATAACAGAAATGGAAAAACTGGAGACAATGAGGCCAAATGGGGATGTGGAGGTAAGCCTCCATGAGATCAGTGGAAGAGAGGAGATCGCCCTCCCGAAAACTCTCTAAAATAGAATGCAGAGTCTGCATTTTAAATAGTCTGTATTTTACAAATTGGTTGAGAAATTTTAGATCCAGGATGGTTCGCTACCAACCCTGAGGCTTTGGGAACAATGAAAGGCAAGAATAAAGCCCATGTCCCCATTGAGAGGGGGGAACAGGTTTGAATAGCTCGGATTTCAAGAAGGAATTGAATGGCCTGATTCATGAGGTCTTGCCTTGAAATGTCCCCAGAGACAGGACACATAAAAAATATATATTTTTTTTTTTGGGGGGGGGGGTGCATTAGGAAGTCTAATTGTAATCCTGACCTAATAGTGCTGAGCACATAGGCATCCACCGTTGACTCCTCCCATTTGGAGGCAAAGAAGGCTAGGCGACCTCCAATGGGTAGGGAGAATGAGGGATTGTTTAAAGTGATGGCAGGAACAACCCCCACCCTCCCGAAAGGGCTGCTTACCAGTATATGGAGCTGGGCGATAGTCGGCTCTCTTCCCAGAGGAAGAGAGAATTTTACGTTTATCTCTGGTTTCGATGAGATAAGGTTCCAGAGCATCGCCAAAAAGCTGATTGCCCACGAATGGAACTGAAACCAGCTTCCATTTACGGCATGACTCCACCTGCCAACTGAGCCGTAACAGTCTTCTTGCTGCTACTGAAGATGCCATGGCCCTCGATGCAAATTTGGCAGAATTGAAAGTGGCATCTGCAGTGAATTCCGCCACTACGATAATCTTATTAAGGCCTTGGTGAGACCGAAGGTCAGATGTAGGCAATCTAACCTGGAGTTGGTGCAGCCACTGTATGGATGCCCACGTGAGAGTGCCAGAAAATGGGAACGAGGCCAGAACCAGAATGTCAACAGAAGGCACTGCCAGGGAATTGTCCAGGGCTGCGCTGACATTGTAGAAACGCTTATCCAGAGAAGATTGGCAAGGACCTGCCAAAGGGGAAGCGTACTGTTCCTTGACCATGTCCAGGAAAAAAGTGGGAGAAGAGAAAACCCTTGCATGCACTACGGGCTTGGAGAAGAATGAGTCTCCCTGGCTAGAGGGAATTCCTTGTGGGCTCAGGAGCCACTTCCTCTGGCGAGAGTTTGGCAGTGACCAAGGCCATGCTGAGTTATGGCCTGAAGAGAGAAGGATTGAATACCAATACAGAGGATGTCTGCTCTGGGCAAGAGTCCTCTTCCTCTGAAAGATTTTGGTCAAAGGTCTCGCCCACTTCACGTTCTGAACGAGAGGAGTAACTGTGTTCAGATGGTGAAGCCCTTTCCTCCTCATCAACCTCCTCCCATTCTGGTAGGGAAGAATGGACCCTGAGGTCCTGGGGCCTGTGTAAATCAGGGTGATGAGGCAACTTATAGATTGAGAAGGGAGAAGGGCCTGAACCCTTTCCAGAGGTTGAAAAATTTGCTTGAAGCCTTCAGCCAGTCCCTGCCTAATGGTCAAAGAGACAACATCTTGGATATCTCCTGGTCTGTGCTCAAAGGTAGGGGCAGAAGTCCGAAGGACCGCTGCTGAGGGAGTGAAGGTGGCTTCAGGCCTAGATTGAGGAGAGGTTCGAAGCCTGGAGGGAGGGGGAGGTGCATAGGGCCCAGAAGCCTGTTGGAAATAAGGCCCAGATCTGTTTAGATCCTGAGGATCATTGTACTGCAAAAGCCTCAGGAGACCAGGATGGAGGATGGAAAGGCTCACAGATAACTTATCCTCCCCTGGGAGGGCTTGGCTGGGACCCAGGTATCACCTGAAACATGCTGTAGTTGCACTTCCTACTGTTGAACAGTTCTATTGAATTGCCTCTCTAGGGCTGCATGTCTGCGCTTTTCTGCCCTCAACTCAGCCTGAGCTGCCTTCTTAGGGGCTAGAATCTTAGTTTTGATTTTAGCAGCCACCCCCCTCTGGACTGATTGGGTGCGTTGCCTACAACCTTTTCTCTTATTGGCTTAAGAGACTATTCCACTGTGGGGAGGGGACTCTGCCTGACCCTTATCTTGCTTCATTCGAAGAATAAAGGCTCTTACGATGGAAAGAAACTGTTTGTAAATTTTTTGGATTGAGCCCCTTAGGGTATAAATTGGCCCCTGGGCTTACAAAATGGCTACTCACCTCGTAGTGGAAGACTTCAATCCAAGATGGCTGCTGACTATGGGAAACAGGCTCCAAAATCGAAGAATTTCTCCTTAGGCTATAAAGAGCCCCGAGTGAAGTCAGCAAAGGAAAGGGCAGCCTCTGGCCACACGATCAGCTGGCTTATGCTGATATCGGTTTGCTGATCACTTTTTACGACTGCTCAAACCACAGGTGTGGGGGAGGTCTACAGACGCTGCTCAACTTGCCTGAACAGCGCTCTGGCAACGCTGCTCCCAACCTTGCAGGAGAGAGAGAGAGAGAGAGCCCTGCTCTCCTGGAAGAGCAGCTGCCCAGATCCTGGGGGCTGCTTGAAATGAGGAAAAACGGCACTGAAGATCGCTGGTGAGTGTTATCTAACAGAAGCTTTCAGAGACACAGCTACTGACTGAAAGGAGCTGAGTCAAAAGCTGGGGTCTCTCCCGGAGGCTGGCTTTTATATATCTTAGTACAGACTCAGCTAAATGACGTCATAGGAAGAAGTCAACCCATCCTGGGCTCTCGATACAGCATGGAGGAGAATTTCACAGTAAATCAACATTTTTAAATGTCCAAAATTACTTTGTATTTTAAATATGAAAAACAACCAGAGTGAATCTTTCCTCGCTCCCTCTCCCCCCTCCCCCGCATTAAAAACAACAGCACTGTTTAAGTCACTAAAGCAATGAAAAGAGGCATTATTTTTCTGTGTAGATCTGAACCCACAAAGGCAATTCCTGAGTGTAAAGTTCATTCAGCATCTCCTAAAATTATTCAATTTAGATACAAAGAAGCTAAACACTATTAGCAAATCAGACTTCAAGATAGCAATTCACAAGCCTTTAAACAAACTACTCAATGCATATTAGATCTCACGTTTTTTTCTCCTCCTCAAATATCTATATGCTGGGCTGCCTTGGAAGAAAGACACAAAACTGTTTAATTTGTATAGCTCTGCCAAATGTTGTTTGCAGCCAAGTAATGCTTCATCCTTACAGGAAGTAAGCGAAGCAATTATGTAATATGCAACTAAGTAATATGAGCTATCATGCAAAAATGGAGGGAAAAGTAGTGGTTCTGATCTTCACATATGGATCTAATTTCTTTTGTTATAAAATTCAGTTTTCTTGTCTGTCTATATAAAATGTACTAGAAATAACACTATTTGGGGCCTCAAAACATGCCTAAAGGGAATTGTCTCAACTTATTACATTTCTTATTTCTTGCTCAAGTCATATTCCAAAATATTGTACCACAAAAAATAACTGGAATAAAGAAGGACAGACTCCATCATGTCCACATAAATATAGGAATGGTTCGGTCTAATAGCACTTGCTTATGAAGAAGTTCACTTATAGGAATATGGTTACAGATAGAAAAGATCTCTTGTAACATTTATTTTGCATCCATCCTGCTTTATGGTGCATTTTAAAATTTCATGGATGTGAAATTTTATTTTAAGTTACTGTAATCATACAAGTGATATAAATTGTTCTAATAAAGAATCTTCAAGGTGAAGACAAAAATGAAGTCTGACTTCCTGTAAAACGCCTGGAATTCTGATATAAGGATTCCATGGTACTCTGGAGCAAAATGGCCATCAAGCCACAAAGCAGGGATTGGCAGGAATTCCTACTAATGAATAACAATGGTCCAAATGGAATTATTGCAATTTAAGCTATGCCACAACCAAACCAGAAGAAAATGAACATGATTCCCAAAGTGAATAACAGGGTATGAATTCTGGTGTAAGGCAGCAGCAACCTAGGAGCAGTGCCAAAGCCCCATGTGGAAGGGTCCAAGTATAGACAGAGAAGCAGAAAATGCCATGAGTTGATGAAGAAGCAATACCATCCCTCCAATTTTGCTCTATTTGAAAAAAATAAAATCAAATCAAAATTAATGAGTGTATTGTAGTATGGACCCTTGAAACTTCAAAATCTAGCACGTTTTCCACCTTAAGGTGGAATGTAAGGTGAATGAAAATAAATATAGCACATATGTTCCGTTGCCTTGCCCAGTTCCCACTTCTTTCCACAGATCTTTTTCTAGTGGACTGCATGCAAAATTTTCAGTGTTTTACAGTTTTTATCTATAATCTGGTTAAAAAGCAGTAGGAATGAATTCATCAAAATTACTTCTGAAATGTAGAGATCCCTCCCAAAAACCTGTATTCTTGGAGTTACATCCTATAACACATGCCACTACCTATCCAACTCCCATACAAAGTTCATAGGAAGGTCATCAAAGACTTGGCAAGATTCAAACCTGGTGCTATTTCTAGACACACTATTAACATGATCTCGAGTGCTCAAAAGTTCACTGTGTCTTCTACTACATTTTAGTATGCTTGTCCCTCTATTATCATAGCCAATCTATTAATCCTGTGAAGGATCTATGAGGTCCTGCAATAGCAACATGGAACCAGAGCAAAAAACAGCTTGGTTATTATTATTTTAAACCCTGCTATCTATATGGCTGAATACTAAAGACTGGGCCTGCATTGCAATACTGGAAAAACAAAAGAAGAAAACTGCTATATAGCCTGTTGAGCAGTCTTGCTCTTGAAGTGGAAAACCAACAGGCCCTCCGCTAATATGTATAAAAGTGACTATTTTAAAAAATAGCTCAGCAAGTATTAAGAAGTATGGCACTGGTCCCCATTCAGCTATCCTGCAGTACTATTTTTCCCCTCCTATGGCACTGATATTTATAAAGTTTACTTCAGTAGAGGTGGGGATAAGGGATGAAAATACCTTACAACAAGAAACAATCTATTACTTGTGGACTACTACAATTTCCCTACAATAAAAGTGCTCTTTCAGACATCTGGATCCCTATTTTAAGCAAACAGCTGCATAGACAGCAGGCAAGAAAAAGATGGATTGCTTGGAAGTCTTTGACGAATATACTTGCAATTTATTATTATTAATTATTAAATTTATATGCTGCTCATTTCCCAGTTAGAGGCAACTTTAAAATCTAAGCTCATAAAGGAATATTATTCAGAAGGGTGTGTTTCACTTTTATGGTCCTCATGTGTTTTCTATGTATGTTAGTATATTTTCCACAAGGAAAATCCCACACAGTAAAGTTATCTGAAGAGTTCCAGACTTCTCCATTACCCTATTACTCCATTTTTTTCTAGTAGAAAGATGATCTCTCTTCTGGAAAGTCTCATAATGTTCCAGTACCTATTCTGTAAGTGTTTGTGTTAATAATAACCTAATAGACTATGTTCCTTTTCAAAGACATTTTTTTCAAACTGAGAAGAATAGATATTAAACAGCCTCAGAAGCTTATATTCAAATGTCTGTTTAGTTTTGCTTTAGGAAACACTTTTCCTTCAAAAAATTTTGCAATTCTGATTTTTCATCATAATCCTCTCTTGTAATAAATTTGTAAATTCAAAAATAATTAAGTTAAAAAATAAGGGCAGTGTTATTTCTGAAGTATATTTTTAATTGCTTAAGAGGGAACTTTCCTAGCTCATACCCTCCAAATGCACTGGCCCACAACTAACAGTACCCAGGCATGGCAAATGGAACTGCAGCCCAACAGGTTGGGAGAACATCTGTCTAAGGAAGGGGGAAAAGTGCATATTATTCTCTCTGCTCCAATAAGAGAATCAATTGTCTCTTACTAACACAGTGAAATTTAAATTTTTTTTTAAAAAATATATTTTTCTCATGATATTACTCATCTTGACTGTACATATATATACATTGTCAACTGCAGTAGGATTAGTTGTAAGGCTCTACCATGTACAATACATGACAGCAGCATGGAAGAGGCTTCCCTATTCTAAGAACACATAGTAAGTAGAGCTGTGGTGGCACAGTGGTTAGAAAGCAGTACTGTAGGCTAACTCACTGCTCAGTCCAGGAGGCTCAAGTCTGAATGGCTCAAGGTTAACTCAGCCTTCCCTCCTTCTGAGGTTGGTTAAATGGAGACCCAAATTGTTGGAGGCAATATGCTATCACTGTAAACTGCTTCGAGAGAATTGTAAAGCACTATGAAGCAGTATAAGTCTAAGTGCTATTGCTATGTTTAAAGTAGAAAAAAATGTACACACCCATAGATGCTTTATAAACTTCTTATTTTGTTTCTATTTACATTTTCTAAACATTTAAGCACAGTTGTATTTTTCTTGATTTTAATCAAGAGGAAGAGTATTACAGAACAGTAACACTCGCCCCAAACAAAAGGCTCTTTTTAAAGGGGAAATACTGTTAGCAAGTCTTGCCATGGCATCAACTTTTATTAAAAAAAAAAGGAAGCTGGCAAACCTGTAAAAGATGGCCTAACTTTTTGCAACTTGTTACCCCAACTGATGTCCTGGGGCTCCAGGTTTCAGAATTTTCAGGACATTTGAAAGGTACCAGGCTGAGAAAGGCTTTAACAAGAATTCTCTGAAAACATCTAGGATAAGGTAACATCTTCTCCCATAGTCATGTCTAATATTTGCTATTTTAAAACAGGAGATTTGAAGACATACATTCTGAGGAGCATCCAATTTATTGAAAAGACCTTGTTATTTCAGCTGACATGTTTCGTGTGCCAGCATTTCAGTGCCAGCTTTCTCATTTGTTTTTCTTTTCCTATTCTTAGCAGATTTATATTTTGCTGTCCTCAACAAATTCTTCACAGATCTCTATTAAACGAAGCACTCTCCAAACAATAGTGGAAAACTTTCAAACTGCAAAACCGGAAAAGAGAGATTGAGAGGTCTGTGCAATGTTTGTGTGTCAGCCTGTCTGCTGGTACTTTGCACATACGCCAACAGAAAAGCAGCCCTACTGCCAACCAGAACTAGTGATGCCTATCTTCCTTTCCTTTCCTTTCCTTTCCTTTCCTTTCCTTTCCTTTCCTTTCCTTTCCTTTCCTTTCCTTTTCCTTCCCTTCCCTTCCCATTACAGTCTTTTCAAACTAAAACTGAATTTGCTAAAAAGCAGTAAAATTGTGCCTCCCTTATAACTAGAACTGGGATAGGGGTGAGGTTGGGTAATGCCACTGTAGTGTTTGTATATTGGTGAGGAGAAAATTCCATACCAGCAAAGCACACATATGGGGATTAAAAGAGAGAGAGAGGTAGAATCAGCTAGAAAATGGCCTGCTTTCCAGAAGCTGTGTAGCTTTTAAGGGTGAGGGGCAGACTGCTGGGCAGACCTAGAGGGAGGAGATGTGGGACCAGGGGAGGGGAGGGGAGTCGGTTCTCTATGTCAGAGCTTTCTCAGAGCTGTACAGGAAATGAGAAGTCAAACAAAGGGCCACTCTGTATTCTGTAATTCAGACACCCTTCAATCCCTGGAGCCAAGTAATTTAAAAAAAAAACTTTATTATGCCCTAAAACCAGCAACTGATATGACAGAAAAACAACTTGCCATCCTAGCATACAGCCTTTGTGGCGGCTCATCTGTATTTAATGTAGAAAGGAAGCATGTAGAAGCCATGTATATAGTCAAGAAAAACCCATCCAGGAAAAGGAAAGCTTTCAGAAGCTACAGAAATCAAAGTCTTCTGACACAACTAAATAAACATTTCATCTATAATGATATTCACTGCCTTTGCAAGATGCAACTTGTGCCCACTTTGAGTCAGAGTGCAAAGAAAAAAGACCCCAATCTTTCTGATTGAAAAGAGCCAATACTGTAAATGATTTTTGCTTTCTGGACACAATTGTAGGGACGTGGAAGGAGAATAGCCCCACAGCAAAGGCTCCAAGTCAGAGGAAACTCAACAGAGGTTTTACAAAGGAAAAGGGGGGGGGGGAAAACTACAGGCAACAGGCATCATAAGTTACTACCTTCATACTGGCGGAGAATGCCGATATTGTTGTTCATCTTGTCCAAGTACTGGTAATTCAACAGGTCCATCTTCATAAATAGCATTTAGTGGGCTAGCAAAGAAGACCAGCTTGCTTGCTTTCACCCCGCCGACAGCAGCGAGAACACAGGCAAATAAATGCTCCAGGCTCCTTCCCAAGCTCCACCAGCCTCAAGGCCCAGCCTCCGACTAATCAAAACAAAAGTATATTAAAAATGGAGTGGAAAGGGGAAGGCGGGCGGGCGGCAAAAAAAAAATAAAATATCCCCCTTCGGAAACTCACGATCTGGAGGCAGAAAGTGGAGAGAGTAGGTTATGCCCACCGCCGCCACTGAGATTGCGCTGGGGGAGGGTAAGGCCTGGAAGAGCTCAGGCTTCCTAAGACAAAGACATGCTAATTCTCCTCACAGCCCGCTGCAAGTTAACTGCGCTGACATGCAGGCTATGCTTGGTATGACTCCTATGTAAACTAGCTTCCTCTTTCTAGCAGTCAGCTAGGACTGAGCATGCTCGCTGAATCCCTGGAGCTCTTCAAATGTCAGGGATATTTTCTGCACAAGATCAGGCTCTAAATGCACAGGGAGTTTTGAAAGCAAGACAGAGGAGAAGGAGGAGGAGCTGTTGAAGACGGCACAGAAGGGGCCATGTCAGCCTCTGCCCTTCCAGGAAGCACAGCTGCCACTACAGAACTGGAGAAGAAAAAGAAAACACCAAGCTGCTTTTGACAGTCTAAGCTGGAAAGTTAAATCAACGTATTGGGTAGATTCGTTTCTGAAAATAGAAGCTGACACCTTTGCTTCTTCATTTTTTTTCTCCCCATTTTCACATTCCCAATCTATTTTTAATTCCAAACTAATCTCAATCCAAAACACTGCACACTGTTGAACAAAACTGATGGAGTTTTGCTTACAAACGAAACTTAGCTGGCTGTAATACCACTGCCATTATTTAATCCCATATGCACTACAGTTAACCATGCACATAGAAAAAGACTGATATACTGTGATGTTTTAATTAATTGTTGTGATATTTAAATATCTGGTTAAAAGTTGTAAGTTCCCAAAAAGAGTACTTTAGAGCCACAGGAACCTGGCATCCTTGTTTCAGATACATTTAGGCATTGTTTAATTCTTGGTTTGCTACACAGCAAATGTTTTCTTTGGATGAGTTGGAATAAGCAATGGCACTTTTGGAGAAACTGAGATTTGGATTGCAACAGCAGGATTAAAAAGTGCCAATTAGAAGAGGGAGAACAACTCATCACAAGGGGCCCTTGAGGGGAGGGGGAAACCAAATAGTCATGTTGAAGCTAAAGCAAGATAAATTTATTTTGGATATCAGAGAATTCTGGGTTTTGTTTTGTTTTGTTTTTTCATTTTGAGAAACAATCTTGCAATAAAATGTTTCTAGTTTGCTGGATTCCCCCCCCCCCACACACACACACCTCTTGCAGTTTTTTTTAAAGAAACATGACACATTAATCTGCTGGAGGCAATATTGTGTTGAGGAGTTGAAACAAAACTCCTAATTATTTATAATTTATTTTTGTTTTTAAATGTTAGAGCAGATTCTATCAGATTTATAATTTAGGGAGTTTTATCATATCTGCAGCATTTACTTCTTACACCTAGAAATTACCCCAATAATTTTCTTAAGAAGACTGCTTATATGAAGTAATAGAAATTTAAGATATAAGACAGCAAGCAATATACAGCAGTTTAAAATTATCCCTCTCAATGAAAAAAATAAATGTTTTCAAATATAGTTTCATCAAGCAAACTTAGCTGATCTCTAAAAGGCCAAATGGAGGTGAAGCCTGGTTACAATTTGGATGGGAGACCACTGGATTTCTCAGAGCTATAGACAAGACTGGGAAGTCAAAAACCATCCCACAAGAAAGCAAGCCACTTTCATGCTATTTCATGTACTTATCCAGAGCTGACTTCAACATGAAGGAGAAATTTCCTTTATATAATTTTATAATATTCTTTATTGATAACATTTGTTCATTGTATAATCACTTTATTTATCATGTCACACAGAATATTATTTAAAAGTCTTCTGAAATCCTCTTTCCATCCAATTATTCTTAGAATCAAATCAAATGTGTTTAATTAGCTGCATTTTGATTTTTCTGTGATACAAGATTTGGTCACAAATGGATTGAAACTAAGTGACTGTAATGATGTCTAGGAGGAATTAAATGGCCTTGTTTTATGTTTATTATGTATTCCAACAAATAAAATAGAATTCATGGATTAAATTTGCATGTTCAGCCTAAAGTTTCCTTCATTCTGAAATGTTAATCTTAAAACTGTAAAGTTCTTCAAATTATTATCTTACTATATTTTAATTCACCTTCGGTTCACTTATTTTTAGTGATATAAAGCAGTCCAATATCCCATTATGCTTGCAGCTACAATTACCAGGATTATACCAACATATAATCTGCCTCAATTTTCTATACTCCAGCAGCACCCTAAAATCAACATCCTTGTAACTTTATAACTGATCCATCAATCACAGCTTGGAACCACAAACGTTTGTACCAAAGTGTAGCAACAGCAAAAACATTGTAATGATACTGTAGAACTAATCCTCTACTCTTTCACATATATAAGTCACATCCTTTGCCAAGCAAGCCCTATCCGTTTTTTCATTCCTGGTGAACTGAATGACACCAATTGACACCTACAGTTATGTACTGAATTGTTTTGACAACCTAAACAATTTACAAAGGAACAAATTACAAAGAATGTCATTCCAGCTGGATGAAACCAGAAATGAGAAACTGCTAATTATCATAGTGAGCCATTAGTCTAATATATTGGAAGAAAGAAAGAAAGAAAGAAAGAAAGAAAGAAAGAAAGAAAGAAAGAAAGAAAGAAAGAGGGAAGGAGGGAGGATTTCATGGAGAATAATCTAACCTTCAGTGTAATTCTAGGATATATTGATTATCTGCTACACTTGTCTAAAAAAAGAAAATAGATGAAAACAGTCTACCAGACTAACTCTCTACATTTGTTGTTTTAACATTATTCTACTTAATATTTATTTCATTAATAATTTATTTTATTTTATTAATAATTAAATATTAATATTTATTATTCTACTGTGAAAATATTTAAAATAAAATTCAAGTGTCTATTTTCACTGTCACAGAGAAGTACTACATAGCATTAAATATTTAAGAATCTGGTTTTGATTAGTACATTGCATTTCAGATAGTGGAGCAAATGTATCAATTAAAGGCATCCATAATTGCCAAATTTCATACACATATATTAATAAATGTCAATGAAAAAAATGTGAATCACCTCCAAGAAGTATCTTTTACAGTACTAAAACATATTACAGCTCTTTTCTAAGAAGTAATTCCCTATAGTCTCACAAAACAATTTGATGAGACTGTAACCATTACAAAAAAGTTCAGCTTGAAATACAATCAAATGTTAAACATGTATCATTCCAAACTTTGCCCACTACATGGTCATGTTTCATAATTTACATAAAGTAATAATTTTCATTCATTTTAGGAATCGACCACTGAATATTTTGTAGTATTGGTTGTGTGCTTTGTACCCTATGATATAAGTGCATAAGCGCACCAACATGCCTACCATCCCTGTCCTATTGTTTCTTTTATTTTTCTGATATGTATTCATTTCATGTATTCATAATTATGTTTATCCTTATACTTATTAACTTGTAAGCAATTGACAAATCAAATAAATAAAAATAAAATAAAATATAGAACACAGTATAACAGTATTTAAGACAAAATTAAGACAAAACAATAATAGTAAGAGAAATTACACAAAGTTCAATCTCTCCTTATTACATTAGACTTGATAATGACTTTTAGTAGATTTTAAGATTTCCTAGGTTTTTAGAATTTTTCTTGATTGCAACTATGTGACTAAGCCCCGGTGCCAACACTGCATTGTATAATTAAATATACTCCCACTCAAGTGAAAGCTGTAATTTGGTGTAGCACAGGAATTTTTTTGAAAAAAACGGTACCTTTCCAAATATGTTTTAGTGCAATACTGTCCTCTACAGGCAACGCTGAAAACATGTGCATGCTATTACAAATTATAGATATTTTTTAAAAAGTCGGCTGCTTTACATTCATCTAGAAAAAGTTAGCTATGTACCCAGATGGCCACTTTTGTCTTTGAATTACTTATATCATTTTCTTTAACCATTCCATATTTCAGTTTCTAGCTTGGTCACAGTATAAATTCTCTCTATCAGATAACTAAAGTGGCAGAAATCTGACCAATAGGAAGCATATTTGCTAAATCACTTCCCCACTAATATACAGTAGATTATACAGCTATAGTATGAAAAAAGAAGGGGCCAGTGATGGCTCTGGATAATATGAAGATAATGAAGATTTAAAACAAAAAACAAAAAACAGGCAGCTATAATAAGACTCCTTTTGAAGTCGCTCATAAATGAAAACTAAACAGTGACAATCACTCCTCAAAAAGGACCTTAACCAGAACTACAATCAGTGCAGCCCCTGGTCTTATGGCATCTAAGGCACCCTGCAGAGTTATACCCATTTTTAGATTAAGAGGCAATGCTCAGCCTTACTCATGTCCAAATTTGCCCATTGCGATGCTTTTTACACGGCGTTGCTCTTAAAAAGTATGTGGGAGCTTCAGTTGATCCAGAATATGAAACAATCTGTGGTTCTCAGTATTCCAAAGTAACACTATTGTTATGTGAGCTTCATTGGCTCCTAGTAAGTTTCTTGTTGCAATTCATATTCTGGTTATCACCTTTAAAAATCAACATGGCATAGTGTCAGACCCCCTGCTTCCAGTGGTTTTGCCAGTCCCACAAAATTGAGCAATAGTGGACCCATTCCAGGTTACTTCAATGAAGCAAGACCAAGAAAGTGGGCATTCTTTGTAGCCCTGGTTGTGAAATAGCCTCCTCCATGAAATGTGGATGACAGTGAACCAACTGCTCCTCCCCAAGGCATACCAAGACAATAATGGAGCCCTATGCATATGTATTACTAAGTTGTCTGTGCAAAAAGGTTGTGAAATTGCACTAGTTGTGACCTTCCATGCCATAGGAACAGTTACTAGCAACAGTAACTCATGCCTCATCACCATCAGGCAGAAAATTGGAACATGCTCTATATGGGTCTATTTGAAAAATACAAAGGGTCCACTCCAGCTGTGTACATACTGGTTCCTAGCATTTGGAGCACATTATATTGATTCTGTGGACCCTCTAATAGCTGCCAAGGAATTGTCACTGTTACACAAAGTCAAAATTTGACTCAGAAAGAAGAAGTTGCAATTACTCTAACATGCTGATACCATTTACACTACCACCTCTTTTGCAGAGGCAAAAGTAGGAAAATGTATACTAATGAGAATGGCCCTAGGAAGTTATTTGCTTGCTCACCAGTTTCTGCTCATACCACACCCTTGCTTTCCATTTAAAATACTTTAGCAATCCACGAGTTTTTTCATGTAGTAGAACATGTCTAACCAGTAAAGATAGTATACTGAAAAACTAAAAGATACCAAATCGTGAATCAGCTTACAAAGATGCTGGTGTATGTCTGCCTAAACAATTCTAGATGGTATTTCAGGGTACCAAATGGTATTTCACAGACAAATCCTCTTCTCCTGCAAACTTTATTTAGCTAATACCTGACACACTTAGAACACATCCTTACTCAGAACTTTTATTACATTATTCTTCCTTAGTCCTTGTCAATTCTCCTCTCACCACCACAATTGATAGTGTCTGGAATATAAACACCTGAGAAACAAAACAAAAAAGCTCTTTCAAAAATGTGAGAACGCGTGGGATCTAATCTATAATTTTTAAAAAGCAGAAGTAATTATGATGCATTTTTAAAATGTTGCTTTTGGAAGACACAAGGAAAAAAATAACACTACTGAAATCTTCAACCTGAATTCTTGATTCTGAAGCCTAGAGCACTTCAATAAAGGCAGGGAGGGGCTCTACTATAGCAACAACAGGGTACCCACAAGGAAGCTGAGTCAGAATTCTTCCTGGGGCTAACAAGAATACAAAGCCAAAGATAAAACTGCTCTGACAAGTTTGAAGCACACATCACATAAAAGTATTTTCTTCAGCAAATGCATTGCTTCTTTCTTTCCACTTCACAAAATATACTCTCAATTCTACCCAGACTACATCTCTCATACAGAGTTGAGAAGCATTCTCCATGTGAAGACAAATCACTGTTAGACCTTGCATGCAGCTGGTGGAGCAAAGATTCTGGGAGGCATAAAAAAAGGTATAGCAATCAGAGCTGGGCTGCAAACCTGACTATACACTACACACCAGCAAAGATTTTGTTTTCATTTTTAGTATTTCTTTGTTGCCATCTAGTTGTTTTCTATGTTTTGGAAGTCTGGTTATTATAGACCTAAGGAAGGCATACAAACCATCCCAGAAGGGAACCTAGAAAAAAGTATACATAAGAAATATCTCTTCAATGTGACTATAATTCACAAACCTAAGAAATCAAGCAAAGTATGTTTTGTGTTACATTCATTTTCCCTTCATATAACCATCACTAGCTTGCATGCAAGTCAGTATTTTTCTTCTGTAAAAGGAAGACTTGATGATATAGGAATTCTTCAACTTAGTTACAACCCCCCCCCCCCCCCCAAAAGCTATTTGCAATCCAAAGTTTTGATGGCCAGCCCCCACATGGACACATTTTGGTTGCTTAGCAACTGGTCCATATTCATGGCCAGTTCCAATATCCTGCAGTTATATGACTGATTTTTACTCTACTTTCTGGTAAAACCACCCCACACTGAAAAATAGGTTCGCTTAACAACCATGACACATGCTTTATGACTGCAGCAAAACAGGTTGCAAAATCGGATGCGGTCATGTGGGTGGCCCGTTTAACCTCTATCATGATTTACAACCATAATTTAGCCTGCAATAAGGATCATAAGTCGAGGACCTGTAGAAATCTTAATTAAACAAACACATAAATGAGAATCCAGAAACATATTTTTGTCTTTGTAAATATCAGAAAAAATTACAGATGGTCATTTAGCAACACGACTGACTATCTCCTGGAGTAGCAAACTGATTATGGAATCTCTACCAAAGCTATAAATGCAACAACTTTCAGCAAATTACTACCATAAGGAACCTCATTTAGTTACTAAATAGTCAGATTGTTAACCCTGATTTTCTAGCTGCCTTTTAGCTGTTGATATTGCAAAGTATTTAGAAAAAGAGAAAGCATAATTACTAATACCTTAGTAAAAAATAAATTATATCACAGAGTAGTATGAAATAATAAAACAAACCATTACTGCTCTTATTTTTAAATTTTCTTTCATATAAATAATCCTGAATTCATATTACAAGAATTAGGAAAGACATGTGGAATCTTTAAAAGACTGTATTAGACAGCTCTGAGTCATACAATACATACATACATACATACATACATACATACATACATACACAAAAAAAACACAAATACATACATACATACATACAGAGAGAGAGAGAGAGAGAGACAGACAGACAGACAGACATGAACACATATTTACACACGTAAACACACAGACACACAAAGAGACAAACATATGCCTTAGATATAAAAGCCACTGGGTAACTTTCATCCAGACACTCTCTGTCTGCCTCTCTCTCAACTTAATCCAACTCAATCCACTTTACAGGATAGTTGTTGTGGGGAAAATAGGAGGAGGAATCAGTATTAGGTATGTTTGCCATGTTGAGTTATTTTTTAAAATAATAAAAAGAGGAATTAAATAAATAATAAATAAAGTGCAGAGAAAATATACTCTTCCGTGATTAGTGAGATTGCATTTTCACATTTCATTTGTTATTGTTTATTAAATTTAAGCATATTTTTAAAACAAAAGACAAACATCTTTGTATGTTTATAAAACTTTAAAAAAACTGCATCATTTAATATTAATAATTCCATTATTAAAAACACAATGTTCAAATGTGTCAGTTCATGTTTGTACCTACAGAATTCCAGAATGCATTTTATCTTGAGTCTCGAAATGGTTCGGTGTTGCTGCTTTTGCTTTGTGAAATAGATGGGATTAAATATTTGTTAAAGATATTGATATGAAAAACTACTTCTACCTTCTGATAAGAATTTGCAACATCACCCCAATTAAAAATGAAAAAACCCCATCTAATTCCCTTTTGTTGCATTTCCCTTTTTATTACTACATGAGAGATTTTGAAGACATGTATTTACAAGATCAAACACGAAGCATAAAGCATGTTTCAACCAAGAATTCACTGTTTATGAGGGACACAGTACTAAGTAGCAAGCAACCTACAAATGAGTTTCTAGCAAGCATATCTACCAGAATCTCTAGCAAGCCTATCGACTAAGATTATTTCTTTATACACTTTTTATTTAAAACAATTGTTTTGGGAAAACTGCGATCTGAAGCACTGAGATAGAAATGAAAAAGACATCTAACCCTTTCTTTGCCTATCCTATTTAAAAGTCCAAATCCCTGCCAACACAGTCTGAACATGTAACTGCAATTTTATAGCCCATCGGAGAAGTTTGAACACTATTTGATTCTCATCCAAAAGGTAATCATGTTCCAAGATACTCCATTTTTTTAACATTTAGGTCTGTTTCTAGTGAAAATCACTATCAACACTGGTACTATATACTGTATGTATACAACACAATTGACTGACTGTCCCAATTCAAATCTAATCTATATTACAATAATTCAAACTAATCAATGTTATAATAGTCAATATCTCGGCTTTGACCACAAATGTAAAAGAATGTCAACTCATAAAACATTTCTATGGTCTTTTGAGAGTTGCGAGCTAGTTAATCTGCAACAACCTTTTAACGCAATGCTAAAAAAAGAAGAGATATGTCATACAAATTATAGGAGGCTAAAGGACTGAAACTGGAAGTAAAATAGCATCTGGAATGATGGGAAATGGTCTTTAGTATATGTTACAGGTGGTATTCAGGAGGTTCTGACCAGTTCTGGAAAATCAGTAGAGGAAATTTTGAGTAGTGTGGAGAACTAGCAAATATCACCTCTGACTAGAGATTTTACAGTATCCTTCCCTTGCCACGCTCACTAAACCATGCCCACAGAACTGGTAGTAAAAAAATTTGAATCTCTCCATTGGTATATATGACATAAAACAGAAGCAGACTAATAAAATTCTGCAAGAAAAGCAAACAATTTCTTCCAACAAGATAAAAGACACTCTAAACAGGGTCATCATTGGATGACAATATAGATCTGATTATAAACTCTGCAAGCAAAACTGCAAAAGTTCTATTCAGTTACCCCAAACAGATCACAAGAGCTACCAAATTTACAACTTAAACTATAGAAAACAAATAAAATCACTGGACCGACAATATTGTAGCAATATTCTATGTGATTCGGGAGATATTACCTTTAAAGGACTAGATTTGATATGTGAATAGCTAAGCTGAAATGTGTGTCATAACTAAAGATGAAGAAAAATATTTCAAAGTGGAAAAAGCAACAGAAGAGAAAATAACAAAAAACACTGCAAATAAACACCTGGTCCAATTGTTGAATTCCAAGGATGAACAAGCAAGCTTCTTCATATTTGCTGTCAGCTAGTGGAAAAGGTGGCATCATGATATGGTGAATCCTCTTTTATACATGTTAGATGATTATCAATCTGAGATGTTCTAGATCTAGAATCTAGAGAAGTATGTCCAGCATGCAGCCTAAAGGACGCAGGCAGCCTTAAGACAGTTATAAAGATAACAAACTTTTAACAGCAATAGCACTTAGACTTATATACCGCTTTACAGTGCTTTTCAGCTCTCTCTAAGTGGTTTACAGTGTCAGCATATTGCTGACACTGTAAACCAACAATTTGGGCAATCAATTTGATAACAATTTGGGCCCTCATTTTACTGACCTCAGAAGGATGGTGACATTCGAACTGCAGCCAGCTACTAGTCAGCAGAAATAGCCTGCAGTACTGCATTCACCACCACAGGTCTTGTTATTATATTTATATACATTAACTATTTGCATATTTTGCAGGTAGCCCTGAACTTATAACCACGACTGAATGAGTGAAGCAGCCCAAGGCAATTCTTGTTTACCCAGGCAAGCCAAAAGTTGGACGCTCATGTTCTAGAGCAGGGTTGTCAAACTCAAGGCCCACGGCCCGGATCTAGCCCATGGAGTGCTTAATTCTAGCCTGCTGGGCAGCCATGGAAACATCGAAGGACTGTCCCACGGTGTCTCTGCCAGCAAAAATGGAGCTTGGCAGGCGAAAATGCAGGCCATGCAACCCCCAGACTCCATTTTCGCTGGCAGAGGGCTTCAGGAGGCCATCCAGGCCAAAAACGGGGATGGCAGAGGGCTTCAGGAGATCGTCCATGCTGAAAATGGGCCCTGGGGGAACCACACATGCCCTCCAGGCTTCCTTTTTTTGGCAGAGGGTGAGCAAAACAAACTAAAAACAAAACAAAAGGAGAAATATTTTGCCTTTTGCATTTGAGCATCCAAGAAAGGACAGGAAAGGAGAAAGGAAAAGAGGAAAGACAAAGGAAAAGAAGGGAAGATGGGAAGAGAGCAAGGAAAGAAAAAGAAGGAAAGAGGGGAAGAAGGAAGGAAAAAGAAGAAAAGGAAGGGAGGGAGGGAGGGTAGTCCTGCCTAAGCACTTGGCCACCAGCAGACTGGGAACATTCACTCATATGAGCAACCTAATTGGGTCTGAACTCCCAATACTACAAGATATTCTCAGATATGGCCTTCTGTTAAGAGAACCAAGTAGTGATGATGCTAGAAACTACCCAGCAGCTGGTCTTGCAAGAGGCATATATCCAAAGTGCTTAAAAAGTGGGAACAAGCGAATAGTTCTTTTGTGACCCTTATTCACAAGTGACAATCTTAAACAAGATTCAGGAAAACTGGATCAAGCCAACAGTATTATCTCTTGGTAGAAAAAAACCAGATGTTAAAGAAACTTTCACTGAAACTTGACAAACAGTTTGACATCCTCAACTGCAAGTGTCAAATTGTTCTGTGTACCAAATTTGGCTGCCCTGCTGATTGCAAAAAAGAAGCTCACGTTAACTGTACCTGCCCTAAGGAGATAAAGATACCACTGAAGGAACTTGCTTTTGTTAAAGGTCAGAGAGACAAGATTGGTTTTGGATCTTACCAGATTGGTTTGCCAGATGTACCTGAGCAAAAATGACTAGGCAAAAGGCAAAAGCAGCAAAACGATGAGAGACAAAGGCTCATTAAATATAAGGAGAGAAGTATTCCAGACATTTCGATACTGACAAATAAAGTAATTATCTCTTATGGTGAAAATGAAGGACCGACAACTAATGATGAAGATGAATGTGATGGAAGTTATGAAGTGGCCTGAGACCAAACACACATGCCCTCTACCTCAAAAGAAAAGACAGAATACAATAGATTAGAAATAGCAAATGTCGCTATGCAAAGCAATCAGATATGGTGTTGGTCTATGGTCCACTGCTGCCATTACCATAACCATCTTCACAGATGCTAGCTTGATCACCAAAAAAAAGAGACTTGTAGTTGACGACAATGAAGTCAAGAGAGTCCAGGAAAAAATATGAAGGAAGCCCCTGGATCAAGAATTTGATGACCTCTGTAAGAAAGGAGAAATAGACTGCATCTTCTTTAACAGCCCTATAAATGCAACTAAACTTATGCTGAAAGCAAACAATTCAGACCAATAGTTCTCCAGTACCATTAAAGAACATTAGTCTGTGTGCAAGGAGCCGGGTGGAAGGTATCTTTATTATTTGACTCCAGAGAAAGCTCAAAAACAGGAAAACCTGTGCAAGTGATTGCAGATAAACAAAAAAAGAGGCATTGACAAAAAAAAGCTTGAAGGCCACTGCAGGAGATTCTACAAGTGTTAATTATGGCTGTGAAGATGGTACCATGCACTGGGGGGAGGTCAAGCTTGATCGGAAGTAGATTTGGTTGGTGTATGCATTCCACACAAATGAATTACCCCTACAACACTAATCACAAAATTGGATGGAAAAGCCTTGTCTAACAACAAAAGGGCAGGTAAAATTGGCAACATGCTAGACACTTCAACAGAACTTGACACTGCACCTTCATTCACTAGAGTTCCAATTTCACTGAGCGACAGTATTGTAAAGGATCTTTCTACTGATGGATATAGGATCACACAGGTGATAAGAACAGATCTGGCTCTTCTGGAAATTGGCCCTGTAAGCCATTCATGCTGGTTGACAACTGCAAATAGGCTTTGTCAAATATGGGTTTCAAAACATGGCTCTAATCCATTATTTCTGCCTACTTGCTATCTTCAGGCAGAGTGGGTGTGTTCCAGCAAGACAAAGGAATTATGCCTTCTCTGTCACCGCTTCCATTCTCTGGTACAGCATCCCCCCAGTGATACAGATGGTACCCTCTCTCTTGGTTTTGGTCCCAAGCTCTGTGTGTGTGTGTGTGTGTGTGTGTGTCCCCTCAATAGACAAACCAAAACAGATTAATAATCAGGCTCAAATCAGGGTGCCATTGGAAGAGCTGAAGGACCAGATGAAAGAAAGATCATCATAGAGAAAATCTATCTATGTGATCACTAAGAGTAAATGATTTGATGGCATGCAATTGATCAATTCATGTTCTTAATTGTTTAATATTCTCTTCTATTAAAATCAGGCTCCCCACTGGATCACCGATAGCAAAGGTAAAGCTTAAATATTCTGGATTATAAAGGGGAAAGCCCTGGAGAAAGATCTTGAGGACTGGAAAAATTGAAGGTTGGAAAAAAACTAAATAATTAGAAATTTTCCTAGATGATACAGGTACAAATTTATAAGGACTTAATGAATCAGTTACTGTCAAAATGACAAAACTGCACCTATCAAATCATGAAGAGATTGAAGTTACTGAGGAAACTACAACAATGGTAAATCCATACATTTTTGTGAGATACTGCAATAGTGTTTACAATGGTGTGAGGATATTGATGAATATACTGTATTTGCTCAACTTTGCTCAATCTTAAGCAAACATGAATGACATAAACACAAGTAGGTCATCGGCAAATCCCGATTCCTTGTTTTGGTTTTTATTCTTAAATAAATATAGGTGTGGAACTATTTTCATTTATATGATTTACTATATAGTCAGGACCAATACAATAGAGTTATATAAATCAACAATATTTCTAATTTAACTGGTTAAACCTTATTCAGTAAATCATGTTCAGTTTAAACAAATGCATGCCATAATCGGACTAATTATTTAGTCCAAACTATTATGCCCTTCAGCTAAGTTTATAAAAATATACTACATATTTTCCTGGCACAGAAGGGGGACATAATAAATATGTGCATTCTATTTTTGTATATAAGTTACCAAACTCTATATGAACCAAATGGTTCACATGATCAGATCATTAAAAGGAGGCAAAAGAAAAATCAGTAAACCATAATTATTATCTAACTAGCCTTCAAAGACTGGAAGAAATATTTTAACAAAACTCTGCATGCTTTATTAACTCAATCTCTTTTCCTTCTCCAGTCCTGCTAACAGCAACTCCTCTGGGTATGCTTTTTGGATTGGGAGCAGAACAGCTGTAAGCCACACATAGCTTAGGTTCACAAAACTGAGTGCTTTGGGATTAGCCAAGCTTGCTGTGTTAATTTATTATGGCGAGGGACAATATTACTAGATAATTATAATTTACTTTACATGGGGTTGTCCTCTAAGACAGACTAGAAATTTCAATTGGTGCAAAATCAGAAGCTCTTGTGCTTAAAGGAAGTGTTATTATTGCTATATAACCTTAGTGCTATGGGAGCTACATGGCTAGTAGGGTGTTTACAAGTGCTATTCAAGGAACTACTGACCTAGGTATTTAAAAGAGGACTTTTTCCTAAAAGATTATGTTCCTCTTCCTGGTCTCAGTGATCAAAGAATGCCAGCTGAAGAGTCCATGCCAATTGGGTCAAAAAAGTAGACACTGAAAAGGAAGGATGAATGGTTCCTTTCCATAGCCCTGTAAAAAAACTGGCTGTTCCAGAAGCCTATATTTACTATGTTGTCCACTCCAACTATGATGGCTATGGTTATTGTTTATAATATGTAAATATAGTTAGCATTTGTTACCACACTGGTATCTTGTCTTTCCAAAAAGAAGCAATTTGTAGATGTTATAAATAAATAAATTACTTATCTACAACTAAAACAGAACAGATTGAACAAGAATTATTGAATAAAGCCCTGGAGAAATGGGGAAGGGGGGGAAATAACACAGTGACACTAAAGTTAACAACTTTATACTTCCTGTAGTCCATTTGGTAGCATACCTGTAATACACCTTTGTTAATACCTTTAATGATGCATCTGTTATGTAAACCAATTTCTTGTTGTGACTTAGGCTTCACAAAATCACGAAGCAGACTCCTCGTCCTGACAAAACCCCTTTTATTTAGGCTCATGTGAATTCCTCTCATTCACATCCAGCAAAGTCCAGGCAAACAGTCTTTTTAGAGTGATTTACAACCACAGACCTTATGAGGCTTGGAGAGTTGTCAGGCCAAAAGCTTCCAAGTGCAACACTGTACTAGAAAATATTTGGCAACGAGTCTTCACCCTAATTAAATGAACTAATTGTCTCCTGCAAACACCACTCCCCTTTCGCTCTTTATTCCCTATGGAAGGGCCATTCACTGTCCACCTGTGCTTTTACTCCTTAGTCGACCCTTGTTCCTTAATTGTTCCCTTCTCCTGGCAGCTCTGCACATGCACACATCGGGAACAGGCTCCAGCTGTTCTTCTGCCCCACTGATCTCCAACTCTGAAGGTAACTGATAACTGTCAGACAGCCCTGGCCCCATCTCTGCCTCTGATGCAGAGCACTTGTCAGAGCCTTCCCCAAACTCCAGGACTGGCCCATGTTCCTTCCCAACCGTCTCACTGTCCGAGTCAGCCGCCAGCTCTACTGGCACGCCACAGCGTTTCTGGCTTATAAAGTTGTGGTAAATGTTTCCATTTTGGTTTCTTCAATAAGAAAGAACTTTTACCTTAGAGCAGGGGTGAGGAACTATGGCCCTTTTATGACTTATGGACCATGCTGGCTCAAGAATTCTGCAATTTTGAGTCCATAAATCATAAAAAGACCACAGCTTCCCACCTCTGCCTTAGAGGAATCACAATCTTTCTTGTTGCTATTCAGCAAACTCAAATCATCAAGTCAGTCACAGACTGAATTAAGTCTATAAATTATTTACACATCAAGATCTAATTACAAATAGCTCTTGTCTAGTGACAACAATTGACATTGGCAGCTTAGTCATTAAGTGAAGCAATCGGTAAGTGAACCTGCACCTGTATGCATGATCTTACTTCAGGTTTCCTTTGCTTTACAGATCTGGGAAGGTCATGAATGCAAAGCCTGGTCATAAAATTATTTTTTCATCACCACTGTATTTGCTAAACCAGGAAGTTGTTTAATGAGAACTACCTGTGTAGTAGTTACAAAAAATAGGACACTAATTTTTATTTATGACATTTCTACTCAGTGGCAGATATATTAAGAACATTCTCACTCTCACCAAACCAATAGGATTGCAAGCTCACTCAGAAAACTAATGTGCATTCCTCCAGGTATTATAGGTCTTTCAGCATTCTGCCTGTAGTCAGTACAATCATCTTGAAAAGATAGTAGTCTCAATTTTTCATAAACCTTCTAGTTGGGGAGAGGGTTTTAATAAAAGCATGCAACTTTCATTAGGCTTGATTTCTTATTATAAGAACATCATTATTGCTTGAGTATCTATTGAAAACCTAGGCTGACTGTTTCTGAAAATCTGAATCAAGGATAACACAGACATTAATATCCAGGCAGTCAAGCAAAATATTTATGCACAGGCAGAATTATCAAAAGCACATGCACTAGATAGGATTTGCTGTTCTCCCATGAGCTGTGAAGAGCATCCAGTAGTGGAGGTACTTCAGTCTTCGCATGTCTAGGCTGGGCTTAATTTGTGGAACGCTCCTCCTCCTCCACGATACTCCTTCCTAGAGTTCCCCCAATTTTGGTTCAGCCTCGTGAGAGATAGTCAGTGCTTGTGATTCTTCCTTGGCCGAAACAGGAAAAAATTCTTTCTTTGCTAGCAGGTTTGACAGTTAATCGCCTTGTCTTTAAAATACTTTAGCCTTCTAATTCCATTCTGATTTCTCGAAGTTGGCTTGCATTGTAGAGATCGCTCGCATTTCAGGGAAGCACCATTTCGTGCCCCAAAGCGGCAGGAGGCTTCAGCGCTGCTCCGCGCACCCTCTCCACAACCGATATTTCTACCCCTGCCATTCCGACCAATTGCCGCAGTGTTTCTTTACTCAAAGAGTGGCTTGAGCTCTTTGCTCCCAACAGAATCGTATCGCTTCCCCCCCCCCTTAACGCCATTTGGAGTGGATGATTCAAATACTTAATATCTTCCACCCTTCCCCACTGCTTAGCCTCAAAGGAAAAGCCATCGGAGGCTATTCCTTCACACGATGGGAGTTTGCTGCTGGAGAGCGCGCCAAAAGATTAACGGCCGGAGGCCATATTCTCTTATAAAACCTTGTGGTCGCGCACCTGTATTCCTTCTCGTTCTTTGTGAGGTAGCTCTGCTCGGAGCAGAGGTTCCCTTCAGAAATACTGGGGACCATTATAACCTCGTCTTGGTTTGTTTCTACATTCGAGGCTATTCTTACCTTTAAATTGTTGGTTTAACCCTCACAGCCCAATCAACCCAGTGGCACAACAGCGAGCACCTAGACCTGTGTCCGCCTGTGCAGGGAAGCTGTTGAAGGCCTCTATCCTTATCAATCTGGGCCTTTAGGTGTTCTCAATTTGGCTGTTTGGTTTGCTCAGCACGTAACATCGTGCCACTTAATTAATATTCATATACATATACATACATGTATACATATTTTTCTTAAGTTTTCGCGGGTACTTACATGTATGCTGTTCAGCTTTGTTCAGGTATTTTCCCACGTCATTGTAGTTGTGCTTTTAAAGTTGTAGCAACGTTT
>BLBF01000003.1:49417454-49432728 GCA_015471245.1 Laticauda colubrina | reverse complement strand
TGTATGGATGTATGGATGTTTGTATATAAAAATAACAATAACAATAATAATAATTTCTCTTCTGTATAATATTTTAATTTCAATAAAATATTATTCCTAAGATACGACTCATTTTAGATAGGTATTATTCAAAAAAAAAAAAAAAAGAGGAAAGGGGGCAATAAAATCATCATCAGGGCAGCCAGTCTGTCCTCAGATCAGGCCCCTACGCATGCCAACCGCCTTCACAGTATTGCATTGTATAACAAGCATACTGCAATTCCAGTTTCAATCGAAATGGCAGATGATAGCAGCTCTCAGACCTCATCCTTTAAGGCCAAATCCAAATCTCAACACAAACCTAAGCAGGCTAAAAGGAATTCTAAAACTTCAGAAAGGGACGTCATCAGGCACCATAAAGCTTTACAAAAACAGATAGATAAGCGCACTCGGGAGGCTCACAAGGTCTCACAGGACTTCCCCTCCTCCAGCCCAGGTCAATCTACCCCTTCCCACCCTCCTCCTCCCCTAGATTTCTCCCTCTCATCCAGGCACAGCTTGGCTCCCCAAGGCCAATAGGCCCAAGTTTCTGGGACACCGACCACACGAAGGGCTCCCGAAGCCACATTCACTCCGACGGCTGCCAGTCTTCGTCAGGACGATAGTCTTACAGAGAAAGTGCCAGAGAGGATAAAAGCCTGGATGGAGCTGGCAATCCGCCAGGGAACCCCAGCGGGGTTTCAACATGCAATTATGACCAGGGAATATCCTGTGATCACCGATCATGATTCCCAATAGCTGAGGTCATTGACCAGGTCAGAGCAGCACCATACCCAGGTACATTTACAAGGGGAGGTCCCCCTCCAAGGGCCGACCGAGGAGAAGGAGGAGGAAGAAGTGGATCAAATTGATCAAATGGAACAAATTGAATCAGGATCAATACATGATAGCGAGCCCCTGTCAGAAGCAGACCCCTTAGAAAGGAGAATGTCTGAGGATGAGGCCCTTGTTCCCGACCAACCTGTTTTTCCAGGCTTATTCCGCCCACAGCTTTTCAGATCTCTCTTGTTTAAGGCAAAAAATATTGCACGTCTAAACAAGTCGACCCCTTCTACCACCCCAACTCCTTCAGAAGAGGGACCAGAGGATCTAATTTTCAACCAACCGGTAGTTGAAGCAGAGGTGATCCCAGTTCCTGCCATGTTTTTGGACCTGTTACAGAAACAGTGGGCCTCTGCAGCAGTGTACTCAGTCCCCACTGGATATGACAGGAAATATTTCAATTTGGCTCCTGATTTCTCAAAATTATTGAATACTCCCGAGGTAGATCAACCTATAGTGGGATTAGCATCCTCCTCCATTCCCAGTGATGTGCTGGAGGCATTAAAGCTGGAGGAAAAACAGGCTGAGCTAGCTCTATGCAGAGCCCATCAGTCTGACGCGTGGGCCATCAGAGCAGCCATGGCTGCCTCCTTCTTTACCCGTTCATCTCTCAGATGGCTCTGTCTCCTACAGCAACACGTCTCTAATTCTAACTTTAGAGCGCACCAAGATATTGTTAAACTTATTGCAGCTGCTGAATTCTCAGCTGACGCAACTTATCATGCAGTCAAGTTTTCAGCCAGGGCCATTACTTCACATGTCACAGCGCGACGCTTGCTATGGTTAAAACATTGGCAAGCAGACTTTAAGCACAAATGCAAGCTGGCTTCATCCCCAATTGTGGGAGACAGACTGCTTGGCCCTTCCCTTGATCCACGACTAATTGAAACCCATAACAAAAAAATTCTTCCTTCCCTTTTTCGGAAGTCAGATCCTAGAAACCCTCAGTCCTTTCGGAAGGGATCCTTTCGACCCTTTTACCAGGGATCCTTTTCACCCAGATACCAGAGACCCCCATCATTCAGACCAGGGCAGCAGCCAGACAGATTCGATTTCGGGGATAGGTGCAGAAGGGATAGTCAATCCAAAAGATCCTTTTGGGGAGCAGGAAACAGGCCCTTTCAGCATCCAAGATAACTCCCTGGACCCAACCCCCATTGGCGGATGTCTTAAATTATTTGTCAACCAATGGGACTCCTCAACCTCTGATTCCTGGGTCAGAGACACTATCAGATTTGGCCTTGCACTGGAGTTTCAATCTACTCCCTCAGATTTTTTCATGTCATGCCCTCTCTCCAGAGACCCGGTTAAACGTAATCTCATGGAAACGGCAATCCAACACCTACTGGATATACAAGCCATCCAGCCAGTAGCCACCACCCAACAAGGGCGAGGTTTCTATTCACATCTTTTTGTTGTTCCAAAAAGTTGGGGGGGGGGGGAGTGGAGAGCAATATTACATCTGAAACGTCTCTACAGTTTCTCAATATATCGTAAGTTTAAAATGCATACCCTTCAATCTATCTTACTTGGCATCAGAAAGGATGACGTCCTCACGTCCATAGACTTGACGGAGGCGTACTTGCATATTGCTATTCGGCCTTCCCACTATAAATTTCTGAGATTCTGTAATAATAACCACCATTTTGAATATGTGGCCCTTCCTTTCGGACTAGCTTCTGCCCCTAGGACCTTCACGAAAGTTCTCACAGCGCTAACTGCTCATCACCGGGATATTCCCGTACGACTCTAGTGTGATCTTGATGACATCTTGATTTTGTCATCTTCCGCCCATCAAGCAGTCAAAGACACTCAGAACACATTACAATCCCTTCAACAACACGGCTTCTCAATAAATTGGAAAAAGAGTCATTTAACACCATCGACGCGGTTAACCCATCTGGGGGCAGTCATAGATATGGTGGAAGGCAAGGTTTACCTGTCATCAGAAAGACTAAATAGCATTCAGCAATTAGTTAAGGAGATCAGGGGTCTTAAGAGGGTGTCCCTAGCCGAACTATCAAAATTGTTAGACAAGATAATATCATGTAACTCTATCATCCCCTTGGGCCCAGCTCCACACTAGATCCCTTCAGTGGTTCCTGCTCCCGTACCAGAGCTCCAGCTGAAGCAACTCCAAACACAAGGTCAGGGTACCACCAAGGGTCCTCATATCTTTTCTCTGGTGGACCAGACCAGTGATCAACAGAGGCTGCCTCTTCAAGGAGCCACACAGACTTACCATCACCACTGATGCCAGCCTGTTTGGATGGGGAGCTCACATTCAATCGCTCACGACCCAAGGCCGCTGGTCCACCATAGAACAGTCGTGCAGCATAAACTGGCTGGAGCTTCAAGCAGTACACCTTGCTCTCCGCAGCTTCCTTCCACAGGCACGCAAACAGCACATACTAATACTGACCGAAAACATAACAGCCAAAACTCACATAAACAAACAGGGGGGCACACAGTCAAAACATCTCACGCGAGAAGTGGAGTGCTTGTGTCGTTGGGCGGAGACCAACCTACTTTCCATCAGAGCAGAGCACATTTTGGGTCTGTTGAATACACAGGCAGACTGGCTGAGCAGGGCCACCATCGATCAATCAGAGTGGCGCCTCCATCCCTCCCTGTTTCAAGAAGCAATCAGGACATTTGGAGAGCCGGTGATGGACCTGTTCACTTCCCCCCTCAACACTCAGCTCCCGAGATTTCTTTCCAGGTACCCCTCGCAAGGAGCAGAGAACTTCAACTCGTTCCACTGTCGTTGGCCCCTGGGACTTCTGTATGCATTCCTGCCACTTCCACTGGTTCCCAAGGTCATCCAGAAATTGCTAGACGAGAGGGTGGAACTACTTCTAGTAGCTCCTTACTGGCCCAGACGGTCATGGTTTGCAGACCTCCGCAGTCTATCCATATCAGCTCCATGGAGAATTCCGCCAGCCAGGTTTCCATTAACCCAGGGGCCCCTTCAACATTCGGACCCTCAATGGTTGCACCTGATCGTCTGGAGGTTGAGCGGAGTTGTCTGAAGAGCGAAAAGTTTTCCAACAGAGTTATCACCACTATCCAAGCCACCAGACGCCCCTCAACAACTCGCATTTACAATGCCACATGGTCCAGTTTCTGCAAATGGTGTACCAAGTCTCAAATTGATCCCACCTCTCCTTCTGTGGCTCAAATTCTAGAGTTCTTGCAAGAAGGACTTGACAAGGGATTATCACCTAATATGTTGAAAAGACAGCTGGTGGCCTTGGCGCCAGTTCTCACTTGGGAAGGTTTACTTCCTCTTTCCCATCATCCACGCATACAGACTTTTCTTCGAGGAGCCACAAATTTACGCCCTCCAGCGGTACACTGTTATCCCACCTGGGACCTTAACAAGGTCCTTGTCGCACTCACTAAGGGCCCTTTCGAACCTTTGAAATAGTCAAGTCTCCAATTTCTGACGTATAAAGTAGTTTTCCTTGTAGCAATCACTTCTGCTCGTCATATTTCGGAGATTGCAGCCTTGTCTGTCAGATAAGATCTTTGTGTTTTCCATGCTGACCAGGTAGTCCTTCGTCCTGATCCTACATTTATACCCAAAATTAAGTCGGCCTTTCATAGGGCACAAGAGCTGATACTTCCTAATTTTTGTCCAAGACCACCCCAAGAGATGGAACTACAATGGCATAGGCTTGATGTGAGGCGAGCATTGCAAATATATATCAACCGCACAGCGGCTTTCAGAAAAACGGAGGCCTTATTTGTGTCCTTTCAGCCCAACACTCAGGGATGCAAGGTGTCACCTTCTACGATAGGCCCGTTCTTCAGGCCGCGATAGCGAAAACGTATCAGACTCAATCCCTGCAGGTGCCCAGGGGCACAACAGCTCATTCAACAAGGAGCGCTGCAACATCGGCAGCGTGGGCCACACAGGCACCAATAACTGAAATTTGTCAAGCCACAACTTGGGCCTCTCCATCGCCATTCATTAGGTATTATAAAATAAATGTGTTTGCATTCGCTGAGGCTTCCTTTGGCAGAAGAGTTCTGCAACGGGTCCACAGGAACCAGGAGGAGATTCCAGGCCAGACGGAGTCCCTCCCATAGGACAGGCCAAGCTTTGGTATGTCCCACTACTGGATGCTCTGAACAGCTCATGGGAGAAAGGGCGTTGGTACATACCTGACACGTCTGTTCTCTTTGAGCTGTGAAGAGCATCCAGCCCGCCCCTTTTTTTTTCCATCTGGTGGGGTCCTGTTTCGGCCAACGAGTTGTTAGGGCATTGAGGACGAGAGCGGTTAAGTCGTCCTTAATCTCGTCTTCGCCAAAACTGGGGGACGTTGGGGAGGAGTATCTTGGAGGAGGAGCGTTCCACAAATTAAGCTCAGCCTAGACATGCAGAGACTGAAGCATCCACTACTGGATGCTCTTCACAGCTCAAAATGAACAGGCGTGTCAGGTAAGTACCAACGCCCTATCTGTGCAAATACCTACATTTACCTTCTTGCTTGGGTTTTGTGTGTGCAATTAAATTTAAAAAATCCATTCTCTACAGACCTTAACAGCTTAGGACCTGACAAACAGCAACAGGTGACAAAAACAAATGGACAAAAGACCCAGTTAAAGCAACTGCAGTAACCTATGGGAAGAAAGTTGTATTTGGTTTCCATTCCCGGTAGTGAGAAAAATTAAATATGCAGGAATTAAGGCATATACTTTAAAAAAATGTTTTACTACCTAGTTGCTAGGTAGTAAAACAATAATGATAATGAACAATGATAATGAAGTATCAAAATTTTATACAGCTCTGTTTCAAAACAAATTACCATAAACACTCTCTATATTACATTTTAATAATGAACAAAACTATGTTCGACAGAATTAACTTAGAGGAAGCTATAAGTTCACAAGACACTCATATTTAATGTAAAAATGATCTAAGATCTAGAGGAAATGTGAAGAACATCACACTCTTGAGAACCTTTTACACCAACAACTGTTTTCTTTATACATAGAGAAAAATAGTGAAAGAAAATTTTAGGAGTAATTTCAACTGCCACAGTTGAAACCTGAAAAGTGTGAATGAAGAAAAAATATTCATTGTGCCTATATAAATATTTTTATTCCTGTCCTGTCAGATTACTAAACTTTATATTACCGTGAAATGGCTAGTCTGTCTTTGAAGTAACAAAATGTTTGCAAGATTACAGCAAAACAGGTTTTGAAAAAGAGTTCTTCCCTCATTCTTCTTATCCTTTCTGACTCTCAACAGCATTAGGTCAGACTTTATGAACTCATTCAAAACTAAAGGAACATGGCATGCAAAGTGCAGGGAAATTCCATTGTCCTTGCAACCTGAGTAGGATGCAAGCTTATCTGAAAGCAAATAGTGTCTTATGAAGGCTCATCCAACATTGGCTTTATTGCTGCTGTCAGAAAACCAATTATAAACAAAAGGTATATATTTAAAGTGGCGTTGTTCAGAGGAAGGCAGCTGCTCACCAATCAAGAAAGATTGTAAAATAACAAGCACTTTAATACAACGTTATAATAACAGGAGATGGCAATACAATAGTGTTTGTTCCAAGGCTTCTACTCAGTGAAGTATACAAAGCCACAATTTATGTTTTTAATGGGGCTGGAAGGAACCTTTCTTCCTGACTGATAAGGACTTGAAAAAGAATGTCTTTTTAAACAGCTGTGAAGTTGAAATTGAAATATATTAAAGCAATAACAGTTTTTTAAAAAAAACAACATTTGCAATTATGCTCAAATTAAATAAGAATGTGTAGGTGATCAGGACTATTTTTTCCTGCATGCAGGAAAATGCATTATATTAAACTAATTCTACATATGGAATTCTCATTGTTAAAAAAATTCCAATTTTATTAATCCAAGTTTTGCTTTATAAGGGCACATACTGATATTACATATCTGAACTGAAAAGGTTATTCTCAAAGTAGAAGCCAACTATAACTGATGCATAATAGATTGCGAGCCTAGATTTATTTATATATTCTAAACTATTTAAGATCCAGCCTTTATGGGAAACTTAGATCATTTTTTTTTCTTCCTTCCTCATGCAATTTGTTACTGACAAGCTTGTTTGTTCTGTAGCTGAATCTGGAATATATTTCAGTGATATTCATTTTAAAATATGCCGTTGGACAACCTGAAAGTTTTTAATTATCTCGTAGTGACACCCCATAAAGGGAAGATTTAATTTGTCTGCTGTCAGTTGCTTTATTTGGGTTTTCAGTTCAGTTTTGGGGCTACATCACGCAAGCTTTTTATAAAACAGATCTCTGGAACAAATATGGTTAGGATCAAGATGAAATCTGTGAACCTCAACAGTTGATTTATATGAGCAACTGAGAATATTTGCTGAACATAATCCCTTGTTTAAAAAAATAAAACCCAGCATGAAAAGTAAACATTCTACTACATCATTCTTCCTCCTTTTTCTATTGCTGACTTAAGTCAGTTTATGATGGGTACATCTGCTCTTAATCTTGAAGACTTGTCTTCATTCAATTCTACTTCAAAAACACAGGGTCAGCGTGCAGCAAAGTGGCTACTTCCATCATGGTGTTCTGGTCTACAACATTATTTCATTTGGCAAAAGACATTGGTGATTAAAAGAACAAACCAATCTTAATCATGGAAATTTACTCAGAATCCAGACATTGAAATAATTTATCTAAGTCTATCTTTTACATTATCATCAATCTTATTATTACTCCTCTTTATCTGGTTTTTTAAAAACAACTTTAAAAAAGACAACCACAGATCTCCAATGTCTCTTCATTGGTATTTGGTGGCACTAGTTTAACACCCAGACACTGCAATTAATATGAAGAGATTGGAAAAAACAGTCCTTTAACAGGTAGATGTTTATTTTTAAATTTATTTTATTAATCAAATATATATTTTAACCCAAACGCTTCTTGGCAGCAATGAAATAAAAAATCTTAGAACAAATAAAAGCCTAACCCAATTACACAATGTATGTCAGTAAGCCCTCAAATCCTCCAGAACAGCTTGTTGCAGAAAACAGATCATATTGGTGGCAAATCTCAAAGGCCAATACTTCCAGGCTTCATACACACACACACATACACATACACACACATGCGCGCGCTCTTGGAAATAGGACAAACTGACACTTCTTCAAGCAGAGTTGAAATGGTACGACCAATGTCCAGAGATGAGGCCTCAAAGGGTACCAAGCCATAAAGGAGTTTATAGGTTAAGGATTTACATTTATGGGAAAAAATATAGGGGAAAAAATATCAAGATAAGGGATTTATGGCTTGGAAGATCCACCTTGAAGGAAGACTTGGAAAAATGCTGAATATATTACATGACAGCAGGGTTTGCCAGAAGAAATTATGTATCAAAGAGACATGAAGTTTTGAAGACTATTAGCACTAACACTTCAATGAAAAGAATACCAAGACTATTAGCGTTAAAGCTTCAAAAATGAAGCCAGAAACAGATGCACATTCTGTGGCCTTGCATGGAGGGCACAGAGGACCACACAGCCCTGGGGCTGGCCAGCCCCGTGAGACGCTCCCTTCTTCCTATATTAAATAATATTAAATGCCCATCTTGGAATTTTTTTAATGTTTTAAAATGTTATAATGTTATATTTTTAAAAAAATAATCTTACAATTGATTTTAATATTTTAATGCTTATTTTTTATGTTTATACACTGATTACACTATGTACTGCCTAGAGCCCCTGTCTGAGGAATATGGGCGGTTTAGAAATAAGAAATATAAATAAATACAGAAATTAAAGAGTTGTCATTATTACTAAATTTGATGGAGATTTAATCACATCAAATTGTTCCTAGTGAGTTCCTGTAGAAACTTGCGGGCTATTAAACAAGATAGCATCATTCTAAGAGCGCATCATGCTGATCATACTCTCTCAGCCCAACTTATCTCACACTGTTATTGTTGTGGGAAAAAAACACAGGAGGATCTAATGCGGTGACCAGAACTAGATTCAATATTCCAAGTGTACACCCACTAATTCTTTATGTGCGATGGCTGTGTATAGCCAAGATAACTATCACACTGCATTGGATAACAAAGCTCTGATTTGTGTGCGATGGCTGTGTATAGCCAAGATAACTATCACATTGCATTGTATAACAAAGCTCTGATTTGTTAATTTGTACTTTCTGACAACGTAGCAAGGAAGATGATTTTCAAGAAATGTGCTTTGAATCAAGGGCAAATATGCAGAAAGTTAATTTCCTTCTCAACCCAACAGAGAACTGAAACAAAAAGATAATTTTGGAACTAACTTACAAAGCTGTTGTAATAAACAAGACTGAACACAGGTTTTACCAAATGCAGTCATTTTCTTGAAATCTCAGTAGTATTACAAAGTTATTAGCTGCCTTTACCTAACTTAAGAATCTGAGTGAAAATCCAAAGCATATTTATAGATATTTACCCATTAGTGGAGGATAACCTCATTTAACTCATTTTTAAAGAAAAGAGAAAGAATTCCAACATTATTATCTCTAAATGTTTTTGCCATGTTTTAAAGAAATGTTAACTGAGATACATCTTGGTTAAGTTTTGAACTTTGTAATGACAATTTACATTCTTTCTTTGTTGTCCTGTTACAAAAGTGATCCTTTCATGATTACATCAGATGTGATGGCAGTGCCTTAACTAAATCTAGTTTAAAATATAAGCAAAACATTCCCTGTTATCAAATCATGCCTACCAACCAAATTTACTTAACGATCAAATCTTATCAATGAGGGAAAAGAACAAATAAAATGATAGGATAGCCATATTTGTTAATGTCAATACAGTGACTTTAATAAGTGCTGTTTGGGATATATAAAAAACATACCGATGGATACATTATATGAATGCACATTATATATCAGCTATTTCAACAGAAATGAAGACATCTTCTGTTGAAGTTCAAGGTTTGCTTTCTTTCACTTATTAATCAACAATAAACTGGAGCAAATATGATCCAATTGACATACAGTATATGTGAGCTAGCACAATTATTTTGTGGGCATACATTTTTTTCAAGAATCATGAAACTATGAAATTATAAAATCTAATGAGAACACTACATTAGAGTTACTTTATATTAAATCAAGTAATCCCTATTTGTGGATGTATATAGAGCAGCAGTTTTACTAGATGTCAAACAAAATGAAGTTTACTCATAATTCTACCATAACTGGTTTTACAACTTTCATATTGTGCAATAAAAAGCCCCACTATTACAAGCTATGCTAATGAAGTTGATTCAACATCATTCTTAATTCAGAGCATTAAAATACAGACTAGAAAAATCCAAATAATATTCTTTATTCCAAAACCTGTTACTTCTAAACCCCGTTTTCAATTTCAAAACGTGTCTGGTTTCGGTTCAAGTATTACTGCACTAATAGAATAGTGGGTAGTAATTTTTTGGTGGGTAAATAGTTTTATATATTGTAGGCTTTAACAATACAAAAAAGGCAGGTAGTCTTTGACTTACAACCATCTGTTCAGTGATCGTTTGAAGTTAGAACAGTTCTGGAAAAATTGATTTATGACCATTTTTCACATTTATGACCATTGTAGCATCCCTGTGGTCTTGCGATCAAAATTCAGATGCTTGGCAACTGGCATGAATTTATGACAGTTCTCATAAATTATTTTTGAGACCTTCTGGCAAGCAGAGTCAAGGAGAAAATGAGATTCACTTAACAACTGTGTTACCAACTTAACAACTGCAGTGATTTACTTAACTACTGTGGTAAGAAAGGTTGTAATGTGGGACAAAACTTACTTAACTGTCTTGCTTAGTAACAAAATGTTGGGCATCAATTGTGATTGTAAGTCAAGGACTATACACATTTTCAACATACAAAGCCCCAAAGTCATGAGACCTCATGTGACATCTTAGGAGCTTTGACTTATTTCCCAAGAGTATACTTTAAAAAATGATCTACACAGTCACTATCTAGGGATAATCTCAGCCTGTCAGTGTAAAGAATTTGCAGACTGGGAGTGGAGAATGCATCTAATCCCTGGTAAAGCAGTTGAATTCTAAGATATTACTCCCAGGCCAATTTGGTAATCATTAAGATTCAAATATTCTGACTATATTGAAGAAATAACCCAAATCAGCTTCACAAAGTAAAAAAGGTTTGTTGGCCCCAGTTCTGATTAAAGGTTTTATGAAAAACTGATGAAAAATCCCCCTCTTCCCATTAATACAATGCTCGCCTGCACCCAGTTTGCAAATTCTTTAAATTGATACTGTGATAAATTGAAGTTTGCAACATTAGCATTATAATTCTGAGAATTCTGAGCTGTCAATGAAATCCTTTTCTTCTGTTTGGTCATATTATTGTGACCATTTTTTTTATCCCTGTTATTTGTTTTATTTTAAAAAATATTTCATTAGCTAGCAGCGTTGGTTCATCTATCATGAATTTCATCTTGTTAGCTGGAAAATTAAATGTCCCCTAGAACTTTCACCAAAATACTTGACATACCTGAATTCTTTCTCAACTGTTAGTCTTTTTCCATAACTTGAAGCAGTTGGCATATTGAAAGCATGGCTTTATTTGGCTGTGAGAAACACAGTCACATTGTCATGCAGTTAAATAGACTGGAAAATGGACCAACTGTCTATTTTAAAGCCTTGTTTTTTATTGTTGCTGCTTTTTAAGCTTGATGCTCATTAGCATAATCACTGAGTATGATTCCTCATAAAGGAATCAACATGGCTTCCATTTTCAATTCTGTTTTGAAAGAACTTGGCAAGTGGTTCAACTGACAATAAAGATACTGTTTTTTCCCCCCACGCCCAAGGGGGTTCTGTTCTAACGATACTAAATTAATAAGCTAGTATTTCCACATAATGTTTTATAAAGAAGAATGCCTGCTTTTCAGACATTTTTGTATTATGTTACTGGAACTGTTAACAATAAAATATATTTACTGGCATGGTATAAAATGCTGTAAGTGCAATTTCTTACAGTTACTCCATGTGAAATAGAAAAAGAATGCTATCCTTTTTGCCTAAATAACTTCAGTCATGATGTTTGCAATTCAAACTTGAAGAATGTTCCTAGAAGTTGATGTGTTTTAGTGCAGTACAGATTTACATTAATTTTAACTGTTTAATAGTATTGTATAAAACATGAAGAAGTGAATTCACAAGTAATATCCTATATAAATTAGTGTTTCAAACATTAATGTCTTGAAAATGAGTAAACACAGATGTAAATATGTAATTTTACTTATTGTTGTCCCTACTGTTGTTAAGATGTATCTTTCCTCCTTTCTTGCTTTTGTTTCTCAACAATAAAAAAAGAAAAGTTTTCTCATGCCAGTGCTCTCCCAACTCTAGGGGGGCAGTGCTCACCTCCGATTCACAACCAAAAAACCAGTGTTGTCTGAAACCACTTCTGTAATCACGTAATTGGCATGACTATACACTGAAGGCTCAAGGAACACTGTTTACCTTCCCATCAAAGTGGCGACTATTTATCTATTTACATTTACATTCTTTTGAATTGATAGGTTTGCAGGAACTTGGGCAAATAACAGAAGTTCACTATGTCACTTGGTACTTAGATCCTGAACTGCCAATCTTCCGGTCAATCAACCCAGCATCTTAACTGCTTGGCTGTCATGCGCCTATATATTTGCAACAATGTACAGTATATTCATATATATTCTATATTATTTATAATATACATGCATATATTTCCTTAAGGTGTATTTATTATTTAAATACAATACATGAAAATGTATTTTTTATATTTTAATAACTATATTAAATATATAAACATATTAAATAAAATACTAATAAATACACAGTATATCCCCATATGTCCTCAACAATATCAATTCACTAATTGCTCTTTTTTATTACATCTGTATGATTTCTTAGAAAACAAAGCAGTTACTCTATAGACTAATTTATATGTTCTCTTTTCCAGCAGGCCTCTAATCAATTATTTATAATCTACTAGCCAGATGTTACTTTCCTATACACTAACATTTTTTTGTTTTTTTCCTATTCCTTTTTGCAATAGTTCTGCATGACTTTCATATGTATAAAAAAATTAAGTATGGTTTTTCACTAAAACAGGCAAAAAAAACCTTGTACTCTTCTTTTAGATTTTTATTCTAGGCGCAATGGCTATTGTTGAAATCTAAAGAACAAAGGCTTCAGGATAGGAATTAAATGACAGCTAGTAAACTGGTCTGGTTGAAATGAGGAGTCATACAGCCCTTCCCTATTTCCAGAACTCAAATATCTTTATGTATAGAGAACATGCTTCAGGGTATATATTGAAAATACCAATTATCAGATTAGGAGCTTGCTGTTAATTTAAAGAAATGACATGAAACTACATTCACTTACACTCTATAGAGAAAACATCCTACATTATCTTAGGAAAAAAAATATCAAACTAAACAGTCAAACACCAACCAAGATTTTAATTTCCATTTCACTCGGAAATTTTGCTTCATTTAACTCAGCTTTTAAAACCATATTAATTGACCGACTTATTAAGATACAATCTATCAACAATGCTTTCCAAGGTACAAACATTTAAAAATACATTGAAAAAATTTAAAATCTGCATACGTGCATACATGTATATCTTGGCTCGGAATATAAGTACAGCTCCTAACTTACGTTTTTCATCATCTGCGTGAACAAGTGATGCTGCTCTTGACAACACATCCAATGGAGTCTCCATTCCTGACTGAATCCTGAATAAGAAATAAATATTGTATTATTTTCTCAGATAATAGAAGAAGACAAATCTCTATTTCATTAAGTCATCAGCAATCAATAGGAGCAGGTGCTTTTTCAAACAGGCCTCCAGATACAAGAGATGTTGAGATCCAATATTTAGTCACTCAAAGTTATGAGGCACCATAAATGACTTCATGTCACGTAATCAATCATGTGAGATTTTTACATAAATAAATATTTTCTCTCAAGAAAAACTACCGGTAGGAGTGGAACAATCAGAAATGAATCCCCAATATATCACTTTGTGAATAAAATCAATCCAAACAATAGAATAATAATAATAATAATAATAATAATAATAATAATAATAATAATAATCCCAAGTATAAAGCTTGTAAACACCTTCTTCCTCAGTATAATTTGTAAAATAAACCCACTTGTTTCAGTTATCCAACTGAAAACACTGGTTTGCTGTATTGTGTTAGTTTTGTTCTAAGAACCATTTTTATAGCAGTAATTACATCTAAATTGCAACAATTTTGTCTCCTCTCTAAAATTGCTAGAAAGAAGGTTCGGCACACACTGTTATCCCGTTTAATAAATGATTTAATTACACTAAACAATCATTCCAAAACAATCCCAAATTTGTTCCTTGGGTAACAACTGAATTGTAGAAATACCAGATGCCCTTTAAATCAAATCTTAATTATTACAAATAATATACAAGTTTGACCATTAGTTAACTATCTATGACAATGTTCTCAAAAAAGTCTCAGATCCTTATAAATTTGATGCCAATTCCTAATAATTTTAAAAATGTTCCCAGAACTACTCAAATTTCAAAAATCATCCTCTCTAAATCAGAGCTGAAGAAGCTCCTCGGATAAGAAGTGAAATGTCTTCAAAGAAAAATCAGAAAGTCCAGTTGCCTCTTGAAAAAGCACTTTTGGGACTCTTCTCTTTTCACAAAAGTCAAAATTATAACTAAAACTAAATAAATTGAACATAATCTAGCAACGTTTCGCTTAGGCAAATTTATATATACAACGAAAGGAGATATTATTTCACATTAATAGTTTTGTTAGTTCTACTGTTTTCCAACTCGATTCTTCCAATATGGTCAACAGAAGATGGACTTGATTTACTCATAACTTAAGTTACATGTTTAATTTGGATCATCATCACTTAAACTTTAAGGACAGGCTCCAAAAATACTATTAACCTAAGTTCAAACTAACCTAGAACTAATTTCATCTCTATCTTAGACTTGCAGATATATTGATCCAAGGTGGAAATCAAGGATTTTTATGTAGCTGAGATCATCATTCTCACGTGCCTATTATATGCAGTTTAAGATGAGAGTATTGCAAGTTAAAGCTGTCTTCTCCAGCAGCCATTCTTAACCGTGCAGTTTAGGAATTTTGAGCACTAAGCTAAGGAAGACTGGAAAGCAGACTTCAAAAAGGCCCTTCTGCTTCCTCCTGAGACATGAGTTTAAAAATCAGCTTAAAATTTTTGGACAAAAGTGTACCATTATGTTCTGTTTTCAAAGGCATGCACCACCAATACCTCTCATTCATTTTTCAAACTGAATTTTATGTAAAATACAATGCATCAATTTTTTCCTATAGCAGGTGTATGGTATATTGGCTGCAGGATCTTTTT
>BLBF01000003.1:49371900-49417444 GCA_015471245.1 Laticauda colubrina | reverse complement strand
TTTTTTCCTATAGCAGGTGTATGGTATATTGGCTGCAGGATCTTTTTTCCTATAGCAGGTGTATGGTATATTGGCTGCAGGATCTTATAACTGACCACATACAAATTCGCATCCTAACACTATCCAGTAACCCTTTCTCTTTCTCTAGCAGATCTATTGCAAGGATGTGTTGAAATCTTGAGATATTTGGAAACTGGGGTTCTGATTCTGCCACCTTGAGACCTTTAGAGAAAAACCAGAATATAAACAAAAAGAATAAATACTACTAAATGCATTAAAACAAATTACTTACACCTATATGTCACATTCCAAACATTTCCATTGTTTCAACAAAAGGGAAAAAAAGAGAAAATTAAAGTTGTTCAACAAATCTAAGTGCAGAAAGCATTACTATGTGATATGCTTTAAAGGAGAAACTGCAAATATTAATCATTTTGTTTGCCATGAGTTCATGGGACACAATCTGGTATGCAACTGTAGAATGGGTGGCAGGAGCTACTGTCGTATGTCCCACTGCAGTCCTAAGTAGAGTTTGCCCCATACATAAAAAATAATTACAAATGGAATTTATATAGTCAAAAAATATGTTGTTAATTTCAACTATAAATGTGAATCCAGGAGAGAAGGAATAAACCACCAATCCTACCAGGGTCCTTATCTAGGTGAGGGGTTTGCTCTGAGAGTTCAGAAACTGACGGGCAAACTATTAATTTACCTACATTTTGATTATACCAGATTATAAATGGGATATAGGCTAACATACAGTATCAGTAAAGGTGGACTGCAAAAGAATCTGCTTTAAATCAACAAAATGGACCATATAACTTTTCAGTTTTAGCCAAAACTGATCAAAAGTTTACAAAATTATGATTCCAGACAAAAAGGATTGCTTAAGAAAAGAAATATGGAGACGGATAAATAGAAAGTGATTAATTCAATTTTCCTTCCTTAAGGGGTAGTATTTCATTATTTATCCAATCACACCCCACGGAGAGTGTACCAAAATCACTGTGCATAGGAAAATAGAAATAAACAAACAGCAGCAAAAGAAGCAATGTCTCTTCCTCTTGGCATTTAATTGCAATAAAAACACTAGTGTATCTTCGAAGTTACTTTTAAAACACGAATGCCACCTCTTAAGCTGAATGCATTCAAAATTTCAATCATTACACCCCAGCTGTTGCAGAAAGAGGGATTCTCTACCTGCAGCCAGACTGGGATAACAGACCAAATCATATGAAATCTCAATTAATACAAGAATATTTCAAAAGCTAGGAGATGCTACTTTGCATGGAGGTAGCAAAGTCGGGGAAAGGGGAAATTCCCAAAGCCTTTTGACTGTAAAGCACCCTGCAGAAGGCAGCTGTCTAAAAAAATCAAAAGGGCTCAAGAAAGAGCAGAAGCCACTGACACTGACAAGTCCCAACAAGGCTACAACAAGAGATGTGTCATCCTGTAAAGCGCTGGCAGGACATGACAGAGACAATAAATAGCAAGAGCCGGCAACTGTTAGCGTCAAGGTGGACAAAACAAACACCTCCCACAAAACTTTAGGCAAATCCAACCAAACTTGTCCACCCAAGAAGTCTGCATACCAGTGACAACCTCCATCCTCACTCGCTCTTGCTAAACAGCCTCAAGTCCAGACCCAAGTGGATATCCGTGGGCAAAAGCAGCACAGGAATGCACGCACATCTAACTCTAAAGTGGCTTTGTTTCTTCCCAGACCGTGTCCAGCGTAACACATTCGGAGTGCGTTCAGCACGCAAAGGGTGCTAAGGGTGGAAGGGGGTGGGGGAGTGGGATTCAACCGTGGGCGGTTCGGCATCTCGCAAGAATAAAGCCCAGGAAAAGAATGGGCAGCAGAGCCCCGAGGAGACTCTTCTTTCGAGGGGGTGGGGGGTGGGGGGAAGAGAAGAGAAAAGAAAAGAAAAAGAAAAAAAAGCGCAAGGAGGCTCCCCTCGCAAAGGACCCGTTTCAAAGCTGAGACTCGAGCGGAGCGCTTTCCGTGCAGGATACGGATTAACACCACCAATCTGCGATCTGCCAAATGAGCGTATTCGAAAGCCAAGATAAATTAGCACCAGCAAAACAAACAAGAGGAGGAAAAGGGGGGGAGGAGGGGGGATACGAAGAACTAACGGACATGTTCATTGCAAATGTTCTCCCCTCCCCCCCCACTCGTCCTCCCTCCCCTCCGTGTTCTCCGGGATTTCACTTTTCCCAGATGACAGACGCGTAAAGTCTAACCCCAGATTTTTCCCACTTGCAGCCGGGAATAATAATAATAATAATAATAATAATAATAATAATAATAATAATAATGATGATGATGATGATGATGATGATGATGATGATGATGATGATGATGATGTTATCATTATTCTTCGCTTTGAGCGCTTTTATCAACGAAAGAAGTCAACACCCAGCTCCAAGCACGGCTTGGAACAGGCGGCAGGTCTGAAGGCAACCATTTCCCCCTCCCCTCCCTCCCGAGCACAAGGGCCCGCTTCCTAGCTCCGACCCGCCGCGCCCAGCTTCCACCAGGGTCCGCCAAGCGCCGACGAGCATCTTCCCGGGGCCGCACGATTCATCCATGAGCCCTCCATTAAGCCAAGCGGCCGCACTGCACTTCCGCCGCCGCCGCGGCGACGACGACGAGGGGCCGTGCAAACTCCAGCTCCCGTTGTGGTCTCCTCGCTCACCAGTTTGCCAGCACTCCGCGCTCCTCAGTCGCGCTTCCCCCCCCCCCTGCAAAGCCGGGCCGAGCCGAGCCGGGCCGGGCCAGGAGGGGGGTGGTGGAAGGGAGGGCAAGGGGGTGAGAGAAGGAGGGAGAGAGAGAGAAAGAGAGAGAGAGAGGGAAAGTCGGCGCGCGCCCTGCCGCGGTCGCTTCCAAGCGTCCCTCGTTTCTCCGGTCGCCGAGCTCGGTCGCGCGGGCTCCAGCCCAGGAAGCGCCTTGCTCTCTGATTGGGCAGAGGGTCGCGCGGCTGGTTCCCCCCCCCCCCCCCCCCAAAAAAAAAAAAAAAATCAATACGAGCCTTGCAGATTCGGCAGCCGCCTTCGGGAGACCGCTCGGCGCGCGCGCTGCGGTGCGCTAGCCGAGGGAAGAATTCCAAGAATGATGGAATTCTCTTCCTAGCAGGTGGGGAGAGCCCTGCTCCCCCATTGGCTGAGGCGCCCGTGAGATCAGCCTACATTAAGATAATAAGGCCATGACATCACATCCTCAGCAGGTAATATCGAACTCGGGCGGCGGGGGGGGGGGGGGGGGGGGGGGGGGGGGGTTGGTGAAGAAAAGAGAGGGAGAGGCGGTTGAGAGAGAGAAAAATGAATAAAATGTGTTTCAATGGGAGCCCGAATGTGCGAGGAGAAGCGTCCCTCGTTGTTTACCCTCGGCCGCCTCCTTCAGGACCGAGAGTTGCACGGCGCCCTGGCATTCTCTCTCTCCCCCCCTCCCCACCTACTCGCTGGTTCTTGGCGACACAAAGCGGGAACTTGGCGGTTAAGTCGGTTGCAGCGGCGGTTTCTATGCAACGTACTCTGACCCGGTCACCCGGACTAAAGCGACGAGATTGCAGCTGCTTCCCCGGAAGAAACCCGCCGAAGTGTCAGGCGGGCTCCTAAGAAGGGAAGTGCCAGGCGGGCTCCTATAAGCGGCCACAAGCGGCAACCTTTGTGCGTCCTCCCAAGCGATTCCCACACAATGAGGGTCAGAGCCGAGGAGTAATTTGTTTCAGTCATGCCTACATCGCCTGAAATCACCTTCATATCCTTCCTTGGGCGACTAACTTTAGTATTTTTAACGGGCTGCCTTGTATTGCTCATCTGTGAAGTAAAACAGTGACGACCGAGAACTTTCTAAAATCTTGCAGCAAACTCACTTCCATTGAGGGTTTCGTGTTTTTCAATAATCCCAAGCAAAACTTTTGAAAAACAATCCTTTTCCTCAACGTATAATTAATTGCATGTTGTGCTTTATGAATAATTTTGGAACTGGGACACTGTTCAGAAACAAAGCCTTTGAGAAATGGGTCAGCCAAATGTAAGAATTTTACCAAGCTTCAGTCTGGGTGTTTACTACTGTTTGAAGACCGTCAACAAAACATTGCTGTGGAAACTGTTCTGTATAAAGAATAGTAGACTCCTAAATACAGGTTTCTGATTGGCTAAAGAACTTGAATGGGGATTGGTTCAAAAGGAACCAATCCACATAGCTACTCAAAGGCGGCAAATATTAAATACCTGTCATTGGCTACAAGCCGGCAGAGAAAAACCTATAAAAGGCTGCCGCAGCTTGAGCCAATGTTCCGTTTTTCAACTGTGTTATAAAATAAAGACTTTGTTGTTGGAACCCGGTCTACCTCGCGTTTTTCCGGATGGAACACTGGCGACGAGGTTGGGATCATCCTAAACGCGAGACTGAGCACGCGGTGACAGATAAAACCAGACGAAGAACAATGGCTGGAAACAACGCGCCGCCCACACCCTTCAATCCCAATGAAGAGGATTGGGAATCCTACGTAGACCGTTTCCAGATGTACCTGGAGAGCAATGAGATGGAGGAAATCTCAGACCAGCGCAAGAGAGCTGTTTTCTTGACACACTGCGGGCCCTCAATCTTCAAAATGGCCAAGGCTTTGGCGAAGCCCCAAGATGTAAAACAATTGACTTGGACAGAGCTCCAAAGAACATTAAAGGCCCACTATGCACCGGTGGTGTCAAATCTAATAAAGCGGCACGAGTTTTATCGGAGAGACCAGAAAGAAGGTGAAACCATCGCTGATTTTGTGGCAGCCCTCCGACAAATAGGGGAAGCGTGCAAGTTTCTGAACTTAGATGAAGCGATGTGGGATCGAGTAATATTGGGGTTAAGAGACTCTAATATACAGAGCAAGCTACTGAATAAACCCAACATATCAGTAGCCGAAGCTATCGCAGAAGCCTCGGCCGCTGAAGCCGCGAAAAAATCGGCAGATAAAATGAAACAAATGAACGCGAACAACGACGAAACAAGCCCGGCCAGTGGGAAAAAACAATCTCCCACCACCACTCACTACGAAGAATTCGACGAGACGTCAGAATCCGGGGAGGAAGACGATGAAATCCACCGCCTATACGCCAACAAGAAAGGGCGCGAAAACAGAAATCGGCGGGAATGCGCTGGCTGCGGGGGAAACCATCCTCGAGCCGATTGCAGATTCCTCAATGCCATTTGCAGAGCATGCAAGAAAAGGGGGCATATCGAGAGAGTCTGCAGGAACAAAAAGAATTACAGCCCAAAAAGATGCAGCGACTCCCCAGCAAAGACTGAGCCAAAACTATCCGAGAGAAAGTGGCAGCGAAACAAGCAAGCCACTAACCGAGAGAAAGCATACCAGACTTTCACTATCGGAAGCGCTCAGACGGAAAGCGGGAAGAAGGTAAAAATAATTGTAAAAACTGAAGACAACCCCTGCGAAATGGAGGTTGACTCTGGATCTTTCCTATCAATGGTGTCATGGGACACCATCAAAAAACTGGTCCCAGACATCAAGATCAAGGAACTCCAGAGACAAAAACTAACCCTCAAGGACGATCAAGGAAACCGAATTCCTGTAACAGGCCTAGGACATTTTCCGAGTCGCCTACAGACAACATGTCGCAGTACTACCATTAACGATAGTCGACCGAGATCGACCAAGCCTCCTGGGCATCGAATGGTTCGCACCACTGGGCATTGGGATGACCGGAGTAGACCAGGTGGCCGCAACCGACTGGGAAGAAGACCTGATCCAAGAATTCCAGGACGTTTTCGATGGCTCCCTAGGCAGGTATCGGGGGACCCCAATTTCTTTTAGTCTAGACCCCCAGGTAGCCCCTAAAAGACTAAAGGCCAGACGAGTTCGTTTTGCTCTAAAAGCAAAAATAGAGGAACAACTAAATAAATTAATAGATCAAGGGGTTTTAGAACCAGTCGACCATGCTAAATGGGAAACACCAATTGAAACGCCGATTAAACCAGATGGGTCGGTTCAAATCTGTGGCGACTACAAGGCTACCCTGAACCACGCGCTGCAACAAAGTGCATACCCAGTGCCAGTCGTGCAACACCTATTACACTCTCTTGGGGGAGGAAAAGTTTTCGCTAAACTAGACCTAGCACAAGCTTACCAACAGCTCCCAGTAGACCCCTTAACAGCTGAAGCACAAACAATAGTGACTCACAAAGGGGCATTCAAATGCAACAGACTCCAATTCGGAGTAAGCGTAGCCTCAGTTTTCCAGAGTCTCATGGAACGCCTGTTTAATGGTATAAAAGGGGTCGTACCATACTTTGACGACGTCCTAATTTCGGCCAAAGATGCGACCCAGCTTAAGAAAAGACTTAAAGATGTCCTAAATAAATTCAGAGAATCTGGCCTTAAAGTAAAGAAAGAAAAATGCTGTCTAATGACTGATCGCGTCGAATTTTTGGGTTATTTGATAGATGGAGAGGGCATACACCCTACCGAAAAAAAAGTCAGAGCTATTAAAGATACACCAGAACCAAGGAATAAAACTGAACTACAGGCATTTTTGGGACTAATAAATTTTTATAACGTGTTCCTACCCCACAAAGCAACAATAACGGAACCATTACACCGATTACTGGATAAGAAAACAATTTGGACTTGGGGGTATAGAGAAAAGAGAGCTTTCCAAAGAATAAAAAACTTATGAACATCAAACACCGTTCTTATCCAGTTTAGCAACACACTGCCATTGACGGTAACCTGCGACGCCTCACCATTTGGAGTCGGTGCCATCCTGAGTCACCAATTGCCAGACAGAAGAGAGGCACCCGTCGCATACTATTCAAAGACTCTGTCTAAAGCCAAGCGAAATTATAGTCAATTGGACAGGGAAGCCCTGGCAATCGTCGCCGGAGTAAAACGCTCCCATGAATATCTATATGGAAGAACATTTCTAATAGTAACGGACCATAAACTGCTACTTGGAATTTTGGCGGGAAACAAACCAACACCGAACATTTTATCCCTGCGAATGACTAGATGGTCAGAATTCCTAGCAGCCTACACATCGCCCTGGGAAACAAATCTCCCATGCAGACGCTTTGAGCAGAACTCCGCTACCAATTATAGAGGAAGACCCGGCACCAACGATGACCACCTTGCAGATAGAGACATGCCCAAATCTGCCCATATCTGCAAATGATGTCGCCAGAGCCACCGCAAAGGACCCATTGACTGCCCGTGTACTGAACTGGGTAGGTAAAGGCTGGCCGGAAAACCTAAAAACTGAGAACTTTAAGCCTTTCCGGACCAGAAAAACTGAATTTTCAATTCAAAAGGGTTGTTTGTTATGGGGTGATCAGGTTATTATCCCCTCCAAATTACAAACGAGGGTACTCAATATGCTTCTCGAAGGCCACCCTGGAATTGTTAAAATGAAAAGCCTTGCTAGAAGCTATGTCTGGTGGCCGGGTATAGATAGGGACATCAAATACTGGGTAAATTCGTGTAACAAATGCCAAAGAAATAGGCCTTCCCGCCACAAGCACCCTTAAAGGACTGGGAAACACCACGAGGCCCCTGGTCACGAATCCACATCGACTTTGCGGGTCCGACTAAGGGACATACTTTCCTCATTGTCGTAGATGCATACTCAAATTGGCTAGAGGTTAAAATTATGTCATCTACGATAACTGAAACCCTTATTAAACAACTGGACAAACTCTTTGCGACCCATGGCCTGCCGGACGTCCTAGTGTCCGACAACGACAACGACACTTTTTTCAATGCCGTCTTAACTTTGAATGTTCATTAGACAAATGTTTGTAAGTCAAGGACTACCTGTATTTTGATAATTGCCCAGTGACCCTCTTAGAGGCAGATGAGTGGTTCACAAATGGGAAAAATGGTTAGAAATAGCAAGTTACACATCTGAGGAAAGTAAAATCTCTTAAAGTTAATTAACCTTTTTCTTTTGGAGCCTGAAGTACATTTTTGTGCAAATATAAAAACTTGAATACATTAAATACCAGTATGCTTTACTTTAGATAAAATACTACAAAATCATACACAGCTGAAGATATTTTATTAAAATTACGGAGTATTAGCTGCATATTAGGCACATGTTGTTACAACGTATAGCGTACAATACATGTACTGTAAATGATAGCTGTTAGAAGGATTGTAAACATGATAAAAAGCAAACAAAAGATTCATTGAAAGTAAGTAATCTACATATCTTACTTCTTTGTTTATTCCTAAAGGTTCATAAATTTAAACGTGGAATAAGATGAACATACTTCTTGAGAGTTGAAATGCATGTGTTTGTATGTATGTATAAATCTATCCAAAGCAATGATTACTCTATTAATGTTGTTTCTAGTACCTCAAGTTTTGTTCCTGTCATGGGCCTAAGAGTCTGTCCTTATGGAGCACAAATAAAATTTATTGAGATTTCAGGAACATTTTCATCTTGAGTCACCAGAATGAGCCAGAATCTCTACTAACTGAAACTTTGCAGACTCCATTCTTAAATTTTTCTTTCCTATTGTACTTTATTTAACTGTTCAGGAAGCTCACCTTTGTAGAGTTGTAATTACAACACACCCTTTCTTTTTTTATTTATGGAACCTCTTTAGAGCTACATTTTATAATGAGAGCCCATAATTATGCTAGAGATTGAAGACCTCTATAGTAGATAGTATAGGAACCTTGAGTGTGGAAATTCAAGTTATTACAGAAAAGACATTTTATTTATAGGAAGAACCTCATAGGAATAGAAAAGGCTTAGCATCTAGCTTTCTGCAAGGGACATCTTTCTGATGTTAATATTCCTTCTTTAAAAAATTGTGTTTTAAAATGACCCTGCAATCCCTTGCATCGGGGTAGACTCAGGGCAACTAAACGGAGCTTGAGCGTTTATTGGTTGGATGCCCTTCTTGACGCCAACACTAGTTTGAACTAAGTTCAACCTAGAATTGAACTTAGAACCTTCTTCCTGATTATGAGGCCAGAGCCCCACTTCTAGGCCATCATGCTGCTCATAAATATGTAAGTAAATAAGTAAATAAAATAAAATAAATCCCTTAAAATATCATTTTATTCACCTTTTTTGTAATTACAGCATTCCTTATAATTTCCATTCTATTCAGCAATAGTGAATTTTCCATGTTTTGATCACATTTTACTAACACTTCTGTTTTTAGAATTTTTTTAAAGTTTTTAATTCCCATTCTAATCTACCCAAACTACTTAAGTTACTAACTAGAAGTCAAATTAATTATTTACTGGTCTTCATAATCAAGTAGTTCTTATTTACAGTATGGCACTGCCTCCTAGATTTATTTATTAAGGATTGCTTTTCTGAGAAACAATTTGACGTAGTGGTTAAGGTTAGGGTTAGGGTTAGAAACTGGCAGGCTGCAAGTTCTAGTCCTGCTTAGGCACAAAGCCAGCTGAGCGAACTTGACCTCTTTCTCAAACCACTTCAAAAACCTTTTCAAGAAAACTGCAGAGACTTATCCAAGCAGAAGTCAGCACTGTCTTAAAAGCAGCTGTGTGTGTGTGCACACATACACACATACCTTTTGTCTGTTCTGTCCTAGCATGAACTTTCCTCTTTGAACATTATGACGGGTATATGACAAATGTCTAGACTCTAGGCAAACTTATGTAAGGGTCTATCTAAAATGTGGCTTATCTTCCACCATCTCCTTTCCAGATTTAAGATAAACGCAGTCAAATCTGAGATATAATGGCTCATGCCTTTTTATTATGCACTCAAGCAAAACTACACAATAAATTGAAACTAACAACCTTTTATGCAATAACTGATCATCAGTTTAATGCTAGTGTACTAAGACTGAAAAGACAGTATTAGAGGTCATTAAGGAAGAGCTAAAGTGAAACAAGTATTGTGGGAAATGAATTTAAAAAGCGAGTAAATGCACTGAATCAATGCATTTGATAAGCAATTAATTGATCAGATAGAGCAATCTACCTGAGTTTGTGGCTCAGCAGAAGCCTCCAAGAAGTGCAGCATATTTGTGGAAGTTATATTCAGTTGATTATCACCATGCGATGTACAATTTATCTGAATAAGCAATCTTACTTGATACCTGAAGGGAAATCTATTTTGCAGACTATTTTAAGCCTTTACTTAAATCAATTGAAATAAGTGACATTTTTAATAATGAAGACCTCACACCACTTCTTTAAGAATAACATTATGCAGATTTCTTGTTTTTTTATAATTTGAATTCTCCAGCTGAACATTCTCCAGAGGTTTCTTATCTGTGGTTAAAAAAAAAGTTCACTTAACCATGTTACTAAATGACTGCAATGATTCACTTAACTGTGGCAAGAAAGGTCATAAAATAGGGCAAAAATTCATTTCAACTTGGCAACAGAAATTGTGGGCTCAATTGTGGTTTTATTTTTTCTGGACATCTGCTTTTAACAAAGTTTGTTTGAGATTGTCCAATCCAACCTGTATGAAATATTGTTTGTGATAATTAAACAAAGGACTGGTTTTATTAAACTTTTGGAATAACTATTTTAATGTGATGTGACCAAACCACAGATTTATGAAATCACATTTACTGTTACCTTCTTTCTAATGTTAAAAAGAAAACTAGGTTTTCTTTTCTCAAAGAAGTGCCCAATGTAACAAACACCAAAACAAAATGAAAGATTATGACCTCAATTGAGTCCAAAATTTATGTTGCTAAATGAGAATTTTTTTAAGTAAGTTTTGTCCCATTTTGACTTTTTTTTTGCAAGATTTATTAAGTTAATCACTGGAATTGTAAAATGAGTAACATGGTTGTTAAGTGGTCATTGCTTTCCCCATTGACTTTCCTTGTCAGAAATTTGCAAAAGGGGAATCACATGATTCCAGAACGCTGCAACTATCATGCGTCAGTTGCCAAGCATCCAAATGTAAATCACATCACTATGAAAGTGCTACAATGGTCTTAAGTGTGAAAAATGGTCATAAGTCACTTTTTCAGTGCCATTATAACTTTGGAAGGTAGTTGAGGACTACTTGTAGATCAACATTTAAAGGAAAAGTGAAGAATGCAAGATAATCTTTTTTCTCCATTGCCACAGTATACTCTGATACAGATACAAATACAGATAATCAGAGTTGGAAGGGATCTTGTAGGTCATCTAGTCCAACCCTCCACCCCCACCCAAGCAAACCCTACACCATTTCTGACAGATGGTAGTCCTATCCCTTCTTGAAAGTCTCCAATGATGAAGCTCCCACAACTTCTGGAGGCAAGCTGTTCCATTGGTTGATTGTTCTCACTGTCAGAAAGTTTGTCCTTATTTCCAGGTTGAATCTCTTCTTGCTCAGTTTCCATCCATTATTCCTGGTCTGGCCTTCGGGTGCTTTAGAAAATAGCTTGACCCCTTCCTCTCTGTGGCAGCCCCTCAAATATTGGAAGACCGCTATCATGTCTCCCCTGGTCCTTCTCTTCACTAGACTAGCCAAGCTCAGTTCCTGCAACCGTTCGTTGTATGTTTTAGCCTCCAGTCCCCTGATCATCCTGGTTGCTCTTCTTTGCACTTTTTCTAGAATCTCAACATCTTTTTTATAATGTGACCAAAACTGGATGCAGTTCTCTAGGTGTGGTCTTACAAAGGCTTTATAGAGTGGTATTAGTACTTCCCTTGATCTTGATTGTATCCCTCTGTTAATACAATTACGATTGCATTAGCTTTTTTGGCGGCGGCTGCACTGCTGGCTCATATTTAGTTGGTTGTCCACTAAGACTCCAAGATCCTCTCACAGTTACTGCTATTGAGCCTGATTTCACCCAGTCTATATGGGTACTTTTGGTTTTTCTTGCCTAAGTGTAGGACTTTACTTTTCTCTACATTGAATTTCATTTTGTCAGATATGGCCCAGTGTTCTAGTCTGTCAAGATCCATCTGAATCTTGAGCCTATCTTCTGGGGTGTTAGCTATTCCTGCCAGCTTAGTATCATCTGCAAATTTGGTAAATTCCCCTTCTATTCCCTCATCTAAGTTGTTAATGAAGACATTGAAGAGTACTGGGCCTAAGACGGAACCTTGTGGCACCCCACTGCTTACTTCCCTCCATGTAGACTTAGACCCATAAAGGACTACTCGATGAGTAGTTTTCCAGCCACATGCGAATCCATCTGGTGGTGATGCTATCTATTCCACTTTTTTCTAGCTTACTAAGAAACTAGCTTGCTAAGAATTCTAAGTTCAGGAATTTTGGCAGTGTGTTTATGTGCAGCATAAAGTTGAGTTTCTTGTTTTCATTGTGTACCCCTCCTAGAATTGGTGGCCAGAAAGTTTTATTGATTCATTTGCTGTTTCATTTGCAACAGGGCTTGAAAAGCAGCTGACTTTCAGATTCTAATAAGCTAAATATAGGCTGGAGTTACTTGAGAAGTTAAAGATACCATCCTTAGGCAACAAGCCCTGCAATGATGCTCTGCATATTGCTTCAAGAGAGGAAAAAATAGATGGGAACTGAACAGGTGGAGAACAATAAATCTTTCTTGAATTTGCTGTTTCATTTTCTTCCCCAAAGCAGCTGACAAATTCTGTACAAAATATTGTGTATGTTTATTATATTCCAAATGTGATATGTGCTACAGGAGTAGCTACAAATAACTCACATCGATGAAGAATTATGTAAAAATAAAGAAGTCTATCAATATACTGATATCTAGTATCCATGCAGACTGATAATGTGAAACAATCATAACACTGTTCAGTTTACTGTGGAAGATTCACAGTACTATATTGTAAACTGTATTAAATTTAGGAGAGGAAATCCAGCAAAACAATAAAATGAAAGCACTACTTTACATCAGCATGATCAACACAGGTTTTTAACAAGTGCATGACACTGAATTAGGATATATTTAGCAATAAGGATTGTAAAAAAAAGCATACAGTATTAAACACTGTTAATTTCCATATTTTGAAAAATTTCAATACAACCAAATACATTATTGAAAAATATCTTTATTTCAAAAATCTCTTATATGTACATTTCTTTATAAAGAAATACATTTTCTCTGAATGATTTTTTTTTATGCTACAGAGTGATTTTCATTAAGAATAGTAGGAGAAATTCAAAACATAGACAATTTTAGCTCATGATTCATTCTGGGCACCGTACCAAAACCTGAACAGATTGAAGTGCTATAACACTCAGAAGGAAGGTAGGAAAACAGGAAGGTTTTCAAGATCGTCCTAGTTAGAGAATAAAATCTTTCTTAAGCTCTGACACTTAAAAAAATTATTGTGCAGTGGTTGCAGTATTTCAAAGGCATTAAAAATTGAATAAACTATCCACATTATAAATTTGGAGGTTACAGCCCCTGCTTTACATAGGTAATTAAACCTGCATTCAAGCTACATAATAAAAACACCTGTAATTCCATTGCTTTTAGGATTTTAACAACAGTACAGAACATCTGCTGCACATCAAATGCTTAATTAGCTAATGCACTGTGCTTATCTTGTGTCTCCTCTCTGCTATACTTATAACTACATCTTTACTAAGATGTAGAGGTCAGTCTCCAGGTTCACAGACCTAATCAAGTTACTTTTAAGCCATATTTTTCATGACAATATTCCAAAGTGGCAGCTTAGGGAAACCTTTCTGTCTTTATGACTGGATATGTGTATTTGCTTGCAGCCCTACACTGGCTGCCTTTGCCATGAAAATAGGTATGTGAATTCCAAGTATGCTTGGATATAAAAATATACAAATGTGATTTTACATATGTATCTGTTCACACTTCTAAAATAAAAATCTATTTATAAACAATTGCAAATTCCCCTTGGCACAGCAACTAGGTTGCCTTGCATTTCCAACTGAATATGTAAGCTGTAGGAATGTTCAAAACGTTCCACACAAAATTTGCTCTGAACATGGAACAGCTGGTTTCATGTTGTCCATGCCGCATGTTCCCAGGATTGTTTCTTCTAAATGGGGATAAAGGCATCTCTCCCTGATAAGAGGCAGGGAGAAGAAAGAATTGGCAAGATCTATGGGCAAACAAACAGTGGAGTATGTGTTGTTGGAATCTTTTCATTCTCTAAGAAACACTTCAGGATTCCCACAGCACCATTTATACCTAAAAAGGAGGTGGGGTTTCATCACACATTTTTGATATCCCCTCCCCTCCCTTGCCCTTTACACTTTCTCTGAATCCTAGAACACAATTTATTGTTTTTGTTAAACTGCAGTCAATTGAAGATACAAGGGCTTGTGCTGAGTTTGAAATAAAATGTTTTTTATTTCGTGCACAATCCGATAAGATTCAAAATTCAAATAACTATGCATTGGGAGATTTTGTCCAATTAATTTGATTGTGATTCAACTGCACTGTTTACATTTATATGGCAAAATAGGTTGACTTGCAGTATCACTTAGACTGGACATTTTACTCTTCTTCAGCACAGCTATATACAGCACAATAAGTTATTGATTACATTTTAAATGGCATAATAACAATTTTTACAAAGGCATATGAGGAGCCAATGTCTGTCTCCAAATTTGTCAGTTTGAAAATTATGGTACAAAAACCATTAACTCAATAGTTTTAAGGGAACTGGCATTTTGTAAAAGTTAAAATTTAGGAAAGAGGAGATTTCTATATGGTATATTCAGTCTTCCAAAATATACTATAGTGGTATCTTGACCTTTGTCGGTAATCCATTCTGGAAGATGTGCCAAATACTAAAACCAGTGGGGTAAGCCATGAGACAATCATGTGACTTATTCAATTGACCCATCATTTTAGCTGGAAGAAATAGTGAGTCACGAGGCTGCCAACATTAGCACTTACTTCCTTGCAACTACTGGGAGAAAAACAATCACCAGGAAAAGAATCAGTTGAGTGCCAAGGTATATCTGTATATAAAGGTAAAAGGTAAAGGTTCCTCTTGCACATACGTGCTAGTTATTTCCACCTCTAGGGGAGGGTGCTCATCTCCGTTACAAAGCCGAAGAGCCAGTGCTGTCCGAAGACATCTACGTGGTCATGTGGTCAGCATGACTAAATGTTGAAGGCGCATTGGAACACTGTTACCTTCCCTCCAAAAGTGGCCCCTCTTTTTCTACTTGCATTTTTACATGCTTTTAAACTGCTAGGTTGGCAGAAGCTGGGACAAGTAATGAGAGCTCACTCCGTTACGCGATGCTAGGGATTCAAACCACTGAACTGCCAACCTTTCTGATCGACAAGGTTAGCGTCTTAGCCACTGAGCTATCACATCCTACATAACTGTATATGTCAAATTAGAGAGTAACAAAAAATATGAATGAGTTTTTGTTGTGTATCATTTGTTGGTCAACCATTCAAGGTTGGGAACAAGGTAGGGAGCTTATCGTTCATCGTTGTTTTATTGTTAAATATCTTTTAAATAGAATATAACCATAGGAATGTTTTTAATTTATATTTATTTTTAATAAATGTGCAGAAAAAAACCAAGATTAGCCTATTCTAGTAGTTTTAGTTGTATTTTCAGTTAAAAAAATACTAAACTCTGTTTAAGTGAATAAGCAGTTCTAGCTAGTTCATCATATGGATTCTGTTTCCAACTGTGTAACCTTTCACATCTATCACCTTCATTGCCTTCCTAATAGGGGTCAACTACAGGCCTTTTCCTTCCTTAAACATTCAGATTTAAATGGCTTCTCATAGTGTCAGGAACAGAACACTTTTTATTAGCTTTACACAGTTTTCATATTCACTTTACACAGATTTCCCTTAAAATAAATACCTGATTCACACAAGAGGGAGCTACTTTGTAGTAAATACTATTCCTCAGTCAAAATTATTCAACTTATTAGCAACTATTCAGTTTTAGTGCAGCAGCCTTTTCTCAAGTTAATAATTGGGGGTCACCCATAACTAAATCAACCCAAACCTGCCCCCACTTTAAACATACTCACACATTCATGTTTCAAGGCTGGTTGTATTGCTATCATCTGCCGTTGTTAATTCCATTTGACTGAAATCAGTGAAATCAGTCTATGTCTTACATTTTTTTAAACAAAGATTATTCAAAGGAGTTCTCAGGCTACAGCTATTGCATTGCTTAGCATGCAATAGGCACACATCCTGTCAGAATAGAACTTCTTAAATTACATTAGAAAACTTTAGTAGAGAAATTGTTCAGTGTATATCTCATTTTTACGAACTCTTCCATACAGATAATTAACTGTTCTTTAAAATTAGGCCTTGGGGCATATGATAATATTGGACAGTTCAAGTTTTAAAACTTTTGAGAACCCATCATATTCATGACCCTAAACTTATCAGGAATTAGATTCTATAACTGATGAAATCATAATATTAAAATGTTGTGAATCTCTGTATCTGTGATACACACAGAAATGCTTGTTTCTATTGCCAAATATTTCTGAAATATTCATTTCTGCGATTGTGGCTTATGATTTCTCTTATTACATTAACTTAAAATTGTGTTGCACTAGGGAATGGGTTAAGGAATTTTATTTATTTATATTTACTACATTTATATGTCGCCCCTCTTAACCCCAAATCATTCTAATATGCTTACTTTAGAAGATGTATTGAGGATCAATTTCATAATTCAAACCCCTCTTTTAATAAAATTATAATTACATGTCTTTTCCCTCTTCTTCCCCCTCTTTTATACCACTGAGTTTGTCTCGACTCCAAATAATAACATGCACTAGTTTCTGCAATTTTCCTGGCAACATGTTTATGGAAGTGTTTTGCCCTTGCCTTTTTCCTTGAGTTAAGAGAGAAAGTGTTAAAGGCAGATAAAACTTTCTCTTAGTCCAATGCCTTATATTTTAGAAAACCAATTCAGCAGCTTTCCTTTATGATCCAGTAGTTGAAGCTTTGGGTGTTAAGAAAAGCAACCTAAAACATGATGGAAAATATTGTTCTTTGATTTTATGTTAGGTATATATATCTCTCTCCCAGGAATTCAACAATAACCAGACCTTGTTTTGAAATATGACCTACTTACCAATATTTGGCTGTGATGTCAACTGTGCCTGGAAAGCGCATGTCTGACCTTTCTCAAAGTTACTTGATATGCAGCTCTACACAGTAGGTGTGCCACAAGCAAAAGAATTTAACACATTGCTATTCAGTGTTTCTTAAGTTATAGGACAAGACCATTATAAGTTCTTAGTATAGTAAATGATGCAAAAACAGAAGGACAACAGAACTCAAAGCATATGTGATTAAAAAAACATCTCAAGAATATAAGGCCTTGTAAACAGGGATGTTTCGAAGATATTACATGTACAACACATGTAAAATAAGCCGACTGTGGAAAAATCATTCCAAATAGTCTTCAAAGAAGCAGATAAAAAACGGATTCCATCTTAATTTATTCTCTTCTCTGAAAAGTTGTCTGAAAATAAATAATACAACAGTTTATCCAAACTAAAGATGCTTTGTCTTCCAAAGTGATGCAAAAAATAAACCAATATGAGATCAGGTTTTTCAAGCTTCATAGATGTCATGATTTTCTGAACCATCCCTTTGACATTTTGTACATCTTCTTCATGCTGTAGATCAATGACTTTTTCATCCCTTTAAATTAAGAAATATTATGTAAATAATGGATGGAAAATTTAAATGGGATAGAATTCAACACCCTACATTCATAAACTTAGCAATGTAACCTATCAGCTGCTGAGGGCACTATAGCATAAATTCATAAGAGAATTTGTTGTGGTAATTGATTAAAGCAGTTAAAGATATGAAACACTTTTTCCCATTCAAAACTGCTAGGACTCTTTTCTTTTACTATATAAATGCAAATTAAGAAATTCTTAATTTAAGATACAGCATTATTCACGAAGTAGCTTTTTTGGTTTAATTGCTGCTACAAATTATTATAAATGATTATTAGTATGATGACAGCTTTTCATTATTTGTATTATTAGCATTAATACATATTAAATAATTTTATGTGACATTAAATAAACTGCTTTCCTTTTCCATGATCACTCTTGATTCTTGTTCTCTGTCAATATCAATTTATGCCTTAGGAAGCCAAAGAATAACTTTAGTTAATTACCCAGGAGGGTTTTTTTTATTGCCTGATAAATCACCCTACCATCTCATGGTTAACTCTAGCCTATTTGACAAGACTTTCTGATTTATCTATTAAAGTAGTCCCCAATACATTTCTGAAAAAGTTAGTTTACCCTGCTGTCTCTTGTGAGTCCAGACTCCAGAGAAGGAGAAGGCAAATCTTCAAGATTTTGGTCAATCTTTTTGTGTTAGGATGTAATTATATAGCATATGTGCACAGAATTGTCAAAGTAGTTCTTTCTTAGTTTTGCATTTCATCACTTCTTAAACTTATTGTTATTCCCACTCTATGTAAATGAAACCAATCCCCCATCCTTTGAGGGTACATCTAAGTCTAATATAGCAGTCTGATTTCTATTTTCACTTCCATATAACCTTACAAACAGTGGTTGCTTCATTTATTATGTGCCTTTAATGCTTGTTATATGCATGTCATACAGAATATTTTGTTCACTTGAAGCAAAGTAATATTTATTAAAATGAATGTCAAGCAAAGCACAATGGAAAGCAGATCCTGTCCATACCCCAGGAAGGATGTCCATATGGACATGAATAAGTTTTGACCTTTAATTATCACATGACTTATTTGCATTTCTATTCACTTTTGTTCATGCTCTCCATTTTGAATTGAATAACTAATGTTCTAAGCATATCTGGGGTGTAAAATACATTTCAGTATTTGACCATCTGAAGACCTCTTTACTAAGACAACAATAACTTTACTTTAAATGACTCTCTTTACTTGACACAAAACAGCGACTCTACGTGACTTATCATTCAATTATAATGCAATATAAAATATTAAAACAATAGAGATCTTGAATTTAAAATTTATATTTAAAATTCAGTTAGAATAAAATTTAACAAGAAGAGAGGGAGGAAGCAAAGTGTGCAAGGGGAGAGGATGGAGTGCTATCAAATCCATTAGTCACTTCCAAAATGCCACACCATGTTGGGGCCCAGGCCAGTTGGATCAACCATGTCCTCAAGCCCTTTTGGATGGTTGAAATAGTGGATACACTCGTCTGGGCTCTACAACACAAAAGGCTCTTCTGGACCCCACCAGCCAAAATTCCTTGGCAGATAAGATACACAGCATGCCCCTTTAGCTAGCATGGGGTGAAATGATTCCTCAGACAGCCTGGATTCATGCCGTGAACTGCTTTAAAGGTGAACCAGCATCTTGAATTAGACCCAAAAGCAAACTGGCAGCCAGTACAGTTCATAAAACAGTGGTGTAATGTGGGCCACCCTAGTGGCCACAAGAACTGACCATGCAGCTGGGTTCTGCAGCAGCCGAAGCTTCCAGATACTCCAAGATTAGATCCAGGTAGAGTGCATTGAAGTTCAAGTGTGAGATGACCAGGGCTTGAATGATTGAGCACAGGGACTCTCGATTCAGGAAAGGGCACAACTGGCGCACAACACAAAGTTGCACAAAGGTTCTACATGACTGCCAAACCATTCCTCAAGCAGAACCCCAAATTGTATACCAGGTCTATCTGGGATACAACCACATCCAGCGCTAAAGATAATAAAGTCCTGGAACTAGAAGTTCCACGTACCCAAAGCTACACCACCTATATAATTATATAATTCTCAAATGGAGAAAGTGTGCCTTTTTAGATGCTTGTAAATGATAACTCCCAATATTGGCTAGTACAAATGGTACAACCTTGAATTTTTAGTTCAGCAAGATGGAAGTTGGGGAATAACTGATTCTTTGCATTAAAATACATATCCCTCTCCCTCTCTTTCCCTCCCCCCCTCCCCCCCCTCACAAAATAAAGAAGTCCTATATACAACTAGCAAATATCTTGGCACATCATCTGTGTATAAGGGAAAAATAAAGATTATTTGAGAACAAAAAATACAATTGAGAAATAAAACAAATTGAAAGTCACAAGAACTGCATGTTTTAAGAGGGCAATGTTGAAAAAAGGCAAAAATGTAATAGAACACTATGGAAGAAGACATAACTACAGTAGTTGACTTACATTCTAATCAAGAACACTCTGAAGTACAATATTTCATTAAAACCTTGTTGCAGTGTTTAGTTCCAAGGTAGTGAACTTTTCTCCCTATGGCTATCACCATGTATGTTGTACTGTTAAAAATGGATTTAGAAATGTGAATTATAGCCAAACAACCATACATGTATAAAGCTGCAGATAAAATCAGTGTTATTTTGCCTATGTGATGAAAAAGAATCTAGAATCTTACTAGCCTAATATACCATATTTTTTAGACTATGAGATGCACTTCCCACCAAGAAAGTGGGTGGAAATGTCTATACGTCTTATAGAGTGAACACTGCTGAAGCCCCGCCCACCTGCCAGCCCCTACCCTTCGGCTTCTACCTCCCAGCAATTTGCCTCCTTGCAGCAAACAGTCTGGTCAGTTTCAGTACAGCCTGATTTAGCACGATTTAGCATTGGCAGTTGAATCAGCCTCCTGAAATACCAACCATCAGCTGTTTCAGGCTGCAGGGATCACTGCCCCCCTTCAGCGCTGTTGCCACCCATCACCACTGCCACCTATCGCTGCCTCTGTGTGCCTCATTTATGGCCTCCACGCATCCAGTTTTCGGCCCATTCCAGCCAGCGGGGATAGGTGATGGCAGCAGAATGGACCAAAAATGGAACACGCAGAGGCTGAAAATGGGGTGCGTGGAAGCAGCGATAGTTGGCAACACGGATGGATGGTGCCAGCATCTGCAGCATGGAACAGATGATCGGTGGTATTCCAGGAGGCCAATCCAACTATCAATCAGCTGCTCATGCTAATTCAGGCTGTGTGTAGCTACCCAGGCTGTTTGCTATTTGCTGCAAGGAGGCAAATTGCTGGGAGGCAGAGGCAGATTTTTCTCCCTTTGTTTTCCTCCTCAAAAGCTTGGTGCATCTTATAGTCTAAAAATGCAGTAGTTTATATAGCTTAAGGGTCCTGGATTTTGATAGCATTGTTTAAAAAGGTGGTAGAGTATCTTCCTGTTTATGTTTTCTCAAAAATTATCTGTCCAAGGACAGATGAACCACGCAAGACTACACAACTTCTCCAGGTGTCTAAGCTTTCCCTCATCCAGGTGGGACATACATTACAGATTTAGATGTTGAGAGAATATCTAGAGATTGCAGTGTCTGGAAACCTCTGGCCTGTGTGCTATTGGAACCAATGTTGTTTTTGGAGCTAACCCTGCCTGTTCAACCAGTATATTTGTAAGTAAATATTATAAACTCTTCAGGAATCCCCTAAAGGAAATCAAAGCACATTAGAGGCACCTTTTAGAAATTTCAAATAAACCCTCTTCTCAATTAATGAAGTGCAGCAGGACTGGCAGGTAATGTTTTTCCTGATGCTGATGCAGCTACTGATATGCATTTGGTCAGCACAAAATATATCTTATGGAAGGTTTCCATTTCAGGTAGGACTGAAGGCCATCTGTCATATAGAGACATCCTTTGCCTTATGCACGAATAGGCTATCATGGGGTTTGGCCACCAGAAAGCTTTTAATAACTGAAGAATATAATAAATTATTTTGTAACTTCTAGTGCTAAGAGAAATATACAAAACAACATATTTTATCCAATAGTTCATATGACACATTATGTAATTTAAATTGTGTTATGCTGAAATTTGTCATAACAGTTCAGCTAATTCCATTCTTTTCCTTCAAATCCTATGACTTCTTCATCTGAATTGTTATTTAGGGAAGAGGACACTCAGCCTCAGAACTCAGGGGGAGGAGAACTCCATCTTTCAGAAGAGAAGAAGGATATTAGACATGTGGCATCCTCGATACCTTTGGGTGGATACTTCTGAAGTACTTTTGTAGAATCTCTTTCATAAAATGGGAGAGGTCACAGACCTGATGTACAAGTGACACTGAGCAAATGTGATCCAGTGGCAAACAAATTTAATAAATAAAAGAAAAAATCTAAACAAGTTTGCTTCTGATGTTATCCCGAATATAGCAACAGTATTAGAGAAGAAATGATTCCATCTTTCTCTATATAATACACTTTCTCTTTCTCTTTCTCTCTCTCTCTCTCTCTCTGTGGGTGGGTGGGTGTGGGTGTAGAGACAGAAATACACTCTGTGTGTGTATTTACAAATACACATCTGTCCATTTCTCCTCCTTCTAACTCCTTGATCCTACACTCATGCTCAAGATCCATAGGAATGTATGCTTTCCACAAAATGCTATACCTGACACAGGTTCATTAATGCAAATATAAGAAAGCTTATTTTATTTCACATAAGTTTGCTAAATGTATTCTTTTTTTTTGAAGCATCTTAACTGCAAATATTTCAGAGCCTTATATGCCATAAGACCAAGAAGAAAAATAAATCCATGGATGGTGCCATTTCTAATAGAAATCAGACCCAAAGTCTTGTCACAGATTTTTAAAAAAACATACCGGCTTTCTTTTTCTTGAAGAGATAAATAGGGCCTCCAAAAGTAAGCAAAAATAAAAAAATAAAAAATAGGGCTCAAGCTAGTTTTAAACCACATGGGCTCTGCAAGATGAAAAGAAATCATGTTAGATGGCTGAAGGCCTTTGTATTCTTTACCAATGTTTAGAAGCAGAACCTGCCAACTACATAATAAACCTTGGATGGTCTGTGTGTGCTGCAGAACTTAGCAAGGACCATTTTACCTGTACTTCCACAGGTGATGACTCAGGTGTTATAGATCCAGGTATTTGACTGAAAGAAATAACTGCTGCATGGCAGCCCAGCAACATTTAACATTTACAGCCTAGCAGGATCTAATTACCAACTATATTCAGAATCCTGCTGAGATGATGGTAGCGGGTGAAACTAGAGGGGTGAAAGGCAAATTACTAACGTAATGTCTGGCCTAAAGTTACTGCCTAAAGCCTGCTGCCATTAAAATCTGAATAAAGCCTGTGTGGGAAAGAGGAAAAGGGGTGTAGGAGATGGGTGGATAACGTAGCATGAAAAATAATACTCATGCAGGTCTGTGCTAGTTCAAAGCCTCATTAGAAGAATTACAGCTGTAACAAGAGAAGGATGGTTAAGTGGTTAAACCGGTATCTCTGTTCACAGCAAAATATATGAAAAACACCCACACAACAGTCAAACTTAATTGGGCTTATATCTTAAAACATCTGCTGCACGACTACAACCATTGCACTGATGCAGAGGCCATTCAACTTATCAGTAAAACAGAATGAGTTAACTACCCAGAGTCAGGTTATACAGGGATTCCTACCAATTAACAAGTTTTGACCACAGGGCTAATGCTCCATGATGCAGGTTCTAGCAGCTGGCCGAAGTGGCAGACATGGGAAGAATTATCTCAACTGAAATCAGTTTGTAGCAGAAAGCACTGCAGACTATTAGAAACTTGACAAAAAGGTTTCATAATATTCATAAACCAGGAACCAAAGCAATAAAAAAGCACAACATCCTCATTTTATATGCTTCCTTTCTTTGTTGATATAATTAAGGGCAATAGTGGAACATATGGAAAAACTAACCCTTACATGGACATACAGTGAGGAAAGAAAAATATGTTATCCCAATAAAAAATATAACACTGAAAACATTCAAGCCCTTGATATTAAGTATCCTTCTCAAAGCAGAGCTATATTTTTAACATTTCTAGAAAAAGCAATGCCACGTCTTGCTTTTCCAGTCATCTTACCCTCCTAGTAAGTTGTAAACTGGCTTACCTCTTGATATATGGCCATTATATCTTGCTTGCTATCAGTTATTGCTAGTGACCAGGAAATAGCTCAGGGGTCTGATGTTAAATGAAATTGTCTTACGCATTACAGAGGGGGAGAAATGTAAAATCGTAACTGTGTTATTGGCAGCAGACCCTATTTTCCTTGTGGGAAGATCTAACTTCACATTCCATGGAAAAAGCTACATCTGGGAAAGTTATTGCAGTTTTGTGATTAAAAAATAATATAAGTTTCAAACGAGGTCTCTGCGATGATTGGAAATGATTCCAGTCTTGGTAGACAACAGTTTTCTAAAAGCCTAGATTTTAAGAAAACTTTGTAAAATGTTTTTTTTTTTTAATTTTGCCCACATTATACTGGGAACATATGTCACATTGACAGCAATATGTGGTTTTGCTCCCATAAATTGTTGAAACATTACTTTCATTGCTCGAATAAACATAGCTCCCATCATAAAGTTTTGCAGTTTTAGGTGTGTTCTATCTAAAGGTTTGAAAAACCCACATCAACAAAGCAAATCAAAAAACAAAGCAAAATAAAATCACTGCAATTAAAGCTATGAGTTAAGTGTACTTGAAGTACTTTTTAGAACTACAGTTTATTAGCTCATGCAGTGCCTAGCTTAATAACTCATGAACTCATACAACCTATCACCTTAACATACAGAATTGTTTTTCAATAGTTCAACAACATGTAGCAGCTTTGTTAGCAGAGAGAAAGAGAAAGACCCCAAAACTGAATGATTAGAATGGGGGTTCTCAATGGCAGGTAAGAACTAGCTAGGTTTGGAAGGTGCAGAAAGCAACTTAGTCACAGTATTAGTATCTTAAACAATTTAAATCAATGTTCCCCATTGTAAATTCTTTTTATTCATGTTTCATTTTCCTTTTGCAAAACAAAAACTTTTGTATGTCTGAGTACAAGATTTGTCTTGAAAAACACCGCACACAAGTTCTTACCAGCTGTTAGGGTGGTTTTACAACTCTGAATTAAAGTGGACAATCCCACAATTCTTGAAATACCTGGGAAGGGGGAAGGAGGAGGAGGAGGCATGGAAGGAGGGAGAAGATAAACAAAGTCAGATGTTACTCTTGAGATTATTTTTAAAAAGGGGTTTTAAACATTAAATATTATTCCAAAAGCAGATCAATCCACACTTGGCAGAATTACCAGGTGATTTATCCCACCAAATACTATGTATTTTTATTTTCACATGTTTACTCCAACATTTTTAACATATATTATATAATATTATAATACATGAACATTCAAATTTTCTGTTCTGGGTAATGAAGTGATCTTCACAAATAAAATTCAAGTTTTCCCTGCAGCCAATCATGACTATTTGCTGTTTCTGATGAAGTTATTAACCATATCTTGTTATTAATCTGAAATATTACAAGACATGTTCTTCCCTAAGAGATTCTAGAGTATCATCTGGCTAAAAACACTATAAAGCAGCAAAGAATTAGAAAAAAAATCTCTTTGGTCATCCAGCGGTCTTTGGGATTGTTATAGTCCATGTCTGCTAGCTCTGGTCAAGTTGCCTCACTAAAAACATCAATATGCCTCACCTTCCTTAATATGAACTCATTGTCCTTTACCAGCTAAAATTGCTCTCACCTGGAGGGTCTTGTGATGGCCCGCTCAGATGGCTCATTGTCAGAAAAAGAAGTAAGAGGCAAAAGTGGCAGTGAAAACTGCTAAATTCAAACAGCCAAGTACAGGATTAGAGAAGAACTAACAACCTGCAGGTCTGGACCTGTTTCTGTTGATTCCAAACAAGATTTGCTCATCTAACCACCCAAGCCCACAACAGCACCTGCAGTAGATAGCATAATGAAAGGCAGAAAAACATGAAAGGACAGGATTGTGGGGAAGAATCTTGTGGGAACAGTGGTCTACTCAGGAGCTACTATTGTTCTCAAGAAGCTCTGCATTCTAAAGAAGAGTCTTATACACCAGGTAGGCTTGAATAGTATAAAATGCCATCCATTGACCCAGTGAAGGGCTGTTGTCTTTGCTTTCCTTGAATGCTGGTTCAAATCACACATCTGGATCACTGCAGCTTGGTTTGACTAGCTTCTCTATTTTGATTACACTGTGCTTAATCCTAAATGTATTTACTGTTCTATTTTAGAATTCCAAATGACAACACCTCCCAATTCCAACATACAGGCAATCTAATGACAATGGCCTTTATGCCAGTTACCCAGAAAGGCAGAAAAAGCAGAGTAGCACAGCAATGATTTTGGTCCTAAGTCCCTTTCAGAAAAGGGTCCATGAAGGTTCATTTAAGAACCCTGAAATTGACACAAAGGATTTTTTTCCAAAAGGCAACTGGACTTTCTTTGATTTTTTTCTTTGAAAATGTTTCACTTCTTCAGTTCTGAACTGAAGTAAAGTGTTTCAAAGAAAAAGAAGTCCAGTTGCATTTTAGAAAAAGCACCTTTGGGGAAACCATGTTCTGTGTGATTGAGAATCTTCAAACACCTTAGACTGAACACTTTTCTCCCAAAGGAGGCATGTGTGACTGGATGAATGCTGTGATAGTCATCAGGATCAAGTAAATATTTCTTAAGGTATGTCTCAGTCAGGAAAACTGGGGGCCATTGCTGCCAAACTGGCAGCAATTACCTGCAGGACCCACCCAGAAATCCCCTTCAGCTGAAACTAATTATAGTTTAATTAGTTAATCTAATTAGTCAAGAGAGCAAATAGGCAGACAGCTGATTAAATTTTCCAAGCAAACTGTCCATCTCTTTGCCCTATATTAATTGAAACTCATTTTATACAGTATAACCAGACTAGATGGTATGCTGACAACCTTTCCAGAGTAACTTTCCTGACAATTATGGCTGTTTTGTATAATATCCCACTTTGCAAACACCATGGTTGTAGCATTTAAGATAGTGGGAAATTCAGGCTGAGAGCTGTAATTTCTAAATCCATCTCTGGACATAACTAAATCCCAAGGTCAGTCTCAAATTCAGCCCTGAGGAGCTTATAGGTTATTGGCTAAGACCCAACATCCAATGATAGTTCTTCATATTTAATGGCAATTGGGTTTTGAGCCAAATTATCTGAAATAGGGAACTTTTTTAAACAATAAAAGAGCTACCAAACCCAGGTCTCTTACAGAAACCAACATGGTGCCAAAAATCAGGATGTGTGTACTTTTATGCTGTGGTGTATTTGGATTTATCAGAACAACATTAACATGATAATCATTTTGTACAATTTAATAGACCAAGTGACATCATTCAGTATGTTCATAACTCCCACCCCCAGGCACAGAGCCGGAATTTCTAAATACATATTGGACACAACCAGCTCCCAGGTTCAATCCACAAGTTCTGCCTGAGGAGCTATAGTTTATTCAGGTGGCTATTGGCTAAGACTGAATGAATGGTGCAATCAATGAATAGGAGGCACCCAATGATAGTTCTGCATATTCCATGGTAAGTGGTTCGTGAGCCAAATTACCCGAAAGAGAGAATCCTCAAATAGAAATTGTAGGACATATGTACTGAGAGAAGCTTGTTAGGCATAACTAAAGCTCTGGCATAAGAACATAGCATTTGGAATTAGTCTTTATAAATTCTAAAATGGGCTGACATAAAAAGTATCAATTACATCATCAGCTTTGATACCACTGCCTATTTCCAGCCACATATACTTAAATATGGATTTATTTAAATATGGATTTATGGATTCTGAAACTATTATATACAAGATTGATTCTAAAATATTATCTTCTGCAAATGAATTATCATTAAAACCTACCTTGGTGTACCACAAATCTACAGTCAGGGTCATGGGCGACTTGTAATAAAATTTCTTCCACATCTCTGTTCTTCCCTGGCGAATCCTTGAGAGAAGTTATTTTTTGCTGCAGGGTGCTTGGTAAAGCCATCAGTTGTGCAAACTGACCTTCTGGACTTTTATCTATCTAAAGATTAAAAAAGGAGCAGACACAGCTTGTTTTAATGACATAGAAAATTAGCAGCCCCATCTGAAACCAAGTTGCCAGCTCCTGGAGGTTATGTGCACTGACTTTCCTTCATGGTCCATTCATCCATAAAAGGGCACAGAAACTAGTTAATGCAGAAGGGAAAGCATCAATGAATATGAGTACATCTAGCCCAGTAGAGCTGACTGATTTGATTCAAAATTTTATCTGCATTTTGATCTTCATTGTCACTTACAAATGTTTTAAATATTAGACTGGACCTGGGTTGTTTACATTCAGAAATTTACTTATTTAAAGAACTTATATGGCTATCTATCTCACTCAATGAATCTATACTGCAACATTTCCTACTCTTCCCAACAAGGCATCAGAATCACCCATAAAATTTTTATAAGGGTTTTAAATTTTAACAAAAGATAAAATACCAGAAAACAAAAAAAAGGAAAAAGTGGGTAAGAAACAAAAATGGGTTTACAGAAAAAGAGAAAAAATATATAGAAAAGAGTAACTTCTGACTTTCTTCAGTATAGATACTAGAATAAAATAACTTTGTTCTGACATTAGCTATAATACATAACACTTCTATAATCATAATCAGTTCTATCAAATCCCACAGCTAAACTTTCATCTCTTTCACTTTCAAGCAAAAAGTCCAAAAGTGGTTTCCAAGTAGACACAAACCTAGGCAAACTCTTTTATTTAATCAAAGCAGTCAGTTTTGCCATCATCTCTGCCAAATCCATTAACTTCGCCAATCTCTCCATTGTGGGAATATGTAAGTCTTTCCATTTCTGTACATATGAAGGTCTCACTGCTAGAATCACCCATATTACTGGCTCAACCCCATTCTAGTGCTATGCTTGGAGGAGCAGCCAAGTCTTCATGGCCTTCCAAAAGAATAAAAGAACAAGGAGAGTTGAACTTCAGATGGAAGACTATTCAAAAGGGTTAGGTGGGATAACAACCAGATGACAACTTATGAAAGAAAGGGACATGGAATGTGCTCTTTCTATCTGGCTTCTGCCCTTCCAGACTCTTCTAGCCTCCAGTGAGCAAATACCTGAATAGCATCACTTGCGCACCATGGAGTAGACATATGTAACAGTATCATACTGGACCTAATGCTATTAAATGACTCCATCCAGTAGCTTTATGTAGATCTTATCTTGGAGGGGAGACAGACTTCAGCCTGGAGAACCCTCCATAAAAGCCAAGGGTTGGATCTTTCTTTCCCACGAACATTTCCTGGTAATAGGCATGGAAGGAGGAGAACCACTTCAAAATGGCCCCCATTTCTAATCACCTCAGACAGTCTAGAGGCATACCATAGTTGATGGTATTGAAAGCTGTTGAGTAAAGGCCCAGGATGGGTGCATCACCTCAATCCTTTCAGAAATCACCCACCTACATGGTTATCTACAAACCTAGAACCTCTGAGTAGGCAGAGAAAAAGATATAATACAGGATAAATGAAGAGACTGTAAAGGAAGGAAAATCTTAAATCTTAAGCAGATAGCCTTGGCCAGTATATAAATAGATTACCCGCCGGCGTGGAAAAGAGGAGCCTTGGCAAGAGAAGGAAAAGAGGGAACTCTTGCTGGATCAAGCCAGGAGACTCCTGAATGAAGCCTTTGAACAACCTCAAGCTGCACAAAGGTATGAAGGGGGAGGGGAAGTAGCCCCAGCCAGAAGAAGCAGAGCAACTCCCTCTCCCATAAATCAACCCAATCCAACAGCAGCCCTGGGCCTTCAGCGGGAGGTGTGATTCCTAGAAGGCGTAGAGCTCCTAGGCTGCCTCCGTTAGAAGTAAAATACGGGGGGGGGGGGATCCCAAAACCTTGGGATTTTTCCTAGCTCAAGTTTGGAGCCATATGGAAGAATATGGGGAGGATTTTCCCTCAGAAGCAGCCAAAGTGAGGTGTGTTACCAGGGCTCTGGAGGGAATAGCGGCAGAGTGGATGGTGACTTTGCATAATGATAACGCTCCTCAGTTGCTGAATTATAACCTATTTATGGCTGCACTGCGGGCTAGGTTTGAGGACCCACTGGCAGAGCGCAAGGTCCGAATTAGGATGAAAGCCATAAAACAGGGGCGGAGGTCTGTGACTGACTACACCCAAGAATTTAGACAGTTAGCCGGCCATTTCCGAGGCTGGCCCCAAGAAGCCCTGATAGAACTGTTTAAAGATGGTTTAAATGAAGATGTGTACCAAAGATGCACTGCTAGAAGAGACCCCAATGACTTGCAGATGTGGTACTTGCTGGCAGAAGAAGTGGAGATTGATTTAATCCGAAGTAAACGGCGGGGAGGTTATGGGTGGAGCAAGTTTTCCCCCTCATGCCCTCAAGAGACTCCTAAACCTCAGAAAGGAGAAGTGGCGGCCAGACCCAATCCCCTCGGCCTGTTTTCGATGCGGGAAAGAAGGTCACCGGGCTGTGAACTGCAGAGTCAAGTTGGAGCCAAAGGGGGCGCCAAAGGAAGGAAAGAAACCTGAAAAGTCCCCAGTGAAGCCTCACGAAACGGCACTAAAGTCAAAAGAGACAGCAGAGGTCGCCCCTCCCGCAGGAGAGGAATCAGAAGCCCCAGTGACCCCTGAGGAGGAGGACTTCCTGGTAAGTCCAAGCGTGGGCCCTATGACCATTCTGGTGAAGTTGAGGGTACCCAATTCAGGGGTCGAAGGGGAAATGCTAGCCCTGTCAGATTCTGGGTGCACAAGGTGTATAATCAACCCGGAAGTAGTGAAGAAAATGGGCCGAAAGCTAAAACCTTTGAAGATGCCCATTTCCTTTTGCCAACTAGATGGATCAGTGGCTGGAGGTTGCCCCGCACGTTTTGTCACGGAACCTATAGAAATGGTCATGGGAGAGCATGATGAGACCCTGTGTTTTATTGTGGTCCCTGGGATGGAGCAACCATTAATACTGGGATTGCCCTGGCTCCGGAAATGGAACCTCCAGGTTAACTGGAGAAAGGGGTTGTTGTGCATACGCACAAAGCAGCGACCGAGAGGAGGGGCCAGATCTCAGCCGAAGCCTGAGGACCTAATTGAAATAGCTTCCACAGGTACTGAGAAAGATGAGGGGAAAATTCCCAAAGAGTATTGGGATTTAAAAGAAGTGTTCAGTGAAAAGGCCTCGGATGAGCTTCCGCCTCATCGGCCAACAGACTATGCTATTGAGATTTTGCCTGGGGTGAATCTCCCAAAACCAAAGTTGTACTCAATGACCCCACGGGAATTGGAAGAGCTAAGATTGTTTATAGATAAAAATCTGGAACGTGGTTTCATTCAACCTGCTAGACCCCGAGTAGCGGCCCCAGTGTTGTTCCGGGAAAAGAAAGATGGTTCCAAACGCTTGGTGGTGGATTACAGAAATTTGAACGCTATTTCTGTGGAAAACGTGTACCCCCTTCCTTTGATGAAGGACATGTTGGCCCATTTAGCGAAGGGAAAGATTTTCATGAAGTTGGATTTGAGAGAAGCATACTACCGAATTCGAATTAAAGAAGGGGATGAGTGGAAGACCGCTTTTAACTGCCCGATGGGTTGCTTCCAATTCAACGTTCTTCCTTTTGGTTTACAAGGGGCCCCAGCTGTATTCATGCAAATGATCAATCAAGTGTTACATGAACATTTATACAGGGGGGTTCTGGTTTATCTTGATGATATCCTTATCTACACGGAAACTCTGGATGAACATGTGAAGTTAGTGCGGTTGGTTCTACAAAAACTGTGTGCTGCTAAGTTGTATGCTAAATTGTCAAAATGTGAATTCCACCAAGACAAAATTGATTATTTGGGATATCGCATTTCATCTGAAGGCATAGAGATGGATCCAGAGAAGGTGCGTGCCGTTCTGGAATGGGCTCCACCACACACCAGAAAACAACTTCAAAGCTTTTTGGGATTTGCAAATTTTTACCGGCAATTCATCCCGACGTTTGCTAAGATAGCAATGCCCATCACAAATCTCTTGAAAACAAAAGGGGAGGGGAAGCCAAGGCCAGGAAAGCCGCTGGAGTGGTCCATGGAGTGCCAAGCCTCTTTTGAAAAGCTAAAACGACTGTTTGCTGCAGAACCAGTGCTGAAGCACCCGGATATGGACAATCCTTTCGTGATTCAAGCCGATGCAAGTGATGTGGCTATTGGAGCGGTATTACTTCAAGCCAACGAGAAAGGGACCTTACAGCCTTGTGCGTATACCTCCTGTAAGCTGTCTGAAACAGAGAGAAGATGGGCCGTCTGGGAGAAAGAAGCTTTTGCAGTTCGTTGGGCCTTGCTGACCTGGAGACATTTCCTGGAAGGAGCAAAAAACCCATTTGAGGTATGGACTGATCATAAGAATTTGGAAGCCTTAAAAACGCCCCAGAAACTGTCCCCTAAACAAGTTCGCTGGGCCCAGTACTTCAAGCGATTCAATTTCTCCTTGAAATACATTCCAGGTGGGAAGAACTTCATGGCGGATGCTCTCTCTAGACTACCCCAATATAATAGTATGCGCCAGGAGGTGATAAGCCCAATTGTCTCAGCCAAACATCTAGCCGCCCCAGTGATCACCAGAACCCAAAGGAAGAACCAAGAAGTGGTTTTATCGAATGACCTAACCGAACAATTAAAAGAAGCTTTAAAACTGGATGAATGGTTCCTGGCTCATTCAAGTGACTATACAATTAGAGATGGCTTGGCTTGGGTGAGGGCCAAGTTGTATGTGCCACAGGTGCTGAGGGGCCAAATACTACAACAGGCTCATGATTCTAAAGTAGCTGGCCACTTCGGATTTGTGAAGACCTTACATCTGGTTAAGCGGCAATTCTGGTGGCCTACTTTAAAGAAGGACATTGAAGCTTATGTAGCTAGCTGTCCGATTTGTGCTTCGGCAAAGAGACCTCCTGGTAAGCCAGTAGGATTGTTACAAAATGTAGCTAGACCAACGGCTCCCTGGAAGGAAATCTCTATGGACTTTATAGTAGAATTACCCAAAAGTGGTGGAAACACGGTTATCTGGGTAGTGACTGATTTGTTTTCCAAACAAGTACATTGCATACCTTGTTCCAAGATTCCCTCTGCTAAGACGCTGGCTAAACTGTTTATTTCACATATCTATAGGTTACATGGCGTTCCAGAACGCATAATCTCTGACAGAGGGGTCCAGTTTACTTCAAATTTTTGGAAAGAGTTCCTGAAGTTAATAGGCTCCACCCAGGGGTTAAGCTCTGCCCACCACCCCCAAACTAATGGGGCCTGTGAGAGGACTAACGCAGTGTTAGAACAATATCTCAGATGTTACATAAATTATCAACAAGATAACTGGTCCGAATTACTACCGTTTGCCGAAGTGGCATATAACAACTCCGTACACAGTAGTACTGGATTTACTCCATTTAAAGTGGCTTCGGGACAAGATTTCGTTCCCATACCTGAACTTCCTCGTGAAAAACCTAACATTCATTTGTTGGATGAATGGATAACTCAACTCCAACTTAACTGGCCAGTGACACGCAAAGCATTAGATGAGGCCCATCAAGCTCATAAGAAATTTGCAGACAAGAAAAGATCCCCACAGAAAGAATATAAAGTGGGAGACAAGGTTTTCCTGTCCACCAGATACCTGCAGACCACTCAAAAGTTAAAGAAGCTTGGTCCTAAGTATGTTGGTCCTTTCACGATTGAACGGATTATGAATCCTGTAACAGTCCAGCTGAACTTACCCAAAACTCTTCGACGAATTCATCCGGTATTCCATGTTAGTTTGCTAAAACCTGAACATACTTCTGATCTAAGACCCATCCAAGCTGACCCTCCCATACCAATACTGATTGAAGGTGAACAGCATTTTGAAGTTAAAGAAATTCTGGACTCTCGCAAATGGAGGGGTCGACTCCAGTATCTTGTAGCCTGGAAACATTTCCCTTCTTCGCAAGCCGAATGGGTTAACGAAACCGACGTTAAAGCCCCTAAGTTGATCAAAGCATTTCATTCCAAGTATCCTGATAAGCCTTAGGAGTGTATTGTTTTGTAATTGCTGAATGATTATTAATTGTCTTTATATTTTCTCCTCTCTCTCCTCTAGGACTGATAGTTTTCCTTTTTCTAGGAGGGCCGAATGTCAGCCTTCAAGATCTTCTACTATTGCTTTGCATCTTTCGACTGCCATAAGTAAAGGGGGGAGGAAGGGAAAGTCTGGGAAGTGAGCTGGAGGTGTTAAATTCTTCTGTTGTGTAAATGGGGGGGGGGAGCATACAATAGAGTTAGGTTTCTATTTCTTGCTTAGCTTTCTTTTCTCTGCGCAACTACAACCCGTTATCAAAATATGCCAAGGTCAACGGACAGAGGCCTCATCATCACCTGAAGATGCCCACATGATCATATTCACAACTTCTAATTGGAAGTGTCATCTGAACTATTGGGGGTGGGAACATTTACATCACTTTGTATATGTGAATTGCGCGCCTAATTTCTCAGATTCAGAATTCTTTGGTTGCTACCACTTCACTTTCAGTAAAAGATATCTTTTCTCTAAACTAAAGAGTCTAAGTATTTCTTTCCTGGATTTTGAATGGAGCTCCGCCTGACATCTTCACAGACCGGTTTAAACATTTTTAATTCAGGCAGGGGTGGTTTTTTTTTCCAATTTTGAGCTGATAATTATATCCTGTTTTCTATCATTTATAATCTCCAACAGAATCATCAAGTTGCTAAATATCACCACATGGTTGTCATTTACAGCAGAAAAATGCCACTGTTTCCAAATGAGATTGGTCCAATAATTAATTAATTCATGAAATATGATTTATCTGAAAAGTTAACTTTTGCTATATGAAATTTGGTTTGTTTAGTCTTTGGATAATTTGTTATTAATCTTTACCAAATACATTATCCTCATTGCTTGTATGGATTAATCATTTTTTCCTGAAAACTACTGTAAATTAAACCAGGATTCATCCACCCAGGGGTGGGATTCTACCGGTTCTGTCCACCTCTATGGAACCGGTAGCTCTGAAGAGCAGCAGACATAGAACCGGTTCTATGTCTGCTGATGTTTTTGCCCACCCACCCACCTGGGGTTTATTTCCACCTGACCCACCTGACCTTTATTTCCTGCTTTTTCAACTTCAGCTGCCATGCGAGGCACAGCTGCAGTTAAAAAAACAGGAAAAAAGGGCTTTTTCAAAGGCTGCTTTTCTGCACTCAGAGTGCTGATGACAATTTACAGGTGCGGAGCAAGCAGCATGCAGGAAAGCACATTGTAAAACAACAAATCTCGTAAATCACCAAACTGGTAGTTAACCCTGTCAGATCCCACCCCTGCATCCACCCAATATAAAGCAGAATATAACAAAATGATATTTATTGATACATGTTTCTGTATGTATGTCCAGAGTCAGGCTTGACTCCTATCAACGATCTGGACAACTGCACAAAGTTTTTGGGACGTGTTTTGCTAGTTTTCTTCCAAGGGCTGGGGCAGAATGATTGCCCCAAAGTCCCCTGATAGAACTCTTGGTCTACTTTTCCAGCTCAGTACCTTTAACTATGACACCAAAGATGACGCTCTTGAATACAACAAAATTTAGATTGAAAGAATGATATTTCTAAAATAAGATAATGCCTTACTTTTCCAGATACCTTAAGTAATCAAACCACCTGGATATGCCAGGCTGGATAGCTTATTATTTAACATATCACACCACTCAAAATAGTTTACTTTAAAAAAAAAAAAGCTTGCAATATTGACCTGCTTACCTCTAACTTGCCCAGCTGATGCTTGTATATCACTTGAGGGCTATCTTGCAAAATATGGCTATAGAGCTTCTGAAAATGTATCATGTTTGGTTTCACTATGTTCATAACCTTTGATTTATCTTCTCCAATGAGCATTCTGAAATCACCTGAAGCAAAGTCATATTATCAATATTTATATAGGCAACCTGTTTATAGAAATGTAGTTTGCCTTACAATTAATAAGATTTCTAGCTGCAAACTGAGACTTAGTCTTTTCTTAGTAATGATTACACCAAAGCAGGAGGTGGGGAACTATGACTCCTTTATGACTTGGGGATTTCAACTTCCAGAATTCCTGAGCCAGGCATGCTGGCTCAGGAATTCTGGGAGTTGAAGTCCCCAAGTCATAAAGGGGGCATGGTTACCCATCCCTTCACTAAAGAAACAGTGAAAATGTGCACTGCAAAATGTACACTACACTGATAATACATAGCAAAGAAAATATAGCAAATACATGTCCTTGAGCTAGAAGATTCCACTTAAAATCACTAAGTTGTGAATCTCGCACTGTGGCTTTGGAACACTTATTTGCAGAATTTATCTCACATATCTATTTTTAAAAAGTCCATCAAACATAGTAAAAGCTCCTTTCACTTAAAAAATGCAGTTTAGGAAACTGCAGGCAGAATATTAATTGCATTAGAATTCCTCAGGAGAGCCTTGCCAATTGGAAAAGTCATGGTGAGTTGACCTATGTGATAAAGAGAAAGACCACATTCCCATGACACCTGGCAGGCTCTCCTCCAGAGGCATTAGATTTTAACTGCTGTCCTTCCCACACAGCTCAGGTATGTGGCCTGAGGATGTTGGGGGTTGTGGTCCAACACACATGGAGATTTTGGGTTTGGGGCAAGCTGATCTTATCAGAATGCCTATGCCATTTTCCTCTTAAACACGCAGTTTGAACTGCAATTTGTGTCAGCCAGCAGGATATGCCTTGATCTCTCCTGAAACAAAGTCATCTGCCTGATTTGACGGAAATAAATCCTAAAGAAGGCTTGAAGGTCTCCCTCACCCCCCACATGCCAACATAATATATTCATTAGTTTTGAGTGCAAGAGCAGCATCTTTTATCTTTCTTTGCAATTCCTGGATTATTGAATTAAGCTTCCATTGTATAGTACTCCCTTTAACACCCTAGTGTATTACATTGAACAAAAATTTGTACATTCATCTGACTTAAGCAGAAAATCGCATATGAAAATATCTAAGAAATAAAATAATATGGGTGCTTTCTAGCTGATAGGATGCAGGCAATAAGATATTCAGCTAAAAGCCTCCAGAGACCCTCACTTGTAGGAAATAAAAGCAGGCTAAATGCAAAAATGAGCTATGGTTGTGCAGTGCACACTGGCAATATGCCCAACTTGTCCTTATTATTAGCAGCAAATGATACATGTGGCAAATGTCACATTACAGCCAATGAAACCATGCAGGGAAGCCAAGGTGTAGACTGGGCTACAATGAATGACAGAAAACATTTGGACTTTGGTGGTTGTGTATGAAGGAAGGAATCCACATGCTGGCAATAATCTTGTGTTAAATTCTGATAATTAAGGATAATGAAAGAATCAGTGATGAGTTTGAGGTAAATTGTGCAATATTCAGAATAAGTGTAATGGAGAAAAATTAGTTTGTTAAGCCACATAAATGTGTAAGTGAGAACAGTCTGAGCTCTAAGAACAAAACAGATGTGATAAACATCTGTTTTGAATATATAATTTAAGTATATGTCCATTTGTAAATGTACATATGTTAAAGTAAAGAATTTAAAAGTACAAAGAACCTGATAATTTATAAAAATATAAACTGACACAAGCAGTATAGGCTTGTGCGATATCATCTTATTTAGTAGCGGATTTGGGGGAAAAATAGACAAGAAAGAAGAGAAAAATGGGAAGAATCAAAAATCATAGAGTTGGAAGAGATTTTGAAGGTCATCTATCCAATCTCCTGACCAGCACAAGAATCCTCATAGCTTCCTAGACAAAGACTGTTTAATTTTTCTTGAGAAACTACAAATTTAGGAGGCAGGCCATTCCACTACTTAAAAACTCTCACATCAGGAAACTCCTCCTTATTTTAAGTCTGGATCTCTCACAATTCAGCCTCTATTCTTTGGTTCTTGTAAAAGTAGGCGGCTTGCAAGAAGGAAGAAGATGAGTCCTAATGTCAACCCTGAAGCTAACCTGAATGGACCCATCTTGGAGCTTCAGTGTTGCCACAGTGGAGCAAAGGATAGGGAGGAGAGATTAGAGATAGCTGGGCTTCTGTAGTCAAAATAAAATACTTTCTCAAGACTTTCTCCTGGGACATTCTCACACCTGGCCGAGAGAGGGAGTGACTGATTGTTTGAGGTTGAGGAAAAACTTACTTTTACTTTTAATTAGGTGACAACCAAGGGGCCCCTCAGTTGGTTTTCACTAGATATGTGCCAATATGATATTTCCAATAAAGCTATTCTTTGAGGAATTCATCTGCCTCGGAGTTTTTGCTCGCAATGGATTTATTACTTGGAATCCTGACGTCTGCATTTTCAAAGTGGAATGAATGGAAAATGGACAGCAAAAAAGATGTGGAAACTGCTTGGAAGAGAATAAAAAGGATGTTACAGAAGATTACAGAAGTATGATGAGTAACATTAATGGGAAATATGGAAATTAATGAAGCATCATTTTCCAGAATCTGTAAATGAAGAAAGATAGGCATATTAGAGGATGATGAAAAAAGGAGGTGAGAAAGATATAGTAATACATTAATGCATAGAAAGGGAACAAAAGTTGTAGAGAATGTAGGCAAACAGAGAAGGACTACAAAAAAAACCCAAAAATCCTAAGAGCAAGGAAAAGTGCCAAACGAGTATCCAACTGAGTGAATAGAATTGAAAATAATTTTAAGCTGTACATATGTAAAATCCAGAGCACTTCTTCCTAACAGTCTGTTAAATGCTGAGCCAACCATAACTAAGTTGGTGTATATCTTTCATTAACAGTTACTTTTTTAAAAAAATCAATTATTAAACAATTTAAAAGCCATACTCACCACAATATGACAATCCAGCGATCTTCATATAAAGATCCTCTTCAGAGAAACTTTCAGGCAACATGAGAAAGGCTGCCATGACAGCACTCTTCAAATTACTGGTCAGGGCCTCTTGCAGCTTAACATTCTCATTCTGAGCCAGAATTTTCACCTGTAATCAGTTGGAAAATTTGGTCATCAAATAATAAACAAGCCATTTCATTTGAACAATCCTCTATAGCAGTGGTCGCCACCCAGTGGGCCGGGACCACTGGTGGTCCATGAGAAAATTCTGGTGGTCCACAAAGAAATGTCACCCCAAAGCATCCCCCAAAGCAATTAATCCAGGCTGCATGGGAACACAAGTCTGCATCACCCACATGTCCCACGGGTACACAAGGCTTTCTCTCCCCAAAACTCCACCAGAAATGAGTCTTTGAGATCCTGCAAGGCATCTTGCTCCTAGAGGCTGCACCAGTGCAACAAGTCTCACAAAGACACATTTCTGGCAGAGTTTGGGGGAGAGAAAGACAGACTTCTGCTGCTTCTGCTGTGTTCCTTGCATGAAGTCAAAAGTCTCTCCCCCACACCCACCCGAGAATGAAGCTGGAGACGATATCCTGCGATCCCAAATAAAGAACAATCTATTGATAGGAAACGGGGTGGGAAATTTTCCTGCAGACTTTTTTGGGGATTTTCCCAGGGTCTCCGGTCTGCAGGATTTAAAATTATGAGTTTGGTGATCCCTGAGGTCCAAAAGGTTAGCGACCCTTGCTCTAAAGCAGGGATGACAAACTTGTGTCATCATGGTGACATCACGTCCCCCCCCACTTTGCTAAACTGAGCAGGACACATCCGGCCCGCAGGCCATGAGTTTGGCAACCCTGCTCCAAAGTTTGTTTAAGGGATATCTTCAGAAATTGAAGCAAACATAAACAGGCCTTCATCCTGAAGGCAAAATGCTTTCCTTAGCTTAATTAAAAGGTGGGAACAAAAAGTCTATGAAACACAGGCACAATGATAATGGCCTTTGAAATCAAGAAAATGTCAAGACTTTATGAAATGATATAGAAAACTCTACAGCAGCATAAGACCCCACATTCCAATATATGTTTTTCAAAGCTTTTTTTCAAATAACTTTGCCATTTCTGTTTTAACACACATCTTCTGAGGCAGCTTCAAACAGAAAAAAATGTGTACAATCTTGTTATGTGTGTTCATTGAAGACGACTTCTTTTACTACATCTGACTCAATACATTGAAAGAACAAGTATTGGCTCTAACTCAAATGAAAAAAAAAATCCACAAGAGGAGTGAAGGAGACAGCTGGAACTTGACTGAATAAAACAGTATTTTGTGATAGAGTTCAGTTTTGCAAACATGCAGAAAGCACGCAAACATGCAGAAAGCACACAAACATCACTAATTCCATGACAGAGGCATGATTGTATCCAGAACCTCACAACTGAAGATACACACACACACCTCTCTCTCTCTCTCTCTAAATGCAACCCTGGAGATTCAAAATGAACCTGTGGGGCATCCAATATCATTATTTTTCCATTATCTCTCCATGCATCTGAAGTGTGGTTTTTGTTAGTTACATAAAATTTGAACCATATGAGTTGTTAAAGGTAAACTGGTCCTGGGAGAGGCTCCTAGAACACATGTTTTCAATTTGCTCTCTAGCCTGTTTTTGAAAGCCTAATTTTGCAAACAAGCATTCCCTCCCCAAAAGGAGGAGGGAGGAAATCAGTACCATCCTGTGGAACTTGCAAGAGGCTGAGAGAACAATCTTGGACTACAGTGGAACCCAGCTGCTTTGCCAACTGTTTCCAACGACTAAATTACACAGCCAGTTGAATAATCAAGTAAACAAATCGTATATTAACTGTTATGGAGAACAACTGTGTTACTTGCTAGGAAAGCAAATTCACTGGACAGCATTAAGGGGGGGGGGAGGGATAAAGAAAGGTAGCACTCTGACCTTGAACTTGCCTTGGACTATAGTTGCATTTCAAGAGAATATTTGTAAAAATACCAAAACACCAAACGTCTCATCGTGTTTAGGTTAATTTCTGAATATACCCATGTTTGAAAAAGCTTGAAGGATTTGTTTTATATTTTTATTTGGTTTTTAACTTTAGCTGTGGCCAGTGTTATTCTAACTAAAAATGAAACAAAACAACTAAACCACCAACCTTTGGAATGAGTTTTGGAGGAAAAACGAGGCGCAGGGGGGATTCTGCATGTGCCCCCCCCCCCCATGTCTCATTTTTGCCCATGGCCTCCAGCAGTACTCTGCTGGTCCAAAACAGGCCACATGGACCATTTTGAGGGCTTTTGGGGCCCATTTTTCAGCCAGCAGAGTGCTGCAGGAGTCCATGGAGGGTGAAAACAAGGCGCAGAGGGGCCACATGTGTCCTGTTTTAGCTATCAGAGGCACTGCGGCCAGTCCTTTGAAAGTTCCAGGCCAGTCCCGCAGGCCGGATTTAATCCTGTGGGTCAGATCAAGCCGACAGGCCTTGTGTTTGACACCCCTGCTTTAAAAGAAAACACAATCCAAATTCCACAAGGCCATGCTTGATGTGCTTCAATGTACATTTTGTGTAGTAGGAGGTAAATTAATTAGAGGTCCAGCTTGGTGCCAGATCATAAACTTTTGGAAAAACTGAAGTTTTACTCTGAGAATTAGTCCTGTTAGATATGGGTTTATAGCTGTTGCTCCAGATAAACTATAAAGCAAAGACAAGGAGCCTACTGTGAAACTATTCACCACCTCCTCATATGCAACTTCCAAGTTAAGCTAATGCAGAAGATGAGAACCAACCAGTTCCACAAGATGATCTTCAGCATATACCCACTATTTTCAATGATTACATCAAGAATTGCTTTGAAATCCTGAACACAGGGAACCCATGAACCATGGAATAAAATTTAAAAAGCTGCTAAGGAGGAATCTAAAGAGAGTCTGCCAAGATGAAAATTCAGGTTGGGGACTTCCTGGAATAGGTCTAGCTATGTGGCTGCTAAGAATCAGTGTCAGATATGCATAAAGGACTTGTCTTTACATAGCATATAAATCTGTATCCGCTGTTAATCAGAAATAAATGTTTTTAAAAGCCCCTACCAATAGAAAGGCTTTAACATTCAAGTGATGAAAAAAATTGACAAAACCTCAAAGAAAACCCACATATCATTTGCATTATTTTTCCAAAATGAAAAAAAGGAAAACCCTAAATACTCATGTGGCAACCATTACATCTAGTACATCTCATTTTAAATAGTTAAAATAAAGTAGTTCCGTATAAAACTTATTAAGTACCATTGGTTTCATTGTAAATGCTAGAGACCTACTTGTGTACAATGTCTACCTGAACTAACAAGTGCCTACTCAAACAGTTAACAAATTAACAGAAAAAGCTAAATAAACCCAAATGAAAACATATTTTGCCTAATACAGTGCAACTTTCTCATGAATCAAAACATTTCATACACTATGATATGGCTATATGGAATCACCAATCACTAATCACCTTGCTAATTAAAAATTAACACATTTGACAAAGTTTTCAAGGGAATAATTAGCAAGAACAACTGAATGCATCTGAAGCAAAATCCTGTAAGAACTTAACAGAAAAAGTGGCTTACATTTGATTGCAGTTTAATCTAGTTCCCACATGAAAAGATGAACATTAAGTTTTTTTTAAGAATGTCACAATGACCATTAGGAATAAAGACTCTACACCAGGGGTGTCAAACAGTTGACCAGTGGACTGGAAGAGTCACACATAGGCCATGCCCACCCCCACGAAGGGGAAAAAACATTGTGAAACATCATGTGATGGCAATGTGATACTGCCAGTTTGACACCCGTGTCCTACACTGTAGAGCCTCTTCTAAGGCCAATATGTAATTTCTGGCTTATTCTGTCTTAATAAATATTAAGGAACATATTCCAAAGCTTTTAGAACCTTTCTTTCTCAGTTTAGTGCCTTGGAAAAATTTTGTGTAATGGAGTGAGAAAATGCTACACAGCAGGTAAACTTACAATATAAACACAAATCAAATGGAAATTCAGAGATGCTCAAAATTAAGATTTAACTCCAAATTGAATCCCTTTTTCCATATCAATGTCCTATTAAATTATTACTATTAAATTATTACTAAATGTATCTTAAACCAAACTGGTTGTCTTTTTAAAAAAAATCTTAACTCTACTTCCATCTTGTGGCCACTCAGAATAATTTATTGTGATGGGCACCTAAGTTGAATTCTGTTGTATTTACTATCATCAACATTATATAAGATATATAAAATGTTTAAATATGTATGGTATTTAGGTTTCTTCGGGTATTTTCCCACATCTTAATATTTGTGCTTTTATTATAGCAACGAAAATACCCAAAGAAACCTAAATACCATATATATAAATACTAGCAAAAACATAAGAAAACAAATGTTTAAATAGCATATACTTCCGTACAATGAGCTACAGCCACATATTCTAGCACAACCATTGCAAATATGAAGCGATCACACTTATCCTATTCAACACCCTGTCACATGCTTCTTCTAGAGTCAGGGACTGCATTGTTGGTATACAGTTGTTAGAGATATTGCAATTGTTTCACACTGTTTACCTTGACTTAGCATGTTGTGCAAAACCATGGATGGCTTAATGTTACATGAAGAACAGAAGAGCAAATAATAATAGCCTGCCATCTATTGGAATGGAGCTGGTCAGTGCTTTTGAAAAAAAAAAAATACCTCTGATCTCTTCAGTTCCAAAATGCATCTCTTGCTTAGCCCTCACCCCAGCACACTGGGTAATTTGCTCAATTATCAAAGAACTTTGGGAATAAAAACCAATGGGCATGAACTGAACACTCTTGTTTTGAAACCATGCCAATACACCTTTCCAATTTGGATCTGGAAACAAGCCTGCAGCATTTTCAGAATCCTTTAAGGCATGCTTAATCAAGGGAGGGTTTTCCAGTTTGGGGAGCTGGGGAGCAGGAGGGCAAGAGAGACAATACAAAATGGGATTGTGTAGCCATCTCTTCAAAACAACAGAGAACAAGTTAATCCTCCATTTGAAATAAAAACAAATCATGTTAGGCCTTTAGATCAAATGTAGTAGCAACTTAAACATCAGATATTTTTAAATGTTAGCAGTCTAGACAATACCATTATGACTCACAGCCACCACTTATTTTCACCATTCAATTACCATATTATTAAAGTCAGTGCTATCTACTATATTTTTTTCATTTGTAATTTTAAACAAATAAGCAGTAGTAGTACCGGCTTTTGTAGACGTCCAGCTACATATAGTGTCTTCCATCGCAACAAATCTTCAATTAAAGCATCAGTACTTATGACACCATATTTTATAACCTGGCCGGAAAGAAAGCTAAATCAGACAAAAGAAATTTTGAGATAGGTTTAGCTCTACCTAAATCAAACATTGAAAAGTTAAAAATGCCAGAAGTCTTATTATTCTGACCTTTTTAAGAAGGTCAGAATAATAAGATTTTCATCTAATTTTGCAGGTCATTTTTCTCAAAAGCAACACATAGTACAGAGCAGGAACCTTTTTCCCCAGGAATTTTTGATTAAGGTAGCAATTTATTTTTATTCTGATATATATCCTTGAACTCAGATTTTTTTTTTCTCTTCCCTTATTCCATCTAATTTTGCAGGTCATTTTTCTCAAAAGCAACACATAATACAGAGCAGGAACCTTTTTCCCCAGGAAATTTTGATTAAGGTAGCAATTTATTTTTATTCGGGTATATATCCTTGAACTCAGATTTTTTTTTCTCTTCCCTTATTCCATGGGTGTCAAACTTCATCACATTACATTACCTTTCGGGATGGATCGGGAAATTTTTTGTCTTTGCGGAGCTGAGGTGGGCATGGCCTGTGCATGATGCATGCAGACCACAGGCCACCAGTTTGACACGCTTGTCTTATTCTGTAAGACTTCCCAAGAAGGTTGCTATGTTCCTGTGACAGGTTTTGAAACCCTCAGTAAATTTAAAAAAGAATGTATTCATTAAAAGTTTAATTAGAATAAACGTTTTCATTAATAAAATATCATATCAGAATACCTCTAAAATCTGATTAATTTTAAAATTCAGTGAATATATTGCCTTCTAACAGCATTACAAGACTGGAGAAAGATTATAAAAATCAAGACAAATTAGAAATAATTTTGCATTTTTCTTAGGTGTAAACATGACTTACCCTACCATTACAGGGCACCAATGTATTGTAGTAAATTCCTGCTCCATAGTTTTGGATGCTGCATATTGACTTGATTCCAAAATATTTTAGGCAGGAATAATGACTCCGATTTTTTGACAGGTTCATTGCATGCCATGTTGGAGAATCATCAACTGCAAATACAAAATCCAGCATATTGTTCTGCAAAGGAAAAGAAGGTACACTGACTTCTCTAGCTGGCAAAATTCACAATTCATCTGCTAACATCCAAATGTAATTTCAGGGGTCTTAAGCACCAATCTCATATTTAGTTTGTCCAAGAAGTGTGTGAGACATGAATGAATGTTACTTGGACAGCTCTATCTTCCGGTGTGAGGCAGGAAAGACGTTTGTCTTTAGGTTGTCAGATTAACAGAGCAAGTAAAATAGTTTGTAGGAACTCTAAGCCCCCACTCCTTTTCCCCTTTGAGGAAGATTAGAACAAGAAACTCAATTCAATGCTGTTCCCTAGAAAATCATGAATAGTTGTCATCTTCAGCTATAATGGGCTGGCACTAGTGTGTGTGTGTGTGTGTGTGTATGTTTTTTTAAGTTTTCGTGGGTACTTACATGTGTGCTGTTCATCTTCCTTCGGGTAATATCCCACGTCATTGTAGTTGTGCTTTTAAAGTTGTTGCAACGTTTCAGCAGAATCTCATCTGCCATCATCAGGCTTCTGTATTGAG
>BLBF01000003.1:49308714-49354014 GCA_015471245.1 Laticauda colubrina | reverse complement strand
GCAATGATACACAGTTGCAAACACATGAATGATACATAGTTACAACAACCTTCCAGGAAGGCCTCACTTCGTTCTCCTGCTCTTGGATTTCTTTCTTGGGGTTCATCTAACCGTGAATGCTCTTTTTGTTTGGTTAGATTGTTGTTTTGCAGAGTTTGTTGTCTTTGTATGGGAGGTTTGTCTTTCCCTTTTTAATTTATTAGTATTCCCCCCCCCCTCCTTGGTTGATTTTTCGTCGGAATTTATTATTTTGGTTCTATGGCAGTTTTTCTTTCGAGGTTGCAGGAATGAAGCTGGTCTTTGTGCCGCTTCCATTCGCTCCCATCATCTAGCGTTAGTCGGTAGGACCGGGGGCCTGTGACTTGTGTGATGGTGGCTGGCAGCCATAGGGGGTCCCCGGTAAGGTTCTTGGCATAGACCAGGTCGCCGATTTCGAAGGTATGGTATTTTCTAGAGGAGTCGGGGGGCTTGTCCCATGTATAGGTAGGGTGTAACCTGTCCAGGTAGGACCGTAGTTTCCTTCCCATTAATAGTTCAGCTGGGCTTTTATTTGTAGTAGTGCTACTAGAGGTAATATGTTGCAATGTTAGTAAATGGTTGAGCTTGTCTTGCATATCCCCCTTGTCCATTCTCTCTAGGCCTTCCTTAGTATGTCTAACCATGTGTTCATCCCTGCCATTTGCAGCCGGATGGGCCGGTGCGGTTAATGGGTGATGGACACCTTGGGTAGCCAGGTATTGTTCGAACTGCGAGGCGGTAAACTGAGGCCTGTTGTCCGAAACCAGTACATCAGGTAGTCCATGCGTCGCAAATAGTTTGTCGAGCTATTTCATGACAGCCTCAGTGGTTGTGGAAGCCATGAGGATGACTTCCAACCAGTTTGAGTATGCATCGACAACAATCAAAAAGGTGTTCCCCTTCGTTGGCCCCACGAAGTCAATGTGCACCCTAGACCACGGGCCCCGGGGAGTTTCCCAGTCTCGTATAGGTGCCTGTGGGGGGGGGGTAGGCCTCTCTTTCTGACAGGCATGGCATGTTGCAACCCAGAGTTCTATGTCTTTGTCCAGCCCTGGCCACCAGACATAACTCCTGGCCAGGGCTTTCATCTTGACTATGCCCGGGTGACCCTTGTGCAACATGCCTAGGACAGTTTCTTGGAGGCTGTGTGGGATTACCACCCTGTCACCCCTTTTCGATAGACAGCTTGGTCTGTCTGGTACGGAAAGGTTTAAAAGTCTCAGTTTTTTTATTTTCCTCTGGCCAGCCTTTACCTACCCAATTCAGTATACGCGCTGTCAAAGGGTCTTTGGCTGTGGCTCTCGTAACGTCGGCTGCAGTCAGTGAAAACTCCGGGCAGGTCTCCAGTTGGAATGTGGAGGTAGTTGGAGCAGGGTCGTCTTCTGTGATGGGCAACAGGGAACAGCTCAGGGCATCGGCGTGCGAGATGGTTTTGCCGGGCCTGTGGAGTAGAGTGTAGGAGTAGGTAGCGAGAAATTCAGACCACCTTGTCATTCTAGGAGACAGAATGTTCAGGGTTGGCTTGTTTCCCGCCAGGATTCCAAGGAGAGGCTTGTGGTTGGTTACGATAGAAAAGGGTCTACCATAAAGGTATTCATGGAATCGTTTGACCCCGGTGACGATTGCCAGGGCTTCATGATCAAATTGGCTGTAATTGCATTCTGCTTTGGAGAGCGTCTTTGAGTAAAAGGCAACTGGTGCCTCTCTGCCGTCTGGAAGCTGGTGACTCAGAATGGTGCCGACCCCAAAAAGTGAAGCATCGCAGGGGACCATCGCAGGTGACTGTCAGGGTGTTGCTAAACTGGATAAGAATGGTGTCTGGCGTTAATAGGTCCTTAATACCTTGGAAAGCTTTCTGTTCCCAGTGGCCCCAAGTCCAAATGGTTTTTTTTAATCTAGCAGCCGATGTAGGGGTTCTGCTATTGTCGCCTTATGGGGCAGGAACACATTGTAAAAGTTTATGTGGCTTAGGAATGCCTGGAGATCGATTTTGTTTCTTGGTCTGGGAGCGTCTTTGATAGCCTTCATCTTCTTTTCAGTTGGGTGAATGCCATACTCATCGATTAAGTAACCCAAGAATTCAACCCGGTTAGTGGCCAGTTCACATTTCTCTTTCTTGACTTTTAGGCCAGATTTTCTGAAGCGAGTTAAGACTTCTCTTAGCCTGGTCTCTAGCTGATTGGCGTTTTTTGCTGAGACCAGTACATCATCAAAGTATGGGATGACACCTTTGATTCCGTTTAGTAGGCGTTCCATGAGGCTTTGGAAAATGCCTGGGGCAATGCTAACACCGAATTGGAGGCGGTTACATTTGAATGCCCCTCTATGCGTTACTATCGTTTGTGCCTCTGCTGTTATTGGATCAACCGGTAGTTGCTGATAAGCTTGTGCTAGGTCGAGTTTTGCAAATATTTTTCCTCCCCCTAGTGAGTCCAATAAATGTTGCACTACTGGCACTGGGTATGCACTTTGTTGGAGCGCGTGGTTCAGGGTTGCCTTATAGTCCCCACAGATACGCAATAGGGGTTTACCACTTGGTGTGGTCGACTGGTTCTAAAACCCCTTGCACTATCAACTTATTCAACTGTTTGTCAATTTTTGGTTTAAGCGCGAATGGAACGCGTCTGGCCTTTAAGCGAATGGGGGTTATTTTCGGGTCTAGGCTAAATGAGATTGGGGTCCCCTGGTACTTGCCTAAAGTCCTGTCGAATACATCTTGGAATTCGTGGAGTAGGTTCTCCTCCCAGTTGGTAGTAGCGATGCGGTTGATACCGGTCATCCCGATTCCAAGAGGTGCAAACCATTCGATTCCTAGCAGGCTAGGGCGGTCACGGTCAATGATAGTTAGGGGCAAAACTTCAGCGTGTTGTTTAAATTCAACTAAAAAATGTCCAAGGCCAATTACAAGGATTTGATTTCCCTGCTAGTCTTTTAGCACAAGTTTTTATTTCTATAGTTCTTTCTGCTTGATGTTTGGAATTAGGCGCTGGATGATATTCCACGATACCATCAATAAGAATGACCCTGATTCAACCTCCATCTTGCAGGGTCTCCCCTCGATGCTCACCTCTATCCGAACCTTCTTTCCGCTTTCCGCCCTGGCATTATTGATGGTGACTGTCTGATGTGTTTCTTCTCTGTCACCAGTTCTTTTATTTCGGTTCCATCAGTTGCCGGCTTGTCTGTCGTCGTGTCTTGGGGGGGTGCTGCCACATCTTTTTGGACTATAGCTCTTTTTGTTGCGGCAGACCCTTTCGATGTGCCCCCTTTTATTACAAGCCCAGCATATTGCATCGAGGAATCTGCATTCAGACTGCGGGTGATTGCCTCCGCAGCCTGCACATTGAAATTCCTGCCAATTCTTTCTCTTTTCGCGCCATTTTCTATCTGAATAGAGTCTATGAACATCTTCGGCATTATCTTCGGTGTCACTCTGGGTTTCGACGTCCTCGTGGTGGTTTGTCGCTGTGGCCTGTTTCTTTCCTCCTTCTGCCTTCTTCTCCCTCGTTTGGGTTGGCAGGTCGGGAACTGCGTTCATTTGCCGCATGGTAGCTGCTGACTTTTTTGCTGCTTCAGTGGCAGTTGCCTCAGCAATGGCCTTGGCCACGGTTATATTTGGCCTGTTGAGAAGTTTGCTCTGAAGGGTAGAGTCTTTCAGGCCGAGGACTACATGGTCTCTCATAGCCTCGTCCATGTTTTGAAACTCACATGCCCCTCCAATGTGTTTCAAGGCTGCCACAAAATCTGCAATGGTTTCATCTTCCTTCTGGTCCCTTTTGTAAAATTCATGTCGTTTGATGAGATTTGAGACCACTGGTGCATAGTGTTTTCGGAGCATTCGGTTCAGGTTGGACCAGGTCATCTGCTTGACAACTCTGGGTTTCGCCAGCGCCTTCACCATTTTGAATACGGCCGGTCCACAGTGTGTAAGGAAGACATCCCTCTTCCTTTGATCCGATATTTCTTCCATCTCATTGCTTTCTAAGAACATAAGAAAGTGATCGATATACGATTCCCAATCCTCTGGATTGAAGGGTGCGGGCGGCGCTTTGTTACCAGCCATCTTTTTCGCTCAGTTCAGATCGCCACGTGCTTTGGTCTCTGCTTCTACGATGATCCCATCCTCGTTGCCAGTGTTTCATCCGGAAAGAAAGGTAGGAGACCGGGTTCCAAACAACAACTTTTTATTTCAAACCTCTAGGTAAAGAAACGGAACATGGCCCAAGCCACGGCAGCCCTTTATATAGCGGCTAGCCTGCCGGCTTGTGGCCAATGACAGTTATTTAACTCTTCTCGCCATTTGGCGGCTTTCCGGATTGGTTCCTAGCGAACCAATCCGTAAGTAGCCTTTTTGGTCAATCAGAACCGAAGTATGGTACTTGGAACCTACCAAGTTCCATACTTAACAATAGGTATAAGTAAAAACCTAGTTATGAATACATGGATGTATGAAAGAAAAATTAAAACAGAAAAAAGAAACAATAGGACAAGGACAGTAGGCACATTGGTGCCAAACATGAGGTGCAGGTTTTGTTTCCATTTATAGAAGCATTCCAGGAAAAGGGGTCCTGGATAAAATGCCAAGAGTTCAGAACCAAGGATTAAGAAAGCTTTGTACAATTTCACTAAAGGCAGGACAAGGTGGAATAATAAGAAATATCATCTAATAAGCATGTTGGTAATGATCTAATGATTTGTTCTATTGGTCTCTAACTGTCTCTCTTTCTAAGTCTTGGTTAATGAATCTAGTACACATTTTATTTGCTCCAGGCCATCTCTGTTCCTAAATTTTAGCTCAGCTATGCAGGACGTTTAACTCTTTGTTGCTGTTATCAGTCCACTAACCACCTAGAATTGCTGCAAGTGTTACACATGCACATTCCCTGTGAATAAGTCTTCTTTGTTCTTGCCAGACAGACTCCACAATTACAGGCTTCCCAGTCTCCTTTCAAGTGTATGCCATAACTTTGCTTTGTGTTAACAGCCAAACCATCAGAGCTGTGTTTACATAATTTGGTCCTGATGTGGTGCTCTTTGGAGAACCCTGTTTTGTACACAAAGGCTAGTCCTGAGTTTGAGAAACTTTACCCTAGGGTGGTGTTTATCAACGTTAGCAATTTTAAGATGATTTCTGGGTGTTGGAAGTCCACACATCTTGTTGCTGAGGGTGAGAAACACTGCCCTAAAGGAAATATCTGCCCACTGGGTCTCCATGAGGTTTTTTTCTTAATCCCTGTTGAAAATCTCCTTTCAATCAAACCTACTTCTAACTCTCCACTCTCCACCTAACAGGGATACTAAGTGGTGTCTCTCACTTCTCCACAGGCTCAATAATACCCAAGATGCTATTTATGAAAGATAACTAATGTTTACTTTCCTGCATTCAGAAACACAGCCTGAATCAGCTCTATCTAGCCATGTTCCTGCATTCAACAACAACCAAAAAAAATCATACAGATCTATGACCAGATTTAAACAGTTAAAAGAATACCTGCTGGCTGGAGAATTCTGAAAATTGAAGTCCACACATCTTCAGGTTACCACAGCTGAGAAACACTGTTCTAGACGAAGAATTCAAGGACCCAGGCTCGTGACTCTTGAAGGTAACAGATAACAGATAATCAGAGTTGGAAGGGACCTTGTAGGTCATCTAGTCCAACCCCCCACCCAAGCAGGAGACCCTAAACCATTTCTGACAAATGGCAGTCCAATCTCTTCTTGAAAGTCTTAAGAGATGGCACTCCCACAACTTCCATTGGTTGATTGTTCTCACTGACAGAAAATTTCTCCTTATTTCCAGGTTAAATCTCTCCTTATTCAATTTCCATCCATTATTCCTTGTCTGGCCTACAGGTGCTTTAGAAAATAGCTTGATCCCTTCCTCTCTGTGGCAGCCCATCAAGACCACTATCATGTTTCCCCTGGTCTTTCTAGCAATAACTTGTTATCTCAAGGAATGTGAATAGCAAGGAGTTTGGTCATTGAATATTCTGGATTTGTCCATAACAGATATGAGGAAAGATTCAATTTATGTACTCCTCTGCAGCCATACCCAGTAATTTGTAAAGTCTAACATGGCTTTTCATCCAGCTTAATTTCAACTGTTGGAAACAATATCTTTGCTGATTCAGTTATAACACCCCCTCCAATTAATTCACCAGGCTTTCTCTCAATATAGCAATTCTTTCATTCTACTCTCTGTGACCATCTGCTTTGTTTTCATCACCCTGTAATTGCAGGTATCTCCAGCTTTAGCTGTTGTCACATTATATACTTGCTGTTATAATTATACATTTCATTTAGTTTTTCTCAGGATTTTTTTTTTTTTGGAACATTTGTCTCAGAAAAAACAGTGAAGCAATTAAGACTCATTGGTTTTCCAACCTAGATTATCCAGTAATTGTTTTTGGCAGATATATAAATCCCTAGTATATCAACTCATGTTTATTATTCCTGGCTTGTATTTTGGCTTATGTAAATTAAAGGCGTAAATGTGCAGTTTTTCAGCCTGTGTACTCCATGTTTGCATTAGGTATTGAAGCCACAATCTTATAATAATTTCTGGAAGCTCCAGTAAAAAGTCACAATCTAGAGTCATAGGATACCCTAAAGTTAAAATATGAATACACTGAAGCTCAATCAACTGGATTAATTCAGTGAACTATGATTAAATGAGCTAACTGATTAAGTGAGCTAGTTCCAAGTAGGCATATGGTAGATAGTAGTGTGCGATAAAATTTGTTAAAGAATTGTCTAAAGAGCAAATCCTATTTACTAGTGAGGAAACAAGTGAGACTTCAGCTATTCAACTACTCTACAGCAGTGTATCTCAACCCTGGCAATCTGAAAATGTATGGCCTTCAACTCTTAACATTACCTAGCCAGCATGAAATTAAAAAATCATGAATTGTAACTTTGCTATTGATGAATTAATGAATATTTAGGATAATAATTATTGGTAGATGAAATATATATCAGAATACTACATTAAAATAAATGACAAAACAAAATATTAATGCAAATATGTTAAATGAACAATAAAATATAAAATAATTTGTGAATCTGTCAATAGATTCATTTCATTGTTAAAACTATTGTGAGTCTGAATTCAGGATGGAGCTTAGAAGCATTAATATATGAGAAAAATGTATTGCTATATAAAGGTAGAGGTTGGCTGAGGTGGTTCTTGGGAATCATTTGTTTGATCTGCAATATTGATCCAAACATTTCTCTATTAGAAGACAATCTTATCCTAAGGCAAGGGCTGATAATGGGCAGATGGTTCAAGGTTTCCATAAAAAAAACCTGATGGAAAACAGCACTTGGTTACAATGTGCTAGCGCTAGGCAGAGGTGGTATTCAGCAGTTCTGACCAGTTCTGGAGAACCAGTAGCGGAACTTTTGAGTAGTTTGGAGAATGAGCAAATACCATCTCTGACTGGCCCCACCCACATCTATTCTCTGCCTCCCAAGTCCCAGCTGATTGGCTGGGTCTTCTTTGTTGCCCTGCATAGGAAAACGGAGCTGGAAAGCAGGTTAGTGTGTTGAGGAGGGAATGGAGAACCCTTTTCTTAGGCTCAGCTTATATATCGCACCACAATAAATATTATAAATCTCCAGTGTACTCTCACTGCTGACATTCCCAAATCTTTTCATGACTTGGAGGTTGGGAGTCGCTGTGTAATGATATCTTAGCATCCAGACAACATTTCCTAGATAATCAGAACCATTGCAGCTGGAACATCCTAAAACAGGCTTAGGAACATTTGGCAAATATTGTTTTGATTATTTGTTGAAATGATGTACTAGTGTTTTTGACACTGTGCTCTCAGAGCAGTACAATGTCAAATAAGCAAGTAGGAAAATAAGCAAGTAGAGAAGCAAACAAACAAATGTCAGGTAAGCCAAAGCAGTCACTGAAAGAAAATGGAGTGATGAGTCAAGTGTAGTAAATATAATCAGAAAAACAAATGTGTTTTTTTAATTATATAGTAGCTCAGTTTGCTTTAAAAAAAAAATGCTTGGAAAAGTGGGGGGGAACCAACCTAGTGATGAAATATAAACTAGAATAGTGCCAAGTGTGTCTGATAAATGAGCATCACCACTAAGGAGATTAATGTACTGATTATCTGCCAGGTTCCCCCCCCCCCCAAAGCTAAGAACCTGGGAATAGATGAGAAAATATCTTAGGAATGTAAAGCCCATGTCACACTGGCCAACGGATGCAAAACGGACACAACGGACGAGCAAAATGTTCCATCCATTGTTATCCGCTCTCAAAAGGGGCAAAAATTTGCATAACCGGAGCGGATAACACAGACGCGGGGAGGACGCAGGGCGGGTGCAAAGCGGATGCGGAACGGAAGCCCAATGGATGGAAGCGGATGGGAACGGATGGCACATCTGCTAGGCTTCCGGGGGACCTCAGCAAAGCGGACACGGAATGGATACAGCGGATGCAGAGCGGACGCCAAACAGATGAAGCAGATGCACAGCGGAAGCCTAGCAGATAAAGCGGATGCACAGCGGAAGCCTAGCGGATGCACAGCAGAAGCGGAACGGATGCCGACCGTTAATTGCACATGCGGGGGGAAAGTATAAGGTAAGCCCCCCGGATATAAAGGGAAGCAGCTCACACGTGGCCAGCATTCCGAGGAAAGACCTACTGCTGGACACTTCAAGTTCCTTGCCTGCCCTGCCAGCCTGCCTTCCAGCCAGCCTTGGTGCCTGCCTGCCTGCCTGCCTTCCTGCCAGGCTTTCTGCCAGCCTTCCGGCCAGGCTTCTTGCCAGCCTTCCTGCCAGCCTTAGTGCCTGCCAGCCTCCCCGCCAGCCAGCAACCCCACAACCATGGGGAGGAAGCAAAAGCCTCAGCAACCTGCTGCCATCCCTGGCAAGAGGGACAGGGCCAACCTCCAGCCCCCTGCCCTTGACTCTGCTGGTGCTGGGGCTTCTGCTGAAGCTGCTCCTGGCGGTGGTGCTTCTCCTGGTGCTGGGGCTTCTGCTTACTCTGTTGAAGCTGCTCCTGGTCCTGATGGTCCAGCTCGACCTGCTCGTGCTCCTGGACTTGCTCGTCCTGCTCGTGCTCCTGGTCTTGCTCATCCTGCTCGTCCTGCTCGTGCTCCTGGTCCTGCTCGTGCTTCTGGTCCTGCTCGTGCTCCTGGACTTGCTAGCCCTGCTGGTGCTTACTCTACTGCTGCTGATCCTGGTCCTGCTGTTCCTGCTACTGCTGCTGCTGCTGCTGCTGATGATGATGATAATTATGATCCTGCTGGTGAGGATGATGATGATGATTATGATCCTGCTGGTGAGGATGATGATGATGATGATGATGATTCTGCTGGTGCTGCTGCTGCTGCTGGTGGTGTTGAGGAGCAGTCTCTACTACCTGGGAGCCCCTCTGATGAGGTCCCATCTGGTCCTGCCAAAGGGAGGAAGAGGCGTATGTGACAACGGGAGAGGAGGCAATACTCCATTGTGGAGACGCACAAGGATGAGGTGCTGGAGTGGCTGAGAGAGAACGACTATCTGTGGCGGAAGGGACACCGGCTGTACAGGGACACCAAGTGGAAGCAGGCTGCTTGGAGAGAGAGGGCGGAGAGTATGGGTTACACTTCGGAGGTGCTTCTCGGCTGGTGGAAGCACATGCACACCTGGTATGGGAAGCTGCACCTGAAGAAATCTGGCCAGGCCACTGTGAAGCTGACAGACAGAGAGACCTACGTCATGGCCAGGTGCAGCTTCCTGGAGGGTGAGGTCCCCCACCGAGGAGCACCAGCAGCCCCTCTCACAACCCTCTCTCTCCGGCAGCCTGCTGCCACCCAGTCCTCTTCCGGCCGAGAGTCAGTCCCTGTCTCCAGGCAGGTTTCTGTGGAGCGTGCCATGGCGGAGAACCCGCAGACAGGTGTGGTAAGCGTGGTGGAGTGCGTAGAGGACTCCCTGGCGCGGTGGGAGAAAGGAGACATCGAGTCCACCACACTCCTAGCCGCATCCACCACCCCCAGCTCCGCCTCCGCAGAAAGGCAGAGAGCTGGACAGCTGGAGGGGCAGAGCCACAATGTCCTGCTGGAGATCAGAGACACCATCCGCACCAGCATAGATCTCCTCTCTCAGCTGGTCCACACCGACTCCTCATCCTCCAACCGCAAGCCCTTCCTCACCTATATCAACCAGACCCTCAAGGAAATGGCAGATCCACAGTACCAGCAGGTGAAGGACCGGATCACCAAGCTGCTTCACAACCCTCCAGAACCAGAGGAACCTGCTCCCACCCAGTCCAGGCGTGCTCCTCCACCCCAGGTGATGTCCCTCCCATTCCAAGGCTTCCCACAGCCCCTCACCTACCAGGGCTACGGCTACCAGGAGGTTCAGCAGTACAGGCAGCAGCCCTTCCCAGTCCAGGCACAGAGTCATCAGGCGACACTGTTGCCACCTGTTTCACTGATGCCACCAATGCCACCCACGTCAATGATGCTACCGACGACAGCAATGCCACCCATGCCAGTCCTCACCCAGCTGCAGAGCAGACAGCCCCATTACACTACTCCTTCCTCCACCCCACAGCCAAGCCCGGCCTCAGTACATCTGTCATCAGTACTGGGGCTGACACCCCATGGCATGGAGGAAGGACCTCTCAGCATCACGGGGCTGAGCCAGCTGTCTGAGACCTTTCTAAACACACCGTCCCCTGTTGTCCTCTTGAGGCCAGGCACTTCAGCACCACCCACCACCACAGCACCTGGACCCTTCACCCCTGAGACTGGGCACACCTCCGAGTGACCAAGAAGAGTGCCAGAGACTGGCTAGCTGGCTACCTGTGGACTTTATTTGGACACTTGACTTGGGTCATTTTTTTTTACAGCTTGTTGTTCAATAAAGTTTATCTTTGATTCACACACTTGCTTCATTTCTTTTTTTTAATAAAGTCTTGTTGGAAACTTTTAGAAATGGTTTAAGCCTTTGCATGCTTGTGGGATGGGTTAACATAGCAGTGGGATGGGTTGAGATAGCTGTGGAATGAGCAGGGATACCTTTGGGATGGCTAATAGCTGTGGGATAGATAAACCTCCAGTGCAAGCATAGTGGGACTGTATGGTCCACCCTCCCAGGTGCCAAACTTGTGGCCCTTTATTATCAATAATAATGTAATCAATCATCCACACATGTCAACATAAACACAACTCTTTATTAAACGCCCTGTTTATTGTAGGCCCACCCAACATACATGACCCAATCTCATCCGTGTGATGAGACAGGCTGAAAGAAGCATCCATTAAGCATCGACCATCCTGTCTTGCCACTCCACCGCTCCAGCTGGGGGGTTGCACCAGTGTTTCAGGAAGTTGTGCTGCTTCTTCCCTTCCCGTGAGGCTCTGTTGTAGCCTTGCACATCCTGAGTGTCGATCAGGTTTTGCCCTTGCCTCCATTCCCCAGGCTCCATGTCCCCATTGCTCCATGTCCCCATTGTTGATGGTCCATGAGCCTGTTCTGCAAGACTGGGTAGCAGGTACGCATGAGATTGTGCAGGATGCAGCAAGTTTCCATGATCCTCCTCACGGTCTCTGGGCGATGCTGCATGGTGGTGAGAGTACCTGGAACCTGTTGGCCAGGATGCCAAAGGCGTTCTCCACCACCCGCCTTGCCCTGGACAGCCTGTAGTTGAAGATCCTCTCTTCAAGGGTCAGGAGTCTGGAAGTGTATGGCTTCATGAGGTAGGTTCTGAGGGAGAAGGCTTCATCCCCCATGATGAAGTAGGGCACATTTTGCATGTCGTTGGGCAAGGGGTCTGGATCTGGGAAGCCCACGATGAGGTTGCGTTCCAGCCCCTCCTTGAGGTGACTGACGTTGTATACCTGGGCATCTGAAGATGAGCCGTAGCCTGAAGCATCGATGTACATGAACTTGTAGTCAGCATCAACCATGGCGAAGAGGATGATGCTGAAGAAGCCCTTGGAGTTGAAATAAGTGGAGCCCGACTTGGCTGGATCTTTGCAGGCCACGTGCTTGCCATCTATGGCTCCAACGGTGTGGGGGAAGTTCCACCTCTGATATCACTGCTCTGCAACTTTCTTCCATCCTTCTTCAGTGGAGGGGCACTGGAGGAGCTCCTCCAGGTATTCTTCGATGATGGCCTGCACCACTTCTCTGACCACAATGCTGATGGTGTTGTGTGGCACCCTCCAGCCGTACTGCATGCTTTTGTAGGTGGTCCCTGAGGCCAGGTGGCGCAGAGTGAGTGCCACCTTGAGCCCAGGTTCCAGGCTGGGCTGGAAGTTGGTGTTTGCCTTGGTCAACCTGGGTGTCAGGCACTGCACAACTTCGTCAAACATGGCTGGAGGCATCCCCATGAAGTTCTGGAACACCCGAGTGTCTTTGTTCCTGAGCTCCATCATCAGCTTGTTGTACAGTCCGTACTCTGCTCATCTCCCAATCCATTTTCGGACCCAGACGCTTCTTGGCCGCCTCTTTTTCTTCCCGTAGTAGAGTTCACAGAGCCTGTAGATGGCTTTGCACTGTTGCAGAACGATGGTGGCTGCCAAAAGGACTTTGTTACGATCCACGGTGGACATGACTGGATGCTGTGGAAGAGCAAGAGTCAGATGAAGGCTGCAGAGGTCTGCACAGGTGGGCTGCTGGTCTGAAAGTGAGATGCAGATGAGTTGCTCCCCCTTTTTATAGGCAGTATAGGTGTCCCTTTGCATCCTCTAGGCATCCTCTAGGCATCCTCTAGACATCCTTAATATCTGAGATAGATCCCCTCTGTGAACGTTTTTTCCGCTTTATACGCTTTTTTTCCATGCTGCATCCATTCTGCATCCGTTCTGCATCTGTTCCACGTCTGTTTCGCTTCCTCCCTGCGTCCGGGCGGATGCGAGTTGCGCGGATGCGCAGTGGACACCTAGCGGATATAGCGGATGCATAATGGATGCGTAACGGATGCGCAGCGGATGCAGAACGGACGAACTGGATACATTTTCCGCGCAAAAGTTTTAGGCAGCCCAAAACTTTTGGAGCGGATGAAACGTCCATAAACGGATGCTGGACGGATAGAGAGGAAGCAAAACGGAGGCAGTGAGTACAGAACGGATACATCGCGTTAACCAATGGATGGCAAGCTTTTTTGTCCGTTTTACATCCTCTTTGCATCCGTTGGTTCAGTGTGACATGGGCTTAAAAGAGAGCAGTTATATAAGATAATAATACATGCTAAAGTTTAATAACTCATCCCACTGACCTTTCCTTCCTTCCTTCCTTCCTTCCTTCCTTCCTTCCTTCCTTCCTTCCTTCCTTCCTTCCTTCCCTCCTTCCTTCCTTCCTTCCTTCCTTCCTTCCTTGTAACTAACCCTAATCCTAAAGGACTTTGAGTGGCATGGAAAATCAAAAGAAAATAATAATAAATAAATCAGAAAAATGTAAAAATCAAAACAAAATATAAAAAAACCAAAGTTACACTGCCCCCCAATAACCCTCAACATAGGCACTCACAAACAGTCAGCTGGACTGAATGCAAATTGAAATAAAAAAGCTTTGGCGTGTTAATGGAATTGCAGCAAGTGGGGATGGGATGGGGTTGCACATGCTTCAGGAGATAGAATATTCCATAAAATACAGCTTTAACAAGGAAGAACTGCCATCTCCCTCAAACCTGATGGGCACACAGGCAGATTGACTTTCAAAAAGGCATAATCTGACACAATTTGGGACTGTGCTGAATAATGTTTTGACAAGAAGATTCCTTATTGATGTATTTTATGGTGTGATCTTCACTTGCATCTATAAAATCTGAAGTGGAAGTTGGTTTGATAATTGCTTCAATGCAGAAAATTGTAATGGTCTTCTCTCACAATATAAAATAGTTAAGGTTTTATATTAGCAGGATAGATATCATAAATATCACAATATTTTTTCTAGGCCTTTCAAGGAGCAAAGTAGGCTGATCTGTGCATATGCATGAGTGCAGGTGCTTCCGATTTGAAATCCAGGAGCCTTTATCCTTAGTCTAAATTCTCAATGGTTTATTCCAATAATATATTTTGATACATTTAAAAAATTGCAGTTTAGATATTTACCAGTAGAGGACCTCTTTCCCTAAAACAATTCATTTTGTGAATTTCCAAAATAGGTTACATGTTTTGTTTCCTTTGGTTTTTTTCAGGATTAGCAAGGCTATTTTTATTGTCATGTAATTATAAGGGAACAGCAAAAAGAAGATGAGAAAAGGAACAGTGTTATTAGACTAATATTGTGCTGCTGAAAGAATACATAACACCTTTGAGTCAGACCCTTCAGTCATAATGATAAATAGCTTGGATATCAGCACAACCAGCTGGTAACACACACTCTGACATTTCTCTGATAAAAATAGAGATGGGTTTTTGTGCATAATGGTAGAGCAAACATGTTTGACTGAAGTGCGTTCAGGCAAATGGCTCAATTTAATAAATGTGGTAAGCAATATAAAACCTCTATGGCTAGTGAAATACAACTTGAGAATTATGTTCTAACCCAACTATCATGGGCTAGAAGAAATAAGATGGCACCAAATACAGGGATCACAGCTTCATGAAAAAGAATGCTGAAGAAGCTGAGACAGGAAAAGAACAATTTTTTTCCAAAAGTAAAAACTGCATTCGGATCAGGGAAATAAAAGAGGTTACTTACACAATAGATATTCAAGTTAGCAACAAAAGGTATGCAAGAAAAAAAATGATTGGCAGAACTGGATGAACTCAAAGGATTGAGGCAATTTCCCTTTAAGGAAATGTGTCTAGGTTTTAGTTGCAATTTCTTATGAGGGGTATGTAATGCCTCTCCCAATTATAGTCTTTATGTATCTCCTCCCATTTCAATTGCTGGGGAACACAGCTCAGATAGTGCTATGGTGTTTCTGCCTGTCTCCCATTAGAACAAAAGGCTTAGGTTAAGTGTGGCCCAGATCTGCAGTAGAAATGTTCCCTCCGTACTTCCTTTGAGTATGAACCTAAAGGTAGAAATTAGTAAAAATATTCTTTCACAGATCCACTACCTAAAATTGTGTTAAAGGCAATCCTTTAGAGAACATAAAAGGTGAAAAGAATGAAATTGAGCTATCCAGGGATGTGAGATTATCCTTTTCCTACTGATAGGTTTAACAACAATCAACCTTTGTCCATATTGGTTAAGATATATATGCAGGGAAAGAGTGTCAAAACAGGCAAAATGGTGAGTAGAGTATTAAACATCAAGCCATACATACATACTATTGAGGTAATTCCCTGTTAGGAGAATGAGCGCATACAGGGAGACATATTTGAGAGTAGTGTTTGAATAATACACACACAGCACACAGATACACTGTACAGTAAATGTAGGTTTTTACTTCCAGAAACGTTTCAGCAAAGTTCAAGATAAGTAGTCTAAAGTCATTCACAGGTAAAATCAGTCAGTTTTCAATCCAGGGATAATCCAATAACAAAGTCCAGTATCATAAACAGTTCAGTAACAGACTTACATCAAATCCATGAATAACAGTCAAGTAGAAGGAACGGCAATACTCTCAAACAGAAGGAAACAAAGACTCACTGAGACACACTCTCTTCTGAGACTAAGACAACCCAGGTTTCTGGCTCCATCTTCTGGCCGTTTGAGAAACCACACCCAATTACACTTTTAGCATTTTCTTAAAGATACAGTATTAAAATTTCTATCCTGGTTTATATATTTCCAACCCAAATAGCTGTTAGGTGACTTACATTGTAGAAGTCTGCAGAAGCCTTCTTCAAGACTTTGGGAGGCTGAAAAAGGCCTCAAACTGGCCGAAATCAGCTGTGAGGCATGCACATGTGCAGAGAGGTAAGTTTGCCAGCAGCTAGCATGCTGGCACAAATGGCTCTGTGTATCACCTGTGGCATGCGTGCCGTAGGTTCGCCATCATGGCACGATACCATTTTCAGGAAAACCTCCAATGATGAAGCCCTTACAACTTGTGAAGGCAAGCTTTTCCACTGGTTAATTGTCCTCACTGTTAGGAAGTTTCTTCTTAATTCCAGGTTGCTTCTCTCCTTGATTAGTTTCCATCCATTGTTTCTTGCCTTGCCTTCTAGTGCCACATCTACACAGGGACAGCACTTGCACCATTATGTTGCCTCAACCATCTTATCTGTTTTGACCTTCCCTGAATGTTGTGTTAATAAATGCTAGACAACCCTGCTCCATTGGGTCACAATTTCAGAGATAATCCTTTGCCAGATTCCTCAGTGCCTTCAACAATGACAGAGCTTCTAATGTACCAGGTTCATTGGAAAGGTTGGGATACACTCAGAGATGTATCTGCCTTGAAAATGCCCATGTTGAACTCTGTAGCATAGTCAAATTTGAGCACAGGAACATTTTATGACATTTTTTATTATGTCATATAGTGCTTTTTGATCATGATTATGTTATAACTTGTTTTATAAAAAAATCTGCCAAATTTCAGTCCCACAGGAGACATGGATCCCGTATTTTGAACACCCTTCTGTATGTTAGCCCATTTGAGATACCTTGGTTCAAAAACAATTGCCCCATTTGATGCATTCTTTCATCCAATTAAAGATCACGAGAGTAAGAGTTTTAGTAGACTATGGGTAGGTGGATCTGCTGCCTGTAACTTCAGTTTAATCAAGATCCTTAGAATTGAATCACGTCTTCCTCCACAGAGCCCACTTTATAATATTTAATTTTATAATTCTGGGTTTCTGAGAAACATTGCCATCATTTTTATGAAACACAGACTGTTGTGCATTTGCTAAGTAGCTCAAATGGCACTCTTGTTTGGCTTGCAAACAATAACTGCAAAGAGAACGTCTGCACGGTGCACAAATGTTGATGTATCCTAAAATGGCCATAATGATGGCATGCCTTATATATTCCAATACTTCATATGGAGTGACAAGAACCAATGCTTTTGGCCTTTCATTGATGCAAACATTGGCTTATAATGTTCTTAGAATGGTGTGCTACAATTCAGGGTCAAGTAATGGAACTCTATCAAATTCAGCACTGGTGCTAATGCACAATATAAAAAGGGTCTATTTCAAATTGCATGTCCATTTTCCCATAGTAGAGAGTTGCTTAAGCAATCTTTATTATGTTTTTAATATCCTAATGGTTTGCCAAAGTCCCAAGCAATTGCAAACAAAATGTTTTAATAGGATACCTCCCCTCCCTTCCAGCAACATATACATTTTCAGTATTCCTTCTAATATTTGGGAGAATAGAAAACCAAGCAAAGCCAAGGTGACATTGTAAAAGCATTTCCATTCCTGGATCTGAATTAGAGATATAACAAGATTGACAGCTCTAATATTAATTTAGCTACTTTGGGCCAGCCTTTGTTTTGCCCTAAACAGCAGGACAAGTAAAGACAGTTAAATATCTTCCTGCATTTGCTTGGCTCCCTCCTAGCTATTTCTTTTTCACATCTTTCCTTTAGTCATTATTTTCTGCTGATGAAGTCTTTGGTTTCAGAGTAAGACTGCTATAATTTGTTATACATGTTTGCTCAGAAATCAGTCCAATTCTATTCAGTCAGACTGCAGCTCTAGAATCCTGCACACTTCTCAAAAAGAAACATCATTGCCAAGGGTGGAGTCATTTATTTCTGTTTCATTTCTTCTCAGCATCCATTTTGAAAGTTCCAGATGGATCCTTGAAAAAGAAAAGGTTGCTGTATCAATTTCCAAGACTAGAATATAATTATCAGTTCTGGTTTCACCCTGGAACAGCAAATACTCCCAAGGATTCTGTCAACTATGTCATTGTGCTAATGTATAAGGTGAATCCAAGGATGATGACAATAATAAAATAGCCAGCTCCCAACAAAAACAATTCCCAGGGCTCCTGGGTGGCCTTTGGGATTTCATAGCCACTTCTTCCATAATTAGGTGCACTGATGAACATGGGAGACCACTTCCCAACATGTGGCAGATGACAGCTTCACTAAGGTATTTGCAGACTTTTCAGAAGATCCTTTAGTCAAGATGGCATAGTACTTTGAATACTGAGAAGCAACTCATTTGAGTCCATGGGATGAATCCATAATTCAGCCCATGTAGTTTAGCTTTCAATAAAGCCAAACTGTACCAGAGGGAGAAGTGTTTTTCTCAGATGTCAGATGCTGGCAGGTGGGAAAGGATAACACAATGCTGGAAAGATAAGATCTGTAAATGTTTCTTGGTATTGCTTCATTTTCTTTATCTTTTATTCCCAATTCTCATGGAGGATGTTGCTCAATTATCAGTGGCAGAGAAAGGTGCACCAGGCATTCTAGCCACAGTTTGCATACTGTGTTTTTGTTCTCAGCAGCAACAATTTGGGGACTGACTATTCCACAAGGGCCACTGCTCAATATCTGAATATATAAAAGCAGGTAAGAGGGCTCTAATTATTTTATTTTCTAATATAATACAAATCAAACTGATTCTGCTCCCTCCCTTCTTCTTACGTCTAATCAATGTCTAAATGCAGTATTGCTTGTCTTGTTAAGCCATTAATTTTGCCTAGAGCACCATTGTTTGTAGAGAAAAATAATGTGAAATGCATTGCTTTACTGAGAAAACATTTCAGGAGGTTTTTTTTAAAGACAATTTATCAAATCATGAATAAATATTATGCATACATTATTGAAAAGCCTGGTGTCCATGCTTCTTAAATCAATGTTCTATGCAATTAAATTAGAAATAAAATAGGTAGCTCAGAAGAAGAACCACAACAAAATCAATTGTGAAGAGATGAAACTGATAGGAAAACATGCTTTCGGGAAGTGTTTTGCAGTTTTATATTTCAGAGCAGTGCCTTCCTTACTCAAAAGTTCATGACACTGAACCACCCAATTTGCAACTCAGGAATAGCAGAAATGCATTAAATTCTGATGCTTAGCCCATAAGGCAGCTGTGAACAGCATTCACATTCTGCTGGGAAGAATGTTTTAGAAGTGCCCATCTTGCTTTATCTTAATTCTATAAGGAGTTAGATGAGATCATAAAGATGAGTTGGGGAGACAAATGCAAGGGCTCAGAGGTTAAAGGTGCCAAGCTTGTCATCTGGAAAGCTGACAGCCCAGATTTGAGATCCAAGCACTGCATAATGGGAAGAGATCCTGTTCCTGTCCCACTTCCTGCCAGCCTAGCAGCTCAAAAGCATGCAAATGCAAGCAGATAAATAGCTACCATTTCAGTACCATTTCTATGCGCCTCAATGTATAGTCATGCTGGCCACATGACCACAGAAATGGCTTTGGATGACACTGGTTCCCTCAGCTAAGAAATGGAGATGAGCACCCCCTCCCCCTTTAGAATTGGGACATTTTGACTGAACATTTATGAGTAGTCTGGGGCTATAGAATTCCTATTGATCTTAAAATGCATAAATTTGGGGTTGGCTAGGAATGTGGATCTAGGACAACAAGGCTTTTCTTTTCACTTAGTGCTACTAATTGTGTAAAGGGAAATAAATACATATGGAAGAATCAGATAATGGGGATTTGATGAAAAAGCATCCCTCTGTTATTTCCTTTATAGAAGGTTGAACACCTGAGAATACCAAAGAGAGGTTTGAATCATCTATATTTCCTAGGATGGCAGTTATGCCACCTTACTCTTGCCCTACAAGGCTCTGCACAATGGTTTGTGTCCTCTGTGACCAAACTAGACATAATCTTCTCTTTTGTTTATGGTTCTAATTTATTGCTCTGTTCTGATGGATTAAACTATTGAGAACTGATGTTCTTGCAAAGTTTCTGATTTTAAAACCACAACATCATGAACAGCACAGTATGATGGCAACCAAAATAATTAAAAACTCTACTAAAACAGATTAATAGAACTATGACCCTAAAAAATATAAAACATGTAAATGGTGCTGCATACCATGCCTTTAGAGCAGCCTTATACCCAGGTGTGCTTGTAAGGAAGCCTGGAAGACCAGATGTTCCCATAGGCATCAGGCCAGGACTATGTGTCACTTGAGTCAATACTGTTTAATTTTTATGCTCTCCTTCCCCCACACAGCACAGCCATTTCTAACTCTTCTTCTAATTGATAGTTATTACTTGCTTTAAGTTGTTATAAGTTGCCCAGAGCAGTTGGTGAGTGGGTGGCCTGAGAAACTGGAGTCATATACAAACAAATAAATCAATAAACCAGAACTGTGTAATAAGAGGATAATAATTCTATTTTCCCCACTATAATCCCCAAAATTTTTTATCCTACACACACACACACACACACACACACAGAGAGAGAGAGAGAGAGAGAGAGAGAGAGAGAGAGACCCAGTGGTCAGGTTAGAGAACGAGCCAAATATAATTTTGTGGTTGCTATATCTGGTTTCCATATCCACCAGGAAAACGTGTTCTTAATTTTTAAAGGTAGCACAATTTTGTTCCTAGCTTTTGATTCATTTATGACAAATCTCTTTCATACATCTTTCCCCACTCAGAGATTTCTTATCATTAAGCAACTTCTTTCATTAATTTTTTTTTCTGGGATCTCCCATCCTGAATGCAATTGATTGGAAAATCACTTGTTGAAGAGAGATATGAGAAATCATAGCTTATATTAAATATTATGCAATATTAGTAATCTAACTACCAAAATTGCATGGGCTTGCATTCATCACTACTGCCTCTCCAGAACAACAGACAGTTTATTTGTTGCTATCTCATAGTCAATCAATCCATACAATAAAGCCTGAAAATATAATGACTAACAGAAACGTTTGGATACTGTATTTTGGTTTGTTCTAATTCTATTTAAAGTTTCAACAGCTTTATCTTGATAAGCCTAGGACCATTGCTTTATTTTGTGAACATCTGTATAAAAATTTCCAGAAAGGACATCTGTTGATCAATAGATTGCAAATGAGGCTAAATACTAGCTTACTAGCCATTGACAAAATATCTCATCTGAAGAGGCATTTTTAAAAGCTGGTTTAAAGTCAAACTGACATGAGGGTAGGACTGGAGCAGCTGAAAAGACAAATGTAGATATGCCATGAGGTAGGGTATTTTTTCTCATGACTCAGATTGAATAACTGGTGATCAACAGCACTTGATAATAAGGATTCACATGTTCTACAGATCTTACAATTCTTATTGCCAACATTAGAAGAAGCAGCAATTTGGAAAGCAGGATATGATTAAAAAAAAACCTGCATCTATTTAGCAGGAAATATATAATAAATACACAATACAATAATACATGTAATACATACATAATACACAATTGTTACACAACTGTGTAATTGCTAATTACACAACTATGTAATTGCTAAGAATTGAAATCTACTTGATAGCATATAGTCAATCAATCCATATAATAAAGCCTGAAAATATCATGACTAGCAGAAACGTTTGGATACTGTATTTTGGTTTGTTCTAATAATCAACTGCATGTAAGCTTAAACTGCAATGGATTTTTCATCAGATTTTAATTATAATATTGAACACTTGATAAAGTAGCAATGTTTTTCAAGTAACTATAGAATTCCACATGGACTATTTTGATAGAAAGCAATCCTTAATCTCATTTAGAACTGTGATTTGTGTATAATTCAGTGAATAAATTGAATGAATTTTAAGAATTTTAGGAATTATGGCTAGATCTCCTTCCATTAGACAATTTAGTGTATAAGAGTTCATTACTGCATGAATTGTGATTTATTTTCTGATATTCTTAGTTTCTATAAGCATTTAGGAATTGGGCTACAAATAGTTCAAATGACTATGCAATTTTATATGATTCATCCGCAGAGAATTTTAAACAAAAACTCTGGAAGCTAAAGAATCATCATTGAATGTTAAGTGTTTTTTTCCTCTTTTTTTTTTTCTACAGGCCTAATGAGAATGGCTTAGAACTCACCTCCATTTTAAAAGAAATATGCTGTTTTTAAAGGTCACGTCTGAGTCTTTTTTGTAGGGCTGTGCAGTAACCATATGATTTAATTTGTTAGAGCTGAGACATCATCCTGTTCTTTTTCAAATTGAGGGACAGCACACTAGGTTAACCTTCCTTTTTAAAAAGAAAGAACCACCGTTCTGCTGAAAGATCCATCACATTGACACAATACATAATCAGCAACGCTCTTCTCTGCCTGATTAAATAGATCAGTGGTCTTTAAAAAAAAAATAATGTCACTGGATATATATTTAAAAACAGGTCTGTCCAGACTTCCAGAAGATCAATATGTTAAAGTAGACTTCTTTGATCCCCTGATCCTCTTTATAACTGCTTCTTAACAGAAAGGTTGCTGCCCATTTTACTAATAAACAAGGAACAATAATTCTATTCCTATTTAATTCTATTCCTATTTCACTACAACCACATTGTTTAAGGCTAGGTCCCACTGGCCGACGGACGCAAAACATATGCATAAAGGACACAGTGGACGAGCAAAATTTCAGGGGTGGCTCCATCCGTTGTCATCCGCTTCAAAAAGTGGCGAAAATTTGCATAAACAGAATGGAAAACAACGGAAAAGAACGGACGTGGGTAGTATGTAGTGGGGATGTTAAACGGATGTTCATAGGAAGTCTAGTGGATGACAGTGGATGACACCTCCGAAAGGGTTCCGGGGAAGAATTTCGAAGCGGATGCATAGCGGATGAAGCGGATGCATCACGTACACTTAAAGGAAAGAAAGGGGATGCCGTGTGGATGTATATCAGATGCAAATGCTTCCTTTCTATTTCCGTGCTACTAACGATGTACCCTTTCTTTCCTCCCTCTTTCTGTTTTTAGCAGGAGCGGATATGAGTTGCAAGGATGCCCAGAGGATGCAGAGAGGATTCAGCGGAAACGGACATAGAACGTTTGTTGCTCGTATGTCGCAGATTTACATCGTACATGGCAGAAAGTTCATCCGTTCACAAAGTTTTGTGCAGCTCAAAACTTCTTGCGCGGATGAAATCGCAGTGGATGGATCCTCAACGGATAGAGCGTAAGAAACATGTGTGCAATGAGTACAGAACGGATGCATAGCGTTTTCCAACGGACGGCAAGCTTTTTTTAATGTTTTACATCCTCTTTGCATCCGTTGGTGCAGTGGGACAGGGCCTTTAGTCTTGTTCAGTTTGTGATCCACAGGACATCTTTTTTATTTTTGCATATACTTTTTTCAAACTTTTGATTTTTCCTACCTTAATGTAGGCTTTCCATGTATTGCTCTAGGTTCTTAAAAATCTTTAAAATTTTAATACCGTCTTCCCAGATGTTAGGAAATATCCCCCCTCTTTGTATTTCCTGCAGACTGTGTAATTATATATTATAATCCCTCAATGCAAATATTTCATAACTATATTGAACAGTTAGAATAGTTTACAACTCAAAACTGAATTATTTCTTTTTTGTAATAATATATTTTTTAATTTCAATCTACACAACAGTAGTAGTAATGTACAACAGTACATGTACAGCAGTAATGTACAGCAGTAATGTACAGCAGTAATGTAACATTACAACAGTAATGTACAGTAGTAATGTACAAAAGTACATTAACTATGTGGCATGAATATATCATACATTTTAGTATTGGCAAGCTTAATAACATTAACTGTGTTGCATCAATATATCATACATTTTAGGATAGGCAAGCTTAATAGTACCAATCATATCTCTTAACACCCACATTCACATAAAATCAAAATCCTTCCTTACTTATTTCCAACATTCCAATACTCTTTCCTAATGCCAACCACCATATCAGTTAGACATACCTAATAATTTCATTATTCAATTTCCTCCTTATTTTTTTTGAAATTCTTATTTGGCAAGCAGTATGTTTCCAGGTTTCAATACAATACAAACATGACCATATTTACCTATTCATTTTGTTTGTTCAATTTCATATCACATTAATCTTATCAGTATTAAATATTAAACTTATCTAATTCCAATTCATATTATAACTTATTTCATTCATTAGAGTATTCTCATATCTTTATTTTACAGTTATTTGAAATTTTCATCTCATTTCTATGTTCATTTCCCATATTACCTTTATCTCTCATATTTGAAATTTTATCAATCCTTAGTTTATTAATTCAAAATTGTCCCCTCGGATTATCGATTCGAGCCAGCCACCATCAATCTACCTTAAGGCCCTGTCACACTGCCCAACGGATGCAAAACGTTAGTAAAAAGGACACAACGGACAAGAAAAATGTTCCATCCGTTGTTATCCACTCTCAAAAGGGGCAAAAATTTGCATAACCAGAGCAGATAACACGGAAAGGAACGGATGCGGGGAGGACGCATAGCGGATGGAAAGCAGATGCGGAACGGAAGCCCAGCGGATGGAAGCGGATGGGAGCGGATGGCACATCCACTAGGCTTCCGGGGGACCTCAGCAAAGTGGATGTGGAATGGATACAGCGGATGCAGAGGGGACATGGAACGGATGAAGCAGTTGCACAGTGGATGCACAGTGGATGAAGCGGATGCACAGCGGAAGCCTAGTGGATGCACAGCAGAACCCGAACGGATGCTGAGCGTTAATTGCGCATGCGAGGGGGATGCATTGCGTAAGCCCCGCGGATATAAAGGTAAGCAGCTCCCAAGCAGGTCACCATTCAGAGGAAAGACCTGCTGCCGGATACATCGAGTCCTTGCCTGCCCTGCCTGCATGCCTGCCTGCAAGCCTTGCTGCAAGCCTGCCTCCAAGCCTGCCTCCCAGCCTGCCTCCCAGCCTCCTGGCCAGCCTCCCTGCCAGCCTTGCTCTCTGCCTGCCTGCCAGCCTTGGTGCCTGCCTGCCTGCCTGACTTCCTGCCAGGCTTCCTGCCAGCCTTGGTGCCTGCCTGCCTGCCAGCCTTCCTGCCTGGTTGCCTGCCAGGCTTCCTGCCAGCCTTGGTGCCAGCCTTGGTGCCAGCCTTCCTGCCAGCCTTGGTGCCTGCCAGCCTCCCTGCCAGCCTCCCTGCCAGCCAGCAACCCCACAACCATGGGGAAGAAGTGAAAGCCTCAGCAACCTGCCGCCATCCCTGGCAAGAGGAACAGGGCACCCTCCCGCCCCCTGTCCCTGACTCTGCTTCTGCTGGGGCTTCTGCTGCTTGGGCTCGCTCTTCTGGTGCTGGAGCTTCTGCTGGCGCTGCTCCTGGTGCTGGTGCTTCTTCTGGTGCTTACTCTGCTGGTGCTGCTCCTGGCGGTAGTGCTTCTGCTGGTGCTTACTCTGCTGAAGCTGCTCCTGGTGGTGGTGCTTCTGCTCATGCTTACTCTGCTGAAGCTGCTCCTGGAGGTGGTGCTTCTGCTCGTGCTTACTCTGCTGAAGCTGCTCCTCGTCCTGCTGGTCCTGCTGGTCCTGCTGGTCCTGGTCGTGCTCCTGGACTTGCTCATCCTGCTCGTGCTCCTGGTCCTGCTCATGCTCCTGGTCTTGCTGGCACTGCTGGTGCTTACTCTGCTGCTGCTGATCCTGGTCCTGCTGGTGCTGCTGCTGCTGCTGCTGCTGATGATGATGATGATGATCCTGCTGCTGCTGCTGCTGCTGATGATGATTATGATCTGGCTGGTGATGATGATGATGATGATGATGATGATGATGATCCTGCTGGTGTTGCTGCTGCTGGTGGTGTGGAGGAGCAGCCCCTACTACCTGGGAGCCCCTCTGAAGGTCCTGCCAAAGGGAGGAAGAGGCATATGCAACAACGGGAGAGGAGGCAAAACTCCATTGAGGAGGAACACGAGGATGAGGTGCTGGAGTGGCTGAGAGAGAATGACTATCTGTGGCGGAAGGGACACCGGCTGTACAGGGACACCAAGCAGAAGCATGCTGCTTGGAGAGAGAAGGCGGAGAGTATGGGCTACACTTCTGAGGTGCTCTTCGGCTGGTGGAAGCACATGCACACCTGGTATGGGCAGCTGCACCTGAAGGAATCTGGCCAGGCCACAGTTAAACTGACGGACAGAGAGACCTATGTCATGGCCAGGTGCAGCTTCCTGGAGGGTGAGATCTGCCACCGAGGAGCACCAGCAGCCCCTCTCTCCAGCAGCCTGCTGAGAGCCATTCCTCTTACGGGCGAGAGTCAGTTCCTGTCTCCAGGCAGGTTTCTGTGGAGCGTGCCACGGCGGAGAACCTGCGGACAGGTGTTGTAACCGTGGTGGAGCGCGTGGAGGACTCCCTGGTGCGGTGGGAGTCCTACCCGCATCCACCCCCAGCTCCACCTCCACAGAAAGGCAGAGAGCCAGACAGCAGGAGGGGCAGAGCCACACTGTCCTGCTGGAGATCAGGGACACCATCCGGACCAGCATAGATATCCTCTCTCAGCTGGTCCACACCAACTCCTCATCCTCCAACTGCAAGCCCTTCCTCACCTATGTCAACCAGACCCTCACAGACATGGCGGAACCCCAGTACCAGGTGGTGAAGGACAGGATCACTGATCTGCTTCACAACCCTCCAGATCCAGAGGAACCTGCTCCCACCCAGCCCAGGTCTGCTCCTTCACCCCAGGTGATGTCCCTCCCACTCCAAGGCTTTCCACAGGCCCTCACCTACCAGGGCTACGGCTACCAGGAGGTCCAGCAGCACAGGCAGCAGCCCTTCCCAGTCCAGGCACAGAGTCATCGGACGACACCATTGCCACCGGTTCCACTGATGCCACCAATGCCAACCACGACACTGATGCCACCGACGCCAACGATACCACCCACGACACTGATGCCACCCACAACACCGATGCCACCAATGCCAGTCCTCACCCAGCTGCAGACCAGACAGCCCCACTACACTGCTCCTTCCTCCACCCCACAGCCAAGCCCGGCCTCAGTACATCTGTCGTCAGTACTGGGGCTGACACCCCATGGCATGGAGGAAGGAGCTCTCAACATCACGGGGCTGAGCCAGCTGTCCGAGAGCTTTCTCTACACACCGTCACCTGTTGTCCTCTCGGGGCCAGGCACCCCAGTGGGGCTTCAGACCAGCATTCCAGCACCAGCCACCTCCACAGCACCTGGACCCTTCACCCCTGAGACTGGGCACACCTCCGAGTGACCAAGAGGAGTGCCAGAGACTGGCTGGCTGGCTACCTGTGGACTTTATTTGGACACTTGACTTGGGTCATTTTTCTTTTACAGCTTGTTGTTCAATAAAGTTTATCTCTGATTCACACACTTGCTTCATTTCTTTTTTTTTTTAATAAAGTCTTGCTGGAAACTTTTAGAATTGGTTTAAGCCTTTGCATGCTTGTGGGATGGGTTAAGATAGCAGTGGTATGGGCAGGGATACCTGTGGTATGGGTAATAGCTGTGGGATAGATAAACCTCCAGTGCAAGCATAGTGGGACTGTATGGTCCACTCTCCCAGGTGCCACACCTTTGGCCCTTTATTATCAATAATAAAGTAATAATCAGCCACACATGTCAACACAAACACAACTCTTTATTAAATGCCCTGATCATTGTAGGGCCACTCAACATACATAGCCCAATCTCATCAGTGTGATGAGACAGGCTGAAGGAAGCATCCATTAAGCATCTATCATCCTGTCTTGCCACCACTCCACCGCTCCAGCTGGGGAGTTGCACCAGTGTTTCAGGAGGTTGCGCTGCTTCTTCCCTTCACGTGAGGCTCTGTTGGGGTCTTGCACATCCTCAGTGTCTATCAGGTTTTGCCCTTGCCGACATTCCCCAGGCTCCATGTCCCCATTGCCTTGTTGGAAGTCCACGAGCCTGTTCTGCAAGACTGGGTAGCGGGTGCACATGAGATTGTGCACGATGCAGCAAGCTTCCACTATCCTCCTCATGGTCTCTGGGTGATGCTGCATGGTGGTGAGAAGTACCTGGAACCTGTTGGCCAGGATGCCGAAGGCATTCTCCACCACCCGCCTTGCCCTGGACAGCCTGTAGTTTAAGATCCTCTCTTCATGGGTGAGGCATCTGGAGGTGTAGGGCTTCATGAGGTAGGTTGTGAGGGAGAAGGCGTCATCCCCCACGATGAAGTAGGGCACATCTTGCATGTCGTTGGGCAAGGAGTCTGGATCTGGGAAGCCCGTGATGAGGTTGCGTTCCAGCCCCTCCTTGAGGTCACTGGTGTTGTATACCTGGGCATCTGAAGATGAGCCGTTGCCTGAAGCATCGATGTACATGAACTTGTAGTCAGCATCGACCATGGCGAAGAGGATGATGCTGAAGAAGCCCTTGTAGTTGAAATAAGTGGAGCCCAACTTGGCTGGAGCTTTGCAGGCCACGTGCTTGCCATCTATGGCTCCAACGGTGTGGGGGAAGTTCCACTTCTGATACCACTGCTGTGCAACTTTCTTCCAGCCTTCTCCAGTGGTGGGGCACTGGAGGAGCTCCTCCAGGTATTCTTCGATGATGGCCTGCACCACTTCTCTGACCACAATGGTGATGGTGTTGTGTGGCACCCTCCAGGTTTACTGCATGTTCCTGTATGTGGTCCAAGAGGCCAGATGGTGCAGAGTCAGTGCCACCTTCAGCCCAGGGTCCAGGCTGGGCCAGAGGTTGGTGTTTGCCTTGGTCAACCTGGGTCTCAGCCACTGCACAACTTCGTCAAACATGGCTGGAGGCATCCCCATGAAGTTCTGGAACGCCCGAGTGTCTTCGTTCCTGAGCTCCACCATCAGCTTGTTGTACAGTCCGGACTCTGCTCTTCTGGCGATCCATCTTCGTATCCAGATGCTTCTTAGCCGCCTCTTTTTCTTCCCATAGTAGAGTTCACAGAGCCTGTAGATGGCTTTGCACTGTTGCAGAACGATGGTGGCTGCCAAAAGGACTTTGTTACGATCCACGGTGGACATGACTGGATGCTGAGGAAGAGCAAGAGTCAGATGAAGGGTGCAGAGGTCTGCACTGCTGGGCTGCTGGTCTGAAATTGAGATCCAGATGAGTTGCTCCCCCTTTTTATAGGCAGTATAGGTTTTCCCCTAGGTGTCCCTTTGCATCCTCTAGGCATCCTCTAGACATCCTTAATATCCGAGATAGGTCTCCTCTGCGAACGTTTTTTCCGTTTTAAATGCTTTTTTTCCATGCTGCATCCGCTAGGCATCCGTTCGGCATCCGTTCTGCGTCTGTTCTGCTTCCTCCCTGCGTCCGAGTGGATGCGAGTCATGCGGATGCGGAACGGATGCCTAGCGGATATAGCGGATGCGTAACAGATGCAGAACGGATGCCTAGCGGATGCCTAGCGGATGCAGTACGGACGCATTGGATACATTTTCTGCTCAAAAGTTTTGAGCAGTTCAAAACTTTCTGAGCGGATGAAACGTCAATAAACGGATGCTGGACGGATAGAGAGGATGAAAAATGGATGCAGTGAGTATAGAACGGATACATCACGTTAACCAATGGATGACAACTGTTTTTCTCCATTTTACATCCTCTTTCCATCCGTTGGTGCAGTGTGACAGGGGCTTTAATACCATCACCCTATTTACTATATAACAAAGATATTTATGTATATATTTTTTTGTCAGATTCCGCATTACATTTTCCCAAACACCTTATAAATCATTTATACATTACAAAAATATTAGTCTAATCAATTAATTATAGCAACTGATATTAGTCCTTCCATAATAGTTCCCATTTTATCTTTCCTCCTTTTCTTATACATCATTAATCATCAATATATGATTTTTTTATAATAAATTCCCAATTCCATATTTATTCCATTAAATTCCATGTCTAATATAACAATAATTCTTTAATAACAGGAAAGAAAAAGCAAAAAAAAGAAACTAAAAGGAAAAAAAAATCACATCAGTTACATACTTATCTATTTTTAATACTTATTCTTTTATATCACACTTTATTACCTTGCGGAATCTTCTTCCTATCCTCTTTTTTTTATTTTACCCATTGTCTTTTGCTCTTTTAACAGTATAGTTTCTTTTCATCCTCATTTGCTTCCTGTTTCTCTTTATTTTCTGGTCCTTTCTTTTAATTCCCCCTTTCCCCATTCTTATTCTGCTCTATTTCTCATTTCCCTCCCGCTTTCGATTTTTCTTTTGGACTTCACTTTTCAGCTTTTTCCCTCTCCTTTTTTCCATTTTCCAAACCATTTTCTCTTTTATTATCAGATCAGACCACACATTTTTAATTTTAATTCCATTTCCTCTCTGTTGAAATTATTGTTGATCCCTTTGTTCTTCAAAGCTGGCTTCTTTTTTATTAAACTGCTCCTCCCTGCTTTACTTTCTTCTTCTACAAACTGGGTCACCATTTCTTATTTCTGTAGTATGTAATTACAGATTTCAAGTCTAATTTTCATTATTTCCCTTATATCTTGCAAGTCTGCTCTCATTTCAACAAATGATTCCTCCACTGTATCATCTCCTTTTTTCTTTTCCTCTTCCCTAATTGATGCATTCAGTCCCAAAGTCCAGTATATTATTTCAGCCAGTGTCTTTTAAGTTTATTTTCAACAATCAATGTCCTTAAATCTTTGTTCCAAATCTTCAAGTGGCCCTTTCAACTATTTCCCACAGTCACTGGGTGGTTCTATGTCAATATTTTCAAATATCTTTTCCTTTGTAGTATATCTAATGTCACTTTCCAGGGTTTTAATTTTTTATAATGGAGTTCTTTTACTTTCTTTTAAGCTCCATAGTCCAATTTCTAAGAGAGACCAAGCACTTAAAAAAAAAAGTAACTGAAGTTTTTCCTGTATCATCAGGTGGCAATCTTGAGTCTTTTCCACTGTCCACTCCTTCTTTAACTGTAACTGTCTTTGTTGAATATAGTACTTTTATTAAATTCACTAATTTCAATCATTAAATATTATTTCTTTCCATTTCAACACACTCATTTTCAGCATTTAATTATGCCCTTTAAGTGCCCATAGTCCAATAGTTGTCCAGTTTCATTTCTAAACCTTTGTTGTGTTCAAATATTTTCCTTTAAATTTTTTCCTCCAAATTAATCCAATACAATAATTCAAGCCAATTTTATAAAATCCAATTTTCTTCTCACTTTCTTTGGTAACAGCTTCCATACAGTTTCCTCCAATATAGTCCTTTATTTTTAATACTGAGGTACCTCAAAATCCATGCATTTTGCCTGATTCATACTCTGCTTGCTTCTTCTCATCTCCAGAGCAATCTTAGTTTCCCAGGCTGTTCTTTGTCTTTGTGGTGGCCATTTTAAGACCACCGCTACAGCTTGCCTTTGGAAGGGGTTTTCCTGTCAGGGAGGGGAGTTGCTACTCCCCTCAAGCCTGCAGGCAATTCCCTTTTCTTCATCAACCCTCCAGGGTGGTTCTGGTCTCAATTGGGACCCTCCAGCAAGTTAGCTCAAAGCAAAACTGTGCACAATCACGAATTCTGCTCTGACAATGAGCAAACCGGAAGTCAAAACTGAATATTTGTTGAACATGTAACCTAGCTCTGGATGCATCAAATAGGAACATAATTCAGTTGAGAATCACTGGCTTTAATCATATCTGTCTGTCTGTCTTCTTCACCATCATCTCCAAATCCCTGTTAACTATATTTTTGATTCAGTCCTCTGATTTATATTCCGCTCCTCAATAGAGAACAATAAGTATAATTAATTATGTCAAAAAGCAGATGAAAGAAGAAACAAGAAAAACTCATTACAACTTGATTCTTGAAAGGAAACTTGGAAAAATATTATGATTCAGATTTGTACAGAAATAGGTTAAGTATCAGAAACCTTTTTAATTAGCTAAAAAATTCACTCTGTCTTTTGAATCACAGGTTGTGTTATCAGTTGACTCAGCCTTCCAGCCTTCTCAGATCAGTAAAATGAGGACCGAGACTGTTGAGGGCAATATGCTGAAGCAGGATATAAGTGCTTGTATATGTCTATAAGCAGTCTATAAGTGGTATATAAGTGCTATTGCTACAGGAAGTAGTGCTTGAGCAAATGTTAAATAGAAGTGATTCTGAGAAGTTCCTAGTGAAGAGATTGTGAGATAAGAGGCGAAACCAATGTTTATACTGAATTCATTTTCTCTGCCATTTTCTATATTCTTAGGATAGAAATTGAATTATGGCTATCTTCCTTCCTTCTCATCTCAAAACTACTCCAACTTAATTGGCTATTGATGCTCAGCATATTGCTTTACTGAGATGTATTGCTTTGCAATTTTTGGGTTTTTCACTGCAGTGAATCTTCCATCTAAGCAGATATTCCATTTCCAAGCAGAGATGATATGGTGGCAGAGTTCAAAGCAGTTTTGATCATCCTGTAATGGTAAACAATATAGTAACTCACTGGAGTGGCTGCTCAACAAAAGACTTGTGTGGGCAATTACGTGGGCCCACAATATGCCTGGTTGCTTATTTTGCTGATCACTTTTGTTTCTTTTTCCATGTTTTACAATTTAATTAAATATACTGTAAGTTCCACTCAACTTAAAGGTCTGATCATCTCTACCTCTCTGTATATCATAAAAAAGAAGAAAACCCAATTTACCTGACTCCAGGATACAAATCTGAATGACTTTCCATACTGTCAAATAACTCTTTAAAAAGTGCAGAACTATTCTATCAACATTTATTCAGTTAGAAGTGTCACAAAATGAATCATACCATAGCTAACTTCAGGTAAAGCTTCTTTTTTAGCTTGTCTTCAAGTTCACAGTTATGTCAGCATATGAAGTATATACTAATATTAACCATGAAATACATTACTATGACTGCATCTTTTCTCATCAGTAGATTATGCTAACTGCTATGGAGGTGGTTTGCCACTACCTTCTTCCAATACTCTCACATGTTACCAATCTAGGCTATAGTTCAAGAGGTGTCAAACTCAAGGCCCGCACGGCAGTGGTGGGATTCAAAACAATGTACTACCGGTTCTGTGGGCGTGGCTTGGTGGGTGTGGAAGGGGAAGGAGACTGTAAAATCTCCAGTCAGAGGTCATATTTGGCGGTTCTCTAAACTACTCAAAATTTCTGCTACCGGTTCTCCAGAACTGGTAAGAACCTGCTGAATACCACCTCTGCTGCATGGTGCTTAGATCTGGCCCATGGGGCTGCACTGGAAACAGCAAAGGACTGGCCCGTGGTGCTTCTGCCAGTGAAAATAGAACTCAGGAGAGCCTCAAACAAAAGGAGAATTGTTTTCCCTTTTGCATTTGAGTGTCCAAGAAAGGTCAAGAAAGGAGAAAGGGAAAGAGGAAACACAAATAAAAAGAAGGAAAGATGGAAAGGAAGAAGAAAGGATAATGAATAGGACAGGAAAAAAAAAAGAAGGAAGATTATAATGAGAGGGAGGGAGGGTCTGAGGGAAGTCCTGCCTTAGCACTTGGCTAGCACAGGTGTCCCTGACATGAGTGACATAGAGCTGGCCACACCCACCCTAGCCATACCCCCCCCCTCAAAGGTCAAAAACAACTCTGATGCAGCCTTCAATGAAATCAAGTTTGACACCCCTGCTATAGCTTGTAATAGTCAAGTGATCTCCCATTCAAGTAGCCCGGATTCTGCCCATTTTCAGGCTCAAAATCAGCCATATGGTTCCACCTCCTGAAGTATCATGGGAAAGAAAAAGCAGGAAAGCGAATATAGACATTCCTACTGCCATTTCCAGAGAGTTCATGCCAGCTGTAGGGTTGCACATCAACATTAGTGTTGTTTATAACTATGCACTAAGGCTTTAACTATCATTACAAAATGGGCAGAACTTAACCCATTTCCTCCCCAGAATAGTCATAGCATAGTAGAAACATGGCGTTATTTATTTCCTGTTGTTAGGTGACCGCTTACTGCAGCCTTTTGCAATCTGGTGCCTGCTGCATGGGTTGCAGTATAATTCTCTTATTTCCTAATTGACACTAATTTAACGAGGATACAAATAGGCATTTTCTGCTTAATAGAGACACACATCCAACAATATCCAAGCAGGAGGGAGAAGGAAACAAGCTGTATGGATCTATCTGGTCCCCTCTGCAAATCAATCCCTTGGTCTGAAGAAGAGCAAATGGTTAGGAAGAGAGATTAAACCTTGCCACTGACAGGAGCCACAGACAGGACACAATGCCAAGCATTGATTATCCTTCAATATTTCATCTTCTTCAAATCTGGGTTTATGGACACATGCAAATTTTAGGGCAAAGTTTTCCCAAGTGATGGAATACTTTGTTTATCAGTATTGCCACTGCAGGAAAGCAGCATTGATTTGATCCTAATTATCTGAATTCTGTAGATTTTGTAAATGATCAACACTTTTCCAATGGTGTTCATGGGTTCTGAAATTTTAACATTCACACTTTTGACTATGATTTTGGAATTATAACATCAATTAGTTTCAATTTCCAATAGTTTCTACCATCATTAGATGATGTCACAAGAATGATGTCTTTAAAACTGAAACAGGCACATTCACTTAAAAAACCCCAAGTGTCAGATGAGTGGATTCACTGTGAAGAACAAGACTTTCCTCTCTCACAGTTCTTTCACTGACATAGCTTATCTCTTGACATCCATCACAGAGCTCAACTTGGGTTAAGTGTGATTATAATGGGCTACAGGATGATAAGAAGAGGAAACCTGGTGGATGCTCCTCCTTTCTCACATATCATTTTTCCTTCTGTAAACTGGACCACCATCTCCCCATTTTCTCTGTCACTTGGAGTTACAACTATGCAATATACAACAAAGATTTACCTTCTAGAGAATTAACTTGCCAGTCATTAATGGTATCAATAATTCACATAAGCCCCTTTCCTATGTCTAGAATAGTTTTTTTAAGTATGATTAAAAATTAGAGACTGAAGAGTATGTGCATAAACGTTAGCTACATGAATATTTTAGACACATATCCTATTTGTTAAGATTTGCTTTTTCAAAATGCTTTTGAGAAAAAAAAATAGAGCTAGAGAAATGAAAGGAGTTGTTTAGACCAGTATTTCTCACACTTTATATCTTTAAGAGAAGAGCAACAAAGATAATTAGGTGACTGGAGGCTAAAGCATGTGAAGAATGCTTGCAGGTATTGGATATGTCTAATTTAATCAAAAGGGATGACATGATAGCAGTGTTCCAATATCTAGGGGGTTGCAACAAAGAAGAGGGGGTTCAACCTATTCTCCAAAATCCTGAAGGTAGGACAAAATGGATGGAAGATCAGGGAGAGAACCATCCAAGGATTAAGGCCCATGTCCCACTGCACCAACGGATGCAAAGAGGATGTAAAACAGACAAAAAAACTTGCCATCCATTGGAAAACGTGATGCATCCGTTGTGTACTCACTGCATACATGTTTCATACGCTCTATCCGTCGAGCATCTGTCCACTGAGATTTCATCCGCTCAAAAAGTTTTGAGCTGCACAAAACTTTTTGAGTGAATGAACTTTCTGCTGCGTACGATGTACATCCGTGACACATACGGGCAACAAACATTCTATGTCCGTTGTCATCCGTTAAACATCTGCTGTATCCTCTCGGCATCCTCTGGACATTCTCGCAACTCACATCCGCTGCAGCTGAAAACGGAAAGAGGGAGGAAGCGAAAGATACACAGAACGTCCACACAGCGTTAGTAACATGGAAATAGAAAGGATATAAGCGGGTGCATCTCAGATATAAAGCATTAAAACGGACAAAACGTTTGTATATGGGATGTATTTCGGATATTTAGGGTGTCTGGAGTATACCTAGAGTATGTGTAAGGACACCTAGTGGAAAACCAATATTTCCTATAAAAAGGGGGAGGAAATCACCTGGATCTCAGTATGAGTCCAGCAGCCATGGTGTACAGACTTCTTCACCCTTGGTCTTGCTCTTCCACATCATCCATTGATCTCCACCATGGATCATAACACAGTCCTTAAGGTAGCTGCGATCATTCAACACCAGAACCAAGCCCTGTTCAGACTGTTTCACCTTTTCTACGCAAGGAGAAGAAGGAGACATTCAAGAGCTGTGCGGGTCTGACGATGGATCAGGAGAAGAATGGAGTTTGGACTGTATGACGAGCTGATGGTGGAGCTGAGAAATGAAGACCCTCGTGCATTCCAGCACTTCATGAGGATGCCACCAGCCATGTTTGATGAAATCATAGAGCGTCTGAGACCCAGGTTGACCAAGCCAAGCACCAACTTCCATCCCAACCTGGACCCTGGACTAAAGGTGACATTGACTCTGCGGCACCTGGCTTCTGGAACCACATACAGAAACATGCAGTATGCCTAGAGGGTGCCACACAACTGCATCAGCAAAGTGGTCAGAGAAGTGGTGCAGGCCATCATCGAAGAATACATGGAGGAGCTCCTCCAGTGTCCCACCACTGAACAAGGCTGGAGGAAAGTTGCAGAAGAGTGGTATCAGAGGTGGAACTTTCCCCACACCGTTGGAGCCACAAATGGCAAGCACGTGGCCTGCAAAGCTCCAGCCAACTCAGGGTCCTCTTATACAACTACAAGGGCTTCTTCAGTATCATCCTCCTTGCCATGGTTGATGCTGACTACAAGTTCATGTACATCTATGCTTCAGGCAACGGGTCAGCTTCAGATAGCCAGGTATACAATGCCAGTGACCTCAAAGATGGCCTGGAACGCAACCTCATCATGGGTTTTCCAGATCCAGACCCCCTACCCAAGGACACACAAGATGTGCCCTATTTCATCATGGGTGATGACGCCTTCTCCCTCAGAACCTACCTCATGAAGCCATACACTTCAAGATACCTCACCCATGAAGAGAGGATCTTCAACTACAGGCTGTCCAGGGCAAGACGGGTGGTGGAGAACGCCTTTGGCATCCTGGCCAACAGGTTCCAGGTACTTCTCACCACCATGCAGCATCACCCAGGGACTGTGAGGAGCATCGTGGAAGCTTGCTGCATCCTGCACAATCTCATGTGCACCCGCTACCCAGTGTTGCAGAACAGACTTGTTGACTGTCAACAAGGCAATGGGGACATGGAGCCTGGTGAATGGAGGCAAGGATGAAACCTGATAGACACTGTGGATGTGCCAGGCCCCAACAGAGCTTCACGTGAAGGGAAGAAGCAGCGCAACCTCCTGAAACACTGGTGCAACTCCCCAGCTGGAGCAGTGGAGTGGCAAGACAGGATGATAGATGCTTAATGGATGTTTCCTTGAGCCTGTCTCATTATACTGATGAGATTGTGCCATGTACGTTGAGTGGTCCTACAATGAATAGGGCATTAATAAAGAGCTTTGTTTATTTTGAAATGTGTTGAGCAATGAATAAATTGTTATTGATAAAAAAGGGCCATATGTGTGGCAGCTGGGAGGGTGAAACATACAGTCCCACTATGCTTGCACTGGAGGTTTATCTATCCCACAGCTATCCTTACCTATCCCACAGCTATCCTTACCCATCCCACAACTATCCTTACCCATCCCACAAGCATGCGAATGCTTAACCATTTTTTCAAAGTTTTCACCAACACTTTATTAAGTAAAAAAAATGAACCAAGTGTGTGAAGCAAAGATAACCTTTATTAATAACTGTCTGTATGACTTCATTAAAAAAGCAAAATGAACCAAGTAAAGTGTCTTTAAGCAAAGATAAAGTGAAGAGGGAACAACTCAGTCTCTGGCACTATTCTCAGTCACTCTGAGGCATGTCCATGGTTTCAGCTGTCAAGCGGACAGGGACTATGGAGGTGGCTGTGGCTGGAGTGCTGGTCTGAGGTGCCATTGGGGTGCTTGGCCCCAAGAGTACAATAGGGGATGGTGTGTTCAGGAAGCTCTCAGAGACCTGACTCAGTCCCGTGAGGTTGAGAGGCCCTTCATCAAGGACCTGGGATGCCAGGCACAAGACTGATGACAGATTGTCCATTGATGGGATTGGCTGTGGGGTGGAGGAAGGAGGAGTGTAGTGGGGCTGTCTAGTCTGCAGCTGGGCGAGGTGAGGCGTCTGTGGCATGCGATGAACCTGGGCCTGGACTGGGAAGGGCTGCCTCTGCTGTGGGAAGTCCTGGTACTTGTAACCTTGGTAGGAGAGGGGCTGTTGAAAGCTGTGGAAGGTCTGTGACATCACATGGGGTGGAGGAGCATACCTGGACTGGGTCAGAGCAGGTTCAGCTGGGCCTTGAGGGTTATGCAGAAGTGCTGTGATCTTCTGTTTCATCACCTGCTACTGGGCCTCGGGCAGGTCCATGAGGGTCTGGCTCACGTAGGTGATGAAGGGCTTCCGGTTCGAGGATGGTATGTCGCTGTGGACCAGCTAAGAGAGAAGATCTGTGCTGGCTTTGATTGTGTCCCTGATCTCCAACAGGAGAGTGTGGCCCTCCAGTCTGCCTCTCTGCCTGCTTTCTGTGGAGGTGGAGCTGGGGGTGGGGGTGGGTTGGTCTCTGGTGGCTGCCGCTTCTTCCTCCATTTGTGACAGGGGATCTTCCACATCCTCTGGCATGGGGAGTGCAGCTGTCGGGGGGGGGGGGTCTCTGCCGTGGGGCCCTCCAAAGACACCTGCCTGGACATGGTAACTGTCTCCTGGCTGGAAGAGGATTGGCTGTCTGTGGGCTGTCTGAGGGAGAGGGTTGTCAGAGGGGCTGCTCCTCGGTGGCGGACCTCAACCTCCAGGAAGCTGCACTTGGCCATGACGTAAATCTCCCGGTCAGTGAGCTTGACAGTGGCCTAGCCAGATTTCTTGAGGTGTAGCTTGCCATACCAGGTGTGCATGCGCTTCCACCATCCCAGGAGTAGGTCTGAAGTGTAGCCCAGGCTCTCTGCCTTGTCTCTCCAAGCTGCCTGCTTCCTCTTGGTGTCGCGATAGAGTCTGTGGCCCTTTCTCCACAGGTACTCGTTCTCCCTCAGCCATTCCAGCACCTCCTCCTCATGGTCCTCAGAAATGGTGTACTGTTTCCTCTCTACCTTCTCCTTCCCTTGCCTCTTCCTCCCTCTGGCAGGGGCTTGAGCAGCAGGGCCTTCAGGGGCTTGAGCAGCAGGGCTTTGAGGGCCTTGGGGCTGGTCCACCACAGCAGCAGCAGCAGGAGCAGGAGAAGCACCAGCAGCACCAGCAGCATCAACAGCACCAGCAGCACCAGCAGCACCAGCAGGAGAAGTACCAGCAGGACCAGCAGCACCAGCAACACCAGCAGCAGCAGCAGCTTCAGAGTCAGTGCCAGGGGGTGGGATGGTGGTTCCGTCCTTCTTGCCAGGGCTGGCAGGAGTAGGCACAGGCTTTCTCATCTTCCCTGACTGATGAACCATGGTGTTATTCGAAGATGTCTGTGGCATCACGTCTTTCCTCTGAATGCTAACTGCTTGCGAGCTGCATCCTTTTATATCTGTGGAGCTGATGCAATTCATACTCCCCGCATGCGCAGTGAATACATTGCATCCACTATGCATCCGCTATGCATCTGCTATGCATCCGCTATGGATCCGCTATGCATCCTATAGGTGTCTGTGATGCATCCGCATCATCCGCTACACAGCCACTCTTTCCGCTATGTGTCCGCTTCGCAATTCTCCCCCGGAAGTCCTTCGGATGTGTTATCCACTTCCATCTACTTCCATCTGCTAGGCTTCCTACGAACACCCGCTTAACATCCGCGCTATGTACTACCTCCGTCCGCTCCTTTCTGTTCTTTTTTGTTCTGTTTATGCAAATTTGGGGCACTTTTTGGAGCGGACTACAACGGATGGAGCCACCCCTGAAATTTTGCTCATCTGCTGTGTCCTTTTTGCCTACGTTTTGCATCCATCGGCCAGTGGGACCTAGCCTTAAGGAGATATTTCTGAGTGTAGGAGCAATCAGTGGACTGACTTACCTTCAAAAGTTGTGAATGCTCCAACACTGGAAGTTTTTAAGAAGAGATTGGATAACCATTTGTCTGAAATGGTATAGGGTTTCCTGCTTGGGCAGAAATTGGATTAGAAGACTTCCAAGGTCCCTTCCAATTCTGTTATTTTGTTAATTCTGAGAGTTGGTCCACACATCTTAACATGCTACAATTTGGAAATGCTACTTTGGACTGTGTCAAGTAATAGTTAAGCCCATGTCACACTGCACCAACAGATGGAAAGAGGATGTAAAATGGAGAGAAACACTTGCCATCCGTTGGTTAACGCGATGCTTCCGTTTTGTATTCACTGTGTCCGTTTTTCTTCCTCTCTATCCGTCCAGCATCCATTGACTGAGGTTCCATCTGCTCAAAATTTTTGAGCTGCTCAAAACTTTTTGAGCAGAAAATGTATTCAACGCGTCCATTCTGCATCTGCTACACATACGGGGAACATCCGTTCTGCATCCGTCGTCATCCGTTACACCTCCGCTACATCCGCTAGGCATCCGCTGTGCATCCGCACAACTCAAATCCTCTCCAGGAGAAAGCGGACACAGGGAGGAAGCGGAACAGATGCAGAATGGATGCGCAGCGTTAGTAGCACGGACGGAGAAAGGATGAAAGAGGATACAGCTTGCATACAAAGCATTTAAAACAGAAAAAACGTTCGCAGAGGGGACCTATCTCGGATATTAAAGATGTCTAGAGGATGCCAAGAGGATGCAAAAGGACACATAGGGGAAAACCTATATTGCCTATAAAAAGGGGGAGCAACTCACCTGGATCTCACTTTCAGACCAGCAGCACTGCTGTGCAGACCTCTGCAGCCTTGCTCTTGCTCTTGCTCTTCCACAGCATCCAGTCATGTCCACCATGGATCGTAACACAGTCCTTTTGGTAGCCGCCATTGTTCTGCAACAGTGCGAAGCCATCTACAGGCTCTTTCAACTCTACTACAGGAAGAAAAGGAGGTGGCCACGAAGAGTCTGGGTCCGAAGATGGATTGGGAGAAGAGCAGAGTACGGACTGTACAACAAGCTGATGGTGGAGCTGAGGAATGAAGACCCTCGTGCATTCCAGAACTTCATGAGGATGCCTCCAGCCATGTTTGACAAAGTTCTGCACCCAGGTTGACCAACGCAAACACCAACTTCCGGCCCAGCCTGGACCCTGGTCTCAAGGTGGCACTGACTCTGCGCCACCTCAGGGACCTCCTACAGGAACATGCAGTACGGCTGGAGGGTGCCACCCAACACCATCAGCATTGTGGTCAGAGAAGTGGTGCAGGCCATCATCGAAGAATACCTGGAGGAGCTCCTCCAGTGCCCCTCCACTGAAGAAGGATGGAAGAAAGTTGCAGAGCAGTGGTATCAGAAGTGGAACTTCCCCCACACCGTTGGAGCCATAGATGGCAAGCACGTGGCTTGCAAAGCACCAGCCAAGTTGGGGTCCACTTATTTCAACGACAAGGGCTTCTTCAGCATCATCCTCTTCGCCATGGTCGATGCTGACTACAAGTTCATGTACATCGATGCTTCAGGAAATGGGTCAGCTTCAGATGCCCAGGTATACAACGCCAGTGACCTCAAGGAGGGGCTGGAACGCAACCTCATCACGGGCTTCCCAGATCCAGACCCCCTGCCCAACGACACACAAGATGTGCCCTACTTCATCGTGGGGATGACGCCTTCTCCCTCAGAACCTACCTCATGAATCCCTACACCTCCAGATGCCTCACCCGTGAAGAGAGGATCTTCAACTACAGGCTGTCCAGGGCAAGGCGGGTGGTGGAGAATGCCTTTGGCATCCTGGCCAACAGGTTCCAGGTACTTCTCACCACCATGCAGCATTGCCCAGAGACCATGAGAAGGATCGTGGAAGCTTGCTGCATCCTGCACAATCTCATGCGCACCCGCTACCCAGTCTTGCAGAACAGGCTCGTGGACCTCCAACAAGGGAATGGGGACATGGAGCCTGGGGAATGGAGGCAAGGGCAAAACCTGATAGACACTGAGGATGTGCAAGGTCCCAACAGAGCCTCATGTGAAGGGAAGAAGCAGTGCAACCTCCTGAAACACTGGTGCAACTCCCCAGCTGGAGCAGTGGAGTGGCAAGACAGGATGATAGATGATTAATGGATGCTTCCTTCAGCCTGTCTCATCACACTAATGAGATTGGGCCATGTTTGTTGGGTGGGCCTACAACGAACAGGGCATTTAATAAAGAGTTGTGTTTATGTTGACCTGTGTGGATGAATGATTACATTATTATTGATAATAAAGGGCCATATGTGTGTCACCTGGGAGGGTGGACCATACAGTCCCACTATGCTTGCACTGGAGGTTTATCTATCCCACAGCTATCTCAACCCATCCCACAGCTATCTTAACCCATCCCAAAAGTATCCCTGCCCATCCCACAGCTATCTTAACCCATCCCAAAGGTATCCCTGCCCATCCCACAGCTATCTTAACCCATCCCACAGATATCTCAACCCATCGCAAAGGTATCCCTGCCCATCCCACAGCTATTACCCATCCCAAAGGTATCCCTGCCCACCCCAATGCTATCCTTACCCATCTGACAAGCATGCAAAGGCTTAAACCATTTCTAAAAGTTTCCACCAAGACTTTATTGACAAAAATAAATGAAGCAAGTGTGTGAAGCAAAGATAATCTTTATTAATAACAAGCTGTAAAAGAAAAATGACCCAAGTCAAGTGTCCAAATAAAGTCTACAGGTAGCCACCCAGTCTCTGGCACTCTTCTCTGTCACTCAGAGGTGTGCCCAGTCTCAGGGGTGAAGGGTCCAGGTGCTGTGGAGGTGGCTGGTGCTGGAGTGCTGGTCTGAAGCCCCACTCGGGTGCCTGGCCCCGAGAGGACAACAGGGGACGGTGTGTTGAGAAAGCTCTCAGACAGCTGGCTCAGCCCCATGATGTTGAGAGCTCCTTCCTCCATGCCATGGGGTGTCAGCCCCAGTACTGATGACAGATGTACTGAGGCCGGGCTTGGCTGTGGGGTGGAGGAAGGAGCAGTGTAGTGGGGCTGTCTGGTCTGCATCTGGGTAAGGATTGGCGTGGGTGGCATCGGTGATGTGGGTGGCATTGGTGGCGTTGGTGAAAGCAGTGGCGTCGGTGGCATCAGTGGCATCAGTGGATCCGGTGGCAACGGTGTCGTCTGATGACTCTGTGCCTGGACTGGGAAGGGCTGCTGCCTGTGCTGCTGGACCTCCTGGTAGCCATAGCCCTGGTAGGTGAGGGCCTGTGCAAAGCCTTGGAATGGGAGGGACATCACCTGGGGTGGAGGAGCAGACCTGGACTGGGTTGGAGCAGGTTCATCTGGATCTGGAGGGTTGTGAAGCAGATCAGTGATCCTGTCCTTCACCACCTGGTACTGGGGTTCCGCCATGTCTGTGAGGGTCTGGTTGACATAGGTGAGGAAGGGCTTGCGGTTGGAGGATGAGGAGTCGGTGTGGACCAGCTGAGAGAGGGTATCTATGCTGCTCCTGATGCTGTCTCTTATCTCCAGCAGGACAGTGTGGCTCCGTCCCTCCTGTCTGGCTCTCTGCCTTTCTGTGGAGGTGGAGCTGGGGGTGGATACGGGTAGGACTGTGGTGGAAGTGCCGTCTCCTTTCTCTCACTGCGCCAGGGAGTCCTCCACGTGCTCCACCACAGTTAGAACAGCTGTCCACGGGTTCTCTGTTGTGGCACGCTCCACAGACACCTGCCTGGAGACAGGAGCTGACTCTCGGCCGGAAGAGGACTGGCTCTCAGCAGGCTGCTGGAGAGAGAGGGTTGTGAGAGGGGCTGCTCCTCAGTGGCGGATCTCACCCTCCAGGAAGCTGCACTTGGCCATGACGTAGGTCTCTCTGTCCGTCAGTTTGACCGCGGCCTGGCCAGTTTTCTTGAGATGCAGCTTCCCGTACCAGGTGTGCATGTGCTTCCACCAGCCGAAGAGCACCTCCGAAGTGTAGCCCAGGCTCTCCACCTTCTCTCTCCAAGCAGCCTGCTTCCTTTTGGTGTCCCTGTAGAGCCTGTGTCCCTTCCACCATGGATACTCATTCTCTCTCAGCCACTCCAGCACCTCATTCTCATGTTCCTCCTCGATGGAGTATTGCCTCCTCTCCCGTTCTCGTGTATGCCTCTTCCTCCCTTTGGCAGGACCACATGGGCCCTCATCAGAGGGGCTTCCAGGTTGTAGGGGCTGCTCCTCCATACCACCAGCAGCAGCAGCACCAGAAGGATCATCATTATCATCATCATCAGCAGCAGCAGTACCAGCAGGACCAGGATCAGCAGCAGCAGCGCCAGAAGCACCAGCAGGACCAGGATCAGCAGCAGCAGAGTAAGCACCAGCAGCGCCAGCAGGACCAGCAGGACCAGGAGCACGAACAGGACCAGGAGCACGAGCAGGACCAGGAGCACCAGCAGGACCAGCAGGACGAGCAAGCCCAGGATCACGAGCAAGACCAGGAGCACGAGCAGGACCAGCAGGACGAGCAGGACCAGCAGGATGAGCAGAACCAGCAGGACGAGGAGCAGCTTCAGCAGAGTAAGCACCAGCAGAAGCACCACCGCCAGAAGCAGCTTCAGCAGAGTAAGCACCAGCAGAAGCACCACCACCATAAGCAGCATCAGCAGCTCCTCCAGAAGGCAGGCAGGCAGGCAGCAAGGCTGGCAGGCAGGCAGGCACGCAGGGAGGCTGGCAGGCAAGCTGGCAGGCAGGCTGGCAGGTAGGCTGGCAGGAAGGCAGGCAGGAAGGCAGGCAGCAAGGCTGGCAGGCAGGCATGCAGTCAGGGCAGGCTGGCAAGGCAGTCAATGTGTCTGGAAGCAGGTATTTCCTCTGAATGGTGACCTGCTTGGGAGCTGCCTCCCTTTATATCCATGGGGCTGATGCAATGCATCCTCCCCGCATGCACAGTGAACGCTAGGCATCCGCTAGGCATCTGCTAGGCTTCCGCTAGGCTTCCGCTAGGCTTCCGCTAGGCTTCCGCTTCATCCGCTCGGCGTCCGCTCGGCATCCGCTCTTTCCATTCCGCGTCCGCTTTGCTGCAGCCCCCCGGAAGCCTTGTGGATGTGCCATCCACTCTCATCCGCTTCCATCTGCTAGGCTTCCGTGGAGCATCCGCTTTCCATCCACCCTGCATCCTTCCCCCGTCCATTCCTTTCCGTGTTGTCTGCTCTGGTTATGCAAATTTTTGCCCCTTTTCAGAGCAGATAACAACGGATGGAACATTTTTCTCGTCCGCTGTGTCCTGTTTACAAACGCTTTGCATCCGTCGGCCAGTGTGACAGGGCCTTTAGGAAGTAGAAAACTGCCCAGATTGAAGATGAAAACAGAAAATATTTATTACTCTGATAAGGCTTGTCTTATATTCAAATTACTTATTTCTGTCTTTAGTTTGAATAAAAGAAAAGAATCTTGAAATATTGTTCTGTCCTAGTTATATCTTGAGCTCATGTACACATATATATATCTCTGATAGCAGAACCACTGGGATTTTTTGTTCCAAATCAAGCACAAGTATATTACAGATAATAAATTAAGGAACTGTGGATGGACATAGATTTTTTTCTCCTTTTGTATGGCC
>BLBF01000003.1:49287653-49308704 GCA_015471245.1 Laticauda colubrina | reverse complement strand
TCTTACTGTTTCAATATTGCCAGACATTCATAGATCATCTTCACATTAGTTTAGAGGGTTTAGAGAATGAATGTAAGGAGTGTGGAATTCAGTGTATGTAAGTATGTATGTATGTAAAGGCCCTGTCACACTGCCCAACGGATGCAAATCGTTTGTAAAAAGGACACAGCGGACGTGCAAAATGTTCCATCCATTGTTATCCACTCTCACAAGGGGTAAAAATTTGCATAACCAGAGTGGATAACACGGAAAGGAATGGACGGGGGGAGGACGCAGAGCGGATGGAAAATGGATGCAGAGTGGAAGCCTAGAGGATGGAAGCGGATGGTAGCGGATGGTACATCCACAAGGCTTCCGGGGGACCTCAGCAAAGCGGACGCGGAACAGAAAGAGCGGATGCAGAGCGGACGCCGAGCGGATGAAGCGGATGAAGCGGATGCAGAGCGGAAGCCTAGCGGATGTACAGCGGAAGCCTAGCGGATATAGCGGATGTGTAATGGATGCAGAACGGATGTTCCCCGTATGCCTAGCAGATGCAGAACGGACGCATTGGATACATTTTCTGCTCAAAAGTTTTGAGCAGCTCAAAACCCTCTGAGCGGATGAAATGTCAATAGACGGATGCTGGACGGATAGAGAGGAAGCAAAATGGAGGCAGTGAGTACAGAACGGAAGCATCGCGTTAACCAACAGATGGCAAGTGTTTTTCTCCGTTTTACATCCTCTTTCCATCCGTTGGTGCAGTGTGACAGGGGCTTAAGTATGTATGTATGAATTCAATGAATGTAAGGGTGTGGAATTCAGTAAGGTCTTCACTGGGTCCAAATTAATCTCAGTACCATTTACCCAATTAACGTATGAGTGCAACATATGGGTGCACTCAGGAAAACAGGCAAACTGCAGATACAGATCAAGAAATTCAAGCTCATTGTTTGTGCAGCAGATTTCATTGTTAAACATTAAATTAATCTATTTGCTTTTGCTTACAAAGCAGTTGCCTTTTGGCTGTCTAACCATATATGCTCATCAAAATATTTTGAGTACATAAGAAAATGGCAAGCAATTTGTAATATGTTTTTCATTTTAGTTCAACCAGATTTAGGGCATCTCCAAAGTTAGGATACCCATTCAGCAGCAGCTCCCAATTGGTTTGATTAAATGTCAGCTTGTTTTATAAGGCTTTTCTGGCTACATTGCAATTTATTTGAGCAAGAGCAGAGTTGATCTTCTTGTGCTTGCTGGTACTTCAGGATGATCAATTGGAGAAAGCCCTGCTTACCACATTACATTTCAAAGCTAGGAAGGCTGAAAACAATTACAAGGTATTTCTAACTGCTTTGAAAGAATGAAGAGTAAAAAACAATATTGATAATGTAAAAGGGCTCTAACATCAAAGCAAGTAATTAAGAATCTCAGCAACATCATTGATGATGATGCCAAGCCCTGTTGCTCAGTTAGTCGGGTAACTAATGAAGTATTCTGCCTTTCTTTATCTATTATTGTTAACCAGAATAAAACATGTCTTGAAATATCTCTTCTCTTAATTACAAAAGATCTCTCACAGAATCATAAATAATAAAATCAATGCCACGTAGAGCACTGAATCTAACCCAGTCAAATTTAAAGCATCCCATACATATGGCTGTCCAATTTGCTTAAAGATATTCATGTTCTTTCTGGGTAATTGATTATACTTTCAAACTAATGTTAATATTAGCTTTTTTTTTCTTCATATATTTTCAATCCATGATTCTATGTCTACCTTGTGCTTGGTCATATCCATTCAGATATTTGAGGAGCGCTATCATATTTGACAATTTCAATCATCTTTTCTTTAGGCTGAACACACATAGATCCTTCAATCCACCTTCATAGGTTTGGAGTTTTGGGGCCCCTGATCACCTCCAGAACTGACCAAAGGGAAATCTGGCCAATAGGAAATGAATGTCACATAATTTGAAAATTATAATTCTTGATTGTCCCAAGATATCTCAATACATTCTTAGTACAACCTAAATTTTCCTGGGACCACAGTCAACAACACCTTCAAATGATAAAATTCACAAGGTAAAAAGAAAACAACAACAGCAATCTTTCAGATTCAGAAGTCTGGTTTTACCTCTTTGACTTGGAATTTCCTCTTCTGGTATTGATATGGCTTTCTTTGGCCCTCACAAATGCACTCATATTTCTGACAGTTTATCTTAACTGTATGCGAGTAGGTATCATCTTATTTCCCAGAGTTCTGGAGGAACTGGCTCTTACAATAGCCACCACTGGAAACTCAGATTAATATTTGGACACTTCTAACTTTTCTTTTATGAAATATCACAGGCCTGAATGCTAAGTCCAAAGACTCTGCTTTCATGAATTACATTGCTGATTTTTACATACTACTATTTCAACAAAAGTGGCTAGTTAAGAGCTGGTTTATAAATGGGTATATAAATCTTGCTTGCTTTGCAGCAGCTCCTCAACAAGGTAGATTATGTGGTGGCTTATATATACGAGGATAGATGTTTCTTATACTCTTCCATGATTCAACTGTTCTCTTTCCTAAACATGCTTCTTATTTAACACACCACATACTTGTAATTGTTCTTCACTTACTCATGCATTTAAAATTACTTAAAATACTGGTTTTGATCATTTTATATATATAGAAAGACTGAACTATGCACCCTGACTAAAGTACTGACAGCCAACGGCTTCCACAAAAACAAAATCACTAGCTTGATCCACAAAAACACACTAAGACATAATGGAGACCTAGAAGATCAACAGACCTATGGAACAGCTGTCCTGCCCGACATAAGAGGTACCACAGACAAAATCAGTAAGATACTACACAGGCATCACATCAAGACTGCCTTCAAAACAGACAAAAAAAATAGCAGCCATCCTTAAAAACCCAAAAGACAAAACTGACCTGGAAAACCAAGGCATATACGAAGTTCCCTGTGCTTCATGCCCGGCCACATACATTGGACAGACCAATAGAAGAATAAGTACCCACCTCGATGAACACAAAAATGCAGTAAAAAAACTGGAACACACCTCCTCACTAGTCTAACACATGAAAACCACAGGTCACAACATCATCTTCAATGGCACCAAAACCCTAGCCACTATAGAAAACCCCAGCCACAGAATCATCAGAGAAGCCATAGAGATTGAAAAAAGACCTGAAAGCATGAATAGAAGAGATGATTCCACCAGACTGTCAATCATTTGGAAGCCTGCACTCTCAAATAGAAAGATCTCCACACCACAAGCCAGGCAAACACCTGGGCACAAACAGACTCCCACTGATACCCCAGCTCAAACACACCCCAACCAGGCATCCAAATGAAACCTAGCTTCCTAATAGATAATAGCCATCCTTTTACTCAAAGCCAAGCTGCACTGAAAGCCTCCAATACAGGAACGCATTGTTGCCAGCCAATCAAAGCCACAAAATAGAAGAAACCAGAAACACCAATCAAACAAGCTCCAAGTCCAATAAACAGAGACCAAGACTCCCAACCAATCAGGATGTAGAAAAAAACATCCTGGGACAACAGTAGGCTAGCCTCAAATTTAAAATTAATGGCTGTGATAGCCTGATCCACATACGAACTCAATACAGAAGCCTGATGATGGCAGATGATATTCTGCTGAAATGTTGCTACAACTTTTAAATGTGGGATAATACCCGAAGGAAGCTGAACAGCACATATATATACATATGGATCTTTGGTTATTCGGGTTTTCTCTCACGTAAAATTGGAAGTATCTAGGCGATGTTTCGATGAAGTCTCATTCATCATCTTCAGGCTTGTTTCTTCGGATCTGTGCTTCTCAGAGTAATGTGAGCTTGCAGCTGCTTCTTCCTTTTAACTGCTAGTGGAGGTGTGACTTGATTGGGTTGTGGCTTGGCTGTGTTCTGATTGGCTGGGGTGTGTTCTCATTGGTTGGGGTTTGGCTGTGTTTTGATTGGTAGGGGGGTTGTCTATGTTCTGATTGGCTGGGGGTGTGTTCTGTTCAGGTGGGGGCTTGGTTGTGCTCAGGTTAGTCTTAGTTGCTGGGGGATTTGACCTGGTGAGCTGTGATCCTGTTGTTTGGCTTCACGTTCGTGGTCGTGCCACATCTTCATGGTGGGTGTCAGTTTGCTTCATGTGTGGGTCGGAGGGGTTTGAAGCGGATAGTGATGCAGCTGCGGTATGGCTTCTGGTCCGTGGTCGTGTCTCATCTTCTGTGTGGGTGTGAGTCTTTTTTCTACGTGGAAGTGTGGTGGTAGCATCTTGTGTGGCACTCGTGGGTGTGGGTCTGGTGTCATTCTTCATGTTAGGTACTCGTTTATTAATGAGGGCAGGTTTCCAAATGGCTGGTAGGCGGGAGGTATCATCTCATTTATTCATGCTGTGTGGACATTTTTCTATCTGTATGGCTTCTCTGATTATTCTGTTGTTGAAGTGTTCGGTTTGGGTGATAGTTCTGGTATTTTTAAAGTCAATTTCAAGTCCTGTGGCTTTGAGGTGTTGGACCAGGGAAGAGGTCAGTTCTTCTTTTTTGATTGAGTTCTTGTGTTCTTCAATGCATGCACTTATTCTTCTGTTAGTTTGTCCGATGTATGTGGTGGGACAGGCGGGGCAAGGGATTTTGTATACTCCTTGGTTTTCTAACTCGATTTTGTCTTTAGGGTTTCTTAGGATGGTGGATATTTTTCTGTTTGTGCAGAATGCTGTTTTAATGTTGTGTTTTTGGAAGATCTTGCTGATTTTGTCTGTAGTGCCTTTTTTTTATGGGAGGAGGGCTTTGCTGTTCTCCTGTTCTCTGTCTTGGATTTTGGTTGGGGTTTCTTTTTGGATTAAATGGGTAATCTTTTTTTGGAATCCATTGGCTGTTAGTACATTAGTGAGAGTGTGTAGTTCGGTTTTTAAGTGTTGTTCATTATCTAAGCGAACAACACTAATCTGGAGATGAGTGTCTCGGCTACGGAATTGATCTGTGCTGGGTGGTGGTGTGAGAATGCTTATAGATTGTGGTTTGTATGTGTTTTCTTCTGGTAGATGGTGTGTCCTAGGGAGCCATTGGATTTTTTGTATACTAAGATATCTAGGAAGGGAAGTTAATTGTTGGCTTCTGTTTCCATGGTGAATTGTATTTTGGGGTGTAGGCTGTTGAGGTGTGTGAAGAAGTTGTTCAGTTTTTTTTCCCATGTGGCCAGATTATGAAGGTGTCATCTACGTATCTGAGCCAGAGTTTGGGTTTGTGATCATATTTTTCTAGAGCTTGTGTTTCAAAGTGTTCCATGTAGAGGTTTGCGATGACAGGTGAGGGGATGATCCCATGGGTGCTCCTTCTATTTGTTTGTATTTTTGTCCATTGTAGGTGAAGTATGTATTAGGCAATGGTTGGTAAGATCTAGGATGTACTTGGGGGGGTTGTATTTGTTTTAGATGGCTGTCAAGGCTTCTTTTATAGGCACTTGGGTGAAGAGGGATATGACATCGAAGCTCACAAGCAGGTCACTGGGTTGTAAGTTTTGTTTCTTTATGATCTTGATGAACTGGAATGAGTTTCTTACATGTGAGTTGATGGATTCTGCATAGGGCTGTAGTTGTTTAATGAGAAATTTGGCTAAGTTTTGTAGAGGTGAGCCTATGGAGCTGACTATTGGTCTAAGTGGGGTTTCTTCATTGTGTATCTTGGGGAGACCATAAAGCTTAGGGCATCTGGATGATTTTTCTCTGGGTATGATTCTTTGATGTATTTCTTCGCTGATGGGGGAGGCTTTTATTTTGGATCTGGTGGTTTTTTCTAGGTAGGTGGTTGGGTCAGTGTTTAGGGGTTTGTATGTGGGGTCTTGGAGTAGGTTGGTTAACTTGGTTTGGTAGTCAGATGTGTTCATAACCACTGTTGCGTTGCCCTTGTCTGCTGGTAGGATTATTATGCTGGTGTCTTCTTTCAGGTTAAGTAGTGCAGTTTGTTCTTCTTTGGATAAGTTGCTTTTGGGTAGTTTGCTAGTGCAGAGGATGTTGGTGATTTCAAGACTGATTCTGTTAGCATCATCAGGGTTGGTTTTGGTCAGGCTGGTTTCAACTCCGCAAATGATGGTTTCTGTGGGGATGTGTTTGGGCGTGACAGTAAAGTTGAATCCTTTTGAAAGGACATTGATTTCGGCTTCGGTGAGGATCTTGTCAGAGATGTTGTGCACTGTTTGTTTCATGTGTCACTGTGAGGTGGGAGGAGTTTGTTTCTGGTGTTGTTGTAGTTTTCTGAGTTTGTTGGTGTGTGTGTCTGTCTTGGGGGTGGTCTGTGTTTCAGCTCTCCAGACAGCGAGTTGTTTGGATTTGTCCCAAAGTAAGGGGTGAATCTTGTTGCTGAGTCTGAGGTGAAGTGTGAGGAGTTTTTTGTTGATTTGGTCTAGGAGGAATCTTTTTGTGTGAAGTTCATTTCTAATAAGGGCCAATTCTGTTCTTTTTTAGGATGCATTTGATGGCTACTGTGTTGGTGTGGAATTTCAATTGGAAGCTTATGGGGATTAAATTTTAATCTCGACAGTTGCGTAGGAAGGGGAGATCACATAAAATGGAAGCTCTTTGGACTTCAAGTTTTTCATAAGTCCTGATCAGATGGTGGGTTTCCTCCCCATAGAGGTGCAATATTTGTTTTCTGAGGTTTTCACGGGTATTTGTGTATGGATCTTTGGTTATACGGGTTTTCTCCCACATAAAATTGGAAGTATCTAGGTGACGTTTCGATGAACTCTCATTCATCATCTTCAGGCTTGTTTCTTCGGCTCTGTGCTTCTCAGAGTAATGTCAGCTTGTAGCTGCTTCTTCCTTTTAACTGCTAGTGGGGGTGTGACTTGATTGGGTGGGGGCTTGGCTGTGTTCTGATTGGGTGGGGGTGTGTTTTCATTGATTGGGGTTTGGCTGTGTTCTGATTGGTTTGGCCGTGTTCTGATTGACCAAATAGTTCAACAACAAAATAATCAGAGAAGCCATAGAGATAGAAAAAATGCCCACATAGCATGAATAAACAAGATGATATCTCCCACCTATCAGCCATTTGGAAACCTGTCCTCATTACTAAATGAGTACCTAACATGAAGAATGACACCAGACCCACACCCACGAGTGCCACACAAGATGCTACCACCACACTTCCACGTAGAAAAAAGACTCACACCCACACAGAAGATGAGACACGACCACGGACCAGAAGCCATACCGCAGCTGTATCACTATCCGCTTCAAACCCCTCCGACCCATACATGAAACGAACTGACACCCACCATGAAGATGTGGCACGACCATGAACGTGAAGCCAAACAACAGGATCACAGCTCACCAGGTCAAATCCCCCAGCAACTAAGACTAAGCTGAGCACAACCAAGCCCCCACCTGAACAGAACATACCCTCAGCCAATCAGAACACAGCCAAACCCCCAACCAATGAGAACCCCCCCCCACCCAATCAGAACACAGCCAAGCTCCCATCAAATCAAGTCACATCCCCACTAGCAGTTAAAAGGAAGAAGCAGCTGCAAGCTCACATAACTCTGAGAGTCACAGATTCGAAGAAACAAGCCTGAAGATGATGAATGAGACTTCATCAAAACATTGCCTAGATACTTCCAATTTTATGCGAGAGAAAACTCGAATAATCAAAGATACACACACACACACAAACACACACACAAATACACACACACATATATACATATTTTAAGTTTTCGCGGGGACTTACATGAATGCAGTTCATCTTCCTTCGGGTATTATCCCACGTCATTGTCGTGCTTTTAAAGTTGTAGCAACGTTTCAGCAGAATCTCATCTGCCATCCTCAGGCTTCTATATTGAGTTTGTATGTGGGTCAGAGTCTCACAGTCGTTGGTTTTAAATTTGAGGCTAGCCTATTGTTGTGCCAGGATGTTTTTTTCTACATCCTGATTGATTGGGAGTCTTGGTCTCTGTTTATTGGACTTGGAGTTTGTTTGATTGGTGTTCCTGGTTTCTTCTGTCTGTTTTGTGGCTTTGATTGGCTGGAGGCTTTCAGTGCAGCTTGGCTTCGTGTGAAAGGACGGCTATTATCTATTAGGAAGCTAGGTTTCATCTGGGTGCCTAGTGGGGGTGTGTTTGAGCTGGAGGTATCAGGGGGAGTCTGTTTGTGCCCAGGTGTTTGCCTGGCTTGTGGTGTGAAGATTTTTCTATTTGAGAGTGTAGGTTTCCAAATGATTGACAGTCTGGTGGAATCTTCTCTTCTATTCATACTTTCAGGTCTTTTTTCAATCTCTATGGCTTCTCTGATGATTCTGTGGCTGGGGTTTCCTATAGTGGCTAGGGTTTTAGTGCCATTGAAGTTGATGTTGTGACCTGTGGTTTTAATGTGTTGGACTAGTGAGGAGGTGTGTTCCAGCTTTTTTACTGCATTTTTGTGTTCATCCAGGCGGGTACTTATTTTTCTATTGGTCTGTCCAATGTATGTGGCTGTGCATGATGCACAGGGAACTTCATATATGCCTTGGCTTTCCAGGTCAATTTTGTCTTTGGGGTTTTGAAGGATTTTGTTTTTGTGGAAGCCATTGGCTGTCAATAGTTTAGTCAGGGTGCATAGTTCAGTCTTTATATGTGTCTTGTCTGCCAGGTGTTTGGTTCTGGTGATTAGTGTTTTGGCCACGGAATTTATCTGTGCTGGTCGGTGGTGGGATTCGGCGTTGAGGTAGCAGTTGGTGTGTGTTTTCTTCTGGTATACGGTGTGTCCTAGTGTGCTATCTGTTATTTTGTAGATTAGTACATCTAGGAATGGTAGTTGTTTGTTTATTTCCATTTCAATGGTGAACTTGATTTTGGGATGTGTGCTGTTTAGGTGTGTTAGGAAATTGTTTAGGTTTTCTTTTCCATGGGGCCAAATCACAAATGTGTCATCGATGTATCTTAGCCACAGTTTGGGTTTGTGGGTGGCATTAGCCAGGGCTCTGGATTCGAATTCTTCCATGAACAGGTTTGCAATGACGGGTGACAGTGGTGATCCCATAGGGGCTCCTTCAATTTGCTTGTATCTTTGTCCTTTGTACATGAAATATGTGTTGGTTAAGCAGTGTTCTGTTAGTTCCATGAGGTGTTTAGCTGGTTGGTATTTATTTTTGATGATTTCAAGAGTTTCTTTTATCGGGACTTCAGTGAATAGTGAAACCACCTCGAAACTTACAAGCAGATCTTCTTGTTCCACGTGTAGATTTTGATCATTTCCAAGAAGTGGTATGAGTTTTGTACATATGAAGCTGCAGTTTCAACATGGGGCTGCAGTTGTTTTGCTAAGTGTTTAGCTTAGGTTTTGTAATGGTGCTCCTTTGGAGCTGACTATGGGTCTGAGAGGTATGCCTTCTTTGTGTATTTTTGGGAGGCCGTATAGTTTGGGGCATCTGGAAGATTTTTCTCTTGGGATGATCGTCTGTTGGATTTCTTTGCTTATGTTGCTGGTTATAATTTTCTTCTTGGTTAATTTTTCCAGATATGTGGTTGGGTCTGTGTTTGTAGGTTTGTATGTGGAGTCTTGGAGTAGGTCTGTCAATTTTGTTTCATAGTCTTTTCTATCCATTACTACTGTGGCATTCCCTTTGTCTGCTGGGAGTATTATTATGCTGTTATCATTTTTCAGGGTTTGTAGCGCTCTGAATTCATCTTTTTGCAAGTTGGTTTTCGGTGGTTTGCTTGTGCATAAGATGTTTGTAACCTGGTGTCTTATTCTGTCAGCTTCATCTGTATTTAATTTGGTTAGGCTGGATTCTACTGCACATATGATGGCTTCTGTGGGGATTTTTTTGGGTACTATGGCATAATTGAATCCTTTGGTTAGGACATCTGTTTCTGTTTTGGTGAGTTCTCTGTTGGAAACATTATATACTAATTGTTTCAGGTGTTGTTGTGAGTTGTTGGGGGTTTTCTTGTCATGTTCTAATTTCTTTAGTTTCTTTAAAAGTTTTTCATTTTTGTAAGTGGTTTCAGTTTCAGCTCTCCAAGTTATAAGTTGTTTTATCTTATCCCAAAGTAGAGGGTGGATTTTGCTGCTCAATTCTAGGTGTGGTGCTAGCAAATCTTTGTTTAACTGATCCAATTGGAATCTCTTACTGTGAACTTCGTTCCTGAGTAGAGCCATTTCTGTTCTTTTCAGAATACGTTTAGTAGCTGCTGTGCTGTGATGAAATGTTAATTTGAAGCAGGTTGGTGTTGCATTGTTGTCTCTGCAGCTGCATAGGAATTTCAGGTCACATAATATTCCTGCTCTTTTAACTTCCAGCTTCTCATAGCTTTTGATCTGGCTATTTATTTCCTCCTCGTAGAGGTCAGATATTTGTTTTTTAAAGTTTTCGTGGGTACTTACATGAATGCAGTTCAGCTTCCTTCGGGTATTATCCCATGTCATTGTAGTCCTTTTAAAGTTGTAGCAACATTTCAGCAGAATCTCATCTGCCATCATCAGGCTTCTGTATTGAGTTTGTATGTGGGTCAGAGTCTCACAGTCGTTGGTTTTAAATTTGAGGCTAGCCTATTGTTGTGCCAGGATGTTTTCGCGGGTACTTACATGTGTGCTGTTCAGCTTCCTTCGGGTATTATCCCACATCATTGTAGTGCTTTTAAAGTTGTAGCTACACACACACACACACACACACACATACACACACACACACACACACACAAACACTTTCTCCAAGATGAAAAGTGAAATATGGCTGAGTTTTTATTTCCTTGGAATGTCTTTTAATTGCAATGGATTTTTAAAATCGTAAGTCTACATAAGTGGGAGTCATTCAGGTAAGAGTTGACAAGATGAGTGAGAATAAATGGTTTCTCCTTTTGTGTGACTTTTATTTATGTATTTTGCTGTGAGGTTCTGCCAAAAATTCTTAGGCTCAAGGAGTTAGATCTAATATTGTGTGTGAAAAACAATACAGAGTCATTGTGGTATTCCTTTATTCCAGGATACTATAATAGAATACAAAATACATAAAATGTGGAAAAATTGAACACAAAAATAAGGGTCCTTGAAATAAGCATATCAGGATCTGCGGCAATTACAGACTTATAGGTTATTTTTCAAAAGCTGCATTGGATTCATAATAGGCATGTATCAAATGTAAAAGTCTTAATCAACTATGTGATTGACAAGAACAGACTAATACTTCATTGATATGAAGAAGTTTCTCCAGGGTATTTTTCTATTTTTCTGGTACTTTTTAAAATGTGTTCATATACAATTTCCATACAAAAATTCTGTTCTGAGTTAGCATTATTGAGTCACTTTTAAATGAAATATAGGGTTGGGTCTTTGTTTCACCTTATTATAATTTAAATGTCACAGCACACTTTGATACAAGTAGTCCAATTGGTTGAATAAGTTAAGCCCATTTCACACTGCACCAACGGATGGAAAGAGGATGTAAAACGGAGAGAAAAACTTGCCATCCGTTGGTTAACGCGATGCATCCATTCTATATTCACCCAGGTTGACCAAGCAGAGCACCAACCTCTGCCCCAGCCTGGACCCTGGGCTCAAGGTGGCAGTGACTCTGCGCCACCTGGCCTCAGGGACCACCTACTGGAGCATGCAGTATGGCTGGAGGGTGCCACACAACACCATCAGCATCAGAAGTGGTGCAGGCCATCATCAAAGAATACCTGGAGGAGCTCCTCCAGTGCCCCTCCACTGAAGAAGGATGGAAGAAAGTTGCAGAGCAGTGGTATCAGAAGTGGAACTTCCCCCACACTGTTGGAGCCATAGATGGCAAGCACGTGGCCTGCAAAGCGCCAGCCAAGTCGGGGTCCACTTATTTCAACTACAAGGGCTTCCTCAGCATCGTCCTCTTCGCCATGGTCGATGCTGACTACAAGTTCATGTACATCGATGCTTCAGGCAACGGCTCATCTTCAGATGCCCAGGTATACAACGCCAGTGACCTCAAGGAGGGGCTGGAATGTAACCTCATTGTGGGCTTCCCAGATCCAGACCCCCTGCCCAACAACACGCAAGATATGCCCCACTTCATCATGGGGGATGATGCCTTCTCCCTCACAACCTAACTCATGAAGCCCTACACTTCCAGACTCCTCACCCGTGAAGAGAGGATCTTCAACTACAGGCTGTCCAGGGCAAGGCGGGTGGTGTAGAATGCCTTTGGCATCCTGGCCAACAGGTTCCAGATACATCTCACCACCATGCAGCATCACCCAGAGACCGTGAGGAGGATCGTGGAAGCTTGCTGCATCCTGCACAATCTCATGCCACCCGCTACCCAGTCTTGCAGAACAGGCTCGTGGACCTCCAACAAGGCAATGGGGACATGGAGCCTGGGGAATGGAGGCAAGGGCGAAACCTGATAGACACTGAGGATGTGCAAGGCCCCAACAGAGCTTCATGTGAAGGGAAGAAGCAGCGCAACCTCCTGAAACACTGGTGCAACTCCCCAGCTGGAGCAGTGGAGTGGCAAGACAGGATGATAGATGCTTAATGGATGCTTCCTTCAGCCTGTCTCATCACACTGATGAGTTTGGGCCATGTATGTTGGGTGGGCCTACAATGAACAGGGCATTTAATAAAGAGTTGTGTTTATGTTGACATGTGTGGATGAATGATTACATTATTATTGATAATAAAGGGCCATATGTGTGTCACCTGGGAGGGTGGACCATACAGTCCCATTATGCTTGCACTGGAGGTTTATGAATCCCACAGCTATCTTAACCCATCACAAAGGTATCCCTGCCCATCCCACTGCTATCTTAACCTATCCCACAGCTATTACCCATCCCACAGGTATCCCTGCCCATCCCACAGCTATTACCCATCCCAAAGGTATCCCTGCCCATCCCACTGCTATCCTTACCCATCCCAGAAGCATGCAAAGGCTTAAACCATTTCTAAAAGTTTCCACCAAGACTTTATTTACAAAAATAAATGAAGCAAGTGTGTGAAGCAAAGATAATCTTTTTTAATAACAAGCTGTAAAAGAAAAATGACCCAAGTCAAGTGTCCAAATAAAGTCTACAGGTAGCCACCCAGTCTCTGGCACTCTTCTCTGTCACTCAGAGGTGTGCCCAGTCTCAGGGGTGAAGGATCCAGGTGCTGTGGAGGTGGCTGCTTCTGGAGTGCTGGTCTGAGGCGCCACTGGGGTACCTGGCCCCGAGAGGACAACAGGGGATGGTGTGTTGAGGAAGCTCTCAGACAGCTGGCTCAGCCCCGTGATGTTGAGAGCTCCTTCCTCCATGCCATGGGGTGTCAGCCCCAGTGCCGATGACAGATGTACTGAGGCCAGGCTTGGCTGTGGGGTGGAGTAAGGAGCAGTGTAGTGGGGCTGTCTGGTCTGTAGCTGGGTGAGGACTGGCATGGGTAGCATCGGTGGCGTGGGTGGCATCGGTGGCAGCAGTGGCGTGGGTGGCATTGGTGGCATCAGTAGAACTGGTGGCAAACGTGGCGGCCGATGAGTCTGTGCCTGGACTGGGAAGGGCTGCTTCCTGTGCTGCTGGACCTCCTGGTAGCCGTAGCCCTGGTAGGTGAGGGCCTGTGGAAAGCCTTGGAATGGGAGGGATATCACCTGGGGTGGAGGAGCAGACCTGGACTGGGTGGGAGCAGGTTCATCTGGATCTGGAGGGTTGTGAAGCAGATCGGTGATCCTGTCCTTCACCGCCTGGTACTGGGGTTCTGCCATGTCCATGAGGGTCTGGTTCACATAGGTGAGGAAGGGCTTGCGGTTGAAGGATGAGGAGTCAGTGTGTACCAGCTGAGAGAGGATATCTGTGCTGCTTCTGATGGTGTCTCTTATCTCCAGCAGGACAGTGTGACTCCGTCCCTCCTGTCTGGCTCTCTGCCTTTCTGTGGAGGTGGAGCTGGGGGTGGATGCGGGTTGGACTGTGGTGGAAGTGCCGTCTCCTTTCTCCCACTGAGCCAGGGGGTCCTCCACACGCTCCACAATGGTTAGAACAGCTGTCGACAGGTTCTCCATCATGGTACGCTCCACAGACACCTGCCTGGAGACAGGAGCTGACTCTCTGCCAGAAGAGGACTGGCTCTCAGCAGGCTGCCTGAGAGAGAGGGTTGTGAGAGGGGCTGCTCCTCGGTGGCGGATCTCACCCTCCAGGAAGCTGCACTTGGCCATGATGTAGGTATCTCTGTCCGTCAGCTTGACCGCGGCCTGGCCAGATTTCTTGAGGTGCAGCTTCCCGTACCAGGTGTGCATGTGCTTCCACCCGCTGAGGAGCACCTCCGAAGTGTAGCCCAGACTCTCCGCCTTCTCTCTCCAAGCAGCCTGCTTCCTTTTGGTGTCCCTATAGAGCCTGTGTCCCTGCCGCCATAGGTACTCATTCTCTCTCAGCCACTCCAGCACCTCATCCTCATGTTCCTCCTCGATGTTGTATTGCCTCCTCTCCCGTTCTCGCATATGTCTCTTCCTCCCTTTGGCAGGACCACATGGGCCCTCATCAGAGGGGCTTCCAGGTTGTAGGGGCTGCTCCTCCATACCACCACCACCAGCAGCAGCAGCAGCAGCAGAAGCAGCACCAGCAGCACCAGTAGTACCAGGATCATCATCAGCAGAGTAAGCACCAGCAGCGCCAGCAGCACCAACAGGACCAGGAGCACCAGCAGGACCAGGAGCACCAGCAGGACCAGGAGCACCAGCAGGACCAGCAGGACGAGGAGCAGCTTCAGTAGAGTAAGCACCAGCAGAAGCACCACCGCCAGAAGCAGCATCAGCAGAGTAAGCACAAGCAGAAGCACCACCGCCATAAGCAGCATCATCAGCTCCTCCAGAAGCAGAAGCAGCAGAAGCCCCAGCCCCAGAAGAGCGAGCCCGTGCTGCAGAAGCCCCAGCAGAAGCAGAGTGAGGGCCAGGGGGTGGGAGGGTGGCCCTGTCCCTCTTGCCAGAGCTGGCAGCAGATGGCTGAGGCTTTCTCTTCTTCCCCATGGTTGTGGGGTTGCTGGCTGGCAGTCAGGCTGGCAGTCAGGCTGGCAGGCAGGCTGGCAGGCTGGCAGGCAGGCTGGCAGGCTGGCAGGCTGGCAGGCAGGCAGGCAGGCTGGCAGGCAGGCTGGCAGGCAGGCTGGCAGGCAGGCTGGCAGGCAGGCAGGCAGGCAGGCAGGCAGGCTGGCAGGCAGTAGATATGTCTGGAAGCAGGTCTTTCCTCTGAATGTTGACCTGCTTGGGAGCTGCTTCCCTTTATATCCATGGGGCTGATGCAATGCATCGTCCCCGCATGCACAGTGAACACTAGGCATCCCCTAGGCATCCGCTAGGCTTCCGGTCTGCATCCGCTTCATCCACTAGGCTTCCGCTCTGCATTCGCTTCATCCGCTCTGCGTCCGCTCTGCATCCGCTCTATCCATTCCGCGTCCGCTTTGCTGCGCTCCCCCGGAAGCCTTGTGGATGTGCCATCTGCTCTCATCCACTTCCATCCACTAGGCTTCCATGGAGCATCCGCTTTCCATCCACCCTGCATCCTCCCCCTGTCCGTTCCTTTCCGTGTTGTCCGCTCTGGTTATGCAAATTTTTGCCCCTTTTGAGAGCGGATAACAACGGATGGAACATTTTTCTCGTCCGCTGTGTCCTTTTTACAAACGTTTTGCATCCGGCGGCCAGTGTGACAGGGCCTTTAACTGTGAGCTGCATTGAAGATAAGTTTCATAGCATTTATACAGACTTTCTCTTCTTATTCTGAAAAGGTTGTGCTTAGTGCAGTGGAACTTGTTCAGGAATTAGTAGTGTTAGACGCAAGGAAAGAGAGGCTGCTGGATGGCTGCCTTCTCTGGAAAGTAAACCTGATTTCCACCCTACCATCATTTTAGCTCCCCAACCATGCGAAAGTTATTTGAAACTGAATTGGATATTATTTATTTATTTTAGGAATAAATTAAGAAAATAACTTTGTGCAGCTCACAATATGAAATCATAAAAACCTCACAATTACCAATAAATATAGCCAGCATGTTTTATGCCAGTTAGCTTTGAAACGTTGGAACTATGCAGAGATCTTCACTAACCAATAGTATTTTCCTTCCATTGACTAAATTTTGCCCGCTCCTCTGATACCAAAGGCCCTAGAATAAAAAAAGTTGGCTCACCTGACTTCAGAACACAGCAACCATTGTAAATACACATTGGTTGCCAAGTGCCAAGATTGTGATTGCATGACGATGAGGGTGTTGTGACAGTTGTAAATGCAACTGGTCTCAAGTAACATTTTTTTCAGTGATGTTGTAAATTCAAAGAGTAGCTAAATGATGGTTATAAGTCAAGGACTACTTGCATGTTGACTTTGAATACTAAAATGCATGAAATAGATGAATGAGTACATATTCAGTGCACAGATGAAGACTATTAATGATTGTGTTAAGCATTGTGTGAAAGAATCAGATAGACTACCACCTTTGGGGAAGTCTTTTCCTAGTTATACAAAAAGAAATAGTTCCATTAAAAACAAACAATAACCTAAAGCAAAATAAATATGTTTATTAGGAAGCTCTCTTTCCCCACTTCAGCTGAATAAATAGCTGCATTAATAATCTATTGTGTGTGTCTGTATACAATGTTTAAATGGATATTTAAATAATATATAACTATAGTCGCTACCCTGTTTAGCGGGAAAAGAACCAAAACATTTTTTTTCTCTCTCTCTCCCCCTCCTCCCTCCTCCCCTCTCTCTTTTAACTTCTTTTACTTTTGGCTTGTCAGAAGTCAGATTTTTCATTCTGCATAGTTCATGTGCCAAATAATAATGGTTCATGTGCCAAGATCAACCTGTGCTTTGTTGAGTTAAAGGCACATTTGAATTTCTCTTAAGCTCTTTGTTTCACATTAGCAAAACCGGCAGTACTGATGCCAACCCTGTCTCCTTGCTTAACTTTCCATCAGGGTTCTCTAACTCAACATCTTTTACAAATCCTTTGCTCTTGGATTTCATCCAGAATGGATCATAGCTGCATTTCTTTTTCCTTTTTTATTCTATTATTATAAATTATATTATTTCATCCCATGACATTTATAAGAGAAAATTAAAAATTCTTGGCAGTCTATTATTTTGATAACTTAGAATATTGTAAATAAAAGAAAAAAGATAAATATTCTATTGCTACTATAAGCTTCAATTTAGAATAGCAATGTTACAAGCATTAAATTATTTGGAATTTTCATTCAAAGTTAATATTAGAAGCAAAAAAATTCCACTGCGACTTGCAGTAATACATTTATTATATAATAAAATGTTTGGTCTTGCTCAGTATTAAATCTCATTGTGTTGTATGTAGTATGTACTTATATACATGCGTGTGTGTGTGTGTGTGTGTGTGTGTGTGTGTGTTTTAAGTTTTAATAAAGCAATGCCAAAAGACTGATGGATCAGAAAAAAGCTAAAACTTCTAAAACTTTCTAAAACTTCTAGCTGATTAAAATATACATGGCTAAGCTTCATATGGGATTTATAATTTTTATTAAGAATTTTGATTATGTTATATATTTATTAATCAAATTTATTTGTCTCCCCCATCTGAGCAAACGTAATACTAAAATGTAATTGAGAAAATTTTTAAAAAGGTAGAAAAGAAAAATGGAACAAAATAAACAGAGAAGAAAGAAAAGTATGAACATCACAAATATATAAAGAAATCCTTACTTCTAGTCATTATCTTTAAAATTTGATCAGTGGAGCCCTGGGATTTATCAGAAAATGCCTTGCCAAAACTGCATCTATCCATGTACCCTACGAAGGTCACATTGGTGAAAGTTCTTTCTTATTAAGTCCATGGGCACTGTTACAATGACAGATCTTTCCTGTTAAATGTCTGTCATACATAATTTTATTTATTATGATGATGATGCCACCTTTATTACTTTTAGAATAACTCAATATGCTGAACATATTTAAATTTCTTTCCTTCTCCTGTTTTCTCCACAACTACAACCCTGTCAGAAGGATTGGGCTGTGAGAGAGTTGACTGCCCAAAGTCACCCAGCCTAATTGTCAGTACACGATGGTGACAACTTGATGCAATTCCATAAACAAGTTAAAATTTTTAGAACATTTCCATGTTCATTCAGTCCTAGCTGACTGTGCAGTCTTTCTGCTCTATTTTGATGGTGGTGGTGAGATGAGGGACTTACTTTATGTTTGATAATGTCAAATCTTCAGAGCCTTTTGTAATTGAGGAGGATTGTGAATGGTATTAAATATAAATAAATCAATCTTCAGCTAGATTATGCATTTATATTGTGTATATTGCCATAGTTTTAAAATGACAGCATCCAAATAAAATGTATTCTTCCTTTGCTGAAGGCACAATGAAGCAAAGCTTTGTGATAAAAGAAAAAGAACATTGCAAAACAAGAAAATCATTTTTCTTAGATCAGATAATACCCATAATGAAGATCTATAATTCTTTTTATGTATACTTCCCCCTCCAAATTAATATTGGTTCAATATTGAATAGAAACATGATAATCTAGGAAAATGGGAATGTTGCAACAGAATTATTACTGGTCATCACGCATACATAACATAATTTTTTTTCAGTACTTAATGTCATTCCAACAATGTTGATGACCACTATTATAATAATCAATATGTTTATTTATTATCAGAAGTGAATTTCATCATATACATAAGATTGTTTTTCAGTCAAGTTTCTTCCTACAGAAAGCTATCATAGTCTTAGGCACTGATGTAGCTTCTTTGGTCTTGGTTTAGCGTATTGTGTGTATCCAGCTGTAATTTATTTATGTTATCTATCTACAGTGCTAGCAACATGCCCAGATCTCAAAGCACTCTGGGCAGTGTATAACATCAAACAAAAAGAAGTCTGAAAAAAGAAAATCACCAGAAACAAAATCAACTACAAAAAGAAAATCCAAGATAAAATATAAAATACATTAAACCAATAGCAAAACTTGCTATAAATAGCAAAATCATGAAGTATAACTTACAGAGAACCTTGTAAGTTATAACTGATTACAGACCTCCAAAATAGTTTTTAAAATTGCGGCTCACCATGAAATATAAATATACATATCTGGATCATTTTGATTAAGCAGCCCAATACTTTGAAAGAAAGAATGATTAAATGAATACATTATTTTTTTAGTTTGTTCCAACATTCCACGCAGCTTATAACAATAAAAAAAGTGCCAGTACATAAAATATAACAAAATTAATGCAATTAAAACCAAACTTTAAATAACTCAATTAAAATAACAAACAGTAAAATAAATCCTAAAAGATTAAAATAAAATAAAACCATAAAACATCTCACAAGAAATGTTTTATCGGGACTTTCAGTTTGCAGGGCTTCGGTGGCAGACAGAAATCCACGATCGTGCGCGGTTTCTGCCTGGATGTGCCGCTGGAGCGCCCCAAGCCAGCTGGCTTTGAGGCTAAGCCACCCCATAGAGGTCAGTGAAGATGGGGGAGATTCCAGCAGGATCGAGGAAAGCCACATCTTTCCTCCCCAGCTGGCTAAACTCCCTTTCCCGAAGGCGGTAGAGCGGTGGTCAGAAATGGCCGCCTCAAAGAAGCCCTCATCTGGAAAAGAATGTCCAGGAGGAAGAAAGTGCTGAAGTGAAAGTTTTGGCTGACAGGGATAAGAAACAACAATTAAGGCATCCTGGAACTCATATTTTAAAAAAGGGTACATTGCTCCCAAAGAAGATTCAGAAGCAGCAAATGAAAGTGAAAAGGGAAAACAAAATTTTTCACTCTCCTTCCTTATGTTGACAATGAACAGAGATGAATGAGAAATTGGAAAAATCTGCTTTGGCATCAACAGGTATTTAAGCTGGAAAACTTAATGCCAAGGGGATAATAAAGTTTTCTGAATATAAAAAGAAAAAAAAAGAGAAGGATTTTTTTTTCTGTAAGTGGGAAGGGAGAGGAAGAGAATAAGAACAGGATTTGGAAGGAGGAGACAGTCTGGAATTTAAAGAATCTAAAGTTAAATTTTAACAGGACTTCTAAAAGATACACTTTAACTGGAACTTTGTAACTAAATGCTAACCCCAGGAAGAGAAAGTAAAAAAAGGAAGAAGGTGTCAAAAGAAACAGCTTGCATATATTTGGATTGCTTGCTGACCTTGGGACTTTTGGAACTATATTTAAAGGATTAAAAACACTTGGGTGGTTGTTTTAAAAGAAAAAAAAACTCTGTGGATGAACTGAAAATAGAATTTAAAAAACTTAAAGAAGAGGAACAAGAAGGTAAGGGCTGTCTTGTTTCCGTTTTTCAATTCTTAGAAATGGCGATCTCTACCTATGAGTAACTACAAGAAAAGACTATGCAACAAGAAGATTGGGACAAAGAAGAAGCCATTTTAAATGAACAAGTAACTCTACTTGGGGAAGAAAGGGGAAATAGGGGAAAGAGAATGGAGAATTTGAGACCTAAAAAAACAACCAAAAAAGGGAAAAATAAGGTGAAAAGGGGATATAATGTGAGAAAGCAACAGAAAAAGGGAATACAATTTTTTTTTTTTGAATCTCTCCTCATACTTTCCCATCATTTGTTTAAAATTTTCATCAGATTTCTCTATTTTTTTTATCCATGGTATCTATTTTTATCTTAATATCTTGAATTCCTTGCATAATCATCTGTAAATTTACTTTTTCTTGTTCCTTATCTTGCTTCAACATTGTCTGAATTAAAAGTTGTCCTTCAAGTGGTGGGGAAGCAGAGGTAGAAGCAAAAACGCCGAATGATTTTGGCTTCCTGCTCATTTTAATATTTCCAAGGCTTCAAGCTCTCTTTGACTTTAAATCCAGCTGTATAGTAACCAAATATAGTCCAAAAAAATCAAAAAAAAAAATCCAATAGTAAAAAGCCCAAAACCAAAAAAGAAAAAAGGAAAAAGGAAAAAGAAAGGTCTTCAGGTTCTTCTAGACCCTAATCCAATTAAAATAAATGGAAGAAGCAAAGAAGCAAGAGAAAAAAAAAAAGAAAGGGAAGAAAAAAGAAAGAGCTCTGAGGCTTTCCCTTTAAAATAAAAAGCAAAAATACTAGAGTTAAAATTTACAAAAAGGCTGGCGAGTAGGAG
>BLBF01000003.1:49267273-49287553 GCA_015471245.1 Laticauda colubrina | reverse complement strand
TATATATATATATATATATACTGTACACTGCACTTTATTTCTTTATCCAAGGCTCTTATTATGACTGTCTTCTCCAGCAGCTTCAAAGCCAAGCCTCAAATGTTGAAATATTGATAAGAGTCCAAGAGAGCACCTGTAATAATATTTTACTGTATTCTCCCTCTATCTTATCACATTAAAATGTCCTTGAAAAGAAGTGCTTTTCTCCCCAATTCAAATAAAATATTTTCAAGCCTCTAGTTGGCAGTGTTACAGCATCTCTTAATACTCTTTCCCCCCCCAGCCAAAAGAAAAAATATTTATAAAGAACTCAAACAAAAGAAAAAAAAAGATAGTCAAAGGGAGCCTCTATCCTAAAAAGAAAGTTAAAAAGATAAAAAATAAAAATCAAGTGAAAAATAAAAATATATATAAGAGAAAATTCAATCCGGTTACCTACAAAGTCACCTTAAAGTCCTCAAAGAAAATAAGAAAAAAAATCCAAGTCTCAATTTGACATCACTTAAACGCCGCTCAACCAAGGTTCAGTCAAAACAAAAATAAAGCCACAGATTTCTTCTTTGTTCAGGATGTCCTTTCAAGTCTTAATCAATTTATAATGCAAAAGAATTTCTCACCCAACCGATACACGCTCATTTAAATCCCTTTCTTTCCAGAGTTGTCCCGACTTCAGCAGCTTTGGAGGCTGCCTTTCTGCTTCCAGCAAAAGGGCTTCTCCCGGATCAAACCAGAGATTTTGCGATATCTCTGGGATCCTGGGACTGTGCCCTTCACAATCCCCATCTCTATGGGACGGTTTAGGTCCGTTAGAACTGACCAGAGGCAAAAATATCAGCTGAGATATCAGAGCCCCGAGATCGCAGCTGTAACACCGAGAGAAAAACAAAGAGAGGAGAAGATTGGAAATATTGACACTAGATTAACAGTGGTAGAACAAGAAAAAAATGGGATGTTGAGGTGGGAGATGGAAAGATCAGAATTTTATCTTAGATTTCAAAATATAGAAGAGGAAAAAGGAGAAAACTTGGCTGTGATAATGATAGAAATATTGGCAGATCTTCTGGAAATTACTGAGGAAAAAATGATGGACGGAGTAGATGAGATATACCGAGTTTATACAAGATATGCGATGAGAAATAAACTACCAAAGGAAGTACATATTAGATTTACTAAAAAATCCATCAGAACACAGGTATTACAAGTGGCAAGAGAAAAAGCATTGAAATATAAAGGCAAAGAGATTGTAGTTTTAAAACAAATACCTAGAAGAGTGAGAGAGATGAGAAGAGAATATCGATTTTTGACCAAAATGCTACTGGAAAATGAAGTGAACTATAGATGGCTGATACCAGAAGGACTAATTTTTACGTGGCAGGAGCAGAGACATAGAATTGACTCGATTGAAAGAGCAGAGCTTTTTTATGCAGAATTTTTGGAAGAAAAAAAGAGGAGGCAGAGAAAGAGATCTCATTAATTGAGCTTCTGGAGGAACAACTGGAGATTGAAAAAGAGAAAGGAGCTGTAGGTGGACAGGTAGACAGTAAAGAACAACGTGAAGTGAGAGCCACGAGAGCTGTTAGACCTAAATATAAAGCATAATCATGGAAGAAAAAAAACTGATTACAATGAATATAAATGGACTTAACTCAGCTGTTAAAAGAAGGAAAACCTTTCACAAATTAGAGAAATTAAAATTTGATATAATTTGCTTACAAGAAGTTCATATTAAAAAGCAACATGAGCATTTGTTAGTACAGCCAAAATTAGGGAAAATATTTACTTCTTTGATTCAATGTAAGAAAAGAGGAGTGGTTCTCTACATTAAAGAAGATATTCCAGCAAAACTGATCTACACAGATGAAGATGGAAGAGTATTAATGGTGGAAATAATGGATAATAATAAAAAAATACTCTTGATTGCAATTTATGCTCCGAATGATAAACAAGAAGAGTTTTATAAAAAACTACATATGGAAATAATTAGACTGGACTATGTTAACATAATTATGATGGGAGACTTTAATGGAATTGTGGACAATAAATTGGACTATATAACAACAACAACAAAACAAAATAGAAAGATTCTCCCTAAATCTTTTTTTAAAATGACAGATGAATTAACCTTAAAAGATATTTGGAGGGAAAGAAATGCTAAAACTAAACAATATACTTTTTATTCTAATAGACATTTATCATGGTCCAGGTTAGATATGATTTGGATCTCAACAGAATTAATATCTACTATTCAAGAAACAAATATTGAAATAAGTACTTGGGCAGATCATAGTCCAATGACAATTAAATGGAAGGGACAAAAAAAAAGATCGAGATGGACATTAAACAATACTATTTTAAAGGAGAAAGATTTTATACAATGGATGGAGAAGGAATTGGTTTTTTTTTTTAAAGAAAATAAAAAAGAAGATACTTCAATACAGAATGTTTGGGATACAATGAAGGCATATGTAAGAGGTTTGATAATAGACTATACAAGAAAAAAGAATATTAGGAAAAGACAAACCTCTAAGGCCTTGGAAGATGAATATATAAGACTTGAAAAAGAATTACAGAAAATACCACAGAAAAAAGATATTAAATTGAAACTGGATGTAATTAAGCATAAAATGGAATTAATAGAGAAAGAAGAACTGGCACAGAAAATTAGAAATTCTAAACAGAATTATTTTGAAGATGCAAATAAACCAGGTAGATGGCTAGCATATAAACTGAGAAAGGAGAAGGAATCAAGAAAAATATTGAAACTAATAGATGATCAAGGTCAAGTTTGTTGTGGTAATAAGGAGAAAAAGGAAATTATTCGAGATTATTATGGACAACTATATAAACAAGAGAATATTGATGAGAAAAAAATTAAACAGTATTTACAGAATGTTAACTTACCGAAGATACCTAAAGAGACTGAAGAAATGTTAGAAAGCAATATAACAATGATGGAATTAAATGAAGCATTTAAAAGACAAAATAATGGGAAAGCACCAGGTCCAGATGGGCTTCCGGCAGAATTCTATAAAAAATTTCAAGAATCATTGAACACTCCATTGTTAGAAATTATGAATGAAGTTATGTTAAAAAAGATGACACCCAAAACATGGTCAGAGGCTTATATTACACTTATTTTAAAGGAAGAGGCTGACCCGTTGCAAATTAAGAACTATAGACCTATTTCCTTATTGAATGCAGATTATAAAATCTTTGCTTCAATCTTAGCAGAAAGACTGAAAAAATATTTAAATAATTTTATCCATCCAGATCAAAATGGATTTCTACCAAAGAGACAAATTAGAGACAACATGAGAGTAATTTTGGATACCTTGGAATATTATGAGGCTCATCCTGAAAAACAAATGGCTTTGATATTCCTAGATGCTCAAAAAGCATTTGACAACGTGAACTGGAGATTTATGTTATTATTATTGGAACAGATGGGCTTTGCCAGAAAATTTATTCAAGCAATAGAAGCCATATATAATAAACAGACAGCAAAGGTAATGATGGAGGGAGAATTTACAGATCTTATTAATATAAGAAGAGGTACAAGACAAGGATGTCCCCTATCTCCTTTGTTATTCGTATTAACTTTGGAAGTGTTGAATAGAAATATTAGAGATGACAAAAATATAAAAGGAATGAAAATCAAAAAGGAAGAATTTAAACTACAAGCTTTTGCTGACGATTTAGCTTTTATTCTGGAAGACCCGTTAGAAACCGCTCCAAAGTTATTGGAAAAGATAGAGATATATGGTGAGATGGCTGGCTTGAAAATAAATAAAGATAAAACAAAGATTTTGACAAAAAACATGTTATTGAGACAAAGAGAAGAACTGACAGATCTTTTGAAAATTCAAATTACAAACAAGGTTAAGTATCTGGGGATATATTTGACAGCAAGATGTAGCACATTAAAAGAGAATAATTATATTAAACTTAAACAACAGATAATTACAGATTTGAAGAAATGGGAAAATTTACAATTGTCATTAATAGGGAGAATTTCAACAATTAAGATGAATATTTTACCTAGAATTTTATTTCTCTTTCAAACAATACCAATTAGACTTGGAAAAGACTATTTTGAAGATTTAAATAAAACTATGTTGAAGTTTATATGGCAAGGTAAAAAAGCGAGAATAAAGTTAAAACCTTTGCAAGATGCTAGAAATAGCGGAGGTTTTGGCCTGCCTAATTGGGAATTGTATTATCAAGCTGCAAGTTTGATGTGGGTCAAAGAATGGATAACATTAAGAAAACATAGATTGTTGACATTAGAAGGACATGATTTACTGTTGGGCTGGCATGCTTTTTTATGGTACAAGGGAACTAAAACACAGGGGTATTTCAGAAGACATTATATACGGGAGTCTTTGTGGTTAAATTGGGAGAAGATAAAAAAACAATGTTACTTGAAAATTCCAGTTTGGTTATCGACTATTGAAGCATTTTCCTATCCTATGATCTATAAAAAGGAACAAACAGTTAGATATGGGGAACTGTTGGATGAAAAGTGTGGACTTAAAACGATCCAAAACTTAGAGGAACAAGGTATAAGGATGAATTGGTTTTCATATGCGCAAATACAATCAAGATATCTTGAAGATTTTAAAACGGAAGGATTCTATGATAAACAGACTGATTTAGATAAGATATTGATGGGTACTGATGAGAAAGTGATTAAAAAGTTATATGGTTATTTATTGGGAATTAAGCTAGAGGAAGAACAAGTTAAAGAAACTATGATTGCTTGGGGGAAGAATTTTGGATATGGAATTGATTTAGAGCAATGGCAAAAATTGTGGTCTCAAAATTATAAAATGACAATGTCAATAGCATATAAAGAAAACTTGTATAAGATGTTTTACAGGTGGCACCTTCCCCCGACAAGAATAGCAAGAATGTTCAAGAATAAATCTGAAAAATGTTGGAAATGTCATCAGATACCTGGCTCATACTATCATATGTGGTGGACTTGTGAGAATGCTAGAAAATATTGGACTAAAATTCACATGTGGTTGGAAAAAATGACAAAGAAACACATAGACTTGAAACCAGAGATCTTTTTATTGGGAATTTTACCTGATATATATAATAAAGACTTGAAATATTTGATTGTAAATGTATTAACAGCGGCTAGGATTGTATTTGCTAAAAACTGGAAGAATGAGAAAATGCCATTGCAGGAAGAAATTATTGAGAAAATATTGGAATGTGCTGAGATGAGTAGATTGACATTTGAAATTAGAGAACAAGAAGATAAACAATTTTATGTAATTTGGGTTTTTTTTTATCAATGGTTAGATGATAAAATACAATAATAGAGCATTAATATTATATATATGAAGAGTTTTTAGGATTGATTTGTTATGATTATATGATAAATTATAGAATAAACTGTTTGAAGTATTGTTATCTCACAAAGCATGAATGATTAAAAGTATAGTCAGAAAAAGATTTTTTTATTTTTATTTTTTTTTAGTAATATTAGAATATGGATTGACAATATGAGTGGTTATGCAATATAATTGTAATTGACACTATAAAATGAATGCACAAAACTGATGAACCAACCGATACACCGGAAGTATATATGAGAGTAGATGTTTTTAATGTTTTGTATGTTTGTCTGTTTGTAGAAAATTAATAAAAACTTATAAAAAAAAAGAAAAGAAAAAGGGAATACAGAAAAGGGAAATTGAGGCGGAGAGACAAGGGGGTAAAAAGGGCAGAGAGAAGAAGCAAAAGAGGAAAGAAGAGAAGAGAAGCTACAAGGGTGTGAAGCAAGATGTAAAGAAACAGGATTTATTTAGAGATAATGGGTAAAAATTTAATTGAAAAAGTGATTCTGCAAAGGTACATATGATTGTATTGTTATATTTGTATTTAGAAATAATGTTAGAAAATAGGAAACAACGTATGATTTAGTAAAACATTTGTGAATAAAATAATGGAATGAATTAAATGAGAGAATTAATTTAGAAAGGAATGGGAACATTTTAATGATATAATGCTTTAAAATGCAAGTGAAGTGGGGGGGAAGTAATTATGGAAAGTTTATAAGCGTTCCCATAGAAGCATGATACCTACTTGAAAAGTAATGTGTTTAAATGAATATTAACATTAATGATAGAATTGAATTGGTATGGATCGTTGTTTTAATTATATTATATATTTATATTTTTCTTTTCTTTTTCTTTTTAAAGTGTAGTGTGTAGCTTTAATGTACTACACAGAATCTGAATGGAAGTTATGTTCTATATTAAGTGTTATAATTTTAGGGGAAATACATAAAGGCCACAGGAGGAATTTTGTTTAATGAGAAAAGATAATAGACAGTTGAAATAGGACAGACAAAGAATATAAATATAATGATCTGATTTGAGATGAAACATATAAAAATAAAATTAAGAAAGTTAAAAGCAGGGAGAAGCTATATAGAAAATGTTGAATGGTAATAAGATATGGAATGGTATATAAAAATGAGCATGAATTTGAATTGGTGTCTGTACAAAGAGATGTAACCCGGGATCAGGCTGCTTTCAGAAAAGAGGTTTTATGTTTTTCATGTTTTGTGTTGTGTTTGTTTATGTTTGTTTCTAAAAATCAATAAAATTTTCTTCAAAAAAAAAAGAAATGTTTTATTACCTTCCTTAAATATTAGGAGAATGGGAATAAAATGCATTTCCTTCGAGCAACGAAATAACAGAATAATAAAGTTGGAAGGGACCTTTGGAAGTCTTCTAATCCAACCTTCTACTGAAGCAGGAAACTCAATATCATTCTGGACAAATGGTGTCCAATCTCTCCTTTAAAAGCTCTAGTGATGAAGCAACCATAATTTATGGACCAAGCCATTTCACTGGTTAATTGTTCTCACTGACAGGAAATTTCTCTTTAATTCTAGGTTGGATCTCTGCTTGAGAAGCTTTCATTTGTACTCAGTATTTGTAACTATAGATAATCATATAATACATATGATAATATATAGGATAGTGAAAATCAAAATTTAAAAGTAATATAAATGGTTAAAAATGAAAATGTAACATTAATTAACTTAAATAAATTAAATACTAGAAGCATTCAGATTTCAGATGATTTATTAAGGATAAGACTTAGCTTGAGAAAATTTTAGATTTCCTGTGTTTAATTATGTTGAAATTGAGTGTTTGAAAAAACTAGATGAAGTAGTTCAAGACAAAGATAATAAAATTGTCAAGTTCGAAGCATGCCTATGCTGTTTCAACTATTATTGCTTCTCAGCTTGCCAAAGAACCAGAGGGATTGGGGGGGGGGGGGGGGGATGAGATGGAATGTAGGTGCCAGACATCAAGAAGATGATCTGTGAGAGCCAAGGACACTTCAGCAGGTTTTTGCCAAACCCAAAGACTTTTTCTCATAACAATACAATGACACTCAATTGGACAATGTGACCTGCACTAATAGGGGGAGGGTGAATCCTGTTCTTTAATTATGTGGATTTGTTCAGGATAGATCTGGTTTTGCCCTCATCAGTACAGAAATGATGTACTCAATGAAGTTTTGCATTCAGAAATTGGATCATTTCAGCGGTGCTTGCTTTGGTTGGGTTTGTCAGGCAGAACATTGATATAAATGCAGACCAAATACAAAATAATTCTGTTGAAGCACAAATCTCATGGTAAATCTTACACACACACACACACACACACATGTATGTATGTATGTATGTAGAAGAGAACAGCAAGATAGCTTTTTCTATGTAAGGCTATCTTAAAAATAACTTTATCCATTTAAAACTGCTAATCAATACTGAGTTTCTAGAAGGGTTAATGCTCCTTAATTTTGATCCATTAAAAATAAGCATTGATGCAATTGCAATGCCCTTCATATTGATTTCAGAATATTTCCTTTCATTCATCTTATATTTAGAAGTGTTATTTCTTGGTTGACCCCAATTCTTTTCCTCTGGGTAGTGGAGAGCTCCCCCACTTCTTTTTAATAAGACCCAGAGCTAAAATAGATATAGGGCTTCTACTAATCTTATATCTGAGCATTTGCTAACAGGAGGTGAATTAATGGCCTATCTTAGATGTCCTCAGGGCTGAAAAGATTGCTGCATATGTTCATTTATCCTGAACCACCATCCTTAGATTGAGATATTAGACATCTGTTCAATGATGCTATTCTGACAGAAGTTCCTATAGTGTATTCAACTGTTCAAGTGATACTTCTGTTGCTATAGCAACTCACTCTAACTCCCTTAACAAAGGAAAGGTTGGGAAATCTTTATACATGTAAATTGAAATTGTTTGTCTGAGAGATTGTAATAATCAATAAATGTAATAGAAAAACTGGGGCAAGGGAAATTTGTAATACATGGAAGTGGAGCATATTTACATTGTTTACTGGTTTATCTGGTATAAAACAAACATATTTTCTCAGGTCTGAAAGAGAACTCATATTCAAACTGTTTAGTTATAAGAGCTATCCACAAAATAGATTACGTTTTCATCTGTAGCAAGAAGGGGCAGAGCTAGAGTGGCCATCTTTGGTCTGTGCATCCACCACTTAGTCTGCATCTAGTCGTGCTAGTGGGAGGTTCATATCATTGCCCGTTATTTCACAGCAAATGTTTGAAATGTGTGCTGCAATTGAAAATCCTGCGAGTTGTTAGGTGCGATCAGTGATCAGGTTTTTGTTGACAAAAAAACATAAACTGATTGAAATTTTTCGGCAATTGTGTGAAGTATACAGGGACAACATCATCACTGAAGGTGGAGTGCACCAATGGTGCATAAAGTTTAAAAATGGATGAACTAACGTTCATGATGAACAGCAGAGTGGATGTCCGAGCATTGTGACTGGTCGCGAAAGTTGATGACAAGATTCGTGAAAACCGCTGTTTCACAGTAACGGAACTTTCACTTAGTTTTCCACAAATTTCACACAGTTTGTTGCATGGAATTGTTACACAAAAGCTAGGCTACCACAAATTTTGTGCAAATTTTGCCAAAAATCCTGACAAAAAACCGCAAGAGTCAGCGTATGGCTGCATCATTGACATTTCTGTACTCTTATGACAAAGATGGAGATTCATTTCTTGATCGAATAATAACTGGAGATGAGACTTGGGTCAAACATGTGAACAGTGAGACCAAATTGCAGTCTATGGAATGGGGGCACACAAATTTCCCCTAAAAAACCAAGAAAATGCTTGCAAACATTCTCTGCAAGGAAGATTATGGCGACTGTTTTTGGGGATAGGCAAGGTGTGCTTCTTATCGATTTTCTGGAACATGGTGCAACAATAAACTCTGTGAGGTATTGTGAAATGTTGCAAAAACTAAGAAAAGCAATTCAGAACAAGTGTAGAGGAAAGTTAAGCTCAAAAATTTTGTTTTTTCATGACAATGCCTGACCACACACAGCAAATTGTACTCGAGAAGTCCTGAATGCTTTCAAGTGGGAGATTTTTCCTCATCCGCCCTACAGCCCCAATCTTGCACCAAGCGACTACCACATGTTTCCGAGGATGAAAACCTGGCTTGGAACACAGCACTTTGATGGCGATGTGGAATTGTGGGTGAGCGTGACTGACTGGCTCAAATCTCAGGCGGCTGAATTTTATGACAATGGAATTACAAAGCTTGTTCACCGCTATGATAAGTGCCTCAATTTGTTCAGTGAATATGTTGAAAAGTAGTATTTAAGTGTCACTTTCAAGTATATATAATAAAATTTTTTTCTTACGCTTTGTTTTTTTTCTATCGCAAAATGCAATCTATTTTGTGGATAGCCCTCGTACATTCACAGATTGCACTAACCCCATATTAATGGTTCAATTTGTTAAGAAACAACAAATTGGTTGGGTTTGTGCTACACTGTGTTCCATGGTTTGCAAGGTACAATGGCTTAAATTCATACATCACTTTGTCAAAAAATTCAAAGTAAAATAGGTAAAGATTCTGTCAAATCCTGATCTCTGAATAGTATGCCGAAAGATATCTAACCAAGAAGTAGGACTGTATTACTATTATCCTTCTCATCTTTCCTATTACTACTCCTATTGATATCTTATGACTATCAAATTCCTTGTGTGTCCAATCAAACTTGGCCAATAAAGAATTCTATTCTATTCTATTCTATTCTATTCTATTCTATTCTATTCTGTTCTGTTCTGTTCTGTTCTGTTCTGTTCTGTTCTGTTCTGTTCTGCTCTGCTCTGCTCTGCTCTGCTCTGCTCTACTCTCTTCTAGTACTTTGTTGCTATATCGTATGATGTATGATTTTATCATGATTTATGACTTATCATTTGTTGCTTGTATGTATTCTGAGAGCTTATGCAACAGAGGCAAATTCCTTGAGTTTCCAATCACACTTGGCCAATAAATATTCCATTCCATTCCATATTTAGTTTCAAACTTATGAGTATGCTTAGAATACTTTACCATTATACCTCAAAGACCATTAAACTGTATAAGAATTAAAAGCAATATACTTCCTGAAGTGGTGATATACTGGGTCTTTCTTTGCTGTGCTTCCATTTGAGGCAATAATAACTTAAAAGACTATTTGGGTAAGATTGGTCTTTTGGTTTTAAATTGCATGTAAGCAATACTACTTCCTTCTGCATGATATTCTGAGATAAATTTTAAAGTAGCACTTATGGAATGCTTTATCTTCTGCTATATAATAAAACACCCCCACAAGGTGACATGGCAAAGCTAATGTATCTTGGTTCAAATGATGTTCACAGCAATCTGCTATGCTTTCTGCCCACAATGTCATGGATGAAAATATTTGATTTAAATGGTGGGTGTATGAAATATTAATCATAAGTCTTCTTGTTTTTCTAACTTTATCTATCTATCTATCTATCTATCTATCTATCTATCTATCTATCTACCTACCTACCTACCTATCTATCTATCTATCTATCTATCTATCTATCTATCTATCTATCATCTATCTATCTATCTATTTATTGAATTTATATTGCCACCTATTCACCCATGGTGACTCAAGGCGGCTTATAGAATATAAAATGGTCTCCAGTCTGCACCAGAGGACCTCACTGTGGCTACAGCACCTCCTTGGCTGCCCATTTGATCACACACCCCAATAGCAACAAAATTAAAATAGAAGCTGATATGCTGCAGACAAAGCCCATTGGGACTCATCTTTATTTCCAAGAACATCCAATGATTATTGATAGGGCCATAAGTATTTTTAGAAAATAGATGTGGTCACCAGCTAAGAAAATAAAGGCAAAAAGGTGATACTACAAAATATGGTGAGGAACAAACTCACCTGTTTATTTTCTAGAGGAAAAAAATAATGAATTTAATTGAACACATATCTCTGCTGGCTATTTTCTCCCAGACTAGGCAGGGACTCCCGAGTTAACAAATGACTCCTAAAATTTTGAACATTGGAGATTCAAATTGCAGATTTCCCTGGCTCTTATTCTTTCAAAAACAGCAACCAGTTAACCAAAATGTTTATCCAAACAAAATGGAAAAACAAAGGCAATATTTCTGCTAAAAAACAGCATTTGAAGACTGAAAAAGCCATGACATCTAATTTTTTAATCCATCCAGGAGTTCTCAGGAGTTTTCATAAGATTACAGAGGACTCCTTGCACAATCACTGTAAAGGATTTCTGCAGCTTCTAATCTCTTATTGTAACTTGAAACTGACAGGTGTTAAGCGAAAGGAAAAGCTTTTTAATCTGTAGTGTCATACTTTGCTTTGCTAACTTTTGGAGAATAAACAGGCGTCAGGGTTTTGCCCTTAATTTAATCTTCCTTTGCTCAGAAATGAACAACTCTAGGCAGCAGTTGCACATACAGTCAAATCAAGTTATTCAACTGTTGGGAAAAACAGGTTTGGTGTCAAAACAGTCAAAAATTTATAAAGAATAAAAAATCAGTGAGGTTTCCAACTGGCTGAAGCATCTATCCATAATGACCCCTCTGTATTTTTTTTTTTTACTATACATGCTTACATAGACATACCTTCCCTTGCACACAAGCATTTGGATATATGTGCACACTGTGAAAGAAATTAATTTAATACACATAACATTGTAACATGGGCCTGTGGTGGATACCTCTTGTGTGTCTTGGAATACCCTATGCTATTTCAGACAAATGGTTATCCAATCTCTTCTTAAAAACTATCAGAATTGGAACATTCACAACTTCTGGAGACAAGCTATTCCACTGATCAGTGTTCCTCCTTAAATACAACCTTCAACCTTCCATCTGCTCTCAAGTATTCTTCCAGACCTGTCCTCTTGAACCAGTTTCTCAAGGGCACTACCAATCTTGGGAAGCTGGGAGGAATCCAATTCCATTATGTACTTAATGATTCTCTGCAGAGATACAGAAGCAATTGTTTTGCAAAATAAAAGAAACTCCCCTCTTTGAGAATGTGCTCAAAGGAAACCAGCTCCAGAAATTAATTTTCTTTAAAATCAAACCAGCATCTGTGAGACAAAAGTATTTTATCCAAATATAATTTTTTTTCTTCTCAGCCTTTGTATAAAGCAATTTTTAAATCTTCTCAAAAACAGACCAAAGCTACTAATTCCAGCTGGCTTTTTTTTGTTGTTTTAATTAGGACAGTATAGTAGTTTTATCCTTGAAACTATCATTCTAGATGGCTCTGTGAACTGCATTGAGGGTACTTCCACAGCTATTAGGGAATGGCTGTTGGTATTTCCATCAGATTGGGTGTTGTTTGCAAAGTGCACACAGCCCTGGATGATTTATATGCAGTAGTCCAATGGCTGAGAAGTGTCTATTTATTCCTGCTTTTCTCCCCCGGCTGAAGAATAATAGGTACTTGATTAAACGAGGCTGAGCTTACAGCTCGGGTATTTGGCTTCCTGTCAGGCATTTAGAATGGCAGGTTGCACTCTAACTGGAGTGTCTAATTAAAATGCAAGGATCAAAGTAGTTTTTCAACACAAACATGGACAGATTGGTGCCTGAATGTTGGGACATAGCCATGACTCATCTGAGGAGACAGTTGTCTCTCCTCTTCAGGCTGCTTTATAAAACCTTTATTTACAGACTAAAACATACTGATTCATCCGTGCAGACTTCCAATTTCTACATCTTCTTTCATGCTGCACATTTCAAAATATAGCCATTGCAATGGGCTTATCCAAAGTGATCATTTCACTCCAGTATTACCAAGTATGTGTTCCTCTGCCAGGAGTCATTATCAGCTGGATTTTTATACTCAAAGTATTAGGCTTTGGTAGAAATGAAATGACAGAAATGATGATGATCCAATGGTTTTCCCAGCATGGAATTCAAAATTTTTTTTTATCTCATGATAACCCATGACCCTTTAACTCCCTAGTAGTCAAAGTATTATGTTACACATAATACTGTCATTGTGTACTTATAAATGGTTTATTATTAAACTACTTTTGCTATGTTCACATGATAATCTAAACTATAAACCATGATTAACAAACCCCACTTTCTGGGTTCTGGCATAAAGGGAAAACCTACCTGTTTCACCTGCACCTCCCCAACTGTTGCCCTCCAAACCAGAACTCTTGAAGAATGTGGTTTGACTGAAGACCAATAGCCACGCTGACAGAGGGGTATGGGAATTATAATTCAGTACACCTAGACAGCAAGCTGTTGGAGAAAGTTGGTCAAAAATAAATAACAATAACTTCCCAAAATTTTAGACATAGAATCTTTCCTAACTGTATTCAGATATTCAGAGGACTGACTCTTGTTGCATTCAACTCCATGTAATTATACTCCATTGATTGAGTTACTAGACCTGTGGAACTAAATCTCCTCTGACATTTCCCACGCATAACTGCATAGTTCAATGTGTATGTCCACTATTATTAGATCTAAGCTTTGAAATATGCACTCTGTTTAATCTTGAAAAAAAATGCTTTCCACAGTCTACAGAATAAGCCATTCCAGGATTCTGTAGAATGAGAGGCAATGTTTTCAGCATGACTAAAAAACATTTTCTTAGACATATGGAAGATAATTTTTAAAACCTCTCTGTTTCCAGGGATCTTTTTAAAGCATCATAAAATATTCAGAAGTCTTACCACAGTCTTTTGCCATGCATATTTTTCACATAGCCCCTTTGATGATGTAAGGCAAATAGGGCCTCCCCCAATGTGGTGATATGTATATTCTTGTCTACTCCTGCTGGGGATTGCAACCAGTCAACCAGCCATGCTCCCCCAGTAAAACAGTCCATTAAGCCCATGTCCCATTGCACCAACGGATGCAAAGAGGATGTAAAACGGACAAAAAAGCTTGCCATCCGTTGGAAAATGTGATGCATCCGTTGTGTACTCATTGCATACGTGTTTCATACGCTCTATCTGTCGAGCATCCATCCACTGAGATTTCATCCGTGCAAGAAGTTTTGAGCTGCACAAAACTTTTTGAGCGGACAAACTTTCCCCTGTGTACGATGTACATCCTTGGCATAGACGGGCAACAAATCTTCTACGTCCATTATCATCCGTTAAATGTCCGCTGTATCCTCTCGGCATCCTCTGGCCATCCTCGCAATTCACATCCGCTCCAGCTGAAAATGGAAAGAGGGAGGAAACAAAAGGTGCACGGAACGTCCACAACAGCGTTAGTAGCATGGAAATAGAAAGGATGTAAGCGGATGCATCTCATATATAAAGCATTAAAACGGACAAAACATTTGTATATGGGATGTATCTTGGATATTTAGGATGTCTGGAGTATTCCTAGAGTATGTGGAAGGACACCTAGTGGACAACCAATATTTCCTATAAAAAGGGGGAGGAAATCACCTGGATCTCAGTATGAGTCCTGCAGCCGTAGTGTACAGACCTCTTCACCCTTGGTCTTGGTCTTCCACATCATCCATTGCTCTCCACCATGGATCATAACACAGTCCTTATGGTAGCTGCGATCATTCAACAACAGTACCAAGCCCTGTTCAGACTGTTTCACCTTTTATACACAAGGAGAAGAAGGAGACGTTCAAGAGCTGTGTGGGTCCGAGGATGGATCAGGAGAAGAATGGAGTTTGGACTGTATGACGAGCTGATGGTGGAGCTGAGGAATGAAGACCCTCGTGCATTCCATCACTTCATGAGGATGCCACCAGCCATGTTTGATAAAATTGTAGAGCGTCTGAGACCCAGGTTGACCAAGCCGAGCACCAACTTCCATCCCAACCTGGACCCTGGACTTAAGGTGGCAGTGACTCTGTGGCACCTGGCCTCTGGAACCACAAACAGAAACATGCAGTATGCCTAGAGGGTGCCACACAACAGCATCAGCAAAGTGGTCAGAGAAGTGGTGCAGGCCATCATCGAAGAATACGTGGAGGAGCTCCTCCAGTGTCCCACCACTGAACAAGGCTGGAGGAAAGTTGCAGAAGAGTGGTATCAGAGGTGGAACTTTCCCCACACCGTTGGAGCCATAGATGGGAAGCACGTGGCCTGCAAAGCTCCAGCCAACTCAGGGTCCAATTATTACAACTACAAGGGCTTCTTCAGTATCATCCTCTTTGCCATGGTTGATGCTGACTACAAGTTCATGTACATTGATGCTTCAGGCAACGGGTCAGCTTCAGATGCCCAGATATACAACACCAGTGACCTCAAGGGTGGGCTGGAACGCAATCTCATCATGGGTTTCCCAGATCCAGACCCCCTACCCAACAACACACAAGATGTGCCCTACTTCATCATGGGTGATGATGCCTTCTCTCTCAGAACCTACCTCATGAAGCCCTACACTTCCAGATGCCTCACCCATGAAGAGAGGATCTTCAACTACAGGCTGTCCAGGGCAAGACGGGTGGTGGAGAATGCCTTTGGCATCCTGGCCAACAGGTTCCAGGTACTTCTCACCACCATGCAGCATCACCCAGGGACTGTGAGGAGCATCGAGGAAGCTTGCTGCATCCTGCACAATCTCATGCGCACCCGCTACCCAGTGTTGCAGAACAGGCTTGTGGACTGCCAACAAGGGAATGGGGACATGGAGCCTGGTGAATGGAGGCAAGGATGAAACCTGATCGACACTGTGGATGTACAAGGCCCCAACAGAGCTTCACGTGAAGGGAAGAAGCAGCGCAACCTACTGAGACACTGGTGCAACTCCCCATCTGGAGTCGTGGAGTGGCAAGACAGGATGATAGATGGTTAATGGATGCTTCCTTGAGCCTGTCTCATAACACTGATGAGATTGTGCCATGGATGTTGAGTGGTTCTACAATGAATAGGGCATTAATAAAGAGCTTTGTTTATTTTGAAATGTGTTGAGCAATGAATAAATTGTTATTGATAAAAAAGGGCCATATGTGTGGCACCTGGGAGGGTGGACCATACAGTCCCACTATGGAGGTTTATCTATCCCACAGCTATCCTTACCTATCCCACAACTATCCTTACCCATCCCACAAGCATGCAAAGGCTTAACCATTTTTTCAAAGTTTTCACCAACACTTTATTAAGTAAAAAATTTGAACCAAGTGTGTGAATCAAAGATAACCTTTATTAATAACTGTCTTAAGTAAACTGTATGACTTTATTAAAAAAGCAAAATGAACCAAGTAAAGATAAAGCAAAGATAAAGTGAACAGGTAACAACGCAGTCTCTGGCACTATTCTCAGTCACCCTGAGGCATGTCCATGCTCTCAGCTGTTAAGCGGGCAGGGACTGTGGAGGTTGGTGTGGCTGGACTGATCTGAGGCGCCATTGGGGTGCTTGCCCCCGAGAGTACAATAGGGGATGGTGTGTTCAGGAAGCTCTCAGAGAGCTGACTCAGTCCCGTGAGGTTGAGAGGCCCTTCATCAAGTACCTGGGATGTCAGGCACAAGACTGATGACAGATTGTCCGTTGATGGGCTTGGCTGTGGGGTGGAGGAAGGAGGAGTGTAGTGGGGCTGTCTGGTCTGCAGCTGGGTGAGGTGTGGCATCTGTGGCGTGTGATGAACCTGGGCCTGGACTGGGAAGGGCTGTTTTTGCTGTGGGAAGTCCTGGTAGTCGTAGCCTTAGTAGGTGAGGGGCTGTTGAAAGCCATGGAAAGGCGGTGACATCACGTGGGGTGGAGGAGCAGACCTGGACTGGGTCGGAGCAGGTTCAGCTGGGCCTTGAGGGTTTTGCAGAAGTGCTGTGATGTTTTGCTTCATCACCTGGTATTGGGCCTCGGGCAGGTCCAAGAGGGTCTGGCTCACGTAGGTGATGAAGGGCTTCCGGTCCGAGGATGGTATGTCGCTGTGGACCAGCTGAGAGAGAAGTTCTGTGCTGGTCTTGATTGTGTCCCTGATCTCCAACAGCACACTGTGGTCCTGGCCCTCCAGTCTGCCTCTCTGCCTGCATCCTGTGGATCTGGGTGTGGGTGTGGGTGTGGGTTGGTCTCTGGTGGCTGCCGCTTCTTGCTCCATTTGTGACAGGGGATCTCAAAGTCCTCCGGCATGGGGAGTGCAGCTGTCGGGGGGGTCTCTGCCATGGGGCCCTCCAAAGACACTTGCCTGGACAGGACAGCTGTCTCCTGGCTGGAAGAGGACTGGCTGTCTGTGGGCTGTCTGAGGGAGAGGGTTGTCAGAGGGGCTGCTCCTCAGTGGCAGACCTCACCCTCCAGGAAGCTGCACTTGGCCATGACGTACATCTCCCGGTCAGTGAGCTTGACAGCGGCCTGCCCAGATTTTTTGAGGTGTAGCTTGCCATACCAGATGTGCATGTGCTTCCACCATCCCAGGAGTACATCTGCAGTGTACCCCAGGCTCTCTGCCTTGTCTCTCCAAGCTGCCTGCTTCTTCTTGGTGTCGCGATAGAGTCTGTGGCCCTTTATCCACAGGTACTCGTTCTCCCTCAGCCATTCCAGCACCTCCTCCTCATGGTCCTCAGAAACGGTGTACTGTTTCCTCTCTCCCTTCTCCTTCCCTTGCCTCTTCCTCCCTCTGGCAGGGGCTTGAGCAGCAGGGCCTTCAGGGGCTTGAGCAGCAGGGCTTTGAGGGCCTTGGGGCTGGTCCACCACAGCAGCAGCAGCAGCAGCAGCAGTAGCAGTAGCAGTAGCAGTAGCAGTAGCAGTAGCAGTAGCAGTAGCAGTAGCAGTAGCAGTAGCAGCAGCACCAGCACCAGCACCAGCACCAGCAGCACCAGCAGCAGGAGAAGCACCAGCAGTACTAGCAGCAGGAGAAGCACCACCACCACCAGCAGCAGCAGCAGCACCAGCACCAGCAGCACCAGCACCGGCAGCTTCAGAGTCAGTGCCAGGGGGTGGGATGGTGGTTCTGTCCTTCTTGCCAGGGCTGGCAGGAGTAGGCATAGGCTTTCTCTTCTTCCCTGACTGACAAACCATGGTGTTATTCGAAGATGTCTGTGGCAGCATGTCTTTCCTCTGAATGCTGACTGCGTGCGAGCTGCATCCTTTTATATCTGCAGAGCTGACGCAATTCATACTCCCCGCATGCGCAGTGAATGCTTTGCATCTGCTATGCATCAGCTATGCATCCGCTTTGCTTCCTATAGGTGTCCTTGATGCATCAGCGTCATCCGCTATGCATCCGCCCTTTCCGCTATGCGTCCGCTTCGCTATTCTCCTCCGGAAGCCCTTCGGATGTGTCATCCGCTTCCATCCGCTTCCATCCTCTAGGCTTCCTACGGACATCCCCACTACGTACTATCCCGGTCCATTCCTTTCTGTTCTTTTCCATTCTGTTTATGCAAATTTGGGCCACTTTTTGGAGTGGATAACAACGGATGGAGCCACCCCAAAATTTTTGCTCATCTGCTGTGTCCTTTGCATACATTTTGCATCTGTCGGCCAGTGGGACCTAGCCTTTACCTCCTCTATTCCATGTGTTCTGTTTTCCCTTTCTAGCACTTAATATTCTGGCACTATTGCACAATCTCTGCCTTATATGAGTTTAAAGCTCTGGAATCTAAAAGCATCCTGCACCACTATTCAATCTATGATTTATTTTATGAAGATCTGGCAAGCTGAATGGCATTTGAAGGACATGTAATCTTTCCATGACAATGGGTTTTAAAAAGTGCTCCTAGCATCCTGCCCAAAGGCAAAATGGAAACATCTTCAAAAAGAATCATTGGCAAATGGAAATAATTGGAGTGAATAGATTAGTTGTTAGCACATTTGCCATGGTTCATGGGAAGGGAGAAGAGAATCAAGTAATAAAAATCAAAGGAGGTTGTCAAATCAGTTCATGTCAGGTCAGTTTGTAATAAGTCTCCCTCATCTCTGTCTTCTTAGTGGATGAGATGATTAACTTGGCACAGAGGGATTGCATGGGATGACTGTTATTGTACCTGTGTCCTCAAGTACTTCAACTATATTACTTGAGGTGATGGATGCTGTGATCACGTTGGCAGTAGAGTTCCTAAGGCCGGAGATGTGATGGGGAGAAGAACAAGCTTCAACTTATCCTAGTAGATGTGAGTTTTTCTGAATTTGGGAAATTTTCATCTTTAGTTCTGGATGAAGTAGCACTCCCTTAAGATAGGGGTTCTTCTTGGCTCCTGCTAAAGAAGAAGTTGGCTCCTGCTAAAGTTAAAGCCAAGAGGGCCTGTGCACAAATATATCTTGTACTTCAGTTGTATATATTACTGGATCAAGAGGATCGAACTCACAGTCTTGGTCAATTCTTGGACTATTGTGTTGTGCTCCACAGAGCTGCAACTGATTTAAAATGAACTAAAATATGACCAAGTGACCGCACAGTTGGGTGCATCATAATATGTCCATGTAACATCATGCACTGTGAATCACACTGGCTTCCAGTAGGCTTTCAATTCAAGTTCCTGTTACAACCTATAAAGTCCTTCATGGCACATTTGTGAGACCATTTATCCCCAATAATCTCTGCCCATTCTATGAGATGTAGCTGTGTGCTCTGGGTCCCTTTTATAAAAACAGTGTCATCTGGTGGGGCCCAGTCAGTGTGCCTGGTCTGTTGCAGCATCTGCTCTTTGGAACAGCATTGACCCTGAAACTAGATAACCCTTACCCTGTTGGCCTTCTGTAAGATCTTGAAGAATGACTTTTCTTATGTATGTTGTGCCTGTCTGTAGTGGAAAACTGAATGATTGTGAAATGACCTTGGTCATGCTGTGCATTTTTTGTGTTCTTTTTATCTTGCTGTTCTATGCTTTTGATTGTAATCTAAGATTAGTCATCACCATTTCAATTGGGAATTGGAAAGGAGGGAAGGAAGGAAGGAAGGAAGGAAGGAAGGAAGGAAGGAAGGAAGGAAGGAAGGAAGGAAGGAAGGAAGGAA